>CM029454.1:1255655-2455655 GCA_017140165.1 Eucalyptus shirleyi
TGTGCTAGACTGACGTCTTTCTGCTATTTTGATGCTCACATGCACACACATATTATGTCATACTTTCTCATCCTCATAAGAACCTCATCCCTGGGCCTGTCATTATTCTCTTGCTGGCTCACTCAGGTTCTTCTGAGGCTCCATTATCCACAATTATTGTCACTACCATTTCCCAAAAATAATTATTGACACATTGATGTAATTGACAATCTTTTTGACCTTGCTTCCCATCGCATCAGTCAAATGGCTATACTGGTTGATGATAATTGGTGTAGTTAATGCATGCAGTTGAAGGTATTAGAAATTCCTGTTTGCCTTTCCACATGTTGATCCGTTTGCCATAACATTGTTTTGGTCTGAAACTTCATGTGGTGAAATTATTATGTTATGTCTGTTTACCTTTTTCCACATGTTGCTCTGTCAACCATAACATTGTTTGGTTTGAAATCTTGTGTCAGCCATCCTTTGAAAAGGTCGTCCGTCCATCATTTCTCGAGTTAGGCCTGGCAGAGTTAGTCTCCATATACAGTGAGCTCTGCGGCTGGGAATCCCCAGCATTATTGATGTAGCAGATCTGCAACAGGATCCTGAGGTAGTAGCTGTACTTTGTTATTGGATTGTGCTTGTGCAATCATAGACAATGAATTGCATTCCCTGCATGTCATGTATTTCCAGTGATTGGTGGATCACTCTAGTTTACAAAGTTATGGTCTCTTGCATGGGTGTGTGATGTTTTCTGTTGAGTTGAGCATATATGCCCATAAAGATCACCATTGTCTTGGCCATTAGCACTTTTTCATTGTTGGATCGATCCCATGTAGACATTCTTTAAATAAAGCACGTAAAAGGAACAGCTTAGGGAACCAAACTCATGATTTTAGACTGTACCTTTGGCCTTGTTCAGGTCTTAGGTCGTAAACTTTGAGGATGTAAAATGTAAAGACATTGATATCCGTATAACGAGTTATGGGCTTTCTTATGTAAAGGAAATTGGATATAAAGTGATTAGGTGTGATATAGAAGGTCCAGATATTCATATTACAGTCTGGAGTTGAGATGATTCCTTGCATTGTGCGATTGATTCTGAGCACATTTTTTCTGGGCCATCTAGATGTTTGCATTGCTTTTATTAAACATATTACCCTCCAGTGTAATTTTCATGTTTTCCTCTCATAATTTTGTAGCTCTTTTTCTTTCCCCTCTTCAATTCTTAATTATTTGTTGGGCATCTGAATTTCTGTAGCCTATGTTACATAGCCTCTTAATGGTTGTCTATTCATTTGCAGGCTACTTTGGGTAGACTTTTGTGAAGACCTAGATATTCCTTTTCAGACTGCTATGCTCAAGTATGCTGATGGTGTAATTATATAGTATTTAGTTACTCTTTTGTTCTTAATAATCTTGAGTCTTACTTAAAATTCATTTTAGGAAAATTCATCATTTCCATTTCCATTTTCTTTTGAAGAGATACTAACCTGAGAATTTTCAGATGGGAAGCTGGTCCAAAGGCTATAGATGGCTTATGGGCTCCATGGTGGTACAAAAGTGTACACAAGTCTACATGCTTTGATCCACCTAAAAAGTATCCCTTTGGTATGCAGTTGGGGTTTTTAAATTTTTGTTCCTTATGATACCGGAAAACAGCTGCATCTCTCATATGATCACTTCAGGGATCAATAAACACAATCCAGGTTCCAACTTGTTTGGTCTGGCTTTGTATCCATATTTATTTAAGTTCTCTAGAGCAAATATGTTTCATTTATTTCTCTTGTGCTTCACAATCTTGTGCTCAATCAACATACGTAAGGAACGTGACTGACAGCCCATGTAAACCTGAAGCATTCCATTCTTAAGGCAAAGCATTAAGTTTCATTAATCAACCTCTGATCTCTTTCTTGAAGTACAGTGGCTTCCTGAACAAAATCTTTGTGATTGGACAGCATATATTGCTGTCCAGCATGCGACTAATTATCTTGATGAAAGTGTACAGCCAAGTCTTTTCTCTTCTTTTGTAGTCAGAATCCTGCAAAATATATGGTTTTCAACAAAAAGTCGCTATTACTTATGGTTGAGGTTGCTCTCTTGGGCCCTTTTAGAAATTGGATTACAGAAATCATGTATCAGCGATTCATTTTTTATTTTCCATCTAGAAACACCTCTCCATCGTCTTTTTCATAAAGCATTCATGTTAGTTGTACATGTTGCGACAGGTGCACTAATCATACTTGTGATTATTTCAGCAATTCTAATGTCCCTCTATTACTTGCTGGAGCAAAAGTTTACCATTTTACAACCTGCTCAAATGCCAAGTGAGCGAAGATCACAGCCTGAGCTTGTTACCAGGCCAATGAAAAGCTACTTGCTTGGGTTGGTGATGAGATCCTCCCCCGTGACAGTGCAAAGGTTATATGGAATGTTAATTTGCTGTTAGTAAGCTAAAAATTTGTCTTGTTTAACAAAATTGTCTATGTTCTGATGCTTGCATTGTAAATATGTCAGGTTTCTGTCTTTGATTCAGTAGTCCAAGGAGGTGATTCAGTGTGGGAAGGTCTTGAGTTTACGATGGGAAGATTTTAAACTTGAAGAACACTTGGATAGGTCTGTACAAGAATCCCTAGAAATCATTTTTCCAATGCGTACTCCTGCTGGTTAAGTTGTTTGCAATAAAAAGTACATCTATATAGTTATTAGACGAAGTAGAGAAGGATGCCGTTCATAGTCTCTCGCATTACATTTTGAATACCAGACTTTAGTTATACTGTCTACAGGCTAATGAACAAGTTCCCAATATGGCGTGTCATACCCTAATGTCTGTCAACGCCCCCCCCCACCCCTCCTTTTTTTCTCTGTCTCTCCATTAATTTCTATGCGTGCCTGTCTTGCTCTGTGTCTTTGTAAATGTGAAATTAGAAATGTCAATTTGAGGGATAATGGTTTAGTGTGTAACAGCTGCATTTATGTATTTACTTGCTCTTATATTAGGTTGTTTGACTCAGCCAAAGCTCTGGCTTTTAGCAATGTTCCGACACGTGAACAGGTAAGGATTTGAAGGACAAGCAAATTCTTTTATCATTTTGCTTGGAGGATTTTATTTGCTTACATAAGCCAGTTTACAAGCATTGACGGAGACAGGTCTATCTTTATTAATCAGCCCGCATTTTTCTAGTCTATTTATATGTTAACTGAATGCCTATTATAGGTTAAGGATGCGATCTTCAAGACTCTTATCACGAACGGGATGTTTGATAATGCACACATTCGTTTGTCTCTAACGCGTGGCAAGAAGGTCTCTCTCTCTCTCTCTCTCTCTCTCTCTCTCTCTCTCTCTGCGTCACACGTGCACACACACACACACACTGCATGCATGAAGAAGTGCACAGACACTACAGTCTGGTTGTCATTGTTATTGTTTAGCTGATGAAATGGAGGTCTGAAACCCTTATTGACGTAAATTTATATTGGGATGAACAAGTGTATGCATTCACATCCTAATATTCCTTGCTGCTCATAATTACATTCACTTGTCTATCTTGAATGTCATGAACATTTTTTGTTGACTTTTCAGGGCATTGACTTTTTCAGATTATTTTGATTTTGTCAGGTTACTTCTGGCATGAGTCCTGCATTCAATCTTTATGGTTGTACGTTAATAGGTAACATCAACTGCTCATGCTTTTGCTCTAAGTTAAGCGTAATTGCTGTTTTTCATTTGAAGTTGTTTCACACAAGCATGAACTGCTTATTGCTGGTTATGTTGTTTTCTCATTTCTTTGTGCATCTGTCTGTCCACATATCTTTAACATAATCATTGGTCCACCTCTTTCTGCGGTTGCTTCCAAGTTTTCACAAGCTATTTTTGTTATCTTCACCATCAATTCACCATCGCTAAGTTGATTCTGGTTAAGGTGATTGCTTTAGCTGTTTTTAGTTCTCTGTTTTCTAATTGTGAGGCTGCTAAGTGAAAACTCTCACCTTGTCACAGGCAAACAAGCAAATTTTAGCCATACTAAGTTTGGTATTTGCAGCGCATTTTGTTCTTTTGTACTAATCTAGTTTTCTTGTTTTCTGTTTATATTGTTGCTTCCCGGCCTGTATGCTAGTATAATACTGTGGCTTTTTTTTTTTTTTTTAATTCGCAAGTTTGACTTTCTAAAGGAGTACTTGCAAGGTGAAAAAGGTTTCAATACTTTGGTCACTGTGGCAAAACCTAATGCCTTTTAAATTCCGCTTTCCTTTTCCTTTCTATTCTACTCTCTATACATTCTGATGCTGCGTTCCTGCTTTCTGATAATTCAGTGCTCCCTGAATGGAAACCCCCTGTATATGATAATACACATGGTACTCTGGTAACAGCCACAACACGACGCAACTCACCCAATGTAAAATGCATTAGTAAATGATATAGAATTATTTTTGGATGAGTTTATTGTTTTCATCTATTGGAATTGGTAAAATATTTCCCTTTGTTTCCTGTTTAGTCATTGGAGGGCCGGAGTGCCTGTATTTCACTTTGGAGGTAATATTAGATTGTAGGAGATATCTGTATATCTAACATTCAGTAGTTTAAAAAGTCTACTGATTCTTGTGCGGTACAGTTTTATATAAAAATCTAAAGTCTGGTATGGTAGTGGGTCTTGATCACGAATCATCTCCACCCAGTGGGGTCCCTAATCCGCCACCTAGATTATTTCTTGTGTTGACTTTCCAAAAGTAAAATGACAAAAGAATTATGCTTTTTCTTCTATTGTCCATTTAAAATTCAGTCATGAGCCCTTGAAAGTTACTGGTAACAGAACTCCCTTTTACACCACTGGATTGGGTAAAACCTTAAAAAGTTTCGATTTTTATTAAGCCTTGTTTGTGAAAGAGAGTATTGATAATCTGCCTCAAATGCTGTCTATCAGAAGATCATTGTCCTGTCTTTATGTTCATAAGAGCATCAGCTTTGTCTCTTCCCAAAAAAGATTCATGCGGATTTTGCAGCTTATTAATATTCATTTGCTAATTTAAAATGGTGACAAAAATGCATAGCAAGAAGTATCTTTTTCCCCCAGAAAACTATTATTAAAAAGAAGCTTGTGTCCAAACTTTTTATTTTTATTTTTTGCAATGTCACGGAGAATTGCTCAATTGAAAGTGTCACATTTACTTAAAGGAAACACAGTTCTCATCATCCTAAGAAATCTACCCTTGGAAGGTGAAAGTGGATTCTCTGAAATATCAAGGCTTCTTCCTTTTAGATGATATTCTCCTCCCCCTTACCCTCAACCAATGAAGAGTACCATCACCAAATGCCATCAACTTGTAAGCACTAAAGCAGCTGCTGTTAATAGGAGTTTGTTTGCCACCTCCTGAAAATTTTCTGTTTTTGGTAGAAGTGACCATCACCTAAGCACAAACAGCTTCACTGCCATCATCATCATCATCATCCCTTGAGGGTGGTGCCACTCAGTGGACTATGCTCAGTCATACTGTGGTCATTATGCATTTAAGATGCTCTAATACATTTTTAGAAGCAATTTTTATGCACCAAGCATTGAAGACCGGTTCCTTACCTTTAATTCATGTTCCAGGCTTCTTCCACTGAGGAAACCTTTTTGCAGGAAAGCAGTCTAACGAGATTGTGTTGTTATGATGCCATTCATGGCATTTAGATGCCTCATAAATGTTTTGTTGAATTCATGATAGTGATGTAGGGTAGGCTGTACATTTAGGAATTCCAGTTTGACAAGTGTGATTTAACATGTTATATTTAACAAAGACGATAGCACGTTCTTCACCTCTCATCCTTTCATCTTTGTCATTGATTTTGATCGGCTGTTTTATTTCAGAACTTGGATTCCAAGATTCACCACAATAATCTTCTGAATAACATACTTGCGAAGGTAATGTTACTTTTCACAACATAAACTGGATTGTCATTACATGATAACTGTTTACTGGAAGATAGCCTGGTGAACTTTTTCTGTAAGCGTTAATAAAATTGATCTTCTTTGTCCCATGAACCTGAAGTCCATGCTTCACCCTATACCAGTTTCATCTTTGACAGTGAATATGTTCTTGGGTGGTTTTCTTTGGTGATATCATATAGTCATCATTTCTTTCTGTTGACAATCTTTGCCCCATAGAGTGGGGTTGATGAGCATGTCAATCGTGCTCTATTCCCATAAAGAACTCTGTGCAGCCCGTGTTTCTCAAGCAGGTGCTAGTTCTTCTGATGGACATGTTGATACGATTTGAATAGTGAAAATGATGCAGGTAGAAGGAAACAATGCAAATGCAGATGACGCAATCATGCTCGACAAGGATGGTTATGTGTCAGAAACCAATGCTACTAACATTGTAAGCTTATTCTATTGCAAGCAAGTGGTGTTCAGGTTGCAACCCTGAAGGCTTATTAGAGTCCTAAAAAATTTATGGAGCTGCTTTCATCAGCAACAAAGGCAATGTCTCAGTTCTGCTTGTTTTTATACCATGAGTTACTGACTGGAAAGCCCTTTTCCTGTTGTAATGCAGTTTTTGGTGAAGAAAGGACGTGTTTTGACGCCTCATGCTGATTATTGCCTTCCTGGCATTACTCGAGCAACTGTAAGTCTTAAGAACCTTTTTTTAGGTAAAAGTTCTGTAGAGTGGTCCAGAATTGTGGAAACTTAGAAAAGAAAAGTGTAAAAGAAAAAAATTAAGTGCAGAAGTGAATAAATCATCATCTTATTGTGGAATTATAAGCTGGTTTACTCTTCAAGATCCTGGAACTAATGAAATGGTTGAGAGGATTATTTTTGATCCAGTAAATGCACTCTATTGTTGATAAGGGCTTCAGGGTAGACTTTTGCATAAGTATCTCAATACTTTTTCTGCTTAAGTTACATGCTGCATTAGGTATATTATAAGCAGGCAGAGCCCTTATGATCTCAGCATCAACATGTAGGTCATTTCTGGTTAGCTTTATGTTTTCCTTTCTATTTAACCCTCCCAAATTGATGAATATATTGAACAAATGACTCTGTTTCCTTGCATTCCCAAAGACGGCTTTGTTTGTTGAAGCATTTATACCAAGCCCTTTATTGATGTTGCAGGTCATGGACCTAGTTATTAAGGAGAATCTGATCTTAGAGGAACGGAGAATTAGCTTATCAGAATTCCACACAGCTGATGAGGTTTGCATCTCTCTTTTGAATTTTAATTGGACTTTATTGCTTAAATAGTAAGGATGTGCTCCACCACTTTTAGGAGAACATTTCTTGGGTTGTTAATATGCCGGGAATATCTTGTCAATGATAATTTTGAACGCCATAAGGTACATGACACGTTTGAATTCAAGTATGTTAGATTTATCACTTGGAAACATGTTTGTGTAGTGTAAAATGCCTGGGAAGATGCCCTCCCTACTTGCAATAGATGAACCAGAAGATTTTAGAAGCTATGCATGGAATTTTGGAGCATGTGAAAACATATATCACTGCTTGAAGTGTTAAGATTGAACCACTTAAATACCTCACGCCTTTGTGCCAAAGTTTCTAACTAATGTAATATGACATTTACAACCCTCTTAATGATAGTCTTGGCTTCAGATCCCTGTTTCTTTCTTTCTTCTTCTTCTTCTTTTTTTTTCCTTTTATTTTCTGAACAAATCAAGTTCCTGCATCGTTCTAGCTTGTGCTTTTCATCCTTACTCTTGCAACCAATTGCAGGTATGGACAACGGGAACCATGGGAGAACTTAGTCCAGTAAGTCCCAATACCTCTGATAATCCTGTGGTTAATCGTGACTAAAGTGCTGTTTGGATGTCTATAAAGTATGAACATTATGCCTTTTTGATGGTGCTTGGCACTGTTACTGTTACATTGTTCTGCCCTATGTTCATATAATTGGTTTGGAAAATAGCTTTCTTATGAGCTGATCAACATGGGTAGCCTTCTACATGTAATTTGCTCTTTTTCCGGATAAAATTTGAATCCTGGGGATCAACTAGCAGAAGTCCCTCGTATGTCATCTTAGATACGTTGACCATCTAATGGGTCTGGCCTGGTAGCACTTGTCCTCTATGCCATCTTTTAGTTTCTGCTTGTTGCATTCAATCTCAATTTGAGGAAATGACCTGAGTGCAATGAGCTTAGCATTCGTACTGTGTGACTGGGCAATGAATTGGTTGGATATCATCGGTGAGCCAGTTTTACTTGTGTTCATGTAAGTTGCGATGAGTTAGCCCTAGTGTTGACCCTTCCAAGTGAATTTGTCTGATTACTGAAGATGGCTTTGTTAAGCAACTGTGATAATGACAATATAAAGTATAACAAGCAAAGTTCATAAGGAGTGAATTTAGTCACTGCTACTGTTTTTATGCTGCAAAATATTTGTGGCAGAAAAGCTGTAAATAATCCATTTACAGTAATTATGCTTCATGGTGCGTTCTGCGATATTGCTTATTTAAAGTTGTGATTCACTCAGTTAACTAGGATTTCATTTTTCGTCTTGAGGTACTGATCCTACTAAAAGTTTGATGGCCAAGAATTGTTTCTGCTCGACATCTATAGTAATACCTGTTTAATAATGCCTACCAGGTTGTCAAGATTGATGGACGGATAATTGGGGATGGAAAAGTAGGTCCAGTGACTCGAAGATTACAGGGTGCGTACAAAAATCTGACAGGAGAATCTGGAGTGCCTATACCAACTTCCAACGAGTTGTAATTGTCCCATTATAGAAAGATACTGCACCATCACTGGAATAAACAGGTGCAAATCATATCTTTCTAGAATTGAACTGTTTTGAGTTTACTAGGAATTTTCAACCTGACCTCTGTAAAATAGGTCAACAAAACTTCTCTGATTCTTGTTTATTTCCCGCAGATGGTCCTTGCTGCTGTGTGTGTTGAGGAATTGAATGGGAGGGACCTGTGAAACTAGATGCGGAAGGCAATCAGGTCATGAGGAATGCCTATCCATATGTATGACAGTAATGTGGTGTTTCAAGTTCTCCTGCGTAAAGACGATGTGCAATCAGGTCATTGTGTGTTCAAACACAGATGTAAAACATCTGTAATTGCTACAAAGCTTTTGCTTCTTCAATAAAATGAAGACACCCCTCATTGTGTTCGATTGAAATGTGTGGAAACCAAGCCAATTGATAATCTATTTTATCTTCAAGTCTGAGTACTTAGAAAGTTGTAAGCGATTGGTTACTTGGGGCACAGGGTGTTGAAGAAAGGTGAATAATCAAGCTGGACTTAAAGATGATCTCTCTCTCTCTCTCTCTCCCTCTGTGCACGAAGATATTCACTTCCTGTTGTTTATCTGTAGAACATGTCTTGGATCAAACTATCCGCACGTTACATGCTCCCTCTGAATGCAAATCGGGCAGAGGCAGACCCAACCATTTGTGTCCTCCAGATAAAATTGTTAAGTTAGAAAAGCTAATTTGCCCAAAACTATGATCCTCAAATTCATATTGATTGAAGGAGTTGATGTAGCCTTCTGTCTCTCAAATCTCACCACTCTCCCCGTTCTTCAAGGGAAATAGGGAAAGTCATCATTTAGTGAAGTGGTACTGTAGTCTCATTTGCTTTTAGGTAGAGAATGTCAGCTGTTCCAAATAATAAGCCAAACATGAATATGCCATGGCAACATATCCTGTCTGTTGAAGATTCAAGATACTCCTTCAGATTGAAGGTCTGCATGAACTTCGAAGGATTTTTAGGATGGCAGATGTTGCTGGAGATTACGTTTTTATCGTAAAAGCGATTGATTAGTGTTGGTCATGATTGCAGGATAGCGTGATTTACATTCCATAGGTTGAAAGACATATCAATGTGAAGGGCAAGCCTCCTCTAAACGGTAACCAAGAGGAACACTTCAAGAGACAACAGAAAATCGTGTGCAAATTGACATCAGTTGCCAGTTGCCAGTTGCTGCAACTTGGTACAGACCGGGATTCTAGAAGATCCGCATCTCATCTCATCATTCACTAAATATTGAATCGAGAGAGAGCGAGCGAGAGAGAGAGAGAGAGAGAGAGAGACTAAAACATGAATCATCTTCAGGGTTCTGAGGATCAAAGAGAGACCCTCACTCTTGAATGCTGCTTAGAATCTGATTCGCAGCTGCGGCAATTTCATCCCCTGAAGTCATCTGGCAACCATCTTCAACCTGCAAATTCAAGGTTCAAATTCACACCCCTCAGATTCCAAATCATGAATCTTCCAAAATCTAAAGAACCATGTTCCAGATCTGTCGTCTATTTACTGCTATTGTTTATCACTTCCCCTCTAACTTCCTTTCTCATCGAGTCCTCCAGTGCTCAATGTATGTACAATTTTGCCCTAGCGCCACCTTGCCTGTCGTAACTAACACCCTAAAATGTCCGTATGGTTTTATCGCCATGACAAAATTTGGACAAGTTACCAATGGCATAGCACCACATCAAGCGACATCAAGCGACATCAAGCGACTTGGCACCACATCAAGCGACACATGAAAGAACATCTTAAGGTAGAAAAACCAGAAGAAAAAATAATTGAAATCGTACCTTGAGAGTGAGACAATAGAGAACGAAGGGTTCAGCTGTGGTGACATTGAGGTGTAGCACAGTGAGTCCCACACTCTGTAACCCAGAAACCAACCTCAACAGCTGCTTGGGTCTTCTCTTTGACCTTACCTTGAGATTTGCATGGGTCTCCACCATGGTCACTTCAATGTCAGCGATTGCAGACTGAGTGAGGCTTGTCCACTCGTTCATGGGCACTGAGTCATTTCCTTGACCCGGGCTTGCCGAGTACTGTGGACAGGTGAAGAATTCAGAGAAAGGAGGGGAGGAGATGTCATCTTCACATTTTGAACTTTGTCCTTCCATTTCTTTGTGAGCACCAAGCTGCTGCAATTGTTGCTCTAGCTGTTTAACGTAATTGATGGCGCCGCCTATAATTGATGCTTGATCAACCTGATCAATTTTACAGCGCCAATACTTCAAGTCGAATTAACGTAAAAAGGAGATCGAATGTGAAAGAAGCATAAGAAAGTCGCTTTCACCAACATGATGGTCTACTTGAATTTTGATTTTGAATAAGCATCCTTTTAAGAAATGTGCTTGTTTGACTTTACAAAATATGGTAATAGTATCTCTAGAGAAAAAGAGTAGAATGATGCTGGATTCAAAGAGTTATGCTGCCCACTGCCAGTGAATTGTCCAAAAGCAATGTGCAATTTCCGCTTGACTTCACTTAAATGAGTGAACTTTATGTTAGTGATGACTGTGCCACATGAAGTTTCCTAAAAAGCGCTGGCAAGCAAATGGAAGAGAGAGAAAGAGAGAGAGAGATTGTTTACCTTTTGGACATGAGAGTCAGGCATGAGAGAACGCAAAACAGAGAGGTGCTCATTCATCTGCTTTCTTCTATTCCTCTCGGTGGCAATGTGAGCCATCCTCTGACTCTCCATCTCTTTCTTGTTCTTCCTCCTCTTGTACCGACACCGCTTTGGCCGGTCGATCAAAGCCTTTGATGATACATTTGACTGATGATTCCACCCACTACATTCGTGGTCTTCTGTTTGGATCTCCGGAGTACTAAGGAAATGGCTGTTCTCACACTGCTCTTGATCACCAAAGTCAAAGCTCCAACACTCTCCCAACAAGCTTTGGACTTCTTTGCAATTATAATAATTAAAGGGGTCATCTGGAAAGACCACAGCTTCAAGTGCCATCTCCTCTCCCTCTCTCCCCTCTCTCTCCAAATCAAGGCAATGTCAAAAAGCTGATAGATTAGTTTAATGTGGGGGAGATCTAAAGAGAAAAGTGCCCTACCCTTTTGCTTTTGGATGGGCGAGGTTTGAAGCTTTTAAAGACCGCGTTAATGAGTTATCTTTTCATATTTTTTCTTCTATTTCTTGTACAGCGAATTGCACGTGAAATATAGACATGAGCCTACCCGAAAGATAAAAAATAAAGACAAAGGGTCATAAGATTTTGTTTCTCCTACATACCTTAGGATTAGAAGGGACGGACAAGGTTTTTCAAGGAACATGTTCCTGGCCCTGTCAGAGTTAGGGGTCTCATAAATGACTCATTAGCTCAACAAATGTTCAATTCTTTTGCCATGTTAAATAAAGAAAATGACAGCACAGAATAATGATACTAGTGTCACCATGAGCTCATAGCGGATGTTGAACAATATGTTTAAAATCATGTAACATATTTCAATTTACTTAGAATTATAATCTTTCTTTGCGAAATTCCACCAAATCCTTTTTTTTCTTGTGAGACATCAATCACCAATGCCCCAAATTTGTACCACCCAAAAACACCTTCCATCACAGTCTTGTCCATAATGGCCATTGAAAGTCCAACATGAAAACATGCATAGACAACACCACACAAGATTTATAACAATCATTATGGGCAGAAGTCGAAGGTATTTTTAGGTCATTGATAAAAGTTTGGGGATATTGGTGAGCCAAAAAAAAAAATATAGTGTAATGATGTTATTTTGATGAAAGGAAAACAATATTTGAAAGAATAAAATCTCCAAACAGTTGTCACATTGGTAGCCACATTATTGAAAGTGCATTCTTTTGTGGAGAACAGGGTTGTCAATATGGGGAGAAATGTGTACCTTGTTCAACAATTACAACAATTCATTCAAACGATTCTTGGTAAAACATTATGCCTCTCTGTAAAGACCAAGAAATGTTCACTTATCCAAGAGGAGTTGTATGCATACATAGGACAAAGACTTCACTATTCTAATTCCGAAAGCTAGAACAAGGGAAAATTAAACGTCTGAATAAAGTATTACATCACGCTTTGATCTTCATTTGAAGACACCTTTTCCCTTTTGTGGGGTCTCAATCCCTTTAATTATATTTTATGTCTTCAATCTGAGGTAGGCTTATTCGTGTAATAAGGACAGGCAGTCGGATGGTTCCGATGAATCAAACCCTCTTATGTCCACTTCAGGAGCAATGAAATTCAGCCCTGGAAAGCAGAAAAAAAGGTTCTCATTTAAGATGCGCAAGGACAAAAGAGAGGCAGGATCATCTTCCCTTAAGCTAAATCCAACCCCTTTTTGTCTGTCGCTAGCAAAGAAAACCTGCATTGGGGGTAAGAGTATAGTTTTATAGCATTCCATCCGTCTGATGATAAGGCGGTTTGTCCGGATCCATGATGTATCTTTGCCCAAACAAGTATTTTTGCGCCACTTAGTCCCGTATTTGGCACTTGCCTACTATTTGCATAGAAGCTGACCTTGATAATAAGTTAGGAAAGCTACAACTTGGAGGACTGAAGCTCTCATCTAAACCGCCAAACTGCCAACTAAACAAAACCAAACCTCAAGTGCCCAGTAGACTCCTATAAGGAAGCCTAATGCAGCCTTAATGCAGGCACGGCAATTGCTTGGTTGCATTTTCGATGAAATCTTGGCTGAAAAAGAGACTTCGCCACAGCATAATCTAGCAGATCCAATGGCCATCGCCCTTTAGTTTTCGAGTCTCTCTCTAAATCTGTAGTTCTTGCAAAAAAAGGACGAAATCTTTAAGCCATACATTGTCAAGCAGAAGGGAGACTGAGCACGGCCAGGAGGTCTCTTGCAATGCACGTGCACAGATCTGCAAGGATATCAAAACACGAGGGGAGAGTATCCACTGCCCAGAACAGCATTCATCCATGACCACACGCACATGGAAAGAATTCTTTTTTTTTTTTAAATGAGTATAGATACAAACAGTTACATGTTAAACGTGTATAATTTTCCAAACCTGTTTCAGTAGAAATAGTTATTTTGATGAATAAATTTATCCTTTCTCTTTCCTTCTTTTCTTTTTCTTTTGTCATCATCAGGCTAAACAAGGACGTGCAAGCTTTGCAGATTCCCATCAGAGCCGAAACAGCGGCGCAACAAAAACCGCTTACTTGAGAACAGCGGAGAGAGCATCGACAAGAACACCACGGAATCTTTGTGAGGCCAAAAGATCTTTCCTTGGACCTTTTGTTTACCTGTCCCTCTTTGTCCTCTCTCTCCTTCTGAAGGGTTTTTTTTAGGGTTTGCATGAACTCGTGGCCTGGAATCCGCCACGTCGGATTACGGATTCTCCCAACGTGCGAGCTCGAGAGAGGTTTTGCGATTGTCTCGACTAGGAAATTGGAACGAGATGCCGTTTCTGTTGCCCTTTTTCTTTTCTTGTCAAATAATTTTGGAAAAAATCTTTTTCGATTTGGTGGGACAAGTAGACCTAGGATATTAGGTGAAACAGTGGAAAGAACTTCTTGTTTTGGTTTGAACTGGGGTAATTGGTTCCAGGTTGATTCTTGATCAAGAACCAAAATCCTATCATGTGGGGATCGTTTCGGCTCTTTTGAAACCGAAAATTCAATCATACCCATAGAGAAATTGGATTAGACTGGTATTGTCGAATTTTTCCCTTGTCGGGATCATTGAAGTACTTCATATCTTATTGGGCCATCTAGGATTGAGCATCCTATAGGACTTCTATTTCTTTTTTCAAATAAGATGAAAACAGGATTAAAAACCTAGTTATAATTCAAAATATTGACCTGAGAAACGAACCGATCTACGTCCAACCCATGCATTATTACTCATGAACTTATTTGACTTAACAGTTTAATATTTGCTTTGAGCCAATTCCTGAGTTGAATCGAGATCAACGATGCTTGCCCTGCTTGCATATGGTTCTCGAGGTTTAATTTCGCTTGGCAAATGCAACGAATTTTTCTTCACCTATAGTTTATTCACTTTGCACGTCTAGTCCGTAGGATGCTTAGGTAGCCAAATAGGATTCCGTGGGAAGAATGATCAAAGGGCAGCGGCTAAAATGCGTGAATAGAAAGAAAAGGAGCCTTCTTGGGCATTTGGTGAACGCAATTAAAGCCTAATAATCAGTCTGTGGTCACAAATAAAAATTATTTGAAATAATTACACTTCAATTGAGTTTATTATCAATTTAACTCTAGATAATTGTCTAGAAAATTCTACATCTATTGTATGGTGACTAATTTAATTATAAATATTTTAATTGTATCAATTCAGTTCAAACATTTCAATTGTAGCGATTTAGTTCTACATTTTTTAATGATTTAACAAGTTATCAATTTAGTCATTCTACCTAATTTCCAGATATTTGATCGCGTAAACAATTTAAAAAAATTATAATTTTTATTAATCTTTTATTGATTTTTTTTTTTTTTTGTCTTTTTTCCTTTTTTTACACACAAGCCATTAGCCACTAACTAAGAACTAGTGACACCACTAGCCCCTAGGCGAGGGCCAATGACCCCCATCGCCCCTCGGGGCGAGGTTTTAGGGCCACAAACCCTCGCCGGTGGTGGGCAAGGTTTGTGCCCATTGGGGTGTGCAAAAGCAACTAGGACTCGTCCAAACCGCCCGCAACCAGACCGAAATGGCTCGAAACCGATGGTTCTTAAGGGAATTGGTCAGATTCTTAGTTCCAATTTATGAAAAT
Source organism: Eucalyptus shirleyi (assembly GCA_017140165.1). Taxonomy (NCBI): domain Eukaryota; kingdom Viridiplantae; phylum Streptophyta; class Magnoliopsida; order Myrtales; family Myrtaceae; genus Eucalyptus; species Eucalyptus shirleyi. Next base: position 1,271,126 of record CM029454.1, read on the forward strand.
GGGTGGGTACCAGATCCGGTTTCGGTTTCATGGGCAAATTCACCCACCCGCCCACCCGAACCGAATCGGTTATATTATAATAATATATTAATTTTTAATATTAAAAAAATAAAATTAACAAATTAAAAATTTATGGCTCCTATCACTATCTTATCTCAATTTACTACTCTCCTACTTCACCTTGTCTCTCTTAGTTCAAAATCTCCCCAAGCTCCCTCTTTTTCTCCAATTCACCATCGGATCTACTCATCTCCCTTCAAATCGTAGTCCAAACTCGGCGAAATAGTGAGTTGATTCTCTTTCTCCACCTCGAACTTGAACTTTCTCTCCATGTCGTGGCCATCCTCATCACCACCTTTGCATTCATTGTCACTATTGTCCTCTTTGTTGTTGGGCTCGTCCCGCTTCTACCTCCCCTCTTCCTCCTCCCCCTCCTCAGGCCTCCCCCCATTGTCCTCATTTTTGGGGACAAGGGCAAACTCCAAGTCTAATAATGGTTCATCGTACCCGTTGTCCTCCTCATTGTCAGTCTTGAGGGAGGAGCGGGAGACAACAGAGTCGTGGCAAAGATGGTGGCGTTGGTCGGGACGGAAGCGATGCGAGGGTCGTGACCGCCGTTGCCATGGCACTAGTACTTGAGAAGAATAGAGCTATCATAGTCGGGAGAGCCATAATAAGTAGATGTGAGAAGGGCGAAAAGGGGAAGGTGAGGAGGTTGAACCGGATCTATGGATCCACCCGAGAACCGGACCGGACTGGCGGTCTAATTCTTGGGTGGATCCATGCAACTAATGGGCAGTTCCCGGTTCTAATTTTTCGGAACTAGTTCTTAGTGGGCAGTTCTCGATTATAGGTCAGGAATTGCCCACCCGAACCATGCACACCCCTACCCATTGCTATGGCCCACTCACGACACCTTTATTGACCACAGTGAAGGTCTGCGAGCCCTCACACGTAGCCTATGAGGACTTCGTGGCCTTGCCTAGTGCCAGCAGGAGTCACCGATCCTTACTCAACCTCGTCTAAAAAGAGGGAAAAATAAAATAAAAAATAAAAATCAATAAAGAAATATTTGAAGAAAAAGTTAAAAAGTTGTCCACGTCCACATCGGTTGCATCATGTAGGATGACCAACAATAAGTTGATCGTTGGGTTAGAGTTGAAAGGATTAAATTGGCAATTCATTAAAAGCTAGGATTATTTGGCAAAACGTTAAAATGTATATGACTAAATTGGCATGATTCAAATGTTTAAAATCAAAGTGACAATTTGTTAAAAGGTTTAGAATTGAAATAACCGTTGTATATTAAGTTTAGGATATTTTTTTGTAATTTTATGGAGGTTGGTAGTTCGATTCCTATCTTTGGGACTTGAGATTTGACAAAAAGCTCTCAATATTGAAAAATAAAATTATAGGAAATTGTGTTTGACAAATTACATTCATCACATGTATGATGATTACAAATTTCCAACTGATATAGTTAATTATCGATTTTATCCCTAGTTGCCTCGATGAGGCTTAGAGAGATTTTTTTTAATCACGTTTAAAGGTTCCAAGTTACTTTCCCAAGAAATTTTTGACATCTTTTTTTTGTCTAATGTTACTGTAAATTTCAAAATGGGAGAGGGTCTATTTGTCCATGTAAACTGTACATTTGCTTGTTGGGTCAATGTAATAGAAGTCTTAGACATATTGATTGAGAACATCGCCAACAACGAGCTCATGTCTGAACCTATCGTCATCTTTACGTGTGCCCCTTAACAAATCTCCTTCCGCGCGTGTGAACCACCTACATTAGAATCGCTCCCCCTTCGTCCAAATATCCTTTTGCACTTACATCATCTCAACTTGAGAATCTCCACCTCAATCCTCTTGACCCAACAAAGCTTGAGGAAGCAAGGGAATATCATATACCATCCCGATTAGGGGAATAAATTAGAATTTTGCTTTTTGAGAACCAATACACATTCGAGAGTGGGCTGCTAATTGACTATCAGTTTCGATATTGCTTGTTGGGTGGACAAAGCAAAAACCTAATACCTTTAAATAGGAAGATCACCAGGGAAGAATTGAGTCCAATTTCGTTAGTATACTTAATTAGACTCACATTTATTTAAAAGTTCAATCAATATGTTACGAGTCGATTTAGATATATTAATTATTTCACTTTACATCACATTTTCAATTTGAATTTGTTTCGCCTAAGCCTTCACATATACACCCAGCATATTTACCAAGTATCAAACATCCAATTTTTTTTTTTTTTTGGTCGTAATCAAACATCCAAATTGAAAATAAGAAAAGCACAATAAAATAAATGGGTCATTTCTTTTTGCTAGTAGAAATCAAACTTGAACCACAAGGAACATATTGATCGATTATTTTACTGAGAGATAAGCAAGTGTAATCAAATTCTAAAATTTTCATAAAATATATTTAAATTCTAAAACTTATCATGAAGATGTGGCTTGTTTCTTAAAACTTTCAAATGTGCAATTAAGTTTTAAAACTTATCAAATTGATTCAACTAAGTATTCTTTTTTCAAGAATCTAAGAACTACATCAAATACGGTGACAAATGGCGACGAAACCCAAATAACCGAGCCCACCACCATAACCCAACCGCAAATGAGTCGCGCAACAAGGATGCGGGGTTTCCAACCCCTCCCTCTGGATGGGAGAATAAAGTTCTAAGCCTATCGTGATCACCGCGGATGGTGGTTTGATCGAGTCTTTTTATTAATTATATTCTTCAAAAGTTTCTAAACTTAATTATACTTTCGTAATAACTTTTTAAACTTTGGATGCATTTATCCATTTTACTAACTTCGTAAAATCAATCATTATAGTTGAAAAAAAGAGGAGAAAGCCAACCTAAAGAAGATCGTCGGCTAAAACAAAACTATAAAAGAACTCTCAAGTCCCATCAGATGTTGATAACAATGATGTGCAAGTCGCATCACACGTGAAGCTTTTAGCAGCAGTTCCCTATCTAATTAATTAAGATTTCGGGGAGCAATTATGGGCCTTGGGCCCATCTCAGCTGGTTTCGGAAAAACTTCCCGTTTCCATCCACAGGAATTGGTGATGATGGGACGCTCCTGCTGGTAAAAAGTGAAGGTTGGTGGGCAATAGAAATTGATAAAACGTTCATCGACCGATTTACCGATTGCACAAAGTATGATAACGACATCGATGGTGGTTGCTCTGAATCTAAACTAATTTCCAAATCGAACCCTAGTGAAAACTTTATGTTTTCCTGGGGATAGCATCAAGCGCTGAGGGTCTACAGTGGATTAACTGGTTGTAATTGTATATCTAGACACCATCATGTCTCTTTCGCATGAAGCGATTCAACAATTTGCTAACGCCACTCTCTATCACATTATTCGGGCTAGAAATAACTTGGTACACGAGCAGCCCTTCGTGTGGGATTCTTGTGTCCTGTTGAGAGAACAAAAAGTCTCCGATGAATATGTCAGATTGTCCACATGGTAGTCACCATCTCCTAATTTCATCAGCTAGGTAGGTAACCGTCCTGACCGTCACTGAGATAAAATATTGTCGATCACTAGTGATGCTATGTTGACGATTACGTGAACTCATACCCTTAAGTCGGATTAGCTTGTGGAGAGGTATCTGTCTATTCGCGGATCATAATGAACACTTTCAGCTGGAACGTGTTCGCGGAGAAGTCAATGGATGGCTTGTCGACATAATGGGATTCTGCATAGCACCGATTCCTTTATCTTCACGGCATCTGAAGTTTGTAAGGGCCATAGGTTCTTGAAGAGTGGGCCTGAAATCATGGGCTGCTCGTCAAAAGTTCCGAACTCAACTCGCAAGTCTCTGGCGAAACATTTATGGGGACGATGAAAATCTCAATTCGGCCCTCGACCCGGGATTTTCTGTATCCTAGGAGTCGACCAAAGCTGCTCCCAACTTGATGATGCGCTCTTCGAAATGTAACTCTTGTCATAAATATGTTGATTGTCCTCTCGCTATTCCTTTGGGAATGTGCTCGCAATTGGGAGCTTTAATTGCGAGACAATTTCGGCATATTAGGGAAGCATTTGAAGTGATACGGGTTAGGGGAGTTTGGTTGGGCATTCTAAGGAGCTTTGGGAGCCCAAAGCCCTTGGAGGTGAAAATTTTTGGTGTTTGGCATGTGTTTTTGAATGCCCATTTGCCTAATGCCAGCATCCCCAATGTTGAAAGCCCAATGCTGGGTTGGGGCTGCTTTGAGCATTCCCATTCTGGAGATGCGATTCCGAGTCACTGTTCATCGCCTTCTTCACCGTCCATCTTCTTCGCCATTCATCTTCTTCACCACCCATCTTCTTTGCCGTTTGTCTTCTTCTTCGTGGTGGGCAACGCTTGGCCGCCAGAGGGCCAGATCTGGCCGCCGGGCTCAGCCGAGGTGGCCCGAGGTCCGGCGACCTCGGGCGTCACTTGGGTCGCGCGACCCAGGCGCCGCCGCCTGAGGTTGAGCGATCTAGGCGGCATTGCCTGAGGCCGCGTGACCTCAGGTGACGTCGCCTGGGTCGCTCGACCTCAGGCGGCGTCGCCTGAGCCCGCGCGACCTCAGGCGGCGTCGCCTGAGGTCACGCGGCCTCAAGCGTCGCACCTGAGGTCGAGCAACCCAGGCGTTGCCTGAGACTGCGCGACCCAGGCGACGTCGCCTGAGGTCGTGGGGCCTCAAGCGTCGCTTGGGTCGCGCAGTCTGAGGCGACGCTCGCCTGAGGTTGCGCGGCCTCAGGTGAGTGTCAACCGACCCAAGCGACGCTCGCCTGAGGCCGCGCGACCTCAGGCGACGCCCTGGGTCGCGTGACCTTAGGCGAGAGTCACCTGGGTCGCGCGACCTAGGGCGTCGCCTGAGGTCGCCGACCTCAGGCGAGCTACCTGCCCGCCATCGCCACCACCACCACCACCACCAGCACCACCGCCACCAGTGGCTCCCCCATGATCACGCAGCTCCATTGATCCATCTCCTCCTCCATTTTCTTTTCTTTTCTTTTTTTCCTTTTTTTTCACCTGAAAATTACTTTGCAAAATATACACTTCCAAGCACGTTTGCTTTCAGAGAATGCCCATTTACTCAAGGATACTTGGGGAAATGACTTTGCATTTCCCAAAGTTGAACCAAACGGGCCCTTAATCCAGAGGCTAAATTGACAGTAATTTGGATACCATGGCTGAGTCGGACCTTGTTTTCGTCCATTTCGGAGGGAACAATGACATTGTCTAATTAATAAGACGGTGGTGACTAGTAAAAACCTCCATGCCAAAGGATAAGATGTGCGTGTGTGTGTGGTGTTTTTTTTGTTTTTTGGGGGGGTGGTGGTAGGGTAAAAGGATAAGTTGTGAATTAGTTTCTGATTCACTGCACTTCTGGAAACACTAGTTCATCTTCCGGCGCAATCTAAGGAGTGTTTGGAGCTATAGTAAGATCAATCTATTTGATAAAGAGAGGTGCTAAGTGCAAATAAGGCTAGGTAGGATACGGGTGTGCTTATCAAAAGGTCCAAGTCCGAATAAGGCTTTGTCATATCTTAGTCTGGCCCAGTGTAATCGTAAAATAAATCAAGTGGCGAATTGGATTGTTAAAACTCGAAAAATAAAATGTCCTTCCTCCAAATTGGGTTTCAGACCCCCATGCGCACGCGGAAGCCCTTTGGGCTCTTATATGTTCTGAAACTTCTATTATGTATATCACAACTTAATCACGTTGAACGGGAAATATCTTTGTGACAAAAAAAAACAAAACAAAATAGTTTATGACTCTTGCATGCCGAAGGTTCTTGCTCTCACTATATTGAAATAAAGTAATACATAATTGACACGGTTGGTTAGGACACGAGAAGATTTCTAGTCTAAAATATAAAGGTTACTTATTTAAGTCTTACCAATCTTGTGCAAACCGCTTTATATCAGGATTAATTGTAAAGACCTGGATTTAACCGGTTTATGGGGAAATTTGTAGGGTGTTCTATGGGTCTTCAAGTAGAAGGGTCTCAATGCTCTATGAATTATCAAATAGAAGTTAAGAGCAAAATAACGTTTCAAGTGCCATAACTTTGGCCAAAAGAACACTTAAGTGTCATAACTTACGAAAGGTACGCTTAAGTGCCACATTCGAAAAAAAAACGGATCACTTAAATGCTACTCCAACCAAAACGCCGACGTGACATTTTTCCGGCGAAACGTGCCCAAAACGGCGTCATTTTGGGCTGATGTGGTAAAACAATAAAAAAAATTAATTAAATTAAATTTAGTTAAAATATTTTAAAAAATAACTTTAAAATTAAATTTAATTAAAATAATTTTAAAATTAAATTTAATTAAAATATTTAAAAATTTAAAAATTTTAAAAATTTTTATAAAAAAAAAAAGGAAAGGGGGAGGCGGCCGCCACGCCCCGCCCCGCCGCCGCCGCTCTCGCCGCCGCCGGGAAGGGGCCGGCGACGGTGGGGGAGGGTCGGCCGAGGTCGCCGAGCCTTGGCCGGGGCCGCCGACCACTGCCGACCGCCGGCAAGGGCTTGCAAGCCCTTGCTGAATCGGGCGAGGGCCACAACCCTCCCTGCATTTGTGGCGAGGCCGGTGACCCCGGCCAACCCTCCCCGTCGCCGCCGCCCTTCTTGGAGGTGGCGGCTAAGGGCTAATTCCCGAGCCGCCTCCCCACTTTTTTTTTTTTTTTAAAATTTTTTAAAATTTTTTTAAAATTTTTAAATTTTTAATATTTCAACAAAATTATTTTTAAAATTATTATTTTTAAATATTTTAACTAAATTTAATTTTAATTTAATTAATTTTTTTTATCACGTCAACCCAAAATGACGCCGTTTTGGCCACGTCAACGTGCCAAATAGCGTTGTTTTGGGCTCAGTTTGACGGAAAAATGCCATGTCGACGTTTTGGCCGGATTTTGACCAGATTGACACTCAAGTGATCCATTTTACTCCGATTTTGTCACTTAAGTATATCTTTCGTAAGTTATGGCACTTAAGTGTCTTTTTAGCCAAAGTTAAGGCACTCCAGGGGTCCGGACGTTAGAAGTTAAGTATGCCCTATTTCTAAAAAACATGGAAAAGTGTCAGAAAAGTCATAAACTTTTTACAATTGTGCAAATTTAGTCCCAAACCTTTTGATTTAATATCAATTTAGTCATTTCAGGCTAATTTTGGCACGATTTAGCTGACTAGGCGTTGGTTGGCTGACGTGGTACAATCTAGGTTGCACCAGCACGGACATGCGAAACGCGACACGACACAACACGACATGCCGACACGTCATTTTCCAAAAGTAGAGAATTTCGACATGTTCCGACACATTATATATTAAATGAATATTTTTATTTTTAATTAATTTGATTCAAATTTATAATTAAAAAACCTACAATAAATTTACACTAATGATTCAATATACAATACTTTTATTTTCAAAATTATTTTGTAATTTTATTTAACAATTTTTTCGATTAAATAAAAACCCCCCAACCCCTTCGATTAAATAAAAAGCACCCCCCCCCCCGGCGGCGCCCAAACCCCTTCCATTAAATAAAAAGCCCCCACACCCTCCCCGCGCCCAAACTCCCTTTTCCCTTGTTTCTTTCCCATCCCCCAAAAATTTTTCACATTTTTTTCCCTCCGCCTAACACCTGACACCGTCGCTTCCCCCTCCCTCCTGTCACTTCCCCTCCCTCCAACATGCCAAATCCCTCTTTTTTTTCTTTTATTCTCAAAACCCTAGCAACGCTTCTTCTCCTCCTCCTCGCCGCACGATGCATTTCCTCTCCTCTTCCTCTCGATTTTTGCTTGCCAGGGATGGAACGCGCGGTCCTGTGCGCCGACAGGCTGCACACCGCCGCGAACTCCTCCTCCTCCCCCTTGCTGCCGCCGCCACCGCCCTGCACGACAACGCCGCCCTCCCCACGCACGCCTCCCTCGTGAAGTTCCTCCTCACGGCCCTCGCCTCAGTCTCTACTCTCTATCTGGCCGTCTCTCGCCGTCGTGGGCTTGCCTTCGCTCGGCTCGCGGCTTCGTCTCTCCTCCCTCACCCTCGGACACGCGTGTCGAAACATGTCGACAAAAGTTGACCCTGTGTCGACAAACCCGACACGCGGTCAACACGTGTCCGAGCGTGTCGACGTGTCCGACATGCTCCGACATGTGTCGGACACGACACAGAGGCATATCTAACGTGTCCGTGCAACCTAGGGTGCAATCGACGCTAATGTAAATAAATTTTAATAATATTTTATTTTTATTTTCTTCGCCTCCCCTTTTCTCTAGTCGATAGCCGAGGTCCGGTGACCAACCAAAGGCGATGCTCGGTGAGGCTCGAGCCCTTGCTAGAGGCTGTAAGGGCTGCTTGTTGACCATGGGGGAGGCTAGCTCGAGCTTGTGTAGGCCGTGAGGGCGGCCTCACTTTGCTAGCTATGGGCGAGGCCCAACCTCGCTAGATCCAACGAGGTCACGCCTTGCTTGGCCTTTGGCAAAGGCTCAAGCCCTCACAGACACGACCTCGTGGCCTTTGACAAGGACTTGAGCCTTGCTAATGGCCAGTGAGCCTTGCTAGAGGTTGGCAAGGTGAAGGTTGCCGAGGCTCGACAATCGACTGGAGGAAGCAGGAGTAGAAGGAAAAAAGAAAAAAAAAATATTAAAAATTTCTCAAAAAATATTTAAATATTATTAAAAGTTATCGATGTCAAGCCTTTGCTCGTACCATGTCACCGACCGTGCCCAATTAACAAAATCCGGTTAAAATTAATTGAAAAGACTGAATTGTCACTAAATTAAAAGGTTTATGACTAAATTGGCATCACTAAAAAATTTAAGATTAAATTGGTAAAAATATAAAAGGTTTAGGACTTTTTGACACTTTTCCCATGGAAAACATATATTGTCTTTCTAATAATTTTTTTTTTCCTTTTTAACGAATAATTAGTTAGCTTAGATGTCAAAGGAGTTTACATTTCTTCTTACAAAACATGTTGAGAGTACTTAGGCTCGTTCGTTTTGCGAAAAATAATTTTCAGGAAAATGTTTTCCAGCGTTCATTTCACAGAAAATGAATTTTTTGGTGAAAATGTTTTCCATGAAAGGAAAAAAAGTCTTCTAAATTAAGGGAAAATGTTTTTCACTTCTGAAAAATGGAAAATATTTTCCTTACTTGATCTCTCTTATCTCACACCTCTACAAATCCTCACTTCCTCCTCCTCCTCCTTTTTCTTTTTCTTCTTTTTCTTTTTTTGTTCGAATTATTTTTTAATTTTCTTTTTATTTTTTAATTCGAATTATTTTTTAGGTGCATTTGTTTTCAGAAATAGACAATTTCGAAAAATATTTTCCCAGAAATCATTTTCCAGGAAAATGATAATATTTTCTAGTATTTGGCTAAAATTTGAAAATGTCTCGAGAAAATATTTTTCGGTGTTCGGTAAGAAAAATATTTTCCGCTCCCCGCATTGGCGGCGTGAGTGTCGAGCTTGAGGCTCGCTGAGATCGACGGCACGAGTTTGAGATCGATGAGCTTGAGGTTCACCTGGTTCAACAACTAGCCAAGAAGGAAGAAGTTGGGAAACAAATAAAAGAAAAATAAAGAAAAATAAAGAAACATAAAAGTAAAAATTAAATTAAAAAATAATTCGAATAAAAAAAGAAAAGAAGAAGAAGAAAGGGGAAGAAGAAGTGAGGATTTGTAGAAGTGTGAGATAAGAAAGATTAAGTGAGAAAAATGTTTTCCACTTTTCAAAAGTGAAAAAAAATTTCCCCTACTTTAAAAGATTTTTTTTTCTTTTGATGGAAAACATTTTCCTAAGGAATTCATTTTCCATGAAATGAACGTCGGAAAATCTGGAAAACATTTTCCGGAAATTATTTTCCGCGAAACGAATGAAGCCTTAATTCCCCTTTTCTTTCCTTTTTATTTTCCTCTTTTGTTCTTTTTCTTTTCTTTGTTTCCCATTTTCTTCTTTCTTGGCTAGTCATCACTGTTGCCGTGCAAACCTCAAGCCAATTTCGTCGATCTCAAGCTCATGCTCTGCACTCTTGCTTATCATTTTCTTTATTTATTCTACCATGCAGTTGTACATTGCTTAAGTAAATGGCTCTACATGTTTTGCTTATTTTTCTTTTGTTTATTAGAATAAAAAAGACGCTTGAGGGGATAACAGTAGCCACTCAATTGGAAGATTCTCATGAGGGTTGTATATGCTTTGCTTCTTTTCTCTTTTGCTTCTTTTTAAAATCCATACAAACATTTTTTAGAGTAGATTAGCATTTGACAACAATGAGGGAACAAAGATATGAAGTAAGTTTGCTTGAATTTAAAGACAAGTTCATATTTGATGGATTTATAGGTCGGTAAGTGATGATGCCTAAGTAGTGAAATCTTAGAAAATATTTTCCATACTAAATACCGGAAAATATTTTCCAAAATATTTTCAGGTTTTAGCTGAACACCAGAAAATATTGTCATTTTCCTGGAAAATGACTTCTAGGAAAATATTTTCCAGAAATGGCCCACTTTCTACAAAACAAACCGACCCTAAAAGTAAATTCCGAATGCACAAAGCCGTGGGGGAGTTCGCCTTGAGATCATTCATAGAGGTGGACCGAGAAACGCAAAACTTAGTCTGGACGTCATCTAACTGTTACCCAAATAATGAGTTGTCAAGCCCTCTCATATTCTCTCTCTCTCTCTCTCTCTCTCTCTCTCTAAATATATATATATGCCTAGTCAAGGTCAATGACCGGTTTGAGATGTGGGCTTTGGGCGGAACCTGTTTTGACTTTCAAATTGAATCTCCCCCCATCAATATTTTGAGCTTCCTTGGACTTCAAGCCTTTGGTAGGTGACCGAATTCAAAAAGGCAACATGGACATTCCTCTTTACTTTTTCCCCCTTTTTTTTTACTTATCGTATTCATCAAGTTCACATAGTCAATGCGAATGTGGTAATGGGTGACCGCACGACCCGAGGAACGAGGGCATTTGTTATTTCGAGTGGTTTGTTGGGTACTCTTCGTGGAAACTGGCTTGGCCTTTTGCGTCAATGAGGAGAAAAGCCATATTGACTATGATAATATATGTAGGATTGTGTTTTTTGTCCCCAGAGTATAATATGTTAGAGAATGGTGACTAGATGACGAAATTATGAAGCGTATAATTGTTTCAAACCATGATATAACGAACTAACATAAAAAAAAATTGAACTCGAGACCTTTTCTTGCAACGTTGTAATGACAATTGAGATACTAAAAGGGTTGCTCACGAGAGTCTTCTAAAGTTTTGGCATCATGTTGGATTGAACGTGCTGCCATTTTTTTAACTACTTTGATCTGTTAGAGAATGATAGACATTATGCTTGACATCATAAAGTAGGGACGATCAAATGCAACATGGGCCATTGAGATTTGAAAGTTTGAACTATGGCTGTTGGATTACATGATATTTCATAGAGAAGTTTTTGAGGGAAAAAAATGTATCTAAGATCCCCTCAAGTCATTGAAATTTAGGTTCCTCCACGTCAAGACTAATAATGAAAGGAGTTCACCATTCTCTTTCACTTTCCTTTTTTCTTCTTTCGCTTTTCAGCAATGAACAATAAACCTAATTTTATATCGCGCACAAAGTTGATTTCGTCACTGCCTCCATCGCCACAGTTGCCACCAACTCACCAACCCTTTGCCTCTAGCCGCCATTACTACCATCGACCCGGCAGCTTTCATTTATTTAATCCAAGATTAACTAAGACAACTAAGATAAGGTTGAGATGTCTGTCAACTTGAGCTGTACGAGGCATAATTGACTCACTTTTTTATCCTTTGACATTATTGATAACATCTCATGACGATAACACATTCGGTTGCCATGACAGCCTATGCATGGTTCCTTCAATTTTCATTTACGCCTTGCTTGTAGAAAAGCTACATTGTCTCTCTAGTAGTAAACACTTCTTCATTTCGATGCCAGATAGATTTCTTGTTTATTTTCTTCAAAAGAAGTCGACCTGAAATGAACTTCTCCCGATGTTGCCGATAAGATATCGAGTTGGAGGATCGCCATGTTGTTAAAGGCAAGGTGAAAGTGAACCGTTGACTGGATCACAACAGAGGAGTTACCTACAATCACGGTCCGTCGATGGCGGAGATCAGCCTAGCGTCTTCGACCGGGTCACGTATCATTCCTCTTGTGGTCTTCTGCTATGCAATACATTATTCCACGCACAATTGTAACTACTTTGTACAATCTTGGACTGGCTCCATTCAATATAATAAATCCTTTTGTCCACCTAAATAATATTTTTGTACATCCAATGCTGAAAGTACATACTAAAATGGCTTATGGTGCTGACGATAAGCTGGCTATTCACGTTTGAAAGAGAAATAAAATAAGCGATAAGCACCCCTTGATAAGGGGCAAGGCATAAAGCATTCTTAAAATAAAGAATTTGGATACACGAACCCGAATGACATAGGGCAAATCTGTAACATAGGTGCTATTGTAATGTTAGGAAGAAAGATGCAACGGCAATGAAAAGTCTCACTTGGCAACTATTAAAGGATCCTTTTTATCATAGCGAATGGAATCTACATGGTCAATACTTTACCCATCTCTATGTATTTAGATCTCTATGCTTGTGGCTTTAATTTTATATATATTATGTTACATAGATATGATGATCATGAAAAGTATTCTAGGCAAAATACAAAATCGGATTAACATGAACTTTCTTCTCTATTAATGATTTGAAATTTCTAGTGTAGTTATCCAAATATAAACTGTATGCATGTCTTAACCCAGTATAATAATTTACACCATCAATTTACCAGAAAGAAGTCGTTAATCTTTTTGAATCTTGCTTATGAGAGTTAAGCCTTCACTACCGATTAATTACCTGATTCCAAAAGTTTAACAGATGAAACTCCTCTTCGTAGTCCTAGCGATAGATTTAACGTACCCAAAAAAAAAAAAAAAAATGTCACTTAGGTTTTCTGTCTTCTTTTTTTTCCTTTTTAAACTCTATGGCGTCCCCCATTTCCTAGCAGTGAGTCATCGGCATATCGTGCGGAACAAATCCCTATTAGGTATTTTCTTTGGGAAGGAATTATCTATAAGAGTTAACCCACGATTTGTACCTTCCTTTTGGTTTCTTGCTATATACCATGGTCGTATAAGGCATCTACCACTTTATTTGCATTCAGACGCAGCTCTTAACATATATCTTTTGTATCGATAGTTTCATTCCAACCACCCAAAAGGTTGACCCAAGATTTGTATGTGAAGTCTTCCTAATTTTTCGAACACACCAACTTCCCAAAAGCAGAAAAGTTTGTGAGAGGACCAGGAAAATTAGGTATTGCTATGTGGATGATTTCATCGATTGAGAAAGAGGAATCTACCCGGAAGAGACTGTCTAAAGTAATGGGATGGTGGGAGGCTTAATCAGCCTATGCTTTACTATCGATCAAACATTGATTGTAGCACCTAGGTATGCAGACATTCAACCAATGCTGTTCATCAGCTGAAATTCCAGAACACCACCCACGCAAGCCAAATCAAGATCGCCCACCACAGGCCAAGGGCAACTCAAGAAAATTCTTTCAAAGGGGAAGAAAACTGGACCATCGAGAGCAAGAAAGAGAAAGAGAGAATGTTGTTTTTCAAGTGAATTTGTCATCAATGAGGGGGGCTCATCTAGCGACCACGACGGCGAAGGTGGTCCGTAGCAGCGACTGCGACTCGATGTTTTGAACGTGGTAAAGTCCAACGCCCTACATCGTCTCCGATGTTTTGAGTGATCCATAGGGCGTCTACTTGTCGAATCGTGGTGGATTAGAGAATCCACCTACTTCTAGATGGTTCATCTTGTAGACTTTTTTTAATACTTCCATATCCTTCTAGTCAGCCATTATTGTTGACTTAAATTTCTTGAAGGGAAAGTATTTAATGTAATTTTTTTTTTTGTGCTTTATAATTGACCTATGGAGTTTTAAAATTCTTTCTTATCATGGGAAAGGATTCCAAGATAGCTTTTGTTCGAAATAGAGAGAACGAAAGGCGATGACAGAAATATGTACAAAAATCTAATATTTGGAAGGATATATAATGGGACATGCAGTATCGAGTGATTATTTTATTCATGAACTTATTTAATTACTCGAATCTTAATAACTCAAGTTGTTGATACGTTGTACAAGACCCGGAGTCAGTATAGAAGTATTATATACAATGAAATTGCCAAATTTGACCGCAAGGAGGCTTGCCTTGCAGACACAACTTGGCATTTCAAATCCACATAACTTTCAACTCTGATATCATTTATCATCTAATGAGATGATTGCAATTGCATCACCAAGTCTTCAATTTTATGTGTACAAGATACAATCAAACCCTAAATTTTTTAATCGATTAATCCTAAACACTTCATAAAAAATTTAATAAAATCCTAAATTTGGTATTGAAATATGCAATTTAAAGGCGAGGCAATTTTTAATTGACACGTAAGCAATTTTAGTATTGTTGATCACAGGGTCTTGATTGTGCTTTTAACAACCGGTGTAGAACTTAATTGATCCGCCTATAAAGTTTGTGATTTTCGGAAAGGTAGATAATTGCCATGCAAGACAACAATCGTAGAGCTCCATAGGATATATGCATCCATTCCAAAATCATCCTCAACACAAAAACTAAGAGCTTCCTCCCAGCAATGTGCGATCATTCATTTCTTTTTGCAATCGGTATAGTTATAAGTCTTAAAATGTCGTTTTAAAATACATTATTTCTCATGTTACCAACTACAACTTGTTCCAACAAAAGAAAAAAAGTATCAACTTGTTTGAAAAATCGCATGTGAACAGCTTATTATAAAAAAATAAAAAATAATGAAAAATCTCTTTCTTGAAATAAATGCCGCATATTGATTAGAAAAGGACTATATGAATAGACCCAATAAATTTGGAATTTTCAAGCTTTTAGACTTTCTAATGTCACCCAAATCCTGACCGTTGCATTAAGCTGAATATTTAAGCCACGAAGAAGTTAAAAAATAATAAATAAATTAGAGAGGTAGCGGTGATCACAAGTCTGAAAAAGCACCCGATCCTCACTTTGAAAAAAAACGACGAATTATTTTAAAAGGGCCACCTCCAAATTTCTCCATCCTTCGGAACCTTCTGCAGCTTCCTTCCCCGAACCCACGTGGCACATCATTACTGACCATCCCTCCTTTACATCACTACATACGAAATTCAGACGAAGCTGTTCCCCGGGCCCCACCACCCCCCCAAAATTTCCACATTCTCTCTCTCTCTCTCTCTCGTTTATCGTTTAACACGCCTTCCTCTCTCTCTCTCTCTCTCTCTCTACCTCTCTCTCGTTTATAAGCTCCCGCAAGATACTCGCACAGACCATCCCCAACTCTCTCTCTCTCTCTCTCTCTCTGCGCCACCGAACGCCGCCGTAGACCGCCGTAGTCTCTCCGACCCAAGTAAGCACGCACTCCGACTGACCACCTACGTTCCGGTCGCAAGATGAGCTCCTCCGGGAATCTGTCCCCCTCGCGGTCGTCCCTCGCGCTCCTGCTCCTGCTGTGGTCATGCGCTTCTTCCGCGCCGTTCGCCGCCGCGCAGGCCAACACTCCGCCCGACGGCCAGAACCCGTACAACTACACGCGCTTCAGCCCCTCCATGGCGGTGATCATCGTCGTCCTCATCGCCGCCCTCTTCTTCATGGCCTTCTTCTCCATCTACATCCGCCACTGCTCCGAAGCCAACTCCGTCAGCATCCGCACCGGCGGCGGGGTGGTCGGGACGGGCCGGTCCAGGCGCGGCGGCGCCTCCCGCGGCCTCGACCCGGCCGTCATCGCGACCTTCCCGACGCTCGTCTACTCCGACGTGAAGGGCCTCAAGATCGGGAAGGGCGCGCTGGAGTGCGCGGTGTGCCTGAACGAGTTCCAGGACGACGAGACGCTCCGGCTGATCCCGAAGTGCGACCACGTGTTCCACCCGGACTGCGTCGACGCGTGGCTGGCCTCTCACACGACCTGCCCGGTGTGCCGCGCGAATTTGGTGCCGCAGCCCGGCGAGGGTCCGTTCGAGCTACCTGAGTTGACTCGCCGGTCGGAGCTCGCCGGAGAAGACGAAGAGAATCAGAATCGGGACGGGGATCTGGAGCGAGCCATCGCAACGTTGGAGCGCGAAGACGCCGACGAAGTCGAAGTCGAAGTCGAAGTCGCGGTGGACCGTCAAGCGGCCGAGCCGCCACCCGAAGCGGTGGATCCGAGCAAGACGCTGAACCGGAACCGTACGCGCGGCGGGTCGCGATCCAGCAGGATGGCGTGGAGGC
The DNA here is from genome assembly GCA_017140165.1 of Eucalyptus shirleyi. NCBI lineage: Eukaryota > Viridiplantae > Streptophyta > Magnoliopsida > Myrtales > Myrtaceae > Eucalyptus > Eucalyptus shirleyi. The sequence goes on from CM029454.1 coordinate 1,287,475, forward strand.
TCCTCTTCCCGCGGTCTCACTCGACCGGGCACTCGCTGGTCCACCCGGGGGAAGACACGGAGCGGTTCAAGCTGAGGTTGCCGGTCGAGGTGAGGAAGCAGATCATAAACCGGCAGCTGAACCGGGCGATGAGCATGGTGGTGTTGCCCCGGGAAAGCAGCTCGCGGCGGGGCTATCGGGCCGGAGCTGGAGAAGGGAGCAGTAGGTTCGGCAGGCACTTCAGCTTCCGGCGGTTGGACCGGTCGGAGCCTGGAGCTAGGTCGGACCGGTGGTTCTTCGGGAGAGTCCCGCCTCTGTTCTCGAGAGCATCGTCATTGAGGTCGCCAAGGGTGGCGGCAGCCAGTGACGACGGAGGAAGCGTGGGTTCTCGGCGGAGCAGGATGGAGGCCGCTGAATCGAGCGGTGCACCGCTTCGCCCGCCGGTTTAATTGCCACTGAGCTCCATTCTTTTTCCCATTACCGGAGCTGCACCGTTGACGGCTTTGTCAACTTTGTAAAATGCCGATTCTTTAGTTTTTTTTTTTTTCCTTTTTTTTTCGTTTTTATATTTTCATTTTCTTTATTTTCCTTTTTTATGTTCTTTACATAGTGTCCGAGAGGTATGGCTAACTGCCAAGTTAATGAAAAGAAGACTAGGGTTCTCCTGTAAACATGTGACATTGATACAATTGAGCTGAAGCTAAGCTTGAACTAGCCTAGTTTTTGAGTTACAACCTTTTTATGGATGTTTATGACGAGATTATGTTTGGTGTCGCATCAGGATACTTTGGAAATCACTAATTTGATTATCATTTTGGCGTAATTAATTGAACAATTATGGTGGACCGATGAAAGAAACTATTCTGGCTTCATTCTTGAAGAATATTGACACTAACACGTTGCTAGCACATATTAAGGTCATATGTCAACCTTCTTTTGCCTATGGAAAATTATCCAAAATATCATAAATATATTGTATGGCATCTAATATAGTTTTATATTCATTTGGCCAATTTCATCCTAAGTTTTTTGATGATTTGTTAAAGTGGTCCTTTTGATCAATTTTGGCTGAAAATTATTAACATGATAGTTTATTCAGCATCTGTCATCTTATGTGGATGATTTTTATCATTTTTTTTCTAATCTTATGTGGGTGGCCGAGGTTGTGAAGCCCCTAGAAGTTGGTGAGGGCAATTCTTGCTTGTGGTAGCGACCGGCTTGGTAATAGGAAAAAGAAATATTAAAAAAAGAATAAAAACTCTGAAATTTTAAAAATATTATCAAATATTGTCCACATTAATGCTAGTGGTGTCATGTAAGACGATTGGCGTTTTGATCGAAATGATTATATTGCCAATCGTTAAAAAGTTAAAATTAAGTTTACCAGATCGAAAAATTTATGATTAAATTAGTCATCATAAAACTTTTTGAACAATTATCCCTCCTCTCCTTGACCGTGCTGCATTATGTATTTCACAATAGTACTCTTACATAAAATTATGCTTTTTATTTGTGGCCATATAGTGGCCATCCAGCTTCGTTTAGTCTCTTCAAAGCTTTCCCCAAATAGTTCAAAGAGAATCGGAGAAGATAGACCGAGTCTTGGCCGCGGTGTTGAACGAGTCAAGAGGCATCAGTCGTTCGGACAACATGTAGATGACGGAGAGATCTTGATTTTTCGTCTTCAACTTTGGACTATTCTCCGGATTCCTCTGCCTTTTTTTTTTGGTAAAGTCGGATTCCTCTGCCTTTCTTTCTCTGAAATTTCACGGATGCATTAATTTCATTATTTTCCCATTCGTTGAGTAAAGTCAAACTTCTCCTGGTACCACTGTTCTTATTATATCTATATCGCAATATCCATCATTTTATAATTGTCTTTCTCGCCGGGATCGATATTCCTATGAGATATCGTTTTGGGACCATTTGCAATTCATTGCAAGATTTAACGAGGCGGCCAGACCAAGGTGCATTTAATTGAATTCGGCCATGATGTGACCAAAAGGTACGTAGCTTTCAATTCTTTTGACTCTTTCATGCCTACTATTCAAACGATGTCGAAGTTTCGTAGCGGCACCGACGGCTTCTTGAGGTACAGCTATAAAGATTACTGCCGTGCCAATCTCTAGGATGAAAAGTGGAGAGGCGGCCACATACACCACAAGATGGTTTGCTCGTTCTCTTTTTTCCTAAGGAAAATTGCTCCCAAATTTTTGATAAGATTATAGAGACTCTATCTAGGGTTTCTAAGGTTATAGGGGTTTTGGTTTTCTATAAGGAGTTCGTAACATTTCGTGCCGTGTCCCTTTCTTTGTACAACCCGTTAAGTAACATTCAGGACCTACCATCAGTCTAAGACCGTTTTCCTCATCGAGAAATGATCGAATTAAAATTCAGAGCCTTCATGTGTATCAAAACATGTAGAGTTCTCTATCCACATTGCTAATTAAGTTAAAGTTTTGAAATCTGAAATATTGTCCGATGACAAAAGCATCATTGGGACCCTTTTGTGAGGAGAAGATAAAAGTGATGGTGTGAAAAGAATCGGTACTCAATTTGCTGGGGCCGCTTCCATCTACCTTGCAATGGAGTTTTCACTGCTGTCACCATCATCACTCAACTGCACATGGACAAGTCTCCATTGACCTTCAAGAAAATTCACTCAGCTATCTTTCATTTTCTATGTTCTTTATTACCTTCACTATTAGTTTAATAGAAAGGCAAGTTAACTCTCCATTTCCATCTTCTAATCCTTCCAAGTGAAACGATGTCATTTTGAAAGTTTCTTCGTTGTACGACTTTTATGAGTTATAATATTGAAAGTACAAACAAATACTTTCACTCTATTTATTTGGTGAAAAATGAATGATGTAAAATATATTTTCCTAAAAATGATATACTGTGCCACTTAAAATAATTCGACAATAAAAAATATTTTCATTATGACAATAATTTATACTCGAATATTTTAGTTGACAACAGATTTATTTTTCGTTTATTCGTTTTTGTAAGTGATACAAATGGCTATTTTTAAAGAAAATAGATTTCAAATTATTTGTTTTTATAAAACAAACAGTGTCATCTAAGTATATCTAAACAACCAAGTTTTCCCTTCTAAGCTAAGAAAGTTTCAGTATAATTTGTTGATGGAAAATGCATGTGAAAAGTACATCCCGGATGAGGAAGTATGTTATGCATCTGGATAATCTTTGTTGCCAACGTGATATTCAAGTAACACTAGTCAATCATATTTTATGGGAACAAATTCACAGCTGTGCTCCTTTTTATCAACCAACTAAATATTTCAAACGTGCCCTTTTTCATTTATTTACTCATTGATTTCCAGGGCTTTTCTCTTTATCTTTTTGTACCCGACAGCAGTGGTACTGAGAATATGATTCAAGTGCTTTTCTTGCTAGTTCGGACCAACGAACGAATCCCATCACAATAATAATCCTCAAAACAAGTGTGGCCTAAATCTTTGTGTGGTCTGTATTGATTGCATGTGACCCTTTTATCAAAGATAAGGCGCCCACCATTCTTGACTTGAGGGGCACGCCAATTTTGGATTTATTCATTGCCATTTTTTTTGTTTATTTATAAATTTGAGAAGTGCATTTTAAATTTGTCCTTAGTTGTGGAACAGCAATACTCATTCAGTCTCCCCGCTTTGAAATTCATCTTGCCGAAATCGATTTTGAAGCTTACTTTAAAAGGATCTGTTCTTGATTGTTCTACCATGAGATGGTCCCCTATCTGTTATTGCATGCACTTCATGTAAAGTAGGTGACTTCTTTTAAGTTTAGTCTGAATCCTCAGAGGTAGTTTCACATGCTAGCAATTTTTAGGTAGATCTTATATTTGTGGGTCGGATGAGAGAAACTCTTTGTAGAGTGGGTTCTTATGTGATTTAACGGCTACAAAATGTAACTTTTACTTTTTCTATTATACTAGACAAAAAAAAAAAAAAAAGAAAGTTTTTGTATGACAAGTATATAAAGTGACCGAACTACAATAGGTTTGACAGTTTGAGTTGGAACCATACATAAGAGTCATCTTATTTAGACAACTAAAAAGAACAAAGAAAAGAAAAGGAGAGTCATCTTATTAGCATGCATGTAATGTTTTAGGGAAAATTGTCAAAAAGTTCTAAATATATTTAATCGTAACCAATTCAGCTCACAAACATTTCAATCATGCCAATTAGTCATAAACATTTTGAGAATTTACCAATTTAATCCTAACACTTTTAAGAAATTAACAATATAGTCATTTTCGACTAACTTTGAATGGATCATTGACATGGCAATTCAATCTACGCCCACTATCCTACATGATGCAACTGATATGGAATAGTCCGTGTTGACATGGATATTTTTTTTTTATAAATATTTTGAATTTTTTACTAACTATTTTCTTTTCTTTTTTTCTTTTTACTTTTTATCTTCATAAGGTTGGCAAGGTCACGGGCCACTAAGCAAGACCATTAGGCAAGGGTTGGCAATCTTCGCTGATCTTTGGGTGAGGACCACAAAGCCCTCGCTAGGCACATGCAAGGACTTAGGCAAGCGTTTGGGACACCCTCATTGCCCATAGTTGCCAAATCTAGCAAAAGCCACAACACAATGAAGGCAAGTCAAAGTCGTGATGCCCTTGCTGTGGCCTACGAACACGTTGGTCCTGCGAAGAAAAAAGGAGAAAGAAAAAATGAAAAAAAAAAATAATAGTCCATGTAAGCAATATCTACATTGCTTGGGATGGCCAACATTGACTGGACTACCATATTAGCCATTTTTAATCAAAATTAGTTGAAAAGACTATCGGCAATTTATTAAAATATTTAAAATTAAATCAATACATTATCAAAATGTTTACGACTAAATTGGCACGTGATCACCAAATAATAGGTTTAAAACTAAACTAGCATTATTGAAAGGTTTATAACTGAATTGGTCAGTGAACAATAGACTTAGTTATTTTTGGATAATTTTCCCAAAATTTTGGATGGGAGAGAATGTAGCAATTTATAGGAGTAAAATGTCTATGATTTTCTAGCCTGAGTTTAAGTACAAATTTAATTTTTTAAGTTTTATTATTTGTAAGATTCAATCCTCTAACTTTTATTTTGTGTAATCAAGTCATCTATATTTCTTGACTTGTGCGATTTGGCCATCTAACTTTTATGCACGCAACCAAGTAATGCAACTTTTTGTTTTTTTTTTTGTTTATTTGTGCAATCAAGTGTTTCTCTTACACATCTTAATTAATACCGTCAAATTAGGGTTTCTTTCTTCTAATCTCCCAATTTCTTTTCTGTTTCTAACTTGCTATGATGCTCATTTGGTGCCACATTAGTAACGGTTCCATGTTCCACCACATCAACAATGCCTCCTCATTAATCACTTTGGTGAAAGTACAGCTTCCCTTTTATATGACTTATCAATTAGTGGTAGCCAACGCATCATGAATTAATATCCACAGAAAGATTACCTGTTGTGGGGGAGGAGGAAATTGTTGTCCGTAGGGCTGCTCCATAATTTGTGAAGAATGGCGTTTGAGGATGAAGCAGCATCCTGGCCTTGCTCTGCTGTGATCCGCCGTGTAATAGGATGACCGCTCCCGTTGCGTGGTTGAGCCGAGAGGGATGGTGAGTTTTTCATCAATAATCTGCTAGTCGAAATTTGCATGGAGGATGCCTTCATTCCACAAGTCCATAAGCCACATGTCCTCCCGAATTTCAACCGTAGTTCCATTTGCAAATCTGCGCAGAATATGAGGAAGCTAACAAGTTTCTTCCCACCCAGGGGACTCCTTTATCCCCAAGAACGTCTGTTTGCCCAGTGCTGCTGCTGTAAAACATAACTGGGGTGATGAACTGCTTTTAACAACTTGACTCCATGGAGAATTAGCATCGGTGAATAGCCTCCTCCAAGGCTGTTTAGCTAGCATGGCATCGTTCAAGGATACGAGTTGCCTACTCCACATCTAATGAGAACCTCTTTCCCTGCGCTGCTCGACATTTTCTCCTTCCAACCCTCAAATTTTGAGCCGTCCCTTGCAAGCAGCCAAGAATACATTTCTCTATTTGATTGACCTTAACAATACAGACTTCCCCAAGCGCTTTCTTATGCTTTGCAGAGATAGTTTTAACTGTTCAGGGCACGTTTAAGGAACAAAGATCCTTAGATTTATTCACGTTGGTAGCTTGACTCGATGCTTGGCAGTGTCGCAGATCATGACATTCTGTGGTTGTTCCTTAAGAAAAAATATCGATTCGTTGGCCATTGGCGAGGAGTTTATAGAGTGTAGGGCTGTCATGGGACATTTTCGGTGCCCTTTAGATCATCACCATTGACAGCCCTAGAAATCAAAATGGCTAACATGTTTGAAATGAGCATCTCGACGCATTGCATTACCCAACAGACCCATTTACCATTAAAGCCCGTCCGTTTTAAACACACCTCCAGAAAATCTCACTCCATTCTGTTGTATTTCCGCACGTCAAGCTCGAGCATTCCTTCAAAAAAATTTCTATCGTTTCCACTTCCTCGAGTAAGGGAACACTGCTTACGCAACAAAACTCCTTGAATTTCACGGCCCTTAAGAAAAGCACTCCGCATCGGGGAAATGATGCTTATTCCCTAGGGATTTCAATCGATTAGCCAAAATTTCAAAATAGATTTTATACGTAAACTCGCGCATGCTAATGGGGCGAAGTTGGGAAAAGTTTTCTGGGTTAAGAGATTTGGGACGTGTGTTGTGTGCGTATAATGAAGGACTGGGACAAGAGAACCAAATAGAAGCAGCTGTTATATCACCAAAACACGACTTCTCCGATTGGTGATCAATTCTATAGAAAAATAAATAAATAAACCGTTCAAGCCATCCAGCCAAGGGCTTTGATACTCCTGCAAAAACTACAACTTTGACCTTGGAGAAAATACTGGGTACCACTATTGTGCCAATGCATGAAATAACGAGTCCATTGAGCTTATAGCACGTGCAGCAAGTGCGATTCAGAGGAAATTTTGAACCTCACGGGTGACCTCTCTCCTATTCCAGATATACTCATGCTCTCTCTGTCTTCGCACTCGATCCCTGCTCTCTACTTCCTCTTGACTCTGTCCTCTCTCTCTCCCTCTAACTCACGACTGAGCCCTCATTCAACGAACGGCGGAGGCAACCACTCGAGGTGGAGGTGGTCCCTGTAAAGGGGCTTCCTTTCGATAACTGCTTGATCAAGACACCGGGTGTAAATCAGCGATTTGAGGAAGGAGATATGATCAGGTTGTCGTCTTTGACTAGTAGTTGCACCGAGTTTTTTTGTTCCCTTTCTTTGATCACTTAATCCTAGAAAGCACCTCGATACAACTCCTCTTACCTCCATAGAGAGCTTAAATTTCCTGGTTTAACATCTCTATCTGATGACTTTTCATACTGATCGTGACCAACACGAGGAAGAACAACCAGCCCGGCTTTTCATTTGTCGATACGTGATGTCTGGACTTTTTCTTGCTCCATTTCGTCAGATTCTGGCTGCGTTATTCAGTTTGAAGGTTATTCTGTCTTGTCTAATCTGCTTATTTTCCCATCCCCACAGTAGCGCATTCTGGGTCTTTGGCCCAAAAGTCATCAAATTGAGATAATTTTATTCATCATGGGCTCAAAGGGCTATGGTCCAACCCAGATGCAGGAAAGGCCCACCCCTTCCCATTAGAGAACTTAATCCTTCGATCAAAATTAGTTATGACTTGGTCAATTCTTTCTTAAGTTTTTGTCTCGCCATCCCGATTATTTGACCAAGTGAATTTGCAACCCTTCTACTCAATATCCATTTATGCACAATTCCTTGAAGGAGTGAATTCGGTAATGTTCCACAAATGTTTTACCGGTCTTATCGAACGGATGAATAATTTCATTGAAGTTCCCGATACAAACCTACGGTAAAGACTTCCCACTGCAAATGTGTCTAATCTGGTCCTATAAGCCAACTCAGTTGTGGTATCCTGGTGAAGTATAGATGAAAGTAATCCTAATCAGACCTTCCCAGCCATTGCCATAGACGACGGCATCAATTAAATTATCCGAAGATAGCTGAACAAACACATACATCCAAAAATCACCCCCTAAAAGAGATAAACACCTAGGATCTCTAATCACCTAGTTTTTGAAGTTCAAGCACCTGTAAATACTAATCACTTTGTTACAAAGGTTGTTTAATCTCCACAAGAAATGTCGTGTTGGATCTTTCTCAAACCAAAAGGTACCTAAACTCTTGAACCGTCAAGTATTGGCTTAAAAGATTCATGACATCCGTGGTGGATGACTAAAGTTAGTCACTTGAGCTTGATTAGCGAATTCAGCTTGCTCTGGAACGGAAGCATCTAAGAGGGCAGATTCATCTAAGCTATAAGCTTTGAAGTTAAGGAACTATTAGGTTAACAATGCTTCTTCTTCTTCCCATTCCCATTTTTAAGCCGGGTCTCCGCAGGTTCTCTCTCCGGGCTAATTTTGAGTGGCCCCTTCTTGTCCAGAATTGGGCTTCAAGAGGGGTTCAACCACAAATTGGACTCAACTTGGGCTTCCAAAATGGATTTTTCTTAATTAGAGTTCAAGACCGTACCGCGATCCAAGTAGACCGGACTTTGTCTGAATCAGTGAATATTTCTCTTCCAATGGATCAAGCTGAGTTGTCCTGACCCAGGTCGCAGCATCCAGGGTGTCGCTTAGGACTGATGCAAACGTACCTCACCATCTGTCCCCTTCTCCTTCCTCAGGGCACTCTCCCCTCAAGTCCTCCCCCAGGTAAGGTGAAGCTTGAACATTTAATCGACAGGGAACAATTTGCATATCATTGGTTTCCAAAGCGATTTCAGCCTCTTCTTCGACTAGAGCAGCTTCACCGTAAGAAACATCCAGGTTGGACAACTTTTTTAGCCCTCATCCAACGTCCAAACACATGATAATCGTCAGCGTCAAAATTCTAAGGGGACTATTCACACAATACTTTAGGTAATGACCAATCTTCCCGCTATTATAATAAATATACGGGAGTCATTCATACTTCCCGTCAATCCATACTTAGCAATCATCATGGCTCGTGAAGAGTCCTGAGAGAAGAGCTTAGTTCAACTTCAAATTGACCTTAATGCGGGCAAACTCAGACCCACCAAAATTTTTTGGTGGTCCCAATCGATATCAAGAACTTCTCCCACATTCTGTCGTATGGATTGCATCCTTCAGTGAACCGCTCATAGGGATACCATGAAGATGACACTAAAAATTGGGGAAGAAAACATACCAACGAGGAGGCGTTTTGGCCCTTTTGGGTTCTCTTATTCGAATTCGAAAGGCTAAGATGTTATGCATCGAGTTGTAAAACGTCCATCTCCTCCATTTTCCAGGCTTTGTTCATTGTGACTTCAAAAAGCAAAAGGTTTGATGTGAGGGTTGTTAAACATTTGCCTATGAGCGTATATTTGCCCTCTTCAATCTTGGAATCAGGAATTAACATTATCCATCTTCGGGACAAGTCGATGGCCCCCAAGATACCCATTTTCTCGCAGAGGCTAGCCAAACGATGCTGCAAAGGAGTATGCAAGACAAGAACGAATCTAGAGGAAGAATGGCAACGTCAACCAATAAAAAAGCTTATTAATTGAATTCCAATTCTTCTTACTTATTAACATATATCCTGTTGGAAATTTTCTTTTTCTCATTTTAGAAGTATGCTACATTTCGCAAAATAAATAGAAGCATATTTAACTTTATAGATAGATTTATGACTAACTCAGTAACCTTTGAAATTGGACAGTAGCTTTCGACAGTTTTTCCCTACATTGTGAATCCTTGACTTTGTAGATTATCAACACATTTGAAATTCTTTCGTGAAAAGTCTTTCATAATATGTCGACAGTGTGCATGCCATCCGGATAGTTATTACCAAAAAGAGGTAGACTAATAGTAGAGTTCAATCATTCCATCTATACCAAAGAGAATTTTAGCAACATTGGTTCAGGAAGGCTACCATTTTTAGACTATCATTGAGGTAGAGAGAGAGAGAGACTTTTTCGTCTCTTTATGTTTCTGATTTTAAAAAGAGAATTTCTTATTTATCGACTTACAAATTTAATTATCATTTCTTTTCAACTTCTCTCTAGTTTTGATTGAATGCGGAGATTAGTTCTTACATTTTATGAGTATCAATAATCAATGCTTGACGATAGCATAAATGAAGTAAAGGCTCACATTAACCACTGATTGGAGGCATGGTTGGTACAAATACGGAAATATTTTAAGATAATTTGGGTGCATGTGAGCTCAATTTACATGAACTCATGATTTTGGTAGCCCTACGTGAAACTCTTATTATCTAAGGATTGAGATGTATTAAGCTTTATGCATTCAAGAATGTCTCACAAAATATAAGCATCACACATTTTAACTTCAGCTACATTATCGATGTTTATCATTTACAACTCACCAATCAAAAGCAAGTTTGATTGAAGTTTCTTCCAATAAGGAAAGATCATACATCTAGAGGGCGAGGTCGACGGGATAAAGAAGATGTGCATTGGAGTGCATCAAGTCAATAACTTTGAATATTGTATCAAACCTGTTGTATTTGTAGTCGTTAAGGAGGCGTGTGCACTCCACCCAGAGAGTATGTGCTCTCCATCGTTCCTTTTCATCTGTTTATCTACATCTTTTTATGCAGCAGGTGGGCATCCTCTTTACTTTCGGCGAAGGGGCAAAGTCCGAGTAAAAGAAAAAGAAAGAGATAAAGAGCGCAGAAAAAGAGAGCACTCAGGGAGAAAAAGATAAAAGAGTGTAAAATAAAGGAGAGAGAGAGAGAGCACTGGGGAAGCGTCGACACCTCCTTTGGTGTCCTCTAAAAAATTAAAGTAGATAACAGCAATGCCGCTCCAGTCTCCCACTGATAAAATTCTTCTTCCACAAATCAATTTTAAAGATTAATTTAAAATGCTCAGACTGTTCTACCATGAGATGGTACCAATTGTATTATTGCTTTTTTAAAACACATAATGAACTTCGTGTGAAGTAGGCGACTTCTTTAGTCTAAATCCTCTAAAGTAGTTTAATGTGCAGACAAATTCTAGGAAGACCTCATCTTTGTAATTTGGATTAGAGAAACTCATCGTAAAGTGGGGTGTCCATGTCATTTGATGGCTTACAACAAAGACATGACTTGTATATGTATAGTGTCACTTGCATATATATATATATAGTGTTGAAAGTTGCTGACCTAAGATAGATTTGGCATTGGGATTTATGCAAACAAATTGCCCTCCAAATAATAAATGAAAGAATTCAATGGGAAAATCTCAAATAAAGACATGAAGTACCCTCATTTTCTCAAGAGAAGACTTATAGTGGAGTCTATCTTAAATAAAGACCTAAAATAGTCATTTAGTCTCAAAGAAAGACCTAACTCGCCGACCGGCAAACAGATACATCTTTGATGTGTATTCCAGTGGCCTAGTCAGGGGTATTTTTGTCAATATATATATATATATATATTCATTTTTTGTTTTCCCATTCATCTTCTCCATCTTTGAGTAAACCTCTGGTATCTCGCTAGTGAAGTAATTACTGGTGAGGTCTAGCCGCTTTAGCTTCTTCAGCCTCGCCAGCCTCGCCACCTCTAGCGACAATGGCTTGGTGAAGTTGTTGTTGCCCAAGTCAAATTCTTTGAGCTGGGTCATTACCCATAGGACTCTACTGGGGAAGACCCCGAAGAGGAGGTTGACGGAGAGGTTGAGGAACCGAAGGAAGGTGAGGTTGCTAAGATCTAGCGGGAGGGTCTTGGTGAGGTTGTCGATGGTGAGCGTGAAGTTGGCGAAGTCACGGGGAAGGCTGATTTCAGGTGGGATGTAGCCTGAGAGGTTGATGGAGGTGATGTTGAGAGAGACGACCTACAAGTTGGCATTGCACGTGGCTTTGGTGAAGGAGCAATGTAGAAAGGGCAACGATGAGGTGGAGGAAGAGGAGGAGTCAACCCAATCGCCGAGAGCAATGGAGGAAGGCACGACCATGGCAATTTTAAGCTTTAAGAGTATGAGTCGCTTCATGCTTCATGCGAGGGAAGCCGAGATGAAGAAGAAGAAGAAGAAGAAGATGTCATTGCAAGGTGGTTTCGCCTTTAGTGAGGTCAGTGAGGCCACCCTCACTAGATCTGGCAAGGGTGGCCTTGTCCACGATCGGCGAAGGCTCACCAACCTCGTCGGCCACTGGTAAGGACGAGCAAGGGCCTATAAGCCCTCTCCTGTTGCAAGCGAGATCACCCTCACCAGATTTGCTGAGGGTCAGCTTGCCAGCCCTCGTTTGTAGCCAAGGCTCGACGGCCCTCGCCCGCTGCGAGTGATGGGCATCAAGCCCTCACCAATCCTTACTAACAGCCAACGAGGGTAGTGAAGCCCTTGCTGACCTTTCCCCAATTTCGGTGTTTTCGATCTAGGCAATGCCTATCTTCAACATTGACGAAGAAGATGATGAACAAGGACAACCATGGGAGATCAAGAAGAAGATGAACAAGGGAAAAATAAATCGAAAAATGAATATTTTTTGGATGAAAATACCCCAAACCAGGCCACCAGAATACTCATTAAAGATGCATCTATTCGCTGGTCAGTGAGTCAGTTCTTTTTTTAGACTAAATAACTGCTTTTGGTTCTTATTTGAGACATGCTCTATTTTAGGTCCTTTTTTTGAGAAAAAGGAGGCCACTTCGGATCTTTATTTGAAATTTCTCCAACTTTAATTGCTACTAGTCAACAATATAAATTTGCTCCCGCCCCCACCTCTCTCTCTCTCTGAACAATTTGAGCCTGCTGTCTACCGATTGGGGCTCACTTGCTCTCTTTGATCTTTTCCCCCTTGAGAGTTCTCATCCAGGCTTGTTTAGGATTTTTGTTCTCCGATCTCGCACCTCTCTTCGTATCTTTGCTCGCTGAAGGTGATTGCTTTTTCATCTCTCATTGCCATGCCGTTTCTATTATTTCTTTGCTTTATTATCAGAATAATCGGCTGAATTAGCGTGTGTTGGGATCTCTTTGTCTATTGAGGATATGGGTGGCTACTCAAGGGCTAATATTATCAAAATCCCAAAATGATACATTCGTGCTATAATTGTCTTAAACTAATTTTTGCATCACAAAAGTCTTAAACTGCTATGGCCGCATCACATTATCTCAAATTAAGTTTTTGTTATAAAAATTTCAAATTAGTATACCCATTTCATATTTATCCCAAAACTAAATTTCCGATCACAAAGATCTGAAATTACCAAAGTCTTAGATCAGAAAATCTGCTAATTTTACCATAAGGGCTCCCTCAATTTTTTTTTTTTTTTAACAAATTGCTAAAATCATTAACTTTTTGTGAAACGAAAATTAGTTGAGGATAAACATGGCATGTGCCTATCGGTATGAGAATTTTTTTAGATATAACAATTAGTTTTGGGTGAATATGTTATAATTGTACTAGTTCGAAATGTTTCATGATTTTAATTTGGTCGCCGAATAATTTAAAACATGGAGAAATGGCAAATTCTGAGCAAAGCAAATAAAGGGATGCACTGATTCGTTTCTGATCGTTTCTTTATGGTGCTTGTTGCGCGGATTCTTCTCTGTATGCTTGCATTCTATCATCTCAAGAAGAAGGAAAAAGAGTGCAGAAAAGAGAGCACTGAGGGAGCATCGGTTCCTTCCTTTGACGTCGTGCAACAAATTATAGTTCTATATATCAATCCAATTGTTTGAAATTGGAGGTTTGAAAAGAATATGTACGTGATGTCATAACGATTTAAAGTAAATGATTTTACATGGAATTATTAGCATGTGGAGTGATCGTGGAATAAATGCAATTCGGCCTCGCCAGATTAGCAAGCTTGCCCCCTCGTGAGTGGTTAATCGGTTGTTGTTGTGGCTCGCGATTAGTTGAGGGAGGAGCAAAAAGAAAAAGAAAGAAATTAAAAGTAAAAAATAAAAAATAAAAACTTCAAATTCTTTAAAAAATGAATAACAATTAAAATTTAAACTTCTTAAAAACATATTTTTATAAGAATGTATGTTTCATTAACCAAGAACCTAAGCCCGAATGCTGAGGACCCGTGCAACTTTTGGGGATGTGGGCCTTAATGCCGGGGACTAGAGCTAAGTGTTGGGAATCTGAGCACGGCCTTTATGGACTTAGGCTTGGGTGTCGAGACATGGGGCATGGACACCAGGCATTCAGGCTTGGCCTTAGTGGATCTGGGCCTAGGCATTAGAGACTTGGTCCTAAATGCCTCAAGAACCAAAGTTGGGGTTCCTACTGCAAAGGAATTAGTTAGTAGAGTGCGCCCAATGCAAGGAAACCTAATCCTTGAAATGTCTCTTTCGTTTTGGTGTCCTCAAGTGATGGTGCAATTCTTGGACAACAAAGATATTATCTTGAATTTTTTTTTTGGTCATAAATCTTCTTGAATTTCACGGCCCTTGAGAAAAGCACTCTAAATTGGGGAAATGACGTTGTCCAATAGGGGTTTCAATCGATTAGATAGACGAAATTGGGAAAAATTTTCGGGGATGGGAGTTCTGGGGACAAGCGTTAAGTGCGTCTAATTAAGGACTGGGTCGAGAGCATCACAGAAGTCGTTGTTGTATCTCCTCAAAGATGACTTCTCTGATTGTCGATTTATTTTTTTGGAAAACACGAATATTTCAAGCCGTCCGGCCTAGGGCTTTCCGTGTTTCCGAGCGCAAAAACCGTGACCTTTCCATTGTAAGAGGGCTTGCTGCCAGCTAAAATGTTCACTCATCTCATCTATCACCAAGACAGGGTACTTACAATTAGTGGGTTCAAAATCTGCATCCCCTTCTGAGGTACGGATTCGTAGCTTCTCTCTTGACGACTGCTTGATCGCAGCACCAGATGTCATCAGCAGTTCGGAGCAAGAAGACACGACTGCATTGTCGCCCTTTGAATGCTAGTTGCATCAAACCCAATGTTCTGGTCCCCCCATTCTTCAGCCACTTAGTTCTAGAAAGCATTCCGGGATACGCTTCCCCTTGCCTCCGCGCTCCACAGAGCTTGAATTTGCTCCTTTAACATATTTACCTCATGATATATAAGCCAACGCAGTCTTGGTATCTCATTGAAGCATAGATAAATGTAATTCCGGTCGAATTTTCCAAGCCACATCTACAAATAATACTATCGATTAAGTTATCTAAAGATGGCTGCACAGACACATCTAAATCACCACCCCCCAAAAAGAGCTAATCCCTGAATCTTTAGTCACCCAGTTTCTTAAGTACAAATGCTTATAAATACATTTCGCTCTATTACTATGTTGTTTAGTCATGTTGAGCCTTTTTTGAACAAAAAAAGTTCATAAGCTGTTGAACTATCTAAGGGAGTGCCTAGCGCTTGACAATTCTAACTTAAAAGATTCATAGCATCTGTGGTGGCCGCTTATTAAGGCTAGCCACCTGAGCCGGATTATGGAATTTAGCTTGCAGCATAATGGGAGTAGCCAAGAGTGCAAATTTTATCTAAGCTGTAAGTTTCAAAGCCAAGAGAAAGTTCACAACGCTTCTTCTTCTTTTTACCGTTTTGAAGCCGGCCCTTCCCCACAGGTTCGTTCCTCGGGCTAATGTTGAGGGCCCATTCTTGTCCAGAATTGGGCTCGAAGCAGGGTTTAACCAAAAACGGGACTCAACTTGGGCTTTCAAAATTTAAGTTATTGACTAGGAAAACTAGTCAGTGTAGTTAAATTCACGTATTGAATGTGTACTTATTTATTTCTTTCACTTTAAGCAAGCGGATGTAACATGACTCTGCATATGTCCATTCATTATTAAATAGAATTCATAAAAATTGTAAAGGTCGTATATACTTCCTTCAACTTATGAATATATCCATAAATGTTTATGTATATGTATTCGATTTTATCATTAAGCAATAATAAGGTTCTAGATTATTTGAAAAACATATAAATCGCATGGTGCTTCTTTAACTATGTTGATAACATTACACAAATAAAGAGATGCAATTAACTACTGTATAAGTGTTTGAATATATTCACATATCACATAGCAATTCCATATTAAAAAAATTAAATCATTGTTTGTCTTAATTGTTCTGGAAATCTAAATCTTAAAAACCGATTCTTTATCCAATTTTTTCTCCGTTCTATTATACTCTCACATTTAAAATGCATGCCCACTTGGGCGCCGCCTTGGCTGGCCCAAGCCGCGGGCTTGGTCTTTGCCCGAGTTGCCGCTCCTCAACCGGCATCCTCGCTGCCGGGGTCCTCGGCCGGGCACACAATAACAGCGACGGAGGCAACAGATCAAATGAACGGCCAATACTCAGGGAATCGGCATCGCAGGAACGCCACTGGGGAGCATGACAAGCCCGGACGACACAGCTCCGCCCAAAACAGGGAAATAAAACCCAGATCTCATCGTGGGATTTTGTCGAACGGCTCAAGTGCGCTACTGAAACGAGAGATCCCTGGCCCTAACAAGGTCGGAACCTGCTTGGGCACTCTCGTCGACGACCCAGAATACGCATGATGCCGTGAAGAGGGGCCGCCAGTGGCCGGAGCTCAGTGAGCCGGGTGGCCGCGAGCTCAGGTTCCCATCTAATAAGGAAAAATTTTGATTAGTGAGCAATATTTACATGAGCGCCCCATAAGATTTCTCTCTTCTCGCTTACAAATGTGTGGAAAGAGACTAATATTTCTTTTCTTCAGCTTTGGCTCGTGCAAGACAAAACATAACTGTAAGGGCCTAAGAAATATTTTCATCATCATTTTACATTTGCTCACACTAGCCTGCACAAGAGAATAAGTTTATTAATTAATTATACTATGTTTGAAAATATATAGTTGATGGATGGTTCGTGGCTAGGAACTTTAACAATTGTTGTAATTGGTATTATGCCTATTCTCCTTGACCATATGGACTCATGTGAAGCTTGTTAGCTATTTTGGTTCCACGACAAATGAATTTCACTAAATCATTAGGTGCCTGGTTAGATCCCTCCCCTTAAATCCAAATAAAAGAAGAAACATTGGAAAGTCAGCTATACAAATCAATGTAAGACACAATTAGCAAATCTCCTTGAAATTTTAGCAGTGTTCAGAAATTTGATTATACAATTCCTCAAGAGGTGGTAGAAGAGTGCATCGGTTTGATCGGCAGTAGGCTCGCTTCCTCTCATCTCCGTTTGAGGTTTGTTTCCAGTCACCCCTTCATTTGAATTGTATTTCTACTGCACCATTTGGATTGTCCTAAATAATAATGATGATATAACTATTGTGGATTTTAAAAAAAAAAATTTGCTTAAATTATTGCTTTAGAGACGCGAGGACAGCTGGGTCAGGCGATTTTCTTCATTTTGCGGAATGGATTAAGATATTTGCGTTAAATTTTGATCTCGTATTTTTAGGCCAACAAGGAAGATGTACGCTCCACAATCACTATCTCTTCATTAGCTATGCTTATTGCCAGAATAAATTTCATCAATATATATTAGTGTTATAGCCAATGCACGGTCGTAGCATCAAGAGAAGGACCATTAGAAGTTATATTATGGCAATATGTGATAGCAATCCTCGGCATTATCCGCTGATACATCATCTCATCCTTTTATGTTCATTTGCTCCTATTTTTTTTTTTTTTTTTATTTTTGAAATATTTATTAAGAACATCTTACTGCAAATCTTGTCATGCATTTTTTTTTTTTTTTTTTTTTGGGTGGATCAAATCTTGTCGTGCATTGATTGTGTTAAATTTTGGAGTTCTTTCTCCTGTGATGTGTGGACATTTAAACTAGTACAAAAACATATAGTATTTTAAGTGCAAACTATTGCAACCTTTCCCAGGGTGATTCCTCTTAGTAGGTGGGGCCCATGGCTAACATGGATCTTCCAAAGTCTTACCAATTGCAACTTAGTTTTCCAATTAATTATTCATTTAAACTTAGATTAACGAGTTGCAACTAACATTTTATGGGCTAGTTAGAAACCCAAGAAAGATGCAAGAGCCTTTGAACCAAAAATTCATGAGTCTAGAATTTGTTACACTACATTAATCTTATCTTCATATGACGTGATATATAGCTTGCTCCCTTTTTCTTTGATTAGATGTATGTGAGGACTGACTCATGTTGACGTTCAAGATTAAGAATGAGTTTGAGGTATCTCGGAGTGACTTAATACTTGATACTAGGGTTAAATGCAGGAAAGTGCCAAAAAAGTCTTAAACCTTTTGCCTTTGTACTAATTTAGTCCTAAACATTTTTTTTTTGTGCTGATTCAGTCCTAAACCTTTTTAAATTGTACCAATTCAATCATTTCCGGCCAATTTTGGCCGGATTTTGTTGACGGACGTGGCCGGCTGCTAACGTGACCGTCGGTGCGACGTGGATAACTTTTAATAATATTTTAATATTTCTTTATTTTTATATTTGTCTTTTTCCCCTAGCCGGTTGCCGAGTCTAGCGCGCTGGCCGAGGCGCCACGGCGAGGGCGAGGCTCGCCCATGGCCAACGAGGGCTGGCGAGGCTCGACCTTGCCGGCCCTCGCTAGCCATGGCTCGCCTCGCCAGATTTGGCGAGGTCGGCCTTACCCTTGCGGCGGTCGCCCTGGGCGGTTGTCGACCTTGGCGATCGGTTGGAGGAAAAAGACAAAAAATTAAAAATTAAAAAAATTAAAAAAATTAAATATATTATTAAAAGTTATCCACGTTTGCACCGATCAGGCCACGTTAGTAGGCCGGCGTCTAGTCAGCAAAATCTGGCCAAAATTGACTGGAATGACTGAATTGGCATAACTTAAAAAGGTTTAGGATTGAATCGGTACCAAAAAAATGTTTAGGACTAAATTGGCACAAAGACAAAAGGTTTAGGACTTTTTTGGCACTTTTCTTGGTTAAATGCACTCTTTCAAAAGGAAAGGACTTACGGGATGGGATGGCTCTTACTCATACCTTCAAGGCTTTTGATGGCGATCTCGATGGGAAAACTCTAAGGCTTTACTTGATGGTCAATACATTGGAGAGTCTACACTGAAATGTCTAGACATCTAGAGGTGACAAGGAATTTGGATGAGAGAAAATGGATGGGATGGCCAACCCTAATTCAAAGGGTACTAACACCATCGACTCGTTCTAAGCTGTTGAAGCCAACAAAGATGAGGATGAGGACGAGAATAGTCGTCAGTTGAGGCACTTTCTAACTGAGCTAACTTCACTTTGGGGAAGAAATTCATATAGTGAGAAATGAAATGCTAAAATTTTTTCACCAACTTTGCCAGGACATCAATCCCTCAATTCGCCCAATACTTTCTTCGGAATCCTCACTATTTCCCCAAAATCCTCTATTTCCTCCAATGTTTTAAACTTGTATTTAGATTGATTTGTAATTTATGTTGAACGTGCTTTAAGTTTATGTAGAACTTGCCCTATGTTTATGTTGCACTTAATGGTTGCTCTATGTTTATGTTGCTCTATGAATTGACGTTTTATGAATGTCCTTGATATACAAATGGTTACCATGTGTTTTGGTGATACATTCCACCTTAAGCCCTTTTTGATGTTATGACAAAAGGGGAGAATGTTAAAATCTTCATATTATATGCGATGTATTCAATTGATTTTATTTTCCCTGTAGTATGTTAAGGTGGTGGTTTAACTAGAGGCTTTAAAAGTGATTTTCTTATCATAAAAAGGGAGATTGTTGCCACCCTGATTCTAAAACCCACTTTTGTATATTTGTAATCGCCACAAATTATTTGGATGTGTAAGTTAGTGCAGGTTAGAAAGGAGTATAAAGGACTGGATCCTATCTGAAACCCTAGCCAAGTAATTGCAAGATAATAGGTTAAGATTGGCTTAATACCTAGCTCTGCAATACAAATTTTAATTTTGCTTGCTCAATTCCCCTAAAGCAATGAATAATTCCCCAAATGCAGAGAGAAGGTTAAGTAGCTACTATGATTTTTTTTTTTTTTTTTTCATTTTTTTAATTTTAATTTTTAATTTTTTTTAAAATTTTTTATTATTATTATTTTTTTCTGGTGGAATTAAAATATTCAAAACCTCAAGCTCTCCAAATACGATCGCACCATAATCAGGATAGCAAGGGAAAACCAAAAATAGAGATTATAGGCAAGGGAGGATTCACTTGTACTGAATTGATCTTTCCTTACCAAATTTACATGAATGCAGCCATACTCGAACCTTTCAAGCTGAGAGCAATGCGGATGCGGAAAGAGCAGGAGTTTCACCAGTTGCTGCCGTCCACCCTTGAATCCGTTTTCGTAGGGCCCCAAAACAGAGCAATAACCAAACCAAAGATGTGAATGGCGGACAGCAAAGAAGAAGCACATGAAATGAAGACAACGAAATGCAGAGAGAAGGATAAAGAGTCCATAGTTATGATTGTGGCCTTGTCAAGCACAGTCGCCAAGCTTCTTTGAGCTTCTATTTTGAGAGACAGGCTCTCGCTCAATTACCGGTCCAAAGATTGAGGTTGCCATCGTTCGCCGGCCACACCACATACACAGCGACGACACGTCAGAATAATACCGAAAATGGATTAGACAAAATGAGATATGATAGAAAAATCTGAGCATATAAGCAACGATAGAAGACTCAACTCAAACCAGAGAAATCAAGACGCAATCTCCAACATGAGAATCATAACACCGATTCAATAACGAATGAGCATCGTATTCCAAAGAAAGCGGTCAAAATGAGGTCTCGATAAGTCAAGAATGAGTTGAGTTGATACATTATGACTTTCGGCTCAATGATTTAATAGAAACACATCCGGATCTAGTTCAAGCATTTCATCAAACATGTGATATGCATTTCGATCAAGGAGTTTGTTCGCAAATATGAATTGATGATTCACTTTTAGACCATCACAACAACATCGAGGCAAACTAAAATCCTCAATACAACCTCAATCGTTGCCGATTTTCACACAAACAGTAACAATTTTACCTTGATGATTTGCGATTGCAGTCGCGATCAGCTGTTGAACTGACGAGAAGGAGTCCTGGGCGTGTCGCCGATGATAATCGGACCTGACAAAGGAGGATTAAGTGAGTGCAAGGCACTTCGAGATCTTCGAGATGCGATCAGTGAAGGTCAAGAGTAGCTTCGATCGGCCGCGACTTCGGCATCTTTCTGTCAATACTTCGTTTCATCTCTCCGACCTGGCTAAGCTCAAACCGACCAGAGGTGGAGGCGCCTCGGTCGACGGAGATTCGAATGTTTGCGGCGGTCGAAGATTGGACTGGAGTCGACGACGTAGGTTCAATCGAGTATCCAGAAGAGAATTATCATTCTTGGAGTCTCGATGCTTCGATGAAGAAAAGGTCCGAGAGGGAGCAGAAATCACTTTTTCGCTCGACTTCCTCTCCGGCGAAAAGGACGGGTAGCAGTGGCGATAGCCCTGGAGCGCGGCGGTCTAGCTTCGACAGGATTTCGCGAGCGATGGGGTCGCTGGAATAGGACAGCCAAGAAAGATGATCTGAACCGCAGCAGTTTTTTTCAGAAGCTCGCCGAACGAATTCCCCGAGTAATTGAATTGACATTCGAACTTCAGTGATCTTGGCCCAGAGCAATCTGAGAAATGCAATACATTAGATTGCAATACATTTGATTTTTATATCCCTTTCTCCTTGTTCTTCTTTTCACAAGAAATGCAATACATTAGATTGCATCGATTAAACAAGTCTTAAGTGTTGATTACATTTTTTTTTTTTAATTTTAGAACTTGATTGCTTTTTCGTAATGAGTTTTGAAATTTAAAGTGCACATATCCCAAAAAATTTTGATTGCTATTTAGATGACAGAAGTTGAATTTATTGCCTCATATAATTATCGTGCTCAAGTTTCGTGATTGAAGTTATGGAATAACTCTAAAAGAAAAAAAATATTCCCGTTAGGTTCAATAATAGTAGTGCTTTATCTGAAAATCCCATTCAACATTCTCGTGCTAAGCATTATGATACCTCGTGCTCTTGTTCGTAAACACTAGTAATTAAATAGTGGATGGTTTTATTCAGCCCTTGCCTAATTTTCGTTTGCTACATATTCTTTATTTATAATAATAATAAGGGTGGTGCAACTCAGATAGATTGATGCAGAAATCCGGCAAATAGCTAGAAGTCACACGCTTCTTCGCTTTTTGTGGAACCACAATTTGTCTCTCTAAATCCACGAATCTCGCTCTCCACGAACCTTCACTTACTCAAATCTTTAATTCTTGAAATTTTTTAATTATTTATATCTTTTAATTTTTTGAAATAAAAAAAGTTATTTTTTATTCTGAAAATAGGGACTCGGGCTCAGTCCGAATAGGGGCTGCGATTGGTCCTCACGAAAATGGGCCACGAACACGATTGGGCTTGTTTTAAACGAGCCCACCACAAAAAGAGAACTCACCAAGCCCACTTCACTTCTAACTGAACCAAGCCTACTTCTTGTTAGAACAACACTCAGCCCATTCCTAATGAAGACAACGCTCAGCCCATTCCCGATAACGAAAATGCTCACCCCGAACTATCTAGCTAAACTCAGTTTGATGAAGACCGATTAACCAGATTTACCACCTCTGGAAAGTTTGTAGAGGAATATTGGCGCCATTGAGACTTCAAACATAATGGAATAAGCACCCATTTGGCCAAACCTAACCATCTCTCTTGCCTACTCTCTTTATACTTACGCATGCCAAGTGTTTCATGTATTGTTTGTATGAAATTTAGGTTTACACATTCAATATACTTTTGCATACATTGAATTAATGGGACAACAGCGACATGGTAAATCTTGTGGATTATGTTGCTTTGATTTGGTACTGATTTTGTATGAAAGAAACATGCTGGATTATGACTAGCAGAAGTGCCTAACGTAATTAACATGGTTATACCAATCCATCCTAGACCTACTCTACTTCCGACGTAATTTTCCAGTACGACTTCATCACTTTTCATGCTCACTATAATCTAGTGATGGTAGAGTTACTCTTTTTAATGTTTGGGAAATTAATGGAAAGGGAGAAAATGGATGTTTGCGTGGGAAATGCAGAAAAATTTAAAATTTTCTTGAGAAAACAAAAAAGAGGACAATTTTGAATTTTCTCCCATAATTTCGCTCACCCCCTCGCCTCAAATGAAGCACGACATGGAACTAATGTAAATACAATTCTGTTTTGGGCCCCTTTGGACCTATCAATTTTGTGGTTAAAACTTGATTTGGACCCAGACTAGACATTACTTATGGGGAGACTATTAGGTTTTGTGCCAAGCCTGATAGACAACCTGACAGACACAACTTGTAAATTTTAACGTTCTCCGGGGTCATATTTAATGGGAGACAAAGTAGGTTTAACCTTTGATATCACTTCCATTCATTAGATTTATGAACAATCCTTTAATAGTTTCAGCCTAGTCTTGAATTTAAGACTAATTCTATGATTCTATTCACGTCCACGTCAAGAATGAAAATAGTCTCCCCCTTAAGTTCTTTGTTGGTTATGGAATAGAATCTTACTAATGAAAAGAATATGTTTATACTCAAATCGTTAATTTTCTCTTATCTCTATCATTTTCTTTTATATAATACATCAAGATTGGCTTAGGTGGTTGGAATGTCAAGAGATTTCCTAATTAGAAATTGAAAGTCAGATGTTGAAATACGACAAACTACATGCAAACTACTATTGCGAACTTAAACAGTTGATAGGATTTGCAAGATATTCTATGGCCTCTCAATCAACTAGCCCTTTATGCTTTTGCCATAAATTATCAGGAACCAATAATAAGAAAAGTCCATGGTGACATTAGAATGACATCAAATGTTTAGCAAGATCTAAATCATGAGACTAAAAGGTTTGATTATAATGTGCTAGAAACATAGGTCATGTGTAGTAGATAACTTTTTCAATAGGTTGTACTCGTAGAAAAAAGGTACAAGAAAATCACAATTGAAAATCTACAAAATCTTTTCTCTCCACCCCAAGCCTATTAGCAAATCTTCTATTTGAAATGTTATCGGTCTTCAGCAAATTGGTTGTCTTTGCTTAGTAGCATGTAGTAAATAACTTTTGCAAATGTTTATAATTGCTTAAAATGTTACCTCAAAGACATGATAACATGCAGGTCAAATGATTATCTTCATTTTGCAGAATGGATAAGGTCTTCGCAATGGATTCAGATCTATTTTTAAGCCAACAAGGAAGATACGTGCGCTCATCAATCACAAATATGACACTAAAGAAAACAAACATTATCCGGAAGACATAACTACGGACACTCCTCATGTTCAACCAGAGAAGTGGGCAAGTACACAGCTCCCCATATAATGAAACCTCGCGATCTTCGAAGTCACATTGACAGAGGTAATGTTAAGCAATTCATCAAACAGCTAGAATGTAATGGTGAGTAAGTGTCCAAAAGCCCCTAATACTGGAATAATGCCATGATTCATTTATATCCCAATCAGACATATTTTAAGAAAGAACATGAAGAAGAAGGCGAGATTCTTCCTTTTTGATGCCAGGTTGGGGCAAGAATGATTAGGCACACGGATTTACCCAACTCGCTGAATTTAGTATGGATCACATGATGTCGATAAAGTTTGGATGGTGGTATTAAGGTCCCCCTTCCAACATTCTTCATCATACTCAGTGGAGAGGCCAACTGTGAATAGTTTTGGTGTTTTCAAGGCACCCTTGCAGAACATATTCATTTTGGGGCATTGGTTCACCACAAGACCCACTAATGATGGGAACATGAATGCACAATTCATGGGGGAGAAACTCTCAAGGCTTGGTAAACCTTCAAGTATCAACACTTCCAGCTTGGGAAAAGAGATATTCTCTACTCCATTTCCATCATCTATTACCACGTTTTCCATTGCACCACAATCTTTTAGCCATACTCGAGTAAGATGCACTAGACTTGTCATTGCTGTGCAAGTCCCCATATGAACTAAACCAGCACAATCCCAAATGTTTAATTCTGTCAAGCTTTGGAGTGAAGTCGGGTATGAAAATATGGTTGATAAGCTTGGACACTCTATCACCCACATTTCTTCAATATGGTTAAGGATTTCGGTCATCAAGGAACCATCTTTCCAAACTCGCCTCAAGTTGCATAGGTCTACTAGCCAAAGTCGCTTCAGATTTACAAGTGCCTTGAGAGGTCCTTCCAGCTCAGTTAGTCCTCCAGAGGGAATCGCTCCCCCATGTCCAAATACATCTTCTGGAAATATCTCCTCGAAAGAACTACAGGCCACAATAAACTCCTCTAGATTGGGGAATCTCTGGAGAAGGAAGTCGGAAGGAAAAACAACGTTTTCATCATGGTAGCATTCCAAAATCAGTTCTCTGAGATTGTGAAAGATGTAGTTTTGCGGCATCATCATCACAACATCCTCCCTTGTGAATGTCAATCGCTCCAAGTGTGGAATCACCTATGGGACAACCACGACCCAATGACTAAGATGTCCTTCCATTTACGAAAAAAAAAAAAGGGAAAACTTTCTGGAGCCAGATGAGCAAGCACTGATGACTATTATACAAGGGATATATGGAAGGGATGTTTATTGTGCCCATTTCAATCAAAATTCGTTTCGTGAATTTTAGATAAAGAAAGTTATCGGTAATAGTTTAGCTACTTCAATTGTCAACCAATTAAATCCAAAAGGCAAGATTTTAAAAACCAAGTTCGTAGAAAAAACTTAAAACAATTTTTTTTTTTGTTTTACCAAATCATGTTCAAGATCTACAAGATAAAAAGTTGGTGAGGGACTAAAATTAGTTGGTATCTTAATTTGACCAATGTTGATACATCAATCAAATTAAGGTTTGTAATATTATATTAAATTCAGTAATATCAAAGGCATTGTCTAGTCACAAGAATAAATATTGATTGATTATTAGAGTAGTTCGTAACCTTGTAAATGTTGGTACTTTTCAAAACGTAACAAGCTAAAAAGTTATCAACAAAAATTTAAAGGAAAATAAGATAAAAAGTCAGTAAGTAACTAAAATTAGTTTGTATGTTAATGTGATGAATGTTAGTACAACAATCAAATTAAGTTAAGTAAATTAAGGCAAAGTTAGTAAAGAAGAATAAACGTTGGTGGATTATTAAAGTAGTTGGTGGTTTTGAAGGTAGAAAAAAATGTTTGTGCTTCAAGCCTAACGAGGTAAAATCTTTGCGAGTAAAGAAAGTTATTAGGTATTTTAATGTGACGATATTAGTACTTCAGTCAAATTAAGGTTAGTAATTTCAAATAAGAATTATGTTTTTTAAGAGGCGATGCTAATCAACAAATGTAGGTAGATTATAACAAGTTGGTAAATGACTAAAGTTAGTTTTTACTTTAATATGATGAATGTTGGCACATCAATTAACTTAAAGGTTGGTAATTGATGGGCACAAAAGTAAATGTCGATATATTATTAATAGAGTTGATAATTTTTTAAATATAAATAAATGTGGGTACTTGTCAGAATCTATTGATAAGTTCCTAACACATGATTGGGTTAGCGAGATATCATCGATGCTTAACAATTACCAACTATGTTCATGATGTTTGAACATGACACTTCGTTCCGTAGCTAAGCTAGCAATTAATACTATTTTTTTTTAAAATTTCGTAGACAAGGAAGGTCAATGTAAATTAAATAGATAAATCACAATCATAAGACATGCCACGAATATGATTGACAAGATAACACACGAGCTACTCATTAGAAGCATAACTATCTATGCAAGTTAATCAATAATTTTTTTTTTTGAATTAAAAGTTGGGATCACTGATTATATTCCAAAGAATATGAGCTGAAAAAATTAACTTAATCTTCAAACTTCTAAGCAATTCACAGGTGCGGTCTATGAAGCACCGGCACAATTCGAGAGCGTTCCTATCGTGTCGGACTGTCCGAATGTGTCTGACACTCTTCGGTACTCGACCAACAATTGTGGAATCCGACACTTGGTCAACATTTCCACCACTTTCCGACATTCAAGTTCGGAATTCCGACACATAATTCCGACATATATGGGGTCAATTTTAAAAAATTTCAATAAATAAGAGGTCAAAATATAAATATAAATATTAAAAATAATAAGTGGGGAAAGAAGAAAAATATAGTATTTTCTTCTCTTTTGACTCTCATCTCTCACGACACACAATTCACCCCCCCAAGTTTGTTTTTTCTCTTCTCTTCCGATACGCTCTAACATGCAAGTTCACAATGTAGATTGCTTGTCCTTTTCTTCAAGTTTTATGAATTATTGAAATTGAGTTGAATTTGTGAAATTAAAACAATTAATGATATTAACAAATGGTGGATTAATGTTTTTAGTGTAAACTTATTCTAGGCTCTTTTTTATTATTTATTTATTTGTGAATTTGAATCACATTAATTTGATTAAAACAACCATAAAAATGATAATTTATCGTGTATATATAAAATATACATTTAATATATAACGTGTCATAATATGGTAAAATTTCCTATTTTTTAAGAAACGACGTTTTGGCGTATAGTGTCATGTCGTGTCACGTATTGGTATTGGTGCTATTCAGGATGTGGTCAAGCAAGCATTAATAAGCATGAAATGTTGACAATTTCAATTTCCTACTAAGAATAACAAAGCACCGAGAGCTATGCACATGAACCACTAAGGACAAAAGCAGAGAGTTAGAATTAAGGATTGTACCTTTTCAAAAGAAAATAAAGCGGGTCGGTTCTCGTTGGTAGTTGTATCTTGGTAGCTTTGGATATCACAACTAAATGAGAATGACCTCATCTTGCTACAATGTTTCACTTCCAATTTCTTCAAGAATGGCCATGATGAAGTATGACTGTTCCTGTAGAAGCTCCTCAATTCTGGCAACTCCGTTAATTCCATATTGGTTAATTGTGGAAAGAAGAGATCACCTACATTCATCCCTACTTTGTCTTCCTCCATGATGATGTCCTCCACCCTACAATCCTTTACCAAAAGTTCTTCTAGCTGTATCATACTTTTTGCCACCGAGCTTGGAACTAAACTTTTGAGACTCTCACACTCATTAGCCTCCATGTATCGTAAGTGTCCAAAGGTAAGACATCCTTGCGGAAGTCCACTCCACACATGCTTCATTTTTGGGAGCTGCGTCAAAACTAATTCTCTCAATTGAAAGGTGCTTATAGAGTGAGCTTCACCAATATTGGACCCTTGAAAGTGAAATATCGCTTCTAATGACCCGCAATCGATCACAGTTATTTTCTCCACATTTCGAAATCTTGTGAACATAGTATAAGATGAAAATATGGATGAAAGTTTCTCACAGTTCTCCACTACTAGTGTCTTGAGTTTGCCAAAGGCATTTGAAGCAAGATCATCACACCATATCTTCTCTTTGTTATCCCTGTGCAAGATCTTCATTGACTCCACACCAAGAAACTGAACCTGCTATTTTTCAATTTAATTCATTAGAGCCAACTCTCTATTCCCCTTGAATAAGAGACAACTAGAACAAGGAAAATCATTGGATAAACGTTATCGATAGAATAGAAAGGCAAAAAGAAGACTAGATGCACGTTATATTCTTTTTAGCATATGCCAACCCCTAAATCCATTCTCCTGCCATAATAGTTTTGAGTAGAAAGCATAAATTAATCTAATATATATCAATCATTATGTTTGAGCATTCATATAACACATAACCAACTTAGTTAGACAAGCATAATCATTTCGTGCGTCATATGTTTCCCATAAACCTCAAATTTAGCCCATCTGAGATTCTGCTTATTACAACACGCATATACAATAGCCAACGTACTCCCATTTCTTTGAACCATTTAAAAACAAAAAAGCTTGTGCATTATTAGGTATTGATAACGACAAAACCAAAACCAATTAGCACAAAGTAATGCTTCGTGGAACTTACTCTTCAAAATTTCTCCGACAAAGTTAGACTCCAAAAAAATCATGACGTATATTGTTCAATTGATGTTGGACAAGATTGTCCAACCACTAGCTTATTTATGTAATTTAGTTATTCTAAATTTTCATATGTTGATCTTGAATTATTTCTCTTAATAGTTGAACTCTCTTATTTAAGTTCCCCATAAATATAGACCAAGAAAATAATTTTCTTTAGATCTAATGTTGAATTGATTTGATCACTAAGTTTGCCTACTTATTTAAGTGTCATAACTTTTTTTTCAACCACTTAAGTACCATAACTTGTGAAAAATACTCACTTGAATAGAATAATTTTCAGTCAATCACTTAAGTGTAAATTTCTTTTAAAAACATTCACCCAAGTGTCAAAATCTGACATGACATAGCATTTATGATGAATGTTTTTAAAAAGTTATAGTACTTAAGTAATTGATTAAAAAATTTATAGGGCATTGAAATGATCGGAAAAAAAATTATGGTACTTAACTAAGCACCGTATATAAGTTGTGACATTCAAATTATCAATATATATATTATAGTACTCGAGTGAGCATTGTACGAAAGTTATGAAATTTACGATGTCCTTATCTCAATTTTCCTCCATTTTCAGCAAATCTAAACCCAACTTTCTATGTGCTTTCGTTCTACACTTGTTGGCATCAAATCTAGAACTATTCTTCATCAATTGGTCTTTGAGCTAGATTTGTTCAACATTAATTGGTATCAGAATTGTAATTTGAGTATGTCTTATCATTGTGCAATGATTCTAGACCAAGGGCCAATGCCCTGGTACTTATTTTAGTTGCTACACTTGCATTTCTAATTTGATATGTTCATGAAGATATATTGCATTCATGCCTTTTGAAACTTAACAATGGCCAACATAAATTGATAATGATAGAGGGCAAGTATGTATTGTTCAATTGATGTTGGATGGGATTCTCCAACCACTAGCTGATTTGTTTCTTTATTCAGTTCAGTTGTTCGAATTGAATAGGTAGGATATTGATATTGATTTATTTCTCTTAATAATTTAACTCTCTTATTGAAATTTCCGATAAATGTAGACTGGGAAACTAATTCTCTATAGATCTAATGTTGAATTGATTTGATTAGTGGAATTGCTTATATGACATATTTTTTCCCCGCTTGTATTGGCCTTTCTATTTCTTTCATCTCTCTCTAGTTTCTCCCCTTTTTCTTATTATATGATTTTCTTCCACTTTCAACGAATTTAAGCCTAACTTTCTATATGCTTTTGTTTGAAATTAGTTGGTATTGGATCTAGATCTATTCTTCATCAATTGGCCTTTGAGCCGGATCTCTTCAACATTAATTGGTATCAGAACTTTGCTTCGAGTACATCTTATCATTGTGCAACTATTCTAGACCTAAGGCTCATGCTATGGTACTTATTTTAGTTTCTACAAATGCATTTCTTATCCGATATGTTGATGAACATATATGGCATTTATGCCTTAGCCACCATGCTTGCTAATTTGGAGCCACTCTATGCTTGGCATAATTTTCTCTTTGAATAATGTTGCAATATATATTAAATCCATTATTATCGACATTTAAAAAGAATGGGGGTTATCAATATTATTACATTGATTGGTATGGCAATTATTGTCATTATTATGATTATTGTGTTATTCTAATAATTTTGACTGTTAGGACCAACACAACTATTGCCATGATCATGATTATTATAAATCCTTAAGAATCTTGAAGAGGTTAAACAAATTTTAGTGATCTGAAAGAATATTTCAACAATTTTGGTGAGAATTGAATAGATTCAATAAAAATTATAAGGAAGATATGAAAACGGTCCAAAATCAGTTACCTTATGAGCAAAACAACATGGATAAGTACTCTCAATGTCTTGAAGAGTTAAATAAAGACTCTACTTGTGAGAATAGTGAAGTAAGTGCAGTAAAATTCTACTAACTAATTTGGATGAATTTATTGAAACACCTTCTGAAATTTAATAAATTCAAGAATGTAATTTCTCCTATTGATCATTCACAGAAGAGAAAAATTCATGATGCTAAAATTTTTACAAATTTATAATAGCCTTATACTTCCAAGGTGCATATCCAAATCTCCCTTTTGTGGACTATGAGATTATTCAATGTGGAGATTGATGTATGACACGATTCTCTAACCATCTTTGCTAATTTATTTCTCTTATTTAGATATGCTTACTTAGTTTGAACTAATTAAATATAAATATAGGCCAAGATGCCAATTCTCTCTCTCTCTCTCTCTCCATTCTTGCTGTCTGATTTCCATGGCCATGCACTTGCGTTCTATATTTTCAGTTGCTAGCATATGTATCATACACCTAGTAAAAGCTCCTTAAGGTTTTTTTTTTTTTTTACTAGGTTTTGACCCCACTTCACCTTGGGGACCTTTAAACCTTGGGGACCTTTAAAGGGGTAAGGGACTCCATAAGGATTTTCGTTCCATAATTCTATTTGTGTCAGATAAATTGGGATATGATACTAATGGTTTTTGCCTTTTTCAAAGCTGAGACATACCGGTTCACATAATGCTTCCAAGGAGGGACACCCGGCCACTTCAATTTCATACAGGCTTTGCAACCTATCCATTGAATTTGATGTAAAAATATGTGACAAATTTTCACAAAATTCAACAGTGAGGGATGCCAGTTTGCAGAAGGACTGTTCTTGGAGTTGATTGTGCCATATCCTCTTTAATTGGCACATGGATGAAAGCTTCAATTCCTCCAAGCTTGGAAAAAGAACCTGCATGAAAACATTGAGCGTGTAGAATGACTAAAATTTTTGGTACAAAATTTTATTATGCCGAAATTCAGGGGCAACTTTGGGAATGACCAGCAGCGAGTTAGTTTTTCCACCACGAGACTGCCAAATTTTTGGTACAGAATAATGATCTAGTTTCTACTAAATTGCTTCACTGACTAGAATTAGAAGAATGATCCACAAGAAAAATACTATAGATGCTAACCTTTTCATTGAAGAAGCTAGGCAAGGACAAGCCAGAGTCATCAGCTCTCATCAACTGTTGCTTTCCTTTGAATGAAGAGAATGTCATCATTTTGGGGCATTTAGATATCATTAGTTTTGTTAAGGATGGACAATGAATACAATACTTTCCATAAGAGAACGCTGTGAGATTTGGCAATTCCTCAAGAGATAAGGAGGTTAACAGAGGGAACTCTAAAGTGTCGGTGGTTACAGCTTCCTCCAATTCCTCTTCTTGCACATCAATAATTTCCTCTATTAATTTGCAACTCACTATATCGATTTCTTTTATTTGCCCCAATGCTTTAGCCATGGAAGAAGAAAAAAGAAACCTTAGATTCTCACAGTTTTGCACCTTGAGTGTCCTTAAGTTTCGGAAACACAATATTCTTCGCGGATTGTTGTTCCATATGCGTCCCAAACTTGGTAAGTCACTCAAGGTTAATTCTCTCAAATGTGATAGAATCTCAACTTGCCCATAGCCTATCAGTCCATCCAAGTCAAATACTTCTTGTATTAATTGACATCCTTCAATGGTTATGGCTTCCAAACTCTGTAGCTTTATTAGCTGCGAAAAGTGAATAACCCCACAATATCTCATAATAATGCTTATTACAAGAAATATGAGTTGCATGTAAAATAATAATAAAGGAAGTAATCTCATACATTAGATTTAAACATAATGGAAGAAAAAGAGAAGTAGTGATTTTTAATTTTACCCTATTCTTCTTTGAAATTTATCAACTTTACACTTATTATTAGCTATTATGTACTTGGGACTCCGTTGAATATATAAAGTTAAGACATAATTCATAGTCCCTGAATTATTGAGGTTATTAGATTTACCCTCACATTTTGTGCTTTCTGACTAAATTTTCCAAATTTATGGCATAAGATCAATTGAAATTTTAGTGATTGACTATAATTTTATATAATAGCTCAAACGAATTATTTTCTATCAAATAGCCATGAACTAAATTGACGAACAGAGAAAACTATACTTTTAATTTTTATTTAGTCGAATACTGAGCATGTCATTTTGTCCAAAGTATTTTAAAAAAATACATCTCTTATCAAAAGATTGAAAGTAAAAAGTTATTATAAATTATGAGAGAAATACTAAAATAGTAAGAAGATTTTGTTGTCTCATGCGTAGCACTATAGGATCCAAGATTCCTAACTAGATGTAATGCGGAACGTATACCACATTGGCCAAAAGTAATTTATCACTATAAGATCGATGATTGGCCATTAGAACCATGAACTGATCCCAAAAGCACCTTCTGGGCATCAAAATCAATATCACTAAGGGAAATTTTACCTATATAAGGACCTAAGATGCGCTTCCTTATCGAAGAGCTTCTTTTTGTGGCAAATTTTATTTATGAAGCCAAGAAAATGAATTGCTTAATTCAGCAAATGATTTTAGTCTAGCATCATGCTTTCAGGGTTTCGCTCACATGATAAAAATAATTTTCAAAAATAATATTAAAAAGGGTTTCCATTTTTTTGTTTTATACTTATCGAACAATTAAAGCAATTGTTAAATCAAAGCGACAGTGCACAAATGAAAGTTAAATATGTTTCTAATTAATATTTTCAAGCGATATTTTATCATACAAAATTAAACATGTGCAACGCACATAAATTTTACTAGTAATATTAGAAGAGTGGGTAGAACAAAGACTTGTGGTAGATGTAATCACCACAAAAGGTCCACTAGCTTAAATGAATGTACGAAGGTCACAAAAACAATTTCGCCTATCGAATACTATATTTGAATTTTCATTTGTCATAACAAAACAGTTCCATTACGTACCACAACCCTTTACAATCATCGAGGGAAGAAAAAAACAACTTAATCATCTTAACTACTGCAAGGCTGATGTATCATACGATCGAAATTGCAAATTTATAATAAATTAAATCGGTTGTTATGTGACCCATAATCATTGTAGTTAAATTCATCTATTGTTTTTTTTTGGTTCTTTTCTTTCACTTAAATCAATCGGGTAGAATTAATTCTGCATATCTTCATTCATTATTAATTAAAGGTCATAAATTTTATATAGTTCGTATGTACTTCCTTCAACTTATGGATACATCCATAAATGTTTGTGTACACAGATTCGATGTTCCATTAAGCAATGATAAATTTCTAGATTATTTAAAAGTTCTATAGATCGTACAGTGCTTCCTTCGCTATGTTGATAACATAACACAAAGAAAGTGAGATGTGATTTACTAATGTATAAATGTTTTTGTGTATTCACGTATCACATGGCAATTCCATTTTGCAATCTTAATTAATTGTTTGTCTTAATTATTATGGAAAAAAATCTCAAAAACAAATTATTTATCCGACTTTTCTATGTCCTATTATACTCTCACGTATTTATACACAAAATTTCAAAAACAAATTATATACCTGTTGCGAGTCGAAGAAATTGATCAAATGGTCTGCGGTTTTACAGAAACTCATCATTTCTGATAAGTTTTGTAATGTAAGCCTACGCAAATTGCATGACTTTACTTCGGTATCATCATCTATTTCATCCCCGTCTGCATCTCCCTCAATATCTGCGACAATTCGCTGCATCAAGTGGCATGTGCTTATTTCAATCTCTTCAAGCTGTGATATTATTCTCTTCAGAAACAAATGTTTGATTTTACTACAGTTATCCACTTTCACAATCTTTAAGTTGCTGAAGGATTCTGGGGCAAGACGACCGTGACAAATTTTCTCCAAGTTGTTCAAATTCTTGAGAAACAAAGATTCCAATTGAGTAAATGCAGTGCAATGGATATTCTCTGTGGAGCAAACAACATACTGAAAAGAGGGGCTATTTTGTACGTGAAAATGCTTCAATTCCCGAAATCCTTCGACATGCAAATCGTGAAAGCTATTGATGTCATCTTGCAATCCTTCCAAGTGGAGATCTTGCGTTTTCTGCAAACATTCCAACACCCACTCTTTAAAAAGAAGATTTCCCGAATCCAACTTCAGCTTTAAAGTTCTGGATTCTTTGTATTCGTCTGACCAATCCCAAACGTCGCCAATTTGGATTTTATACTTGTTCAAGTTCCCAAATGGCAGGTCTCTTGAGAGATTGGCAGAATAAGGAATGGCAATGTACAAAGTGCTTAATTTTTTCATGTTCTTTAACTCAGCCAGGCTGGCATTGCTTCGCGGTGCTTCATTCTCGGCCTCCCATTGATCAAAGCTGTCTTCCATGTACAGTTCTTCTAAATTAACCAAGTTTCCAAGCATACCAGGTTCAATAACTTCGAGCTTGACGCACCCTGTCAAGTCCAAAAATCTCAATTTTGTTAGTTCGCCTAT
This sequence comes from Eucalyptus shirleyi, assembly GCA_017140165.1. Lineage (NCBI taxonomy): Eukaryota > Viridiplantae > Streptophyta > Magnoliopsida > Myrtales > Myrtaceae > Eucalyptus > Eucalyptus shirleyi. Next base: position 1,322,801 of record CM029454.1, read on the forward strand.
TTCTTTGGGCAGCCGGATGATTAAAGAGTAATTGAAACTCAGGAACTGCAATCCTTTCAGCTTTCCAAGAACAGTTACATCCTCCAGAAAGCACTGATCAAGACTTAGCGATTCAAGGTTTTCAAGAAACTCAATTGACGAAGGTAGAGAGGTGAAAGAAAAGCCAGTTAAGTCCAAGACTTGGAGGTTCTCCATAGATTCAAAAAATGACTGGGGAATTTCAAGAGACATGTTGTCTCCTAATAATAGAAGAATCTTCAAGTTTGGGCAATCCAATCTTCTAGGAAGCTCATCAATGCCAACATGAGGGAAAGACATCGCAGTGCATTTTCTGAGCTCGTCCTTTGACCATTCTTTAAACCCATAATCCTCCCTCCCAACCAAGGCATTCCATTGAGTGGAAGCAATAGAGATGGCGACGTCAACAAATATGTCATGCATTTTGAGCTCTTCCATGTCATCACTATCTAGTAACAAAGAAGAGTCTTGCAGGCTATGTACATCCATAATCAACCTATCTCTAGCATTTTCGATGGTCTTGAATCTTTTAAATAAACCCAAACCTAGGCAGTAGACAACGGAATCCCTCATTAGAATATTCCCGGATTTAATAGCACAAATCAAAAATAATGATTTGATCCTCTCATCTTTTAAGTCATTGTAATTTAGTTCCACTATTGATTTTACATCAGACCCTTCTATATTGGTTGAAGCATTCCTCCATGCTGCCAAATCTCCGTGCTTCAACTTTTTTGCCAACGAAACAATCAAAAGTGGCAAGCCTCCACAATTCTTGACCACTCCATCAACCAAGGGTTCAAACTCCGGATCTTTAACTTTGTCCCCTATAGTCCATTCAAAAAGTGCTTGTGCTTCTTCATGCTTTAGCTCATTGAGTCCGAATTCTCGATCAGAGACCATGTCATTGCGCAGAACATTTCGATACCTAGACGTTAGCAATAACTTGCAACCTCTTACTTTGTTATCGTATCCACAAGGGATTCCAAGTTCTTTCAACTCTAGCTTCTCCCACAAATTATCTAAAATTATGAGAATGTTTTTCTGAGAATCTCTCTCTAACCTCTTACGCAAGCGATCTGCTCTACCACGAGTAGGTTCATCATTCATTAACTTCAAACCCAGTGCATAAGCAATTTCTCCCTGAATTCTTTTTAGATCTGGATTGCGTGATACATTTGCCGTGGCAACCACATCGAATAGCTTTTCTTCTTTAACTCTCCTTTCAATGTCTTCCAAAAGCTTGGACTTGCCAACCCCGCCTGGTCCATACACCCCAATCACACAAATCTTGTTATCAGCTATTGCCTTCATCACATCCTCTGTGATGGAAGCCCTTGACTCTAGGACATCTTCTTTCTTGTCAACAAATCTTGCAGAGGAAGCGAGAGCAGTGACACTGCCTATCAAAGTATCCTCATAGAAGACCTTCTGGAAGATGTTTTTTGTGCTTTCATCCTGGAGTTCCTTGATGACTTGAGTCATCTTCTTCACCTTCCTGCCAATTGGATGGCGCACCATGGGATTAGGAAGCCACCCACAGAAGCAAGCATTTTTTGCACTTTCACCATGTTTTAATAGGTTTCGTGCTTCCGTGGCCTCATTTTCCACACTCTCCAGCCACTTCTGAATATCATTTTCTATACGTTTTCCATTATTCTCGGCTTCATGGACAGAGTGCTGCACCCTTTCTGTCGAAATTTCCAGCTTCTCAACTCCATTTTTGAGATCTTGGATATAACTCTTGTAGCACAGCACGTATCCAAACTGGCGTCCAATGGGAGCAAACAGGTACTCACCTAGTTTCGAAACAAGATTCGATCCAACGGAGGTAGCAAATGCATCAGCCATAATTTCTTCTTTAATATCTAGAATTTCCTTTTCCCCCCTCTTTTGTTCTCTTTGTTGTTGCCTCCAATTATTAATTGCTTAAACAGATCTGTGTCAAGGAAACGGGACACAGAACAGAACTAATCACTCGCGATGTACAAAAAGGAAGAGCATACTGATAAAACAATGCGAACGACGAAACAAAACCAACGACGAGAGAGAGAGAGAGAGAGAGAGAGAGAGAGAGAGAGAGAAAGAGAAGCACAGTGCATGCACAAAAAAAAAAAAAAACAGACATTTACTCCGAGTGCACGCAAGCAACACGTTACTGTTCTACGTGGACTATTTGCAGATGTTCTTATGAGGACAAACGACACGTTATTATTGATCAACTACGTGCTGATGTGCTAAATTTCTTTCATTTATTATTTCCTGTTGTCCGTGTTTTCTTTACTTTATGTTTCTGGAAAATGGGGACGTCTCTTCGAGGGCTCCAACAAATTTTGCAGTCTCCATCATAATTCCACGCTCTCAAAGTGTTTCTGAGAGAAAGCTCAACCATGTTCCGTTTTAAATCCAAAGCATGAGGAGAGACATTACAACACGCATATTGTCGATTCTTTTAAGTATTTGCAGGTAGAATTGTTTAGAACCATTTCTCAACAATTTAAAGCTTAATTTTTTTTTTCATTTCACGATTTTGCAACAAAGCAATTAGTTTTTTTTTTTAAAATAGTGAACAAATTGTTGGAAATTTTTTTATAATATAGGCTTACATTAATTAATCAATTTTCTATTTTAAATAATAAGGTTAATGGATATTCCAATAGTTGTTGAATCCTACAGTGATTTCATTGAGTTAGGTATTGACATCTATTAATAACAAGCCAGTTGAGCAACAAAGTATAGGCAATTGTGTTAGCCAAAGCCTGTAATGGGAATAACCTTGCTATGTCCCATCTCTAGTCCATAAAAATGGTAAGTTATACCTATCAATGGCTTTAATCCCATTGAAAGCTGCTTTATCAAAATAGGTCATAGAGAGAAAATCTGGCATTCTAATAGATCTCTGATTATCAGAGTAATCTATTTTTCTTCAAATGAAGTAATAGCTCAAACATATGTTTTATTCCATTGTGCTTATCAATCTCGATATTTTACAATCATATATGGATCCGATCCTTATTGATTGATTAGTTGTTTATATGCATCATTTTCTACATGTGGTAATAGAGCATATCATATATGATTGTAAAACCAAAACAAAATCATGGAAAAATTCAAAATTTTCCTCTTTGAGTCGAATATGGGCATTATTTTTTCGTGTGGATTTTTTGCTCTATTGATCCTGAAACCATAGGGCTTTTGTTTTACATATTGAGATCTTTTCAACCACATATAATTTGTACAATTTCGTTAATAATTGAGAGAGAATTTCAAATTTGAAATTATGGGTTTACACATGAAAAACTTATAGAATTTTCAAATTACTTGCAATTGGTTGATGTTCAATGTAAATTGTTGCATGGGTGTTGTTATACATATATATATGTTTTAGCATCCTTTTTTTGTATTAAAGTAAGTTTTTAGGGCTTAAATTTAAGAAATCCGGAATTCGACCATGGAGGTTTAGATCCGAAACTTTGAAGCATGTATGTGGACGATTTACTCGTTTTTTCTTTGTTTAATTCATTCTAGTCAATTATATTGATGTTATATGCAAGTACCATAGAGAAATTTCTTTAAAAAATCAAGTTAATTTGTGCTTTTTGGAACTTCAGGTTGAAACCGGGTCGTGTGACCTAGTTTGCAGAAATTCGGGACCCGGCTGGAGGTTGAAGAAGATCTCCAGCGGGGCCTGGGCTAGAAGCCCTATTTTCTAATTCGCTTGGGCCACCCATATTTCTTTTTAATTTATGATTCTTGGATAACGCCCATAATATTGGGCCATTAGTTTAAGCAGCCCATTTCGTGGTCCAATTTTCAGTTAAAAGCGAGATGGGTTGCTGCACACATGGGCCATTATCAATTTAAAAAAAAAAAAAAGGAGTGGGCCGTGTGAGGGTTTAGGACACGTGGGTCCGGCCCGCGGTCCGATTTTGGTTGATTGCGGGTCTTGGGCCAGCGGCCGGTCCGAAATAATAATAATAATAATAATAATAATAATAATAATAATAATAATAATAATATTTTTAAAAAAATTTGTGGCAAAAATTGTTGTTTGAAAAATGCAATATGATATTTGGAAGCACATGTTGTAAAGTATAGTTTGATGAATTTGGGTATAAATTTTTGGAGTTCCCTATTAATAAAATTAGTATATATAATTACTCTCTCAAAAGGACTTGTTGTGTATATTAATTTGGAAAATAGCATGAAGATTAATTCCCAAATTTGAAAGATGGGGATGTATAATTGAAAAGTATTTATCTGTCCAAAGGGGATGAATGTTTTGAAAATTATATGTAATTCGCATCTATATTGATATTATATAGATGTATGATTTAAAGGATTTGTCTATCCAAAGGGGATGGATCCTTGACAATAATTCTCCTTGTTGTTGCTTTATAAACTTCATGTTGTGAAAAATAATAGTGTATTATACACTCTGCCCAAATGCAATTTTATAATGTACTAATTTTTTTTGTTGAATTGCTTATTGCCCATAATTTATCTTATTGCATTATGTGTGACAAATAGTCACATTTGCTGTAAATAATAACAATGACACGGTTAAAATGTTAACTGGATCAAACTTCAAGAGATGGAAGTTTGCTCTAGGCATCATTGATATGGACTTGGCTCTACATGAGGATTAACCTGCCAGGCCCAATGATCAAAGTACTACAGATCAAAAGGCCCATTATGCTAGATGGGAAAAATCTAACTGACTAAGCCTCATTGCTATGAAGAGGTCCATTGCTAAGCATCTCATTAGTGGTTTGCTGAAAAATATGAATGCCATACAATTCCTTGAAGCAGTGAGAGAAAGATATGGAGTCTCAGATAAGGCTAAAGCTAGGAACTTGCTGAGTGAGTTAATGAACATGAGATATGATGTTGCTATGGGTGTTAGAGAATTTATACTAAAGATGGTCCACATTCAGTCCAAACTTAAGGCCCATGAAATTGCTCTTTTTGAAAATTATATTGTGTATCACGCCTTAAATGTTCTGCCAGTTGAATTTAGCCAGATTAAGATTGCCTATAGTGTTCAGAATGAGACATGGAGCATTAATTCCTTGATTACCAAATGTGGCCAAGGAAGATAAATTAAAGAATGAGAAATATGAGTCCGCCCACTTAATTGCCAATGCCAAGTTGAGTTCATCTAGAAGCAAAATGAAGCTTAAAAGGTCAAATGCTTATGGTCCAAAGAAAGGGCAAGACTTCAAGAAAAATAGGAACTATGGGAGAAATGGAGATAAGAATTTCAAGTGTTTTCATTGCAAGAAATAGGGTCACAAGAGAGCCAATTGCTACAAGTTCCAAGTTTGGCTAAAATCAAGAAAAGAAAGTCACCAAGGTGAGTAGTTGGTTTGTTTTGAATTAAATTTGGTTGATGTTCCTTTGGAATCTTGGTGGCTTGATTCGAGTGCTACTGTTCATGTAACTACAATACTAGAGTTGTTGATGTGAGGCACATAAGGACAATTGTTTTGAATTTAGATTCAAATCTAAGGAATCTAAGTCTGAGGGAGTCAAAGCTTAAAGTTGGAAACAATAATGGAGTTGATGTGGAGCGCATAGGGACAATTGTTTGAAATTTAGATTCTAGTTTTCAATTTATCTTGTACAATGGCTTTTATGTTCCTAGTTTTAAGAGAAACTTAGTATCTCTTTTTTGCTTTACAAAGCTAGATATTGTCTTTATTTTGCGAATAAAAGAGTGGATTTGAGTTATGATTCCAAAATTATTGGGAATTGTATTTTGTTTAATGGATTATATCGATTATCCTTATCTCCTGATAGACCATATTGCTCTTTCAATGTCGAGAATAGTGTTGCTAAGAGATCTTTAATCAAAGAAAGATCTTTATTGCTATGGCATAAGCGATTGCCCATCTTACATGATGATTCTATGCGAGAGCCTTGCAGAATGGAAATTCAGCAAGAAGCAGATACTGAAAATATGTCGATAGATCCTCCTACCACAAATGAAATTCCCTAGACGAATGATGCAGCTCCAGAAATGCCTGTGCGAAGATCATAACGACAAAGAAGACCAACACCTCTAAATGATTATCATGTCTATCTTAGAGAAATTGATTTTGACATTGGAAATATAGTTGATCCGACGACCTTCAAAGAAGCACTTAATAGTGATCAGGCAGATAAATGGTTAGGAGCGATGAAGGATGAGATGTTTCCATGTCAACTAATCGAGTATGGAAACTTGTTGATTCGCTTGATGGGCATAAACCAATTGGCTGCAAATGGGTATTCAAAACCAAGAAAGATAATAAAGGCAACATAGAGAGATTCAAGGCAAGGTTAGTCACAAAAGGCTACGCATAGAGAGAATGCATTGATTATACTGAAGTCTTTTCTCCAGTATCCACTAAAGACTTTTTTCAGATAATTATGGCATTGGTGGCTCATTTTGACTTAGAGTTTCACCAAATGGATGTCAGGATAGCATTTCTAAAAGGAGATATGGATGAAGAAGTACATATGCAGCAACTTGAAGGGTTTAAAGAAATTGGAAATCAGCATATGGTGTGTAAAATTCAAAGGTCCATATATGGTCTCAAACAAGCATCATGTCAGTGGTACTTGAAATTTCACAAAGTTGTGAGATCGTTTGGCTTTAAAGAAAACAATTTTGATCAATGCATCTACATGAAAGTAAGTGGGAGTAAATATATTTTCGTAGTACTTTATGTAGATGATATTTTACTTGCTAGCAGTGATGTTGATCTACTGAATGACATAAAAATTTTCTATCTACAAAGTTTGATATGAAAGATCTTGGGAAGCCTCTTTTGTTCTAAGCATTGAGATTAATCATGACAGATCTAAGAAGGTTTTAGGGTTATATTAGAAAAAGTTATATAGATTGTGTTTTGAAAAGATTCAATATGCAGACCTGCAAATCAGGTGAAGCTCATATTGTGAAAGGTGATAAATTGAGTATTGAACAATGCCCCAAGAATAATGTTGAAAAGGAAGTCATGAAGAATATTTTATATGCTAGTACAGTTGGTAGTCTTATGTATACACAAGTTTGTACTAGACTCAATATTGCTTTTGCTATGAATACTCTTGGAATATATCTGTCGAATCCAGGTCATGAACATTGGGTTGCAGTTAAAAAGGTGATGAGATATCTACAACGAACAAAAGACTTCATGCTCATGTATAGTAGAGTTAGAAACCTAAAGGTGATTAGGTATTCAGATGCTGATTTTGCTAGTTGTTCAGATAATAGAAAATCAACTTATGAATATATTTTTATGATGGCCGGAGATACTATTTCTTGGAAGAGCACAAAGCAGACCTTGATTACGAACTCTACAATGTATGCTGAATTTGTAGCGTGCTAAGGCGCGTCAATTCAAGCAGTTTGGCTCAGAAACTTGATCTCAGAGTTGCGAGTTATGGACTCTATTGTTAGACCTATGGTGATTTACTATGACAATACTATAGCTGTGTTTTATTCCAAGCATGACAAGATCAGCAATGCGTCCAAACACATGGAGATCAAATATTATACTGTTAAGGACTTTGTCAAAAATGGAGATATTGTGATTGAAAATATCATAATTGAGTCCATGTTGGCCGATCCTCTAACAAAAGGTTTACGACCCATTTTGCTTAAAGAACATGTAAAGAATATAAGTGCTTTAGATTCTTTTGATTTCTTTTGTCAATGGGAGTTATATAATTTGTTTTACTGGACATTCTAGTTATATGCAAACTAATGATACTTTCATGATGTCTATTAAAGTATTTATTTTTAATAATCAATATTGTTGATTCTATTGTTATCTTTTCTCCTATTGATTAGAAATGAAAGTAGAAAACGGTATCTTTAAACAAATTTTAGTTTAAAAATGACTGGATGTCACTAATTATGAGATCTCATGTTAGATTGTAACATAGTCATGCAATTTCATGTTGTTAAGAAATTGCGCTAATGCAGTTTCATGTTGTTGATAAATTGCATTGAAGACCAATAAGAAATAGTGCATATTTTGATCACATGTTGACACTATTTTTTACTACACTACTAGACTCATGATCCATGAAAATATAATGCTTATTATATGTGATTATGGAAGGTCATGTGTGGTGGTATTTTCTTTACACATTAATCTCCATAGACCCATATTGAGATTATATAGGATTTGATTGTTTTTTGAGATGCCATTATTGGAATATTATTTTTTAAAGTGGTGGTCACATAAAAACAAAATTTTCAATTATTAACTCGATAGTGTCATTTTCAATATATTTTTTTCAAAAATAATATAAATTAAGTAATGTAGCCCAAGTGGGAGAATGCTGAAAATTTTCTATAATATGGCTTACATTAATTAATCAATTTTCTATTTTAAATAATCGAATTAATGGATATTCCAATATTTGTTGAACCCTACAGTGATCTCATTGAGTTGCGTATTGGCATCTATTAATAACTGGCCTAATTGAGTAGCAAAGTGTAGGGAATTGTATTAATTGAAGCTCGTAATGGGAAGGACCCAGTTGACACGCGGTTGATTAGGGTTATAGAGGGGAAGATCTGGCATTCTAGTAGATCTTTGATTATCAGAGTGATCTATTTTTCTTCAAGTGAAGCAATGGCTCAAACAGATATGTTTTTTTTTCCGTTATGCTTATCAATCTCGGTGTTCTATAGTCATATATGAATCCGATCCTTATTAATTGATTAGTTGTTTATGTGCATAATTTTCTAAACAAATAACATTCGATAACTGGTACATGTCTGTATGTCTGTAACATCCATCATTTGGATTTGAATAGAAAACATTGGATGCTCCTGGACCTTACCCTATGTCTAAGCAGGCCCACTTTTCAGATTTCTCTCCCATCAGTTCTATCGTCAGTATCCAAACTCGATTAACGATGAACCATCATCTTCTCATGTTTTGAAACGGTTAGGAGGCTGTTGTGGGTAAGGGCCACTGAAGATGAATAAGTTGGAGACCTTCGCCACCTGTCCAAGCCCCAACAACAAGCAACCGAGCTTGGCGACGAGTTGGTCTCCACATCTCGAGTTCTCTAGACCTAGATTTGGACGAGCGGTGCAAACGCTTATCCGTGGCTATTGTCGGTGTCCTTCGGCCAGATATGGTCGGAGGAGGTGGTGGAGCTGCCATAGGAGTCGCAAGAGGAGGTGGTGGTGGCGAAGTTTGAGGTCTAGGAGGAGGCAAGAAGGAGTGGTTGGAAGCTAGAGGGGGAGGAGCTGGCCCTTGTAGAAGAGCTCATAGGTGATGTAGAGGGTGGAGGAGGAGCGGGAGGAGAGATGAATGGTGAACTCAAAGTCGGAGGAGTGGAAAAGTGACGAAGGGAGGGTGTGGGAGAGGGTGATTTAGCGTTTTGTCTCCTCTTCCCCATAGTTGATGCTTGATGAAGACAATGAGGTTGGCTTGGTGAGCTTTTCAAAGGAAAAAGAGGAGCTAGACATTGGAATGCCAAAACTTGACATGGGGTGTCAAAACTTGGTATGGGGGGACACTTGAGTGCCAAAAGTTCATAAATGTATACTTGAATGCCAAAAATGGAGCAAAAATGATTAGTTAAGTGCCAATGGTGAAAAAATCAAATCAAAATGCTGACGTGGTGTTTTTTCAGTGAGACAAGTATAAAATGACGTCGTTTTGCATGCTAACACTGAAAGAAAAGCAAAAAAACGATGTTGTTTTGTTTCGAATTTGAATTCTAATATAAATATTAATTAAATTAAATTCAAAACTAAATTTAATAACCATATTTATTAAAACACCATTTCTCCCAACGAGCAGTGACCCTTGGCCTGGTTGGGCGACGGCCGGTAGCCCTTGTCATTGTTTGGCCAGGGTCGGTGACCCCAGCCTACTCTCCCCTCACAGTTGCCGACTATTGCCGGCAACAGGAGTTGAGCCTTTGTCTTCTACAATCTTCATCTCCTCCATTTATTTATTTATAATAATTTAATTTTAAATTTAAGTTAATTAATATTTATATTAAAATCCAAAAAAGAGGCAAAATGACGCCGTTTTGACTTTTTTTGTCTACTCAAATCTTCGGCAAGCCATGTAGGCGAGTTATATCACAAACAAATCACCACGTAGCATTTTGAGCTAAGGTCGTCGGACTTGGCTCTCGGGTGTCCAATTCTCAAAAAAAAAAAAAAAAAGTGGCACTTAAGTGTATATTTTGTAACTTTTGGCACTTAAGTATCCTCGTGCCAAGTTTGCACACTTGCACTGTTCTTTTGCGAAGGGAAGAGTATTCAATGGTTAGAATGCATTGCATCATAGGCAAACATGGCATGTATTTTTTGAGATCCAATCACAAAATGACATGATTTGATTATGTGGAATAAATAATAATTAAATCTCTCTCTCTCTCTCTCTCTCTCTCTCTCTCTCTCTCTCTCTCCCCCTTCTACACTATACCTAGCCATCCGTAGCCATGGTCCTCTGATTTCTAGATCCCTGTGAACGTCGCAACTCCACCAGTGGTTTGTTGGTAAGTGAAGCCAAATATTTTTAGGGGTTTTTTTTTTTTTTTGACTTTTTCATTAATTTTACTTTTAGGTTAAAAGCTACACTTTTATATTAGTTAAGTTAGGTTGTGCATGGTAACATTTCTATTTCTTAGAATTTCTGTTCTTTTGTTCCTCGGAATAAAAAAAGAACAGAAACCCGTTTGGTAACACCAAGTTGTTTTTCTATTCTCTAGGGATAAAAAGTTAGCCCGGGAATAGATTTTGAGTAGAAACGAGAAACAAAAAAAAAATTGCTTCTTGTTTCCGAAAACAATTTTTAGAAATAAGTCAATTTTTTTCTTCTTTTATTCTTCTCTCTTGTCGCGGCCACCTTTACCGTTGGCTGTCGCTGCCGCCACCGCCGCCCAGCACTTCTGCCACAGCTCGGTCGTAGGTCGCCGCCGCCGCCGGCGGTTGCCAGCTGCCTCCCACCGTTGCTGCACGACCGCCGACCGCCAATAGGTTGTGCGGCGGCGGTGACAGTTAGCGGCCAGCGGTGGCGAGCAAGCAGCAACGGGCGGTGGTGATGTTGGGCTGCGGCAACGAGTAGTTGGCGGTCGGTGATCCGTAAGTAAGAATAAAAAACAAATAAATAAATAAAAGAAATTATTGCGTTACCAAACGTATTTCTATTCTTTTTCTATTCCAAGAGTAGAAATTTTGTATGGTTACTAAAAACGTTATTTTACTTAGAAATTGTTCCTCAAAATAGAAATAGAAAATAACTATTTTTGAAAAAAAAAAAAAACTCTTTCCTAGCCAAGAAGCGTTATCATGCGCACCCTTAGACGCTAACCTTCAAGTTGCTAAAAAAGAAAATAGAGGGGAGAAAAAGAGAGTGAAAAAAGTGATTTTTTCTTTGTGAGAGTTCTAACTCTCTTTCTACTGTGATTTTGAGATAATATCATTGTTGTATTCCAATTTTCTTCAAAGTCTAATGCATTCACAAAGTGCTTCTATGTGGAGACATAGTCCAAGTTTGGGTGAATTTTGATAATAAATTTTCGGATGTGTTCTTCTGATTATGTTCTTTATTATTATATTCTGCCTAAGTAGATTATTTGCATGCGTTATTTTTCTAGAATCGACGTGCAATTTTATAACAACTAGTATCAAAGCCTAAGTTGGCTAATCAAGAACATCGAGGGTTTTTTGGTGATGTTTAATTGAAGGCATATTGTATGGCAGAAGATAAAATTAAAATCAATGAGTATGATGGGTAGGATTGTAGATGGTGAAAACTCCAAATCGAGCACTATATTTATTAGAAAGATCTCTATGCACCACTTGAGGGTTGAAAAACTCGAGATGGCAGAAATGGATTCGGCAGTAGAATCAAGACGAAAAATTCTTGATCGAAAGGCATTAAGTGCAATTAGTCTAGGGCCTATGAAAAAACAAGGTACCATTTGTGGAAGTAAAAGTTGCAAAAGAAGCCATGAATATTTTGATGAATTTTTATGAGAAGCCATCCATATCAATAGATATTTTTGCTGAAGAAACTAATTAATATGAAGTTATCGACAAAGGTTCTATGGTAGTGGATAATAATAGTTTCACATAGGTCATGGGTTAGTTGGAATTCACCGGCATAAATCTGGATATGAAGCTTCAAACTTTATTATTTTTATGTACCATTTCGAAAAGTGACAACATCATGGTGCAAGGAATTTCAAGCACCATAAAGGATGATTTGACTCTAGATGGTGCTATGAGCAATATCATGGATGGATAGATGTGAAGAAAAGTCTTAGGTGGAGATAATTTTTTAGCATTTACATTTTCGATGGCACTAGCGGTGAAAAACCTTGGAAGAAGTAAAAGCAGAGAAAAATTCAATGAGCGTGGTAGGTCATAATTAAGGGGGAGGCAGGTTGCAAAAGATGAGTGTTGATTTTATCACCAAATTGGACACCAGATGTTTCAATGTGAAGCTTAAAAAAAAAGGTAGCAAGATGAGAATCAAGGAGTTAATGTGATTAGTAATGAACCTTTGCTAAAGAACTTGTGTTTGTCTACAGGGTTTGACTTGGCGACAATCAAGTGAATTATTAATTCAAGTGCTTCTTTCCATTGCACCTCGCAAAGAGACCTTTGCCGATTATGCCAGTGGAGATTTTAGGCAAGTGATTGTGGGAAATGACCACATGTATCCGATTGTTGGAAAAGGAGTTGACTATGAACATCTTAAGTGGAGGATGTCTAATTTTGCGTAAAACTAGACATATTTTAGAATTAAAGAAATTTTTTATCTCAACTAGTAAACTTGACAAAGAAGGTTTGGTAACAATCTTTGAATACAGAGAGTGAAAGATAACCTAGGGGCAAGAATACTAGCCAAGGGAAAGCGTACGGGTACCTTTACCTTCTCCAAGGAGACAATATCGGTGATATAATAGCAACTACAATAGCTATAGGTGATTTGTCTACTCTTTGGTATTATTGTTTGGGACATCTTGGTGAAAATGGTATAAAGCAGATATACTCAAAGAAATTACTTCCGAGTTTACAAAACTTGAGTTAGATTTTTATGAGAGTTGCATTTATGGAAAAACAAAAGGCGATAAATTTTCAATTGAATGGGGGAAAAAATAAAGGCCGAAAGCTAGAGTTATCTCACACTAATTTGTTGGGATTAGGAACTCTCTTATCATGGTAATAGATATTTGATCACATTCATTGATGATGCAATGGGGAAAACCTGGGTCTATGCTCTCAGAGAAAAATCAAAAGTATTTGGGATGTTCAAAATGTGGAAACCATGGTAGAAAAAAAGACAGGTTATCATATTAAAGCTCTAAAGTCTAATAATGGTGGTACGAATAAAAGTAATTAATTTGCAGAATATTTGAGCCGGGATGACATACATGAGTTGAAGACTATTCCTAAAACTCCTCAAGAAAATGCTTAGCTAAGAGGATGAACAAGACTATTCTATAACGTGCGAGATGCATGAGACTACATGCGAGTCTTGCATTAAACTTATAGGCTACCATAGTCGATGCAATAAAGAGTCCATCTAATGCGTTGGATGGAGAAATACCATAAGAGCGGTGGTCGGGTAAAAATGTTAATCATTCATATCTAAAAATTTTCTTTTGTTGTACTCCATATGCTTTGATTGATAAGGAGGATAAGAAGAAGCTTAATGCTAAGTCTTTGAAGTGCATCTTTATTGGATATGACGGGGATGACTATGGATATAGGCTTTGGGATTATGGGAATAACAAAGTCATCCACAATTGGAATGTGGTATTCCATGAAGAAAAGATGTACAATGATTGTTAGATGGAGTATGAGAAGGCAATAAAACCAAAATATGTTAAGTTGGACACAATACCCGTGAAGATGATTCTAGTAGATTAGAGTTCATCGAAGAAAGGTTCAAGATGAGCCTATTATCAATGAGGATGCAATTCAAGAGGAACGTAGTAATCTGGAACATACTAACAACCCATAAGTACTTGTCTTGAGGAGATCTACTTGTGTAAGAAAACTATAGGTAATTTTTGATCATTTAGCAAATTATGTTTTAAACCATGTCTTATATACAGATTTAGGAAAATGGATACTTGTGATGAGGCAAAAAAAGACACGTCTCACATGAGGTGAGATAGTGCTATGAAAGATGAGATATCGTTACTTCATCACAAAATTTGGGAGTTGACCAAATTGCCCACAAGTAAAAAAAATTTGTTAAACAAGTGGGTGTACATTACTAAAAATGAAACATATGATAGTATTAGATACAAGGCGAGATTGTGGTCAAGGGCTTTTAAAAAAAAAAAAAAGGATTAATTACTCCGATATATTTTCACCAGTAGTGGAAATGACATCAACAAGAGTTCTACTAAGTATAATTGTAATGGAGGATCTTCATCTTATACATGGTGCAACCTAAGTTTCTGAAATTAAAGATAAAGAGCACATGTCATGCTGCTTAAAGAAAAGCTTTTGTGGCTTGAAGAAAGCTCTGTAGCAATGGTACTTAAAGTTAAATGGTTTCATCGGAAAAAATAGATTTGCACATTTTGAGTTTGATCATTGTGTTTATTTTTGCGAAAATAGCGATAATGATATTGTATATCTCTCTTAATATGCAGATGAAATTCGTGTGGCTAGCTCCAATATGAAGAGAATCGTAGAAGTGAAGAAAATGTTAGCATTGCAACTTGTTATGAAAGATTTGGAAGAAGCCAATAATATCTTAGCCACGAAAATCATCAAGAACAAGAAAAATAAGAAATTGTGGCTAGGGCTAGGGGTGAGCATTGGTCTAGGGTCAACCCTGGACTAACCTTGGACCGGCCCAACTCTGCTAGTCCTAGTTCGGTTCCCAGGGAGACCGGGTCGGTCATTGGTCTTATGATTCTTGGACCAGCACTATGCGGGTTGATTATCGGTACTGGGAGTTTAAGGTCGGTCCAACCCGGACCAACCCTGATTTTATGTATATTATATATCTAATATATTATTTATATTTTTTTATATAGAAAAAAACCCTAAAATAAATGGCGTCAACAACATTAAATAGTTATTTAGTGGGGAGTTCAAGTAATTTTACACTATTTTTTTAATTACTTAGATATTTTAATGTCATTTACTATGTCAACAGCTATAATTTACAAAGGAGGAAATTGTTTTTGTGAGGAGTCCTCACGGCATTCAACAGGGCATAAATAGCTCCTCATGGCATCCTCCTCTAGTACTCGTTCGCTTCTATCTTATTTGTTCTCTTAGTATTCAATTTGCCAAAATCTAAAGAAACAACTTCTCTGTTCGCCACTTGACACTCACGTCACTCACTTTGGGTCACCCGTGCCGCTCGTCACTCGATGCTCGCTTGGCTTGTTGCTCCCTACTTGATGCTTGACACTCACCCTGCTCGATGCTTGTTGTTCTCCTCTCTAAGTGGATCTCGCTCATCACTAAACCTATTGGGTTAGTTCGATCCTTAAATGCATTTTCAAAGAGTACAAAAAATGAAATAAAAAATTATCAGTTGGTCTTGGGTTGACCTCAGAACTGGACCAAATCCATTGGGTTGATTCGTCCTCAATTGCCTTTTCAGGTAGTACAAAAATGAAATAAATAAATTATTGGTTGGTCTCGAGTTGATCTTGGAACCAGACCGAACTCACTGGGTCGGTTTGGTCCTTGGTCCCAAGCTTAATAGGGTCGGTCCTTGGTCCCAAAAATTGAGGACTAGCACTGTGCGGGTTGATCCTAGGGCTAGGGGGTGGACCGGCCCAACCCGGACCATGCTCACCCCTAATTGTGGCTATCGTAGGAAGATTATGTGAACAAGGTGTTAAAGAGATTTAGTATGGATAAGGCAAAACTAACTGCGACTCTTCTAGCAAGCCATTTCAAACTTTCCAAGGACATGTGTCCGAGTACTTAAGTTTTGAAAGATAAGATGACGTTAGTTCTACATGTGTTAGCAATGAGAAACTTTATGTTTTCCATTGTGAGCATGAGACTAGACATTACATAGGCAATGAGAGTTGTGAGTCAATATGTGTAGAATCTAAGAAAATAGTATTGTAATGCAATAAAATGGATATTAAGACATCTAATAGTTATATCAAATTGCTCTCTTTGTTATAGTGGTACATCTCTAGAGTTATAGGGTTATTTGAATGCAAATCACTTCGGCGATCAAGATAGTGGTAAGAGTATTACTGAATATGTTTTTACAATTGCAAGTATTGTAGTGAGTTAGGTATCTCAACTACAAAAAAAAATAGTGGCTTTATCAATGACAAAAGCGGAGTTGGAAGCCTCCAATGAAATCATATAATTACAAGATTATATGGAGGAATTACATCGAAAGCAGCTTGTGAGCACATTATGAAGTGATAGTTAGAGTGCAGTGCACTTAGCAAAAAATGTAACTTATCACTTAAGGACTAGACATATCAAGAAGCATTATCATTTCATTAAGTCAACATTGAAAGATAATGAGTTGAAACTACAGAAAATTGATTGCTTGAAGAATCTAGCTAACATGTTCACCAAGATAGTAGATAGAGAAAAACATGTTTTTTGTACTACTATCATTGATATTACTCCATGTTAATTGATGAAGAGTATCGTAGAGGCACAAGGTTTTTAGTTACTAGCTTTTGAAGAAGATGGATGTAAATTTGCTTGATGCATTGGATGTATTTGTCTTTAAGTGGGAGACTATTGGCGAATGAAGCCAAATATCTTTTAGGGTTTTTTTTTTTTTTGTCTTTTCTATTAATTTTACTTTTAGGTGAAAAGCTATACCTTTATATCAGTGAGAGTTACACGCTAACCATCAAGATGCTAAAAAAAAGATGAAGAGGCAAGCAAAAGAGAGAATAAAAGAGCGAGTTTTTTTTTTTTTTAATGAGATTTCTCAATCTCTTTTTGCCTCGATTTTGAGAAGAGATCGTTGCGGTATTCCATTTTTTTTTTTTTTACCTAGTGTAGAGTGCCTCTGCATAAAGACGTAACTTATGTTTAGGTGAATTTTGATAACAAATTTTCTAGTGTGTTCTTTTGATTTTGTCTTTTATTATTATATTCTACCTAGGTAGATTGTTTGTGTATGTTATTTTAATGAAATCGATGTGCGATTTTGTAACGAAGACCTTGGATTTCCACCATGAGCTCCAAGGACTCCCGCCGATGGCCTTGGACCTCGGATTTCCAGGTTTCCTATGGCAACCATGGACCTCGGTTTTCATGTTTTTGTGAGTGCCCAAAATTCCAGATCTGGACAAACGACATCAACGATGGCCATGGATGATTGTCGGCATCGCTTGTTGGTTTCATCTAATCATAATAAGGGTTGTTGGATAGATTTGGAGCAGCACCTATATCCAGATCCGTACAGAGACATAGTTGATGGCCTTTATATGTGATGGACCTTCACTCTAGTGTCGTATGTTTCAATGGCTACGCCATTGATAGTCTCGAAGTGAGATTGACTTGAAAGTCCGTACCTTTGCTTGACCGCATTGGGAAGCAAATGGACGAGCTGCAAGTTATTGTGGAGTTTGTTCATTTATGAAGGAGTGGCCGCAAGGAACGACAAAGTGGGTTGTTGGCTCGGTCATGGACAGCCAACGAGTGCGAGCCACCACAATGACAGGGCTCGACCATGGATGGTCGGCCTGGATGTGGCTCCGATGACTCTACCAATGACTGCAGATAGAGGAGCTGGTTGTGGACGGTGGGGATAGAGAGAGAGAGTTAATTTTTTTTTTTTATGTCCGCATCACCAACACGTGGCATTTTTTGATTGGACTTCAACAAAAAATGCATGTCACGTCAGCCTATGACATAATGCATCCTGACCACTGAATACTTTCTCGTTTGGAAGAGATAAATTTGAAATGTGGCTGACGTAGAGGTTGAGGTCCTTGAGGACCATTTAATATTTTCTATATGAGGGATTATAATCAATTCTTAGCGCACCACAAATGCCATGTCCCTGATAAATTAAAAAACGGCTACCTCTTAGTGTGAGAAATTCTAAATTATACGATGAAAATGTATAGAATAAAAGTTTAGATATTATTACTTTGTACTAAACAAAGAAAAGGTTGGGCTATTTCCACCTCTTCTTTAGCTTGATACACACCTTATATTGTCAGTTAAACAAAATATCAATTTATGATCAGAGACAAGGTCAATCACTAATTCATCCTCCTTTGTTCTCTCTCATCTTTCCTCTTCACCTTTTATGTTTATTATTAATTGACTAAAATATCTTTTATGACTGAAAATCAATTAATAATTAATTAGCCATACTTTTTGTTTGTCAGTATCAGCATTGCTTCTCCCATCTTCTTTTCTAGCTACGATGGATTAAATTTTGTAATAATTTTAAGTTTGTAAATTTGGTCCATAAATACTAATTTGCTTAGATTGTTAACTTTTAAATGTAAATATTCTATTCATCTTAATAATAATAGGATGGATCAAGGTAATTTTTACAATGTTAAAAAACTCTCTCTCTCTCTCTCTCTCTCTCTCTAACATTCCCGTACCCCAGATACTCATGTTCCGTTTTCATCACTGAATAACTTGCAATTAAGAAAATGATTAGCTGACAATTGTATAATACTAGGGGAAAATGATGAGGACAAAATTCATCATGGAGTTCTGTCCAACTTGCTCGATAAATAATTGCAAATGACCATCAAACGAAGACAAGACAAAACAAAGGCAACACAATTCACAACTTGTCGACATGCGTCTTGCTATAAAAGAAACTGTTTGGCTGAATAATATTACAGGGAAATGACAAAGAGACGTATATCACTAGGTATCTCAATCCCCCGACACTTTGTAATCGCAGCCTAAACTGAGTTGGTCATATCCGACTAGTCAATGGCCTCTTTCTTTCTTCATTCTCGATGGCATGGAAAGAGACGACACTTTTTTCTCTTTTTTTTTTTTTTTTTTCAGTTATTGATTGACCATGGTATTGCGACTTGGAAAGAGCAAGTTGTTAACAAAGAGGGTTGAGTTTCGATGGCCTCGTTGGGTTGGAATGCTACTTAAAGTTCCCACATAACTGGCGGGCCAACTCAAGAAAAAAAAAACATGTATTTACATCTAAAAAAAATATGAAAAGAAACTACTCTTTCTTGACGAACAAACACAGTCACTGTCATCTTTTTCAACTAACCTACGTTTGCCACGTTCGCGTGGTAAGTTGACTTGATGTTTTGCTAAAATAAATTTATTGATTAATTAGTCTATGTATAAAAATGTATAGCTAGTGAGACAGCTCGTAGGTACGAATCCCTCTCACTCCCAGCTCGCTAACCCGCTTATGGATCCTCTCACGCAGTACAAATGACAAAGTAGGTTTAGAGCAATGATGGCCAAATCTCCATGGATTTGACTTTCATATACACTTGCACTTTACTTTGGGATCATGGGATGAAGCTTTAATAATTTAAGAGCAAGCTCGTCCAGTAAAGAATTTTTTGTGTATAAATAAGAACCAAAGTTCGGGTACCTTAATTAAAGATTCTTCTTTGCCCACCTTTCAAGAAAATAATCGGGTGACTTTGAAGTCAACCATTCCTGCAGTCAAAAGGTAATGTTTCAAGAATCGTACTAGAGTAACGGTCGGTAGGCGATTCCACCGAGTCCAAATAGACCAACGGTTTATACCGACAGGTTTTAAATAAAAGGAAAGTATTAGAAAAAGAAGCAATATGTGCAACGTAATTTACAAAAAGTGATGTTTGAATTTTCACGTGTAATATATGTATGCTTTAAAGGATGTAAGGAGTCCCACAACAAGTAAAATTCAAATTTTTTTCATCCTATCAATTGTAATAAACTAGAGAAACAAGGTAAAGATTTTCTAGTATTTCAGAATAAGTTACCTTGAGATAGATCAAAACACGTCAAAATCCCAAAACACGATATGATCAGAGGATTACCTTCACATCTAAACCTGTAGTCATCAAAATAAATATCTCTAAATAAGAACAAATGTCTCAGTGAGATTTATCAGGATTCACGTGGGGTTTCTTACCGATGTGATTTCTTCTCTTCCAACACAAGCCCTCAACACAAAGCTTTCCTTCTTCTTTTGCTCCCAAAGGATGAACCAGATGCGCTTGCTATCTACGAAATCTTGTGATGGTTGCGTTTCTATAAGGAAGCAAAACTTACTTCTTATAGCCCTCTCGCCTTTCTGGCCAAGACCGCGGAAACAATCCATTCCTCGTGATTGGCCTTCAGACCTTGAGGACGTTTTCTTGGGCCTCTCTGTGATTAGACAACGTGGCACGGAAATCGAACTGAAAAGGACATTTGGGAATGATGAATGATGAGGACCACACTCATCACGTGGTCCTGTCCTCTTTGTCCAGAGGAAATAGTTGCAAGTGACCATCGGACAAAGACATAACAAAAGATGGCAAAAATTATGGTGTGGCGTGGGTCCCATAGCTAAAGTGAGACGTTTTCCTCAAACCATTGTCGTGTTTTGATCGATAAGCAACAATTCCCGTGAGCTCCCCATGAGATTCCCATTTCTCTCTTGCAAACGTGTAAAGCTAAGATTCGTACAAGACAAACATAGTTAAAAGGGCCTCGGTAATAATATCTCCCTCGCCCTATACAACTTTGGAGGAATTTCGAATTAAAATTGGAAATAATGACCTTTTTTTAATAAAAAAAAAAGCTCAAGATGGATATTATCTTAAGTAAGGATTTAAAATAATTAATTTGATTTTAAATAAGGACGGACATTTTCATTGAGGGACTTTTTTTTCCTCTTTTCTTTCTTTTCTCCGTTCATTCTTTTCTTCCTCGTTCATTCGCCCAGCACTCTTAGGTTCATCTTTTTCTTAAATAAAATTGATAGTTGATTAGGCTTTCACTGTATGCTAATAATTTTCCGAAAAAAAGAAAGAAAAAAATGAAAATTACACCAACATATTTGTGGAAGAGAATTCAGTATGTCCTCACACAGTTTCTCTCCATCTCCCTCCATGCTTTGCCCTTTCTTCTCCGATCACCAGCGACATTTGTGTCTGCTGTGCTCAGATTTAAAAAAAAAAAAAAAAAAACACAAAGAACAATGACGGGTGCGTTTCTCACGATCTTCTTCTCTTGTTCCTTCATCTGCATGTCGATCGTGAACCCTTCAAATGCCAAAAATGACGTTTTGATTGAGAACTGAAACGCGCATATCCAAGCTCATCAAATACCCAATTCAATGGCTTCCTCCAGTCTCCTCCACTCCCTCTTCTTCTATATCGCCACCACCATTCCCATCCTCAAGAACCTGCTCTCACGTCTCAGGACCTCCACAAGACGCCACTTCTTATCGCTCGTTGATACATTCCCGTCACCCTATTTCTGGTCATGTGGCATCTCACCTTACCCTGTGGCCTTGGACGACAAGCAAACCGCCATCCACTTCTGGGGCTCCGTTAATAGGAGGTCTAAGAAGCCATATTTAGTCCTCAACCATGGCTATGAAGACAACCCATGGTGGCGGTTTTTTGGAACACGTCGGCCCTTTATCTCAGAGCTTCAACCTTTTTCATACCAGATTACCTCTCCCTTTGGAAATGAAAAACGCTCAGTCCAAGCCCAAGCCGTCATTGTCGATGATGAAGAAGAAGATGAATATAAAACAAAAAAGAAAATGAAAGAAAAAGGGGAAAAAAAAGGGGAAAAAAAAATCCTAGACGTAGATGCCCAAATCAAAACTTGGAATAGCACGCCAGATGTATGTGCCCACGAGGTCCTTATTTTGAGATTAATTTTATTATTTCATACTCTCATTTGAGATAAAATCCATCTTAAATCATATTTTGAAAAAATAATCTCAATTCAAGTCTTTGTTTGAAATTTCTCCCCTACATTATATCACACTACTCTGCACAATAATTTACTAAGTGCTTGATGTGATCATTTCCCATAAATCCAAAATCAAAGAAAACGTTTGGAGTGTTCTTTTCTCAAGCGCTCGTATGACCTGAAAAGAAATGCCACGTTTGACATTTGGAAGAGGAGCTCGAGTATCAATTGACAGTGGTTAGCCGTGATTTGAGAGACTCGCACGTGACTAGGGGTGCACATGCGAGGCAGGAAATTGAGAAATCTCACATTAAATATTTGGAGGGAGAAGCATCGGAGCAATTGATAATATCCTATTAGCCCATAAATTTTCAAAAAGAGGCGTGTGTTTATTATGATTGTTGACACTCAAAAATAATTCAAGTCCTTACAAATCGATATGGCGTTGGTACTAAGTTGCCGACAGAGTAATGACAGGTCTATTCACTAATCAACAAATTACCAACGCAAGAGCAAGGTTATGTTACCAATGACAAGTGTCGCTGGGTGGCAATGGACCAAAACAGTTACAAATATATGATGACGAATGGTTGATTATGTTACGAAAATATGTGAAGTGAAGATTGTATAAGAATGTTTAATTGATGGTTGAGTTGGAGGACATTTAAGTGAGCATAATTGCTTATGAGTAAGGATGCGTACTTGAAGATCGCAAATGCAAAGCCGAGGATTTCAGGGATAGTTGAGATTTATACTCTCTGAGACGCCACGGCTAGCCTTTTTTAGAATTGAATAAAAGCTAAAGGTTTAGACAGTACACTGCTAGCTTCTCTTAAAACTTCTAGGTCCTTCAACTTTAACCTCCACTATGAAACTTCCTGATTAAAATTACTGTTTAGATATCATCTTCCTTACATGGAAAGATAACAGGCAAATAGAAACCCAAGTAATTCAAATGGGCTAGTAAATAATATGCATTTAAGCATGCTTGCAAGGGTAATTGCAAGTCATGATTCCTCAATTGCCATTTAACTTTCGAATTCTAGCGCAAGGTCGTCCAATGCATTCATTTTGTTTTTCCTGAACTCTGGAAACATAACAATTTGGAGATTACAAGACAGCTAAAGCCACATAACCCCGGAATAACAGTCGTCCTCCTACATTTGAACATCAAAGGTAAGAAAAGACGAGCATTTATCTTTATATTGTCCTACTTCAAGACGAAACCGAAACTCCAGTCAGAGACAATGTGAATGTATAACCAGGAAAGGCCATGATGCATAGGACATGGCTTCAAACACAACATTTAGAGGATAAAAAATCAAAGATGAAAAAAAAAAAAAAAAACAGTGTTAGCAAAAATCTATTAAGTAATATCAAAAAATATGAAATCACTAAAATGATCGACACACCTTTACAAGTACAACGCGATATTTTGTGTCGACATCGTATACATAAAAGCTAAAGAGAGAAAAAAACAAACAAATGGATTTTACATAAATGAATCAAGACAAAACATAGACTGGTAATTTATACTCTACTGTACATGGAAAACTCACACCAAATGCTGAACAGCGCGAGAGTGATAGGCTAAAGAAATCTTTTTAATTCATGCGGCATCCAAACTATTTAATGTTTTCACATAGCCTGAAACTTGATCAAGAGTATATATGCAAGTTGTGACATGAGATGAGCTGCCATGGCAGAAATTTTGGCAAATGATGTTTGTCACGTATGAAGAACACAAGTCAGAAAGAAAATAGCGTAACAAAAGCATGCAAACTATCCTAGAAGTGTTTTTTGTAGCGCAAGTTAGTCTTCCAATCATAAGGTGATTTTAGCAACACATCGGTACCGAAGACACATATAACAGAGATCAACCAGAAATGCATATATCATATGTTGGGATCTCCTTATAAGCATAAGAAGACCGAAAATTGAATTTTCAAATAGGCTGTTGAAATTTTACTTTAAAAAAAGAAGAATAAGAAGAAGATAGTTGTTGGGTTGAACCTAAATCCAAACCAAGATATTGCACATATGTCAGTGATCAGTGTCTTACTCTCAATATAATATCGTCAAATCAAAGGCAAGTGAGAGAAAAGCATGGATAAAATGATTGGACTAGACGTCATTGGATCATTATCAAAGATAATCTAATTATCATCTCACCGCTAAAACTCCTTTCATAACCGAAGGAGATCTCATTTAGATTCAAAATTCAGGTTACTTAGACTTCGAAGCGAAATTGCATCATCAAATATAAGATCGATGTCATCTAATAACAAGGATAGAATTCATTGATGTGGTTTTTCCAACTTGCCCAAATAAACAATTGCAAGTGAACATAGGACAAAGACAAACGAAACAAGGCGATAAAACATCACGACTTGATCAACAAACGACTTTATTTTGCTTTTATTGGGGTTAAATCACCACTTTAGACACTTCACATAACTTTATTTTGCTTTTACTCAGGTTGAATCACCACTTCAGACACTTTACATTACTTTATTTCCTTTCGCCATGGTTAAATCACCATTTTATCAACACATAACTTCGATGCCAGTCTCATGTCCCCACGCCAATCGAACCCCCAGCCACTAGGCCGCATGCCTCGTGTAAAACAACACTTCTTGGACAACTCTCTTGATAAACATTGCATGGAAAATTTAGGGATTATGGAACCATCAATGTTGTTCTATTTTTGATGTGTTTAATGTCGTTTTTGTATTTCTTTTTTTACCAATATGATCCTTAAACTATATGCCATTTTTACTTAGGCAAGTCCTTCCATTAAAATTACAAATGGAAATGCTATTGTGTTTGCCATTGGCGTCACGTCAAAGATGAATGAATAAATTAGAGATGATATAGAATTTTTTTGTTGACCGAGATAAAATCATTAGAAAACTAAAAAAATCACAAACAGAGAAGAATCTATTCACAGAGAAAGAGAGAGAGAGAGAGAGAGAGAGAGAGAGAGAGAGAGAGAGAGAGAGAGAGGAATCTATCGAAATCTTAGTTATTATCACCAAATGTAGCTAGGTTTATTGGATGCTAATATCACATTTGTGTATCTCAATATTATTGGTGAAGCAATATTAGGATAATTGTTTTTGTTTTATAACCATTTTTGAAATCATAGGCAACTTTTTTCGTTGACTTTTTATAAATTTCTATTTATTAGTATTTTTTAAAATTGTAAAATACGTGCTAATTAGATTATTTATTGTGAGAATTTTTTAAGATATAATAGTGAAACCTCTTCAAAAACTCATGCATAAACTTAATGTATTTCTTACTTTAAAATATATTCTCATTGATTATAAAGTGATAAGAATTCCCTTCATCAACAATAAGGTGATAGGAAATATGTGAAGTCCTAGAACTTTCGCCTATTTACATATTGTATCGAATATGTTGCAAAGATCCATTCACTGCTAATATAATAATTATATAATACTATCAATTTTTCCGGTTAATTTTATGTTTATCAGATAAAATTTGACAAGCTCCATATATAATATTAAACCATATTTAATAAACTAAAAATGAATTGGTCAGAATACCTCCATTGTAAAATCCAAATATACTTTGTTAGTTGTCGTTGTAATTGGATCGGATGGCCATGCAAATCAAAGTGAAAATGGGCTCTCCTTGCCCCCACTAAATGAAATAATCGATACTTTATGTCGGAGTCAAGGTGTGGATAGTGGAAATTATCATCTCCTTTACTTGGCAATTTTTAAGAGGTGTGCATAGCGGAAACCACTTTTTCTCTTGCTCCAAAGGATAAATCAATCCCTTTCTCCATATTGGCAGGTATACCTTCCCCAAAGACTTCTAGGATAATTGGTCTTCTGCTAGAAGACATATTAATCAACACTCAAATCTTTGGCCCAAAAAGAATCGATTCTCATGTTAAAGTCAATTTGTTCATACTGGAAATTAACTTTTGCACGCTGCTATCCTTTAGAGTCAAGATAATGAATAGTCATGCTTTGGAAATGATGGATTGATTGATAATTTTTGCTAAAGCAGTGCCGTGTTTGAAATTTTGTGGAAATATATCGAAAGAAGCTTGGATGACCTCTGACGCTTGACGCATGTCACAGGCCAGTCTGTAACACATGCGTCTTTCAATAAGTTGATGGCAAAGATCGTTGTCGGATATGACTCTTAGTCACTGTGAGAGGGAAGAGCTAAGCAATTCATAGGAGCACAAGGTTTACATTTGGCCTTGAATTAATAATACGAAAATTACCGACAAAAATCCTAAACCTATAATATCTTTGTTAATTTAGTCAAAGAGATTTTTATTTAATCAATTTGTCCGAAACCTTTTGACCATGCGCAAAATTAGTCATTTTGGCTAATTTCAGCCAAAAATCGATAATATGGCAGTTTAGTTAATATTGGCTATCCTATATGGCACTGCCAACGCTAATGTGAATAATTTTTACAATTTTTTATTTTTTATTTTTCAAATTTTATTATTATTATTATTTTCTTTTTTAATAGTTGGAATGAAAACTGGAGTTGGGTGGGTGCTTCTTGTCCAATCTTTTGTTTTTCTTCGCACTTAGCTTCACATAAATTTGCACTCTGTTGAATCTCCACTTCGTGTACTTTGTGAGCGACGTAAGGAACCTCGGAGCGATCCGTTCCTCTTCACGCAATTTATTTTTTCGGCACTTGGTTAGAGGAATTTAATAGATTTTGATCAAAATTTTAATTTGTCTTCTGATGGTCCCTTTTTATTTTCTCTCAAATGTCAACTTTACAAATCCTACTTGGATAAATATCATGATTTGTCCCTGATTTTGTACATGTGATAAGAAAATTGATTTCTCACTAAAATATTAGGAGACACGTCTGTAACCATGCTCATTCTTTCTTTCGTGATAGACAACATAAGTGCAGCGAGGTACTACTTATCCAGATAACTTGAATTTATAGAGGACTTGCCATGATTTGGATGAGATTACCTAGAGCTCAAGGACGCTTAATATAATCTCTTGTTCATGAAGAAGATAAGCATTTCATTTTTTTTTAAAAAAGTTAAACAAGTTGGCAATGATGGTTGGTAAAGCTTAGTGATGCTGATCCCAGAAAAAATGATTCTAGAGGATCTGACATTATCGTGCTTCGTGTGCTTTTCTTTTTGTCCGCCATTACATTTGTCTACAGTGATTTGCATAGTTGTCCTTTTTCTACCGATCAGATGGTCGTCATGAATATGGACAATTAGCAGCAATAATTGGCAAAGCTTGGTGATGTTGATCCCAAAAATATGATTCTTAGAGGATTTGACATTATCGTAATCAGTGTGCTTTTATATTTGTCGGCCATTACTTTTGACCACAGTGACTTGCATTGTTGTCTTTCTTATGTCGATCAAAAACTTTATGAAGCCAAAGATTCTTATGATATAGGCTAATGATGTCTTGAGACTAAAGGCATACTTCTCGGACGATTATTAGTACACACCATAACTTGACAAAATGACACCATGATTATCATAACTTTTATACGACATTTACTTGAGAGTCATAATTTTGTTTTTTTTTTTTTTTATCATTTAAGTGTCATAACTTATACAAGGTGCTCACTTGAGTGTCATTACATTTTTTCTAATCATTTGAGTGTCATAACTTTTTAAAAACGTTCACCACAATAGCTATGTGACTAAGGGTGATTAGTTCCTGGTCTGGTCCAATTTAGTTCCACCTAAGAATCAAGAATTGGACTAGGAGGATTGGTTCTCAATTTTTGGGACTGGGAACGATTATTTAGAAAAAAATTAAAAATTAAGTTACTATTTTTAAGTTTTATTGCTATTTTAAAGAAAAATTTTAAAAAATACTTTTTTTAAAAAAGGATTGGTTCAGTCTATTGGTCCAATCCGGGGCCGGGGTCCGGTTTTCTCCCAAAATCAAGAACCGGAACGACAATTAGCCTATTAGGTCAGCAGTTTCCAGTTTGGGCGGTTTGGCATTCTCATTCTTATATGTGATGTCAGATTTTTGGTACTTGAGCAAATGTTTTAAAAAAAAAAATTATTACTAAAATAATCGATTGAAAAAAATGACACCCAAATGAATGTTTTTATTATTATTATATAAATTACGATATTTAAGTAGTTGGAAAAAAGCCATGACACTGAAGTGAGCGTCATATGAAAATTATAATATTTGTGGTATCCTTATTCCTCATAACCCATTTATGGTATCAAAGCCAGCTTTGTCAATGTCGAACTAAGATTATAAATCTACATATAATAGTACATCAGTGCTACAAGGAAAGATTCACCAACCTCATGGCCAAAGTGAAAAAGAGGAACGATTGAAGGGAAAAAAATTTGTGAATCGAAAACCTACAATAGGGAGCACTGATTTGACGGTTTTAGAAGTTACAAAGAAGCTACTGCCGATGCACTTCATATTTGAATCTACAAGGTTAGGGTTAGGGTGGGCTATCAGAGGGGCGAGAGATAGGTGAGAGATTGTTCATTGGGGTTGTCATCAGGGTTGAAAGATCGGTCGATGGCTTCCCCGCCCTCGTCTAAGCAAGGCTTGCACGCGACGTCGATGGGGATCACCGACACCACTTATGTGATAGCTATGAGCGAGATTCTGAATGCGGCCATTATTTTTCTTTTAAATTTTTCTTTTGCCGAGTGCTAAGAGAGGTGGTGAGGCCGAGCAAGACAAGTCTAGAGATCCTGTCTCAAGCCGCACTGCCAACGGCACTTGCTTACCATAAAGTGCCTTTCGTAGTTGCCACTCAGGCTCATTTGAACGTAAAAAATAATGGTGGCAATTTTGTCCCTCAATTAAGAGCTTGTGCTTGTTTTAGGACAGTTGAAAGGTGGGAATATTTTTTTCCCTCTAGTGTATATACATACTTGCTGTTTTTATGACGTTAATACCATATTTTACGGCCTCTGGGGGAATCTTTCCTGTCCTAAATAAAAGAAGATGAAAATTCTTACTTTTCTTTATCAAATTTATTTTTATTGGGACAGCTGAACATTTAAAATCGATTAACACATGTAACATGTTCAAATATTTTTTTTTTTAAAAATGTTTTTGTTTGAAGAGATATAGGAAAGTTCATGTTCCTGTTTCAGAAAAGTTCAATAAATCCATAGCGTAATCCATTGGGGATCAAATGTGGAGAAAATCTTCATTTCTCGAAAATTTTTGAAAGTATATGCAACACTAGTGATTGATCCGTTAGAGAAACATTTCATCAAGAAAGAGAGTTACAAAGCATAATTGAGACAAAGAATCACAATATTTTTGAAATTGGAACTTGTAGGAGGGCAAATTGGATAGCATAAGCAAACTTTCAAACCAATTATGCTACGGCCAACCTTCAGTGATAGAAGAAATATGGTCTCAAATTGGTCTTTTGCTAATAGACGTTCTCAAATAATTGGTCTTGTTGCTAACAGACATTTAATAAACACTTAGGTCTTCAGCCAAAAAAGAATCGATACTCATGTTCAAGTCAAGGTGTTCATATTGGAAATTAATTTTTAAATGATGCCATTCTTTAGGAGCCAAGTAATCTTCTCATTTACTGGCGACTTTTGGAAGGGATTGAATAGCATGCTTCAAATTATTTTCTTCAGCTCAACCGAAAGGCATTGCTCTCTAATGACCTTGCTTTGTGGAAATTTTAGTGTCCCATAAACTAAGACAAGTTCTGATTAACAAGCAATAATTTACATGAACATTCCACAAGATTCCCCTCTCACTTACAAATGTGTGGAAAGGGACTAATTTTTATTTTGTTTAAGCTATGATTAGTACAAGACAAAACATAATCCTAAGGTCTTAAGTAAAAGTTTCTTCATCACCATATTTTATTAATTAAATAGTCTTATCTTTGAAATTATCCAGCTAATGGACATATCATAATTAGGAACTTCCACTATTGTCAAAATTATAACAAGCCTATTTTATTTGACTATATGGATTCATATGAAGCCTCTCTTGGTTAATCGGGTCCTTTTCGCAACAAATAAATTTAAATCATCGGCGTGCTTGGTGTGATCACTTCCCTTCCAAAAACAACCAAAAAAGGGGGAAAAGAAGAAATGCTTTAAAGTCGCCAATAAAAACCAATTTATGGCCCACTAAAGATTTTGCTTTGTTTGTTGAAGATTTTGCTTTTCTCTTGGCATTATTAAATACATCTTAAAGTATTTCCATTGTTTAGTGTACGTATGAGGCGAAAGAATGCCACGTTTGACATTTGGGTTAATAACAAGTATTCAGTGATTCTCATAAGAGAAATGAAATGCCAAAAGTTTATCACCAACTTCGGCAGGACATCGGTCTCCCAATTCGCCCGATAGTTTCTTCATAATCCTCACTTATTTCCCAAATAGTCTTCATTTCCTCCTCTATTTTCAACTGACATTTGGATTGTTTTGTAATTTATGTTGAACTTACTCTATGCTTGTGTTGCAATTAATGAGTGTAGACCTTGTGTTGAATTGACGTTTCATGAATATCTTTGTTATACAAATGGTTTCAGTGTGCTTGATGATAGATTCCACCTGAAGCCTTTCTTGATGTTATGACAAAGAAAGAGGAGGGATGGAATAATGTTATATTGTATGTGATGTACTCATTTGATTTAATTCCCCCATAGTATTATATTGGGGGTTTAATTTGAGGTTTTAAAAGTAATTTTGTTATCATAAAAAATGGGAGATTGCTGACCTTTAATTAATTTTAATGATTCTAAAACTCACTGTTGTATATTTGTAATTGTTACGATTCATTTGAATGTGTTTTCCGTAAGTTTGTGCAGGTTGGAAAGAAATAAAGAAGACTGGATCCTATTTAAAAACGTATCTAGATACGTGGTCAAGTGATTGCAAGATAATAGGCTAAGATTGGTTGAATACCAAGCTCTGCAATATAAATTATAATTTTTTTCGCCCAATCCAATGGGTCTTGGGCCATTTTTTGAATGGATATCCGGAAGCCTCAATGGTCAAAAAAAAAAAAAAAATTAGTCATTTGGAGTCTCAGTAACTACTTGGGGACCATCATCCTTGATGGGGATTAGTTAGGAGAGTTTGCGTTCCTATGAATAAGGTAGCTCATCATCTTGAGATATGTGTACATGAAAATGCTTTCAAAATATTTGTTTTAATCACTTTACAAATCAACTTCTTGGGAGAAATATTATTTCTAAAAAGATTTACTTATGTATAGAGGAGTGCTGGCTCCATTATAAATCAACTTTTCTAAGAAACTTCAAATATAGTGGAATGAGAACAATATCGGCATAGTCTAGAGGGGTGGAGTGGGCACTGATTTCCGTCGAACTACTGTGAATCGGTCAAGCATCCCTTCCCGGTCCTCTCTTTATATTAATGCATGCCAAGTGTGTCATATGTTGTTGGTATGAAATCTACACTTAAATATTCAATAAAATTTTGCATAAATTGAATTTCCTAGACAACAGCCACAGGATAAATTTGTTGGGTTATGTTGCTTTAATGTGGTAATTATTATTGTTGCAAAAGACAGGCTAGATTATGACTAGCATAGGTACCTTAAAAAAATAACACGGCTATACCAATTTACCCTAGACCTCCCATATTTTCAACTTGATTTTCCAGTATAACTTCATCACTTTTCTTATTCACCATAGATTTAGTGATGGTAGAGTTACTCTTTTAATGTTTGGGAAATTATGGGAAATGGGGAAAATGAATATTTGGGTGGGAAATGCAGAAAAGTTTAAAATTTTGTCGAGAAAGAAAAGGGTGAAATTTCGAAATTTCCTCTTATAATTTTTACTCACCCCCTCATCTCAAACGTAGCAAGACATGGAACTTCTGGGAGTACAATTTGTTGCAACCTCCTTTTTCTTAGTGCCCTTACGCACGGGCACGTGCGGAGGCTAATGGCTCAATTAAGTATTAGGCTTAGCCCGAACTCTCTTAAGCTCACCAATTCACGATTTATGGTCAGAGCTTTTAACCTACAAGTTAATTTCAAATAAGAGTCGACATTTAAGTAGCACCAATATTGACACGTGACTCATGATACAACACGACACGACACGCCGACAAGTCGTTTTTCAAAAAACAAAGAATTCCGACACGTTTAGACGTGTTGTATATTAAATATATATTTTTCTATATACACAATAAATTATAAAGATTATTTCAATCAAATTAATTTGAATCAAATTCATAAATAATTAATAAAAAAAAAACCTAGAATGAATATACACTAAAAACATTAATCCGTCATTTATTAATATCATTTATTGTTTCAATTTGACAAATTCAACTCTATTTCAATAATTCATAAAGCTTGGAGAAAAAACAAGCGATATATATTCTGGACTCGCATATTAGATATATTGAAAGAAGAGAAAAAATAAACTTAAGGGATGAATTGTGTATCATGGGAAGTTGATGTCAGAAGAGGAGAGAAGACTAGATTTTTCTTCTCTCTCCATTTATTATTTTTATTATTGTGTTTTATTTTTTCACATATATATTTTGACCTCTCATTTATTGAATTTTTAAAATTGACCTCGATATCGGAATCACGTGTCAGAAATTTCGTATGTTATAATTCCGACTCGAGTGTTGCAAAGTGTCGAGAAAATTGATCAGGTATCAAATTTTTCAACATGTTTTGACCGAGTGTTAGAGTGTCTGAGAGTGTCAGACATATGTCGAAATGTCCGACACGACACGAAAGCTTTTGGAGAGTGTCGGTGCTTCAAATCGCCATTAATCGATTTGAGGTGAATTGATTAGAAACCCAAGTGAAATATTATGAGAAATATTTCACTCTTGCGTAACTAGAAAAATTAGGATCAGGGATTTGATTACACTAGTTAATTACTAATGTTCTTTCGGTACCTAATCTTATTTAAATCCTAAGACTTTTTAGATTTTCCAAGATTTTTCCATGCATTTGTGGAAAATTATAATTAAAAAAAAAACATCTTTTATGCTTTTTCTGATTTTTTCAAAAATGTAAATCATTTTTGACCTTTTCTGATTTTTGGGGAAAATAAAAAATATTTTTTGGATTTTTCTGATTTTTGAAAAATAAATTAGGTTGGAGAAAAATTTCATCCAAAAAAGAGTTATGAAGCATATGCAAGTGAAAAGATCACACTATTTTTGCAATTAAAACTTAGGAGGGAAAATTGGGAAAAAGTACAAATAAAAGTCATTAAGTTATTGCGTTGATACTAATTTAGTCTTAAATATTTCCACATTGCTACCAATATAATCCATCTAGTTAATTTACACTAGAAATTGCTAACTTGGATAATAGCCATTCTAGGTGATATAACTGGCACTAATGTAGATAATTTTTAAAATTTTTAATATTATTTTAGATTTTTTTATTAATTTAGAAAAAAATTCACATTTTTCCCTTCTTTGTTTTTTTTTTTTTTTCTCCTTTTTGTCCTTTGGCCTGTGGCCAATACTTGGCCATGGTAAGGGCAAACCTTGCCCAGGCCACAAAGGTCAAGCCCTTGCCAAATCCAATGAGAGACGGCCTCTCTTATGGCTAGTCATTGACCATAGTTGAGTATATGCCACAAGCCAAATGAAGATAAGGAAAAGAAAAAAGAAAGGAAAAAAGAAAAATTTAAAAAAATATTAAAAAATTAAAAATTAAAAATTATGCACGCTAAACATAACTTGCATGACATAGGATAGCCGGTATTCACATAAGCATTTTTTAATTGGACTAATTTACTCTTAAACATTTTTACATTACTACTAATTTAGTCTATCTATCTAATTTTGACTGGAAATTATTGACTGGAATGATAGCCATTCTACATGATATAATTGGCATTGATGTAGACATTTTTTTTTTCATTTTAAATTTTTATTAATTTTTTTAAAAAATTCCTTTCTTTCTTTCTTTTTTTTTTTTTTTTTTTCCTTTGGCCTATGGCCAGTATTTGGCCATGGCAAGGGCAGACCTTGCCCAAGCTACAAAGGTCAAGCCCTTGCCAAATCAAATGAGAGACGCCCTTGCCTATGACCAGTCGTCGGCCATGGCCGAGTATCGGCAACAAGCCAAAGGAAGATAAGGAAAAGAAAAAAGAAAGGAAAAAGGAAATTATAAAAATTGAAAAAAATTAAAAATTAAAAATTGTTTACGTTAGTGTTGTCTCACATAGGATATCCGATATCCATATAAGCAATTTTTAGTGTAATTTGGTCGGATGGACTAAATTAGTGCCAATGCGAATAAATTGGTATGATTAAAATGTTTTAGGACTGAATTAGTATTAATGTAATAATTTTTTTTCACTTTCTTGGTACTTTTCCTAGGCAAATTGGATAGCATAAGGAAACTTTTAGACCAGTTCTGCTATGGGCAAGCTTCAGCGATTGATAGAAGTATGGTCTCAAAAAATACATCTCTAACGTCACCAACGGATCGAGTCAGAAGTAGCTAAAATGTCGGATGATTAGCCAAATTAGAATTATTTGAATCAAGTGCAATCCACGTAGAAATCCGTTCCTAAAAATGCACTGAGTATTTAGAAACCTACCATTCCGTTTTTTCCACTTATTGTTGGAAAACACTTGCAAGGCTGGAGATTCTAAAAAGGTCAATGCACTTGGACCAAAAACAAGAAGGTTTATGCATGTGCATTCTTGATTTACTGCAAATATGAAATCACTTATGGTGAATCTTAAAGAACAATCCCCATTGCTGATTGGATCAACGGGTGGTTGCTACAGGGCAAGTGTGCATTAGGTAGTCAAAACTGTTCCAAACAGGTCAATTTGTTGTTCTCGAAAAACCATCCCTTAGTATTGTCCAAACACACTCTTTCTCTCTCTCTGTTCATGCAACACGGCATGTTAATAATTCATCAAGAAACAACTTGCAATTAAGAAAATGATTAACTGAGAAACGTATAATATTAGAGGGAAATGATAAGGGCAGAATTCATCACTGGGGTTCTGTCCAACTTACCCAGATAAATAGTTATAAATCACCATCGGACAGAGGGGCAAACGAAACAGGGCAACCAAAAGTCACAGCATTATCGACATACTTGCAATTAAGAAATTGATTAGTGGAGAAATAGTTCATAACATCTGACGGAAACGATGAAGAGGACAGACATGGGGACCACGCTTCTTTTTCTTTTTCATATTTTTTGGCAAGGCGGTCATAGTGAAAATTAATTTTTATATAATGCTATTCTTAAAAAGCCAAATAAGTCATATTCTTCTCTGGCAACTTTTGACTAGTATGATTCGTATAATTATTCTATAATGACCCGGCTCTGTGACAATTATGATGTTGTGTGATCCCGTTAATCAAAACGTTTTTTTGGAACCCTTCCCATCAAATAAAAACAAGCTTTCATTAGGGAGCAATACTTTACATGAGCACGCCTTAAGATTCTTCTCTCTACGAATGTGTGGAAGGAGATTATTCGTACAACACAAAAACATTATAGGCCTAAGTAGTAATTTCTTCATGGCCATACACATTTTTTTTTTTCACAATAGCATAAATTTATTTATTGAAAGCTTCTAAATAATGGAGGCCTTATTAATAGGATATTCCATTGTTGTTGAAAAAACAAGCCAATTTTATCTATTGTGAGTCATTTGGTCCTTTCAATTTGGTTCCGTTCGTTTCGTGGAAAATGAAATATTTCCAGAAAATATTTTCCTAGAAGTTATTTTCCTGGAAAATAACAATATTTTTCAATATTTGACTCGAAACCCGAAATTGAAATGGAAAATATTTTCCATCGTTCAGTATTTCATTTGATTTTCCTCAATGCACTTCTTTTGTATCATTTTTTGTTTTTGTTTTTATTTTTATTTTATTTGTTATTTGTTATTTTATTTTTTAAAAATTTGAATTTTAAATTATTGTTTTTTTTAAATTTTGATTTTTAAATTATTTTTTATTCTTCTTTTCTTTCCTCCTTTCCTTTTTTTCTTTTCCCCAACTAGTTGCTGTCAACGGTTGATGAGCACAACCTCGGGCCTCGCCGCCCTCTAGTGACACTTGAGTGTCATCAATTTGGCAAGGCCCAACCCTCGTTGCCTTTGGTGATGCTCGAGCATTGCTGATCTTGCGAGCTCCAGTCGCTTGGCTAGTCACCGACCTTTGCTGGGACTAGTGACTAGCCAAAGAAGGAGGAAAAGAAAAAGAAAAATAATAAAAATAATTAAATCTCAATTTATATATATATATATATATATATATATATATATATATATAAGAAAAAGGAAAATGTATTCGGTGAAAAAAAGTGAGGTTGAAAAAAAAACACCTTCAAAAGTGGGAAAAACATTTTCCCCATTTTTAAAGGTGTTTTTTTCAATAGTGAAAAAAGTTTTCTCATTCATTTTCCATGAAATAAAAGCCAAAAAATCTAGAAAACGTTTTCCCGAAAGTTATTTTCCGTCAAACGAACGGAGCTTTTAGCATGATCACTTCCCCTGAATCCAAATAGACAGGAACAAGAACAAAGCAAAAAAAAAAAAAAAAAAACTTGAAAATCAATCATTCATATAATAAGATAATAGAAGCTAAAGATTCGAAATCTGATTTTATCGATTGAATTTTGTATTGTAGTCATATCCTCGCTATTCTATCATATTTTTTTTTTCTAGTAACATTACTCATTAGTGAAGATGAAGCTCACACAAGCCACCATGAAACGCCCGTTGGTCATTTTAAAATACTAGATTTTATTTTCCCCAACTCATATAAAAGATTAGATTGTTAAAAAGATAGATTTATCATGTCTACTTTTTCTAGTAATCATACTTGATCTTTAGTTGCACCTTTTTATTTATAAGTCATCACTATTAACCCTAACTTAATTGTGATTATTCCAAAACTCACTTTTGTATATTGTAACTCATGCAAACTTTATGGATTTGTTTCTTACAAGTTTGTGGAGGTTGGCTGGGATTAAAGAAAACCTGTCCCTATATGAAAAAAGATTCGGTAGCCGACCAAGTAATAGTCGAATATTTGACTCTGCAGTTCAAATATAAATTTTGCCCGCCTAATCCAACAGGTGTCCGACCCCTTTTACGGATATTTGGGATCCTCAACTGTCGAAAATCTAGCGGTTTGAAGTGTAAGTTGTTAGCTAGGTTCACTCTTATGTGAATGAGGTCCAATGAGTTACAAGCCCAAAAAGGGCTTGAGCCCATATAATAAGTTATATGAGAAAATAAGGTTTTTCATTATCTATATAAAGATGTAGCCGCAAAAAAAGGAAACAGTAACAAGAGAAAAACAAAAAACAAAAAATTTGGGGTTTTAGGCAATATATGATTTACATCAAGCTAGCATCAAAGGTCGATTCGTGGTCCGATTGAATGGTTTGATTTTCGTTTAAAGCTCCATACGTCAGGTTTTTCGTGGATTGATCAAAACCTGCATTTTTGGTCAGATTTATCATTGATTTCTTGTGAAGTTTATGTGTATTGCCAATAATTATGTTCTTGAGGTGTTTGCTGCTATGTACCTCTAGTATTATCTAGAGAAGAACATTGTTCACCCAATTTTGTTGATAGTGAAGAATTTCGGGTGGACTCTGGTCCCATGGTTTTTTTATCTCCTTACATTGAGGAGGTTTTCCACATAAAAAAATCATATTGTGTTCGCGTGATTGGTATTTATTTTCATATTAGGTTTACACAAGATGGGAGATTATTTTATTTCGCTGCATTGATTCAATATTATTCGAATTGTTATTGTTCTCCCATCAGAGTGATATCGGAGCATCAGGTTATTGCTTGATTTTTCTACCTTGTGTTAAACAATAGAAACGAATACGAGTAGAATGGTTACACTGAATAATTCGAATTATCATATTTGGAAAGGGAAGATGGAAGATCTTTTATATATGAAAGATTTTTATTTGCCTATATTTGTCGAGGAGAAACCAGAGAATAAAACTGATGTTGAATGGTCTATATTTCATCGTCAAGTGTGTGGTTATATCAGGCAGTGGGTAGATGATAATGTTTTGAGCCATATTATTGAGGAAACACATGCACGCATTTTATGGGATAAGCTCGAACAGTTATATGCTTGAAAGATTAGGAATAATAAGTTTTTTTTTGATAAAACAGATTATGGCTCTGAGATATCAAGATGGTACTTGTTTGACTGATCATTTAAATTATTTTCAAGGATTTATAAATCAGTTGGCTGCGATGGGAATCAAGTTTGATGATGAGATACAAACACTATGGTTGTTTGGTACTTTGCCAGACTCATGGGAGATGTTTCGAACATCTTTGTCTAATTTTACCCCAGATGGTACAATTACCATTAATTTGGCAAAGAGTAGTATTTTGAATGAAGAGATGAGAATGAAAATACAAGGATCGTCCTCTTCACATTCTGATGCTTTGGTTGTCGAGAAAAATGGGAGAAGTGAGTCTCGAGGTTCGAGAAATAGAGATAAAAGTAGAGGTAAGTATAATAAATTTGCTAATGTTGAGTGCCATTATTGTCATTAGAAGGCACATATTCAGAGGTTTTGTTGCCAATTAAAAAGGGAGAAACAAAATGAGAAAGGTAAAGAGAAGAAAAGTGATAATGACAATGATGACAATCATGTCGCTGCAGTTAAAGAAGACTTTCTCACTATTTTTCATGGTGATGTGGTAAATTTTGTATCTCATGAGACTAGTTGGATAATTGATAGTGGTGCATCCGTTCATGCTACGTCTCGTAGGGATTTCTTTACATCATACATATCATGTGACTTTGGATCTGTGAAGATAGGAAACAATGGACTAGCTCAAGCTGGAGGCATCAGTGATGTGTGCCTAGAAACCAGCAATGGCACAAAGTTAATATTGAATAATGTTAAACATATATCTGATATCCGCTTGAATTTGATTTCTACAAGCAAATTGGATTTCTACAGGCAAATTGGATGATGAGGAGTGTTGCAGCACCTTTAGTAATGGTCAATGGAAGCTCACCTAAGGTTCTCTTTTTGTGGCTAAAGGTGAAAAATATTCTTCGTTGTACATTATATGAGCAAAGCTATTCACAAACAAAATTAATGCAGTAGACAACGAAGATGCAACTGAATTATGGCATAAGAAGCTCAGTCACATCAGTGAGAAGTGTTTGTCAATATTGGCCAAGAAGAAACTCCTTTCAGGATTGAAAAATTCAGCGCTAAAGAAGTGTGCTCACTATTTAGTAGGAAAACAGAACAGAGTTGCATTTAAAAGCTCCCCTCCTTCAAGAAAATCAAGTATACTGGAATTAGTGCATTATGATGTTTGTGGTCCTATGAAAACAAAATCACTTGATGACTCTCTTTATTTTGTTACCTTTATAGATGATTTTTCAAGGAAAATTTGGATTTATACCTTGAAAACTAAAGATCAAGTATTAGATGCTTTTAAGCAATTTCAGGCTTTAGTTGAGAGATAGATTGGAAAGAAATTGAAATGCATCAGAACTGATAACGAAGGAGAGTATATTGGACATTTTGATGAATATTGTAGACAACAAGGCATTCGACATCAAAAGACACCTCCCAAGACGTCTCAGTTAAATGGCTTAGCTGAGAGAATTAACAGAACACTGATTGAAAGGGTAAGATGCTTACTTTCATAGTCAAAACTACTTGGATCCTTTTGAGGTGAGGCTTTAAGTATAGTTGTGCATGTATTAAATCTTATTTCATGCGTTTCTTTAGAGTTTGATGTTCCTAACAAAGTTTGGACATGCAAAGATATTTCTTTTGATTATTTGCGTGTCTTTGGGTGCAAAGCATTTATGCATATTCTCAAAGATGAGAGGTCTAAACTTGATATGAAAATATGACAGTGCATATTTATTGGTTATTGACAGGATATGCTTGGCTACAAATTTTATGATCCGGTTGAAAAGAAAATTGTAAGAAGCAGAAACATTGTGTTTATGGAAGATCAAATAATAGAGGATATTGAGAAATTGAAGATGATTTCAGCACCACAGGTTAATGATAATTTGGTTGATTTGGATCCAGTTCCTCTTACAAATATTCCTACACAAGTTGATGAAGAGCAGCAGGAAGTCAATGTTCCAAATAACGCACATGTTCTTGAACATGTTGAAATAGATAATACTATTCTTGAATTAGAGGCTCAATTAAATGTTTCACTGGATGTTCCAGTCCGGAAATCTGTTAGAGACCAATGACCTTCCACCAGGTATTCTGAAAATGAGTATATATTATTGATTGATGTAGGTGAACCGAAGTGCTATGCAAAAGCAATAAAAAATGAGTACAAAAGCAATTTGTTTGATACTATGCGAGATGAGATGCAATCACTTTATGATAATTATACTTTTGAATTGGTGAAGTTACCTAAATGTAAAAGAGTTTTGAAGAACAAGTGGGTATATAAGTTGAAGCAAGATGAACATACTTCACAATCACGATACAAAGCTAGATTGGTTGTTAAGGGATTCAGTCAAAGAAAGGGTATTGATTTTGATAATATATTTTCTCCGATAGTGAAAATGTCTTCTATCCGTGTGGTACTAGGCTTGGCAACTAGCCTAGATTTGGAAATTGAACAAATGGATGTTAAAACAACATTCCTACATGGTGACTTGAAGGAAAGGGAAAGAGGATTATATGTGCAAATTGAAGAAAAGTCTATCTGGCCTAAAACAAGCACCGATGCAGTGGTACAAAAAGTTTGCGTCAGTTATGATAGAACAGGGCTATAAGAAGACTTCATCGGATAACTATGTGTCTGTCCAAAAGTTTTCTGATGATGACTTTATTATTCTCTTGCTTTATGTTGATGATATGCTAATTGTTGACAGGAATGCTTCAAGAATTAAGTTATTGAAGAAATGGTTGAGTAAGTCTTTTGTCATGAAAGACTTGGGCTCGGCAAAGCAAATTCTTGGCATTAGAATTACTCGAGAAAGAGATGTTAAGAAATTATTTTTGTCGCAAGGGAAATATATCGAGAAGATCCTTCAGAAATTTTACATGGACAATGCTAAAGTGGTTAGTACTCATCTTGTTGCCCACTTTAAGTTAAATATGAAGTAAAATCCTACAAATGATAAAGAGAAGAAAGATATGGAAAGTGTTCCATATGCCTCAACTGTAGGAAGTTTAATATATGTAATGGTATGTACATGCCTAGACTTGGCGCACGCAGTTGGCGTTGTTCGTCGCTATTTGTCAAATCCAAGCAGAGAGCACTGGAATGCAGTAAAGTGGATTATGAGGTATCTTTGGGGAACTTCAAATTTGAAACTCAGTTTTGGGATCGGGAAACTTAAGTTAGTTGGATACACAGATTCCGACTTGGCAAGAGATATTGATACTCATAAATCTACTTTTTAGATATTTGATTTCTTTTGCAGGTGGAGTTATGTCATGAAAGTCAAGATTATAGAAGTGTGTTGCACTTTCTACAACCGAAGCTGAATTTATTGCAGCGACTGAAGCTAGTAAAGATATGTTATGGATGAAGAAGTTCTTAGAAGAATTTGGGTTCAAGCAAAAGAGATATGTGATATTTTGTGATAATCTAAGCGCAATTCGTCTTGGTAAGAATTTATCTTTTCATTTTAGATCGAAACATATTGATGTTAGATATTATTAGATAAAAGATGTTCTGGATGAAAAGTTGTAGGAACCTGAGAAAATTCATACGGATCATAATGGCTCCAATATAATGACAAAGACTCTACCAAGTGAGAAATTTGAACATTGCCAATTGATAGCAGATATGGTGAATCTCTCTACATTGTCGTGAGGGGGAGATTTGTTAGCTGGGTTCAATCCTATGTGGAGGAGCTCAATGAGTTACAAGCCAAAAAAGGGCTTGAGCCTATATAATAAGTTATATGAGAAAATAAAGTTTTTCACTATTTATATAAAGAGGTAACCGCAAAAAAAGGAAACAGTAACAAGAGAAAAAAAGAAAGCAGAAAATCTGGGGTTTTGGGCAATATCTGATTTACATCAAGCTGGCATTGGAGGTCGATTTGTGATCCGATTGAGCTGAAATTTTGTCAGCATGTTCGTGGCGCAATTTTCTCGAATCTGAACGATTTGATTTTCGTTTGAAGCTCCATACATCAGGTTTTTCATGGATTGATCAAAACTTGCGTTTTTGGTTAGATTTATCCTTGATCTCTTGTGAAGTTTATGTGTATTGCCAAGAATTATATTATTGAGGTGTTTGCTGTTATGTACCTCTAGTATTTGCTAGAGAGAAATATTGTTCATCCAATTTTGTTGATAGTGAAGAATTTCAGGTAGACTCCGGTTCCGTGGTTTTTTTATCTCCTCACATCGAGGATGTTTTCCATGTAAAAAAATATTGTGTTCGCGTTATTGGTATTTATTTTACTCTACTATATCGATTTATATTAGGTTTATACAAGATGAAAGATTATTTTATTCCGTTGCATTGATTCGATATTGTTCGAATTGTTACTGTTCTCTCATCATAAGTAACGGCTAAATGAGTTTGTTTTCAATATAAATAGGGCAACCCATTGTCTTGGGCATATGTGTGCGTCAAAAAACAGAAACCCTCTCTTGTGTTCACATTGCAAATCAACTTCTTGTGAGATCAAACTTGTTAAAGCAAGTCTTTATAAAAGAGCACACAATGTTTGTAGAGGAGTATTGGCTCCATTAAACCAACCCTTGTACAAGATTTCAAGTATATAGAACAATGAAAGGAGTAAAGAACGCACTAGTTTGGGCCTCAACACTATGTCTTGGTTGAGCATATTTCTTCCCTACTCTATTTATATTTACGCTGACCAAATGTTTGATATGTCGATTAGGGGTGAGCGGTTCCAGGTTCCGGTTCGGTTCCGTCTGGAACCTGGAACCTACCCTCGGGTACAGGTTCCTCAAAATGAGGAACCTGGAACCTACCCGTGGGAACCGAGAACCTGGAACCTATCCTGTCACAGGTTCCAGAGTCGGTTCCAGGTTCCAATAGGTTCCTTTTTTTTTTTTTTTGTTATTTTCAAATTTGAACTATAACATATGCGCACATTATCCAAAAAAAAACTATAATGTATGCGCATGTTACCAAAAAAAAAAAAATCATAACATATGTGCACGTTACCAAAAAAAAATATAATGTATGTGTACGTTACCAAAAAAACTATAACGTGCACGCACGTTACTAAAAAAAAATATAACGTATGCGCACGTTACCAAAAAAAAACTATAATGTATGTGTATACTACACGGTAACTTCCCATTGACATGTTATCTTGATATATTAACTTCTTACTGCACAACAATAATAGAATATAATTAGAAATTTCAAAACAAATAGCAAACTAGAAAGTAGAAATAAAACACCACTAGAACAAGAATGTCTAGAGGTACAAGTTTTGAAAATAATTTCGATTAAACCCTTAAATGAACTCATAAAATTCTGAAATTTGGACACGTTATATTTAAGACCTAGAGGTACAAGTTTCATGGAGAAATTGTAGTCCAATTCGTTCTGGATTAAAAGATAAAATCGATTTACTTTTCATATTCTCTACTTGCACAGTTTTTGAAACATTTTTGGTTAAATAGGCAAATGAACTACAAAAATTACGAAATTTAAATATGTTGTAGGGAAGACATGAAGAGAGATATTTCATGCAGAACACATTTCAAAAAGAACCTCATACAAAATGATATAGTCCATGCATTGCAACTTACAAGATCAGAACACATCA
The DNA here is from genome assembly GCA_017140165.1 of Eucalyptus shirleyi. Lineage (NCBI taxonomy): Eukaryota > Viridiplantae > Streptophyta > Magnoliopsida > Myrtales > Myrtaceae > Eucalyptus > Eucalyptus shirleyi. The sequence goes on from CM029454.1 coordinate 1,366,454, forward strand.
GATTTCACAGTTTTAAAAAAATTTCTGATTAAATACCCAAATGACCTTCAAAAATTATGAAATTCGACTATGTGATAGCCAAGATCATAAGATAGATACTTTATGAAAACATCGAAGTCAAATTCGTCCTAGATAATTAAATATGGACGGTTAAAATTCCTGTTCGTAGTACCGTAATTCCAGATCTAACCATCTCCAAAGGACCACAATTTCACCTACCTATTCTTGTTTTTATTCTCTAAATTTTCGATATGTTGTACCTCAGGATGTACTTTACAACTTTTGTTAAGAAACCGAAGTGAAATTTCGACAAAAAGGTTGCCTTACAGTCCATGCATTCATCAAGGGCCGGTCCCAAAATCTCCAGATCCAGTCTTTCCAAAGAATAACGATTTCACCCACTTAGACTTGTTTGTTTTGTCCCAAATTTGAGTATGTTATACTCCAAGAAGTCCTTTACAACTTTCATTTAGAGGCTGAAGCCAAACTTCAATTAGAACATCACATACAAGTCACTAGAACATCCAAGGTCGACATTTTTCTGCCCTAAGTAACCGGTTCCGGTTCCGGTTCCAAAACAGGTTCCGGGACCGGTTTCGGTTCCGATTCCGAAACAGGTTCTGGTTTCGGTTCCGAAACAGATTCCGGTTCCGGTTCCGGTTTCGAAATAGGTTTCGGTTCCGCTTGGAACCAGAACCGGAACCGGAACTCCCGGTTCCTAGAAAAAAGGAACCGGAACCGGAACCGGTCCCCCTTGGAACCGGGAACCGAACCAGACCCTCCTCCGGTTCGGTTCCGGTTCCCGGGTAACCCGGGAACCGCGCTCAACCCTAATGTCGATCACCATTTAAACGTGTTTTCAGATATTTTGAAGGTACACCATCTTTGGAAATGTTGTATTCAAGGAATTCATCATGCCAATTTCGGTGATTGTAAAATCAAAAGCAAAGTTACTATTGGTTAAATGGGACGCAGTTGCTTGCCATTTTGGTAATGAGCACTACTAACTTCACTTTTTTACTAGAGCAAAGTTGCTAAAGGACAAGCTTGCATGCCCATTGTTCATCAATAACTTGCAACTAAGGAATTTTTTTTTTTTTTTAATCTATCCTATCTCTAACTCTCAAGCTTTTTCTTTATCTCTTTGCAAAGTGCGGGAGTCGAACCCCATATCTATGATAATAGCAAAAGAGAGAAATAGGGTCTCAGATTGGTCTTTCGCTGAAGGACTTTTTAATATAATCCACACTTAAGTATAATAGTTTCTAGATGTTCATAGCAGAAATTAATTTTCAAATGATATTATTCTTTAAGATCCACGTAATCATCTCCATTACTGGCAAAATTGTGGTCCAAGGTCTTCCGAGTCGTTTCCTTCCACTCAACCAAAAAGCATTATTCATTGATAACCGAGCTTTGTGAAAATTATGGAGCGGTGTGTCCCGTAAAGTAAAACGTTTTCCTCGTGTGCATCCCATCTAATATGGACAAGTTTTTATTAGTGAGCAATAATTTACATAAGCACGGCATAAGATTTTTGAACAGCGAATGAAATGATTGTTGCTATTTGCTCCAATAACGAATCATTGGTTTAAATTTAACTGAATAACTAAATAAAATAGATAGACTTTTCTCTTCATCTTAGGTCGATGGATCGACCTGATATTCCTTTCTTGCTCACAAATGTGTGGAAAGAGACTGATATTCCTTTTTTAATGCAATGGTTAGCAAATTATTTTTTTCATCGTCATACACATTTTCTCACATTAGTATCAACATCTACATCAGTAATTTCCAATCTAAATTGACTTAATAGACTGAATTAGTAATAATGTGAAAATATTTAGGACTACATTGGCTCAATTGAAAGGTTTATAACTGAAATAATACTAATATAATATGTGTATAACTTTTTTGATACTTTTCTCTTGCGAAAATTATGGAGCATTGTGGTCCCATAAAGTAAGACGTTTTCCTTGAACCATTCCTATCTAATAAGGACAAGTTTTGATTGGTGAGCAATAATTTACATGAGCATGCCATAAGATTCCCCTTTCTCGCTCACAAATGTGGAAAAAGACTAATATTCCTTTTCTAATGCAATGGTTAGTACAAGACAAAACATAATTGTAAGGCCCATGTAATAATTTCTGCATCGTGAAACACATTTCCTCACACTAGTGTGCACAATAATTGAATTAAATTAATTAATTACTCAGTTTGAAAGCATCTACCTAATGGACGGCTCATGGATAGGAACTTCAATTATTGTTGTAACTGATATCAAGCCTATTTTATTTGACAGTACAAACTCATGTGAAGCTTATTGAAAGTCTACAATACTTTACCTATCTATGGCCCACCGAAGATTTGGCTTTTCTCTTTTTCGTCATCAGTAGGTAAAATTTGAAAGATTCCTTTATTAACTGCACGTATGAGATGAAAAAAATGCGGTCAAATAGTTTTGAACATAAAGAAGTATCACGACCTCTTCTTTTTTGTGCTCGGTTAACGGGAACACCAGCGGAGGCTAATGGCTTGCTAAGTCTATTAGGGCTTAGTTCGAGTTCTCCCAAGCCCATTAATTCACAACTTATGGTTTAAGTTTTTGGTCTGTAAATTAATTTTAAAAAGAATTCGTCACTTATCAATTTGGGGTAGATTGATTAGATAAATATTTCATTTCTGCATAACCAGAGAAACTAAAATTAGACACTTGATTACATTAGTTAATTAATGCCCCTTCTGGTATCTAATCTTATTTAAATCTTAAGGTTTTTTGAATTTTCAAGGGATTTTCCATGCATTTGCGAAGAAAATCATTTTTGATTTTTTTTTCTATTTTTATAGCATAAAAAAACTTTTTTGGATTTTTGATCTTTTTTTTTTTTAACATAAATCATTTTTTTTTTGGCTTTTTTCTGATTTTCTGGAAAATTGTAAGATTTTTTGATTTTTTTGATTTTTATCTTAAAAATAAATCATTATTATTTTTTTTTGAATTTTTATTAAAATATTATTTTTATTATTATAGTATTAAAAAACAAACAAACCCGGGTTGGGACCGACCCGGGTCGCCGATGGTTGGCCCAGATGGGATCGAAGCGCAGGCCCAGCCCGTAGCTTCCCCTAAAGCTTCTTGAAAAAACACTCCAGGCCCACGTAAGCTCAGCCCACACACAATCGGACCCAGTTGACCCGAATGGGTGAAACCCTACCCGGTAAAGGCTAGTCGGGTCAGCTAGACCCGCGTTCTGACCCGGTTCGTGGCCGCAACCCTCTTTGCACCTTTCGTCTCTCTTCCGCGACGCCCAACGGAGACGGCAGCGACGAGCGGCGGCAGCTAGCCTGGGGCTTGGTCACAGCGGCAGGGACAATGGCGTTGGGGGGCGGCAGCGCAGCTCGAGGCGGCTGGCCTGGGGCTTGGTCGCAGCGACGGCGTCGGGGGGAGAGCGGCACAGCTCGAGGCGGCTAGCCTGGGGTTTGGTCGCAACGACGGTGTCGAGGGGGCGGCGGCACAACTCAACACGGGGACGGCGTCGGGGCACGAAACGGTGGCGGCGTGGGGAGCAGCGGCGGCCCAGCACGCCAAGGGTTGCGGCTGGTTGTTCGGGACGGCGTCGAGGGTTGCGAGAACGGGCGGCGAGTGGAGGAAAGCGAACGGGCAGCGTCGTCGGTGGCTGAACGGCGCCCTTTCCCCCTCAGATCTGGCCCTTGCGACTCTCTCTCTCGGATCTCCAGATCTGCCCTCAGATCCCGATCCCTCTCTTCCTTCGCCCTCAGATCTGGACCTCCCTCTCTAGCCGACCTCAGATCGCCGGCTTGCTCACTCTCGGTCCTCCCCTGATGTCTCTCGAGGGAAGTGCTCGGAGTTTGCTGCCGGTGATCCCTCTCGGCGTGTGGTCTTCGGCCTTCGTCGGAGGGGTGCCGGTCGACGGAGGTTTGGCCGGTGGTTCTCGGCGTCCCGACCGCCCTTGGTGCGGCCGAACCGGAGTCCCCTCAGCCGCCCGCCTGCGTGCTCTGCTTCGCATTGAAGGCGTGTCCCCACCCGCTGCTGGCCGAACGTCGCCGTCCGCCTTTCCGTCCGGCATCGCGCGCGTCGGAACTCCTCTGAGCGTGCGTTGCAGAGGAAAGGGAGGAAGAAGACAAAGGGAGTAGGGGGCCGAGCCAGGAAGGAAAGGGCTGGGCCCTGGGAGCCCGTGCGGGGAAGAAGAAGAAGGGGGGCTGGGCGCGAAGGCCCAGCCCCGACGGGCTGCTTTCCCTCTTTTTATTTATTTATTTATTTATTTATTATTATTAAATTATCCGAAAAAAGTTAAAATAATTTAAAAAGGGAAAATAAAGATTAATGGACGCAAATAAATACTAAGCATTAATTTATGCAAAAATCATTTTTGTTAAGGCCAAATTGGTCCCTAATTTTCTTATGCAATTTAATTTAAAATACCTAGTCAAAATTTAGGTGTCAACAAGAAGTATTATATGATTCTTAAAAGATGAGTTAGTATCAATTGGCAATGGTTAGCCTCTAGCCTCCATTTATTAGTGATGGTAGAGTCACTTTTTCAAATGTTTGGAAACAAAGGAAAATGGAGAAAATGAAATTTTTGTGGAGTCTCCACAAAATTTTAAAATTTTGTGCAAAAAGAAAAACGTGAAATGTTGACATTTTCTCCCATAAGTTTCCTCAACTCCTCAACTCAAGTATAGCAAGCCATGAAACTACTGTTATTGTACACACAATATTGTTTTGGCCTCTTTGGTCTTATAAGTTATCTTAGTTAAAACATAATTTGGGGCAAAATTACTAAAGAAATCCTAAGTTTATTATACGGCGATCAATTTAGTCTTAAATCTTTTGATGATTTGCCAACATAGTTCTTCTAGCTAATTTTGATTGGAAGTTACTAGCATGGATGCTGGCCATCGTTGATATGAATAATTTTTGTGAATCTTTTAATTTTTGTGAAATTTTTATTCTTTATTATTTTCTTGTCTTTTATCTTTATTTTTCATTTCTTTCTTCTTCCTTTTTCCAACTCAAGGCTGGCCTAATCACGGCGGACTTTATACACATGTTTGATAGTGTTTTTTAGGAAGAGAGATAGAAAAATTCGTGTTTATGGTTCTTGAAAGTTGAACAAATCCGCAGTCTAATCTATTGGGGGCTCAAAATGTGGAAAAAAATTTTAATCTCTTGACACACTCCGAAAGTACATGCAATCCCAGTACTCCCTAGGCTAGCGAAATGTTTCACCAAGAAAGGAGTTATGAAGCACAGCAAGTCAAAAAAATAGCAATATCTTTGCAATTGGTACTCTAGGAGGGTAAATTTGGACAGCATAAGGAAAATTTCGAACCAATTAATGTTATGGTCAACCTTCACCGAAAAAAGGAAATATGGCCTCAAATTGGTCTTTTGCTAATAGACGTTCTCAAAGAATCAATACTTATGTTAGAGTCCAGGCACTCATACTAGAAATTAATTTTTACATGATGATATTCTTTGAGAGTCATGTAAACATCGGACAGAGAAACAAAACAAGTCAACAATTATGGTGTGGTGTGGTCCTGTCCTTTCAACGAAGACGTTTTCCTCGAAGCCGTCTTATCTAATAAAGGTGAACAATAATTTACACGAGCATGCCTTAAAGAGTCTCCTTTCTCGCAATGTGTGGAAAAAGACAAATTCTTCTGTTTTTTAAAGCTATGTTTCGTATAAGACAAAAACACAATCCTAAGGGCCTGTGCAATTGTTTCTTCATCGCCATACACATTTTCTTTAAGTTCCCAATAGAACAAATTTATTTATTGAAAATATCTAGCTAATGGTCGCCTTGCTGATAGGATTTTCCACTGTTGTTGAAAAAACAGGCCAATTTTATTTGACAGTGTGTAATAATGTGAAGATTCTGTTAGCTAATTTGACCCTTTCACAAGGAATAAATTTCACTTAAAATCATATGAATGCTTGGTGTGATCACTTCCCTTGAATCCAAAAATACAAAAGCAAAAATTCATATAATAAGATATAACGGAAGCTGAAGGTTCCAGAACCTGATTTTATCAAAAAAAAGAAAAAAGAATTGTAGTATAGTCATATTCTTGCTCTTCTATCATAATATTCTAGATCATTACTCATTAGTGAAAATGAAGCTCACACAAGCCACCACAGAACCCCCAGTAGTTATATTAACATACTAAATTCTATTTTCCCTGATTCAAATAATAGATTAGACCGTCAAAAAGTTACATTTTTAAGATCTAATTTTTGGTAATCATACTGCTCTTTACTTGAACCTTTCATTTACAAGTTGTCACCATTGATCCTAACTAATTTTTTATGATACCAAAACTCACTTTTGTGTATTTGTGATTGTTACAAACTATTTGGATATGTTTTCTACGAGTACGTTCAGGTTGGCAACTGTCCCTATTTGAAAACAAGTCTAGTACCCGGCCAAGTAATGGTCGAGAACATGACTCTACAGTTCAAATCTAAGTTTCGCCCGCCCCATCCAGTAGGTGTAAGAACAATTTTTATAGACACCCGAAATTCTCAACAGTCGAAAAATTAACCTTTTGAAGTGTTTGTAACGTGGCTGTGGGTAGAATTTAAATACGAAAGATTACCCCATTATTGTTACTCATGTGGAAGAATAGGCCACTACGCACAAGACTGTTCAGAAATCCCTTATGCAGAATCACCATGGGCAGTCGACAAAATTGGCTCCTATGGACCATGGCTGAAAGCAGAAGTCAGTGATCATAGCCCTTATTGGGAGGCTTTTTATGGAAACATTGAAGAAGACATTATAGTAGAAGAAACCATACCTGTAGCACCTTCTCCAGGTAGAGAGCAAGCTCTAATCATACGCGAGAAAGGTCCAGAAATGTGTCTTGAAGCATGCAGTAAAAAAAGAGCAAAAAGTTCCATGGAGCCGAAGACAATGGAAGTCCCTATTACAAATCAGCAGGTAATTAAAGATCATGGAAAACAGATCATTTGGTCAGATACTCCCATACATAACTCTCTGAAGATAGGAAAGAGTAACAAAAAGAACATGAAGGTGCAGAAAGCTAAGAAGCAGAAATGCTTATCTGAACCTATACCTCTTCTCATTGATGATTCAGGCATGACGGAAACTCTAGTGAAGTTGCTCAAGGATGGAACAGACTGAGCTTTGGTGGCTAGCCCTAATAAGCCACCAAAGACGATATGAAAATCATTAGCTGGAATTGTCAGGGGCTGGGCAACCCCCTGACAATCCAAGAGCTAAGAGCGTTAATTGCTCTGGAAAGGCCCAGTATAGTTTTTCTAATGGAGACTAAAAACAAAGCAACGATGGTGGAAAGTATATGCAGGAAACTTCAATTTCAGCACTTATTTTTAGAAAACCCAACGGGTATAGCAAGGGGATTGGCGTTAATGTGGAATGAGGAAGTAACATTGCAAGTGCAAAGCAGTTCAAAAAAATTTATTGATGTCAAATGCACTGAACCAGCCAGGAAATCAGTTATGCAGATTACTTTTATTCATGCGTCCACAAATTTTGGTGAGAGGATACAACTTTGGCAGCATTTGAAGACATTGAAACCTCACAGTTCCAATCCATGGATATGCATGGGGGATTTTAACGAGATTTTATATGTATGGGAGAAGGTTGGGAGAAGGGAAGTAGATAATAAAAGAATAGCAGCTTTTAGAGATATGCTTAATGAGTTATCCCTCATGGACATGGGTAGCCAAGGATGCGCATTTACGTGGGCAAACAACAGAGAAGGGAAGGATCTTGTTAAAAAAAGACTGGATAGGGTGTTATGTACCTTGGAATGGTGAGTCATCTTCCACGATGCAAAAATCCATGCACTTCCAGCAATAGGCTCGGACCACAGTCCTCTTGTTTTGAGGCTATACCCTGCACAAAGGAAAAGAAGAAGAGAATTTAAAATGGAGGCTTTCTGGTTAGAAAATGAAAAATATCATGATGTTATTCACCATGCATGGACTCACACAGCCTTTCCTCAGCCCACTTTTTCAGACAAACTTAAGGAGACAACAAAAAATTTGACACAATGGAGTCAAAAAAAAAGTTTGCTCATGCACCCACTAGGATAAAAGAGTTAACTCAGGTCCTAACAACAATAACCAATCAGTCACAACAGCACTCAAGTAGAAAGGAAGTGAAAAGCATCATCCACCAGATAGACACATTAAGAAAGCAAAAGGAACAACATTAGGGATTGAGGTCAAGAATTAAATGGTTACAGTGTGGAGACAAAAATACACGTTTCTTTCATGCTACAACAATTCAAAGGAGGCGTAGAAATCATATTACAATGCTGCAAGTGGAAGATAACAGATGGTGTCGGGATCCAGGAGAAATCAGATATCATATCAACAATTATTACAGCAATCTATATAAAACAGCAGGGGAATGAAATTATCAGCCAGTCTTAAGCCAATGCCACTCTCCTATTGATGATTGTATAAATGCATCTCTGGTGGCTAATCCCACGATGGAGGAAATTAAAACAGCAGTTTTTCAATTAGGAGCTTTGAAAGCACCTGGTCCTGATGGGTTCAATGGCCTGTTCTATCAAAATGATTGGGATATTATTCAAACTGACCTATTCCATCTGGTGCAGAGCTTCTTCAACATAGGTGTTTTGGATCCTCAGTTAAACAAAACATATATTGCCTTGATTCCCAAAGTGAAAAATCCTGAGACAATTTGTCAGTTCAGACCTATCAGTCTTTGCAATTTCAGTTATAAAATTATATCAAAACTACTCGCAAATAGACTGAAGTAATGGCTGCCAGAGATAATCGAACCTGAATAGAGTGCCTTCGTTCAGGGGTGATAGATACAGGATAACATCCTAATTGTGTAGGAAGTGCTACACCAACTGCACATCACCAAAAGAAAGAAAAAACATCAGGCAATACTCAAATTAGATATGCATAAAGCATATGACAGAATTGAATGGGATTTCGTTCGGGATTGCATGCTGAAAATGGGTTTTTCTGAGAAATAGGTGGCTCTAATAATGCAATGCATCACAACAGTGACCTTCAGTGTAAAGCTTAATGGAGAACCTACCCCGTTCTTCAGTCCATCCAGAGGTCTAGGGCAAGGAGATCCCATTGTCACCTTATTTATTTATCTTAATCACCAATGTGTTAATTTGGTTGATGCAAAAAGCAGTAGGGGAAGGCAGCATACAAGGTATACAGCTCAACAGGTCTTGTCCTAAGCTCTCTCACCTTATGTTTGCGGATGATGTTATTTTCTTCATGGATGGCACTTTAAAGGAATGTTAGAATCTGACACTTACAATTAACTAGTATTGTTATGCAACGGGGCAAGCTGTTAACTTAAACAAGTCAGGCGTTTATTTTAGTAAGAATTGTCCCTTACTACTTAAGAGGAACATGGCTCAAGAGCTTAGAGTGCATGTTATTGACAAGACAGGGAAATACCTAGGTATCCCTACAGAATGGGGACAATCTAAAAAAGAATTATTTGCATGGATACTAACCAGAGTGAACTCAAAGCTGGAGGGTTGGAAGGAAAAATTACTCACCAAGGTAGGAAAGGAAGTCTTGACTAAGAGTGTGGTGCAGGCCATACCAACCTATGCCGTGTCGATCTTTAAGTTGCCATTGTCCATCTGTAGAGCAATTGAAAGGCGAATAGCTTCATTCTGGTGGCTGAAAGGAGATACAAAGAAAGGAATCCATTGGAAGAATTGGGAAGCTATGAAGAAAAGAAAGGATGCAGGAGGGATGAGGTTCAAAGACTTAATTACCTTCAATTGTGCAATGCTTGGTAAACAAGTTTGGCGGTTACACACGTCCCCGGATGCGTTATGGAGTAAAGTTTTAAAGGGCATATACTTTCCCTATGGAGATATCTGGAATGCACAGAAGGGCCAGCGATCATCTTGGGGCTGGCAAAGTATGCTGTTGGGGCGAGATTCTATCAAACCAGATATCAAATGGTTAGTTGGGGATGGCAAATCAATCAAAATCAGGGAGGATAAATGGCTATCACAAGAGTTAACGGGGGACCAAGAAACCAAGCGAGAACCAACTATGGTAGAAGGTTTGATTAATGAAGATTCCCGAACATGGAAGCGAGACTCTTATTCATCGGTATTTTGAACAGAAAATAGCAAGCGAGATTCTAGCTATTCCCTTGAGTAAAGAACCCAAACCAGACATGACGAGAATATGGACGGGAAATTGCAAAGGAGAATTCATGGTGAAGAGCGGATATAACAGATCCCATGCATTGACCACCAAACTAAACTCACAGAAAGCCTCATGTTCTTACCAGCCCCCACGAACTTTATGGACACAGATCTGGCGCCTCTCTGTCCCACCGAAAATCCGAACCTTTCTCTGGAGCATCTGTCAAAATGCCGTTCCCACAAGCGAGAACCTCTACAAAAAAAAAAAAAAGAAAAAAAGAAAAAAAAGATCAGCCCAGATCCTTTATGTCAGATATGTTACACGCAAATTGAAACCACCGAACATCTTTTCCTATTTTGCAGGTGGACTAAAGAGATCTGGAAAGACAAGTGGCTACAGGGAACGAATATGATGAAACAAATCAAAAGGCTCGATCAGTGGCTTCTGGCTGTATTTGAATCACGAAGGGGTTTACCCGAGCGAGAGTTCATCGCAGAGAGTTCTATGGCGATCGGGAAGGAACGAAATGCATGGATCTTCGGAGGAAAAACCCCAAGTCCGACGGATGTTCTCGATCTTGCACAAACCCGAACTTAGCCTTGAGAAGAGGAACGACAAAAAACCCAAATCAAAATACAACTCAATACTTACCAGAGGACTGGACACCACCGGGAAACCGTGAATTGAAAGTGAACGTCGATGCATCCTGGGTACTGGGAGAATTCCTCTATTCTGTTGCCGGAATTGCAAGGGATAAAGAGGGGTGTGTAGTCGACGGTTTTGCAGCGGAGGCTAGGGTTTCTTCGTCAGTACAAGCAGAAGCGGAAGCCCTTTTACACGAGTTACGCTTTATCTCGAACTAGAAGTCGTCTCACGTGCAGGAGGCACGAAGTCAAGCAATTCACTTTACTTGTGAAAGCGACAGCCTAGCGGTGGTGGATTTGTAATGGGCCGGGCCGAGATTCCATGGAATTTACGAGACACAATCAAAAGATGCTGACAGGAGCATCTTTTGTGCCAAAACGTATTAGTAACCTATTGTCCCTGGGAGGCAAACCAAGCTGCTGATTGGCTGGTACGCACACATCGCGCAAAGAAACTTCCTCTAAATTGGGTGCATATGCCCCCTCTATCTCTCTGGAATATTTCAGTTTCAGATTGTAAATCATCGTTGTGTTCTAAAACTGCTTAATCTAATGCATCAGTATCTCTTTTGACAAAAAAAAGAAGTGTTTGTAACGACTAGTTGAGTTAGTTTTCCATACAAATAAGGTAAACCTTGTCTTGGGCATGTGGGTACATCAAAAATACTGAAACTCTCTCTGATTCACTTTGTAAATTAACTTCTTGTGAGATCACACTTGTTGGAGAAATTATTTATAAAAGAGCACATTGTGTTTGTGGATGAGTATTGGCTCCGTTAAACCAACGTTTGTGCGAGAATTCAAGTATAGTAAAACGGTCTTAAGAGTGAAGTAAGTGCCAGTTTCAACCAAACCCCCATAAATTGATTGAGCATATTTCTTCCCTACTCTCTTTATATTTACGCAAACCAAATGTTTGATATAATGATCGCCATTTAAACATATTTCAGATATTTTGAAGATACACCATCTTTAAAAGCATGGTATTCAAGGAATTCATCTTTTGCTCTTCATGCTTATTCGGATGCGAATTTCGGTGATTGTAATATCAATAATAAAGTTACTAATGGCTAAAGGGCAAGCAATTGGTTGGCCATTTTTATAACGATCACTACTGGCTCCACTTTTTAACTAGAGCAAAGTAACCAAAGGACAAGCTTGCATGCTTATTGTTCATCAATAACTTGCAATTAAGGAATTGATTAGCCGAGAAAGGAGTGATAGTAGAGGGATATGTTAAGGACAGAATTCATCGTTGTGGTTCTCTCCAACTTGCCCAAATAAATTATTGCAAATGACCGTCGGACAAAGATAAATAAAACAAGGCAACAATCAAGGTGTGGTGTGGTCCTTTCAACTAAGACGTTTTCCTCAAACCCTTCCGATCTAATACAGACAAGTTTTGATTAATAAGTAGTAACTCACATCAGCTCACCATAAGATTCTTCTTTCTCGCTTATAAATGTGTGGAAAGAGACTAATATTTCCTCTCTTTTTTTTATTGCAATGATTAGCACAAGACGAAACATAAACGCATTGACCTATGTTATTATTTCTTCATCGCATACACGGTTTCTCCACTAGTGTGCACAACCAAATAAATTTATTAATTAGTTACTCTATGTTTGAAAATATATAGCTAATGGACGGCTAATAGTTGGACCTTCCATTGTGGTTGTAATTGATAACAAAGCCTACTTTATTTGACCAAGTGGACTCATTTGAAGTTCATATTAGTTAGCTTGGCCCTTTTCACAAGTCATGAATTTCACTTTATTTATGAGTGCTTGGTGTGTGATCCCGTTCCTTAAATTCAAAAATGAAAAACCAAACGCTGGAAAGTCGGCAATACAAACCAATCTATGCATTCTTTTGGCATTAGTATATATATTGTAGTGATCTTTTATTGAGTGCACGGATGAAAAAAGTTGCACATCTGAAATTTGGGATAAGAAGAAGGATTCAATGATTCTTAAAAAGGGAGGTGATGTCTCAATTGGCAATCGTTGGCCGTGGTAATATCTGATATGCCTGAACTTTTAAGTCGACTAATCCACAGGAATGCGTGCAGATTACTGAATTGATGCACATCGGGACATATCAAGTATTTTCTGGATCGTTTTTGTAGGAAGAGAAATCGGAAAATTCGTGTTCGTAGTTCCTAAAAGCTCAACAATTAGCAGCGCATTCTATTTGGTATCAGATGTGGAAAACATCTTAACTTCACGAAGCACTTTGAAAATGTACGCGGCACCAATACTTGTTAGACTGGAGCACACCTTTGTTCAAGAATGGAATTAGAGCAATACCAAGTCAAAAAATCACAATGTCTTTGCAATTGGAACTCGCAGGAGGGCAAATTGGTCTAATGGTCAACCTTCGGCGAAAGAGAGAAATATGGTCGTAAATTGGTCTTTTGTTTGTCCAAGAACTAAAAAGGCAAAATCTAAAAACTTAATAGCCAATCCAAACACTGATTTGATTGAAAAAATATGCAGGGAACTAAAGAGATCCATGCGATGCGTGTACTACCCACACCTCCCATGTTCGATGGCTATGCGTACACAAATAAACAATTTAATAACTTACGGAACTTAAGGTACCTCACACTTTGCAACGCAGCTTTAAGTGGAGACTTTAACAATTTGTTTTCCAAGTTAAGATGATTTGTCTGGAACTATTGACCTACACTTGAGCCGTCATTTTCGACATTCAATTTGCGTCTATCAAAATTAGTGGTGATGGAGACGTACTCTAGTCCTTACACAGAGGATTGGAGAGGATGGAGTTCAATTATGGTAAGATGGATAAAGGACATTTTTGGTATTTTTTTTAACGTTTTATTTTGTTGATTAACTCAACTTTTTTGATGTTTTATTCTCCTCTTTATGGACGGCAAAGCGGCTGAAAGTCCTCGACCTTAGAAATTGCAACTTAAGATGTACTCCCGATCTCTCGACTTTCATAAAGTTGGAGATTCTCATATTGAGTGAGTGTCTAGAATTGAAGCAAATCCACCCTTCTATTGGCAAACTCAAGGCCCTCATTTCCTTGAAATTGTGGGGTTGTAGTCTTGAGGAGCTACCAAAAGAAGTGGGTGAATTAAAAGAACTAAAAGAACTACATTTAGAATTTTTAGATGTTATTACAAAGATTCCGGAGCTCCTCTCAAGACTCTCGAGACTTGTTGTGCACTCTTGTCCCAAGGTGATATTGCCTAAGCTTGTGGAATTGAAGTACTTGGTAGAGTTGTCAATACAGAGCTGTAATTCCATTGAAAGATTGGACCTTGCACAACTAAATCTTCTTGAACAATTACAACTTGAATATTGTGATAAGCTCATTGAAATTCAAGGCCATGATAATTGGGAGTCCTTGAAGGAGATGGTTATAGATCAATGTGGGTCCATTCAAAAGCTATTCCTTCCAAAGTGGTTGAAGGAATTAAAGGTTAAATTCTGTAATAATCTAATTGAAATAAAGGTCCCCGATGATTCAAACTCCTTGGAGGAGATATCTATAAGTCACTGCACGTCCATTCAAATGTTGACCCTTCCAAAATTACAACGTTTGAAGCGATTAAAGGCTAAACTTTGTGACAATTTAGTTGAAATTCGAAATCTTGATAAGGCGGAGTTCTTACGGGTGTTAAGTATTTGTGCATGTAAGTCTATTGAAAGATTACTTGATCTACCATGCACCTTGAAAGAATTGAAGATCAATTGGTATATATGTTTACGTGAGGTTGAGAGCCTTGAGAGATTCTTGTCTTGTCGATTTATGTACATTATAGGTTGTAGCAACCTAGAAAAACTACCAAACCTATCGAAATTTGAAAATTTAGAGGACTTCACGATCGTTGATTCTCTTCGACTTGAGATTGGAGGGTCAAAATCTTTGAGAGAAATATCTATCGCAGGTTGCGAATCATTGGAGATTTTGCCAGATTTATCGGGATGTCAGAAATTACAACGTCTAGAGATAGCAAGTTGCGAGAAAGTTACTCGGCTTCGGGGACTTGAAAAGTTGGATTTAGCTGAGTTGATAATTTATGGGTGCTGCTCGTTGGAAATACCGGAATTGCCTAAAACACACGTCGAGAAATATGATTCTGGTGGTGGATACGTGTACCAGGTGGGGCGGAACAAAATCAGATTGCAGTGATAATGATGTGATTGAATTTTATACCATATTACAACGGCGAGGCTGATCACGTTTCCTTAACATAGGTAAATAAGCAGTACAACTGCTGCTTTTGACCATCATCTTCCAGCAGAGCTCGCAGATCCGTCGATCGGCATCCCGGAGGAGTCACGGCACACCCACGACGCAGCGCTGGCAGCTTCTCTTTCCAGAAATCCTGACTTGTACCCGCGAATCTGACCGGATTTCTTGAGCCCATGCGCATAGGAGGAACAGGTGCCCAAGGGTTTCTTGGTTCTGCTGGCAAAGAGGGCAAACCGGGTCACGTACTATGGTTTTTTTTTGTTCTCCTTTTTTGAGGAGGTTATCCTTTGTAAGCTAGGCATTTTGACAAATAGTCCATAGAAACATCCTGAGTTTGGGTGGGACATCTAGTGTCCATAATTTATTCCAGAGTTCTGTGGGGGCTGGTCGGAGGTGGAGGAGGAGGAGGAGGGTGGTTGTATGCCTGCTGATGAATTGTCTCGTCTGAGTTGGTTACACCCATTTTTCACTGAATACAACCCCGATTCAGTCCCTGTCCAGACCACTCTATCTGCCTCCTTCTCCTTCGGTATAGGAATAGATGTCATCTCCTTCACTGCTTTGTCATCAGACGGTCGCCTAAGTGTTTGCTCATCCCAATTAGGCACATTTTTGTCTATAAGATAAGCAACAAACACTGGGTCATCGCAATTCGCTGTGCCTCCAATAACCCCTGATGGTAATCGCTTGTCCTCCCTTACGTTAATGGATTCGCCATTACCTACGGGCCACATAGTCGACTTAGAAATGGCATCCCTACCCATGATCAGGCTCTCCCAACCCCAGGATGGTCTAGTTCCTTTCCCCGCATGCTAGAAATCGGTGTTGGGAAAATAAATTCCTTTTAAAAGTGATGGTTTTATGTGATGGGCTTAAGGCCCGTCCGCCCATGTTGGGCCTAAAAGCCCGGCCCACAAAATTAGGGCCCATGGATGGAGGGATACGATGAAGAGGTTTGAGGAACGTATATAAGGGAGGAGAGAGAGGGAGGACGCACCTTCTGGAATCATAAACGTACATACATCCCTCTCATTCTCTCTCTCTCTCCAAAAAGAAAAACAGTAAAGCACAAGGCGTCATCGGATCGAACATGACCAAATTCTCTTCCTCTTATCGGCGTTGGTGTTTAATCTGTGGCTAACAAGGTACGCTCGAATCTGTGGTGTGCTTTAGGATCAGTGATACGTGTTGTTTTCCCGGGCTTGTCTTCCGCATTCGTTTTAGGGGTTCGATTTAGTGTCGAATCCGGTTTTTGGGAATCCGACAATCCCAACATTGGTATCAAAGCCCTAGTTCATATTTTCCCGACCCCTTTCATGTTTTTTGATTGATTTTTCGCGAAAATAATCGGCCTACACGGATCGGGGCGCAAAATCCCTACACCCGAGCATTGTTCGTCCATTTTTCAAGTTTCTGTAAGTCGAAATCGATTTCTGAAAGCATAGGGTGAAAGGGCTCGTTTAGTCGAGTCCGTCGACGGGTCGTGCTCCGCCGAGAGACACCGGACGCTCCCACACGCGCGACCAGAAGCCGCTGCACGTGGGCGCCACGCGCCGGTCGACAAACCGGCACGCGCCGGTCGGCGAACCAACGCATGCTGACGTCATCGTGACGTCACAGTAACCGCCGGGATGACGTCACAGTAACCGCCGGGATGACGTCATCGATGACGTCATCACTGACGACCGTAGGCCCGCCGGTCACCGGTCGGCGACCCGACTCGACCCGACCCGCATGGAAGCCTGGCGCATGCCGCGCACGTGCCGGCTAACGTTTGCGTGATGTCATCCCGCGCATGCGCACGGCATGTGCCGGTCGGTTTGTCCGACCTGGTTCGACCACCGGCGACTTGACCGTTGACCGTTGACCGTTGACCGTCGACCATTGACCAAAAAAAAAAGAGGAAAAGAGGAAAAGAATGTGTTTCTTTTTCAATTAAGTCTATGTGGATTATATGTGATTCCTTATTTGTTCTGCATTTGTTGCAGAAACAGTTCTACATTTGTACCACCGGCCGCGGTGGCTCCGCTGGCAAAGTCTTCCCCATACGTGGGGGGACCCACTGACCCCTCCTCAGAGGGCGAGGGTTTAACTCGCCGCGGAATCGCTTGGCGATTTACCCAGTGGGATGGGGTGGTGGTTTCTCCATTCTGCCCCCAGGGTTTACTCCGCCGCAATGCGGCGCACGGAGGTTCCCTGGGTCATAAAAAGAAAAGAGTTATGCATTTGTTTTTTCTTCTTTATTGGACGCGTATTAAAAACCAAGACACTCTCTCTCGACCTTTCTCTCTCGCCGAGGAACCTGTCACGATTGAGCCGGTGATTGAGCCGGCGACGATGGCGCCAGTTTCGGCGGGATCGAAGAGGGTGGAGCCGCATCTGGGTCCGCGTGCGGCTGGACCATCGTCGACTGCTCGAGGACTGGGTTGCGGGCGACCGCAAAGGCAAGGCTGAGCAGCGGCGGCAAGTGGGTACGCTCATCCATTCTTTCTCTCTCTCCAAGGAACACGTCTCGGTTGAGCCGGCGACGATGGCGCCAGTTTCGGCGAGATCGAAGAGGGTGGAGCTGTATCTGGGTCCGCGTGCAGTTGGACCATCGTCGACGGCTCGAGGACTGGGTTGCGGGCGGTCGCAGAGGCAAGACTGAGCGGCGCGGCGTGTGGGTAGGCTCGTAAGAATCAGAGTCGGATTTTGAGCGATAAGAGGCGTCTTCCATCAGCCTTCAAACCCCCTAAAGGTTAGCTTGTTTGCATCTCTTCTTCGGGCTGTTCTTGCTTCCGATGGATTAGGGTTCTGCGATCTGTGATCTTACTCTGAGATGGAGCCCGATTCTATTCGAATTCGCTTGAATGATGAGGGAATGCACTCGTCTGGCCCCTTCTCCCCTAGGAATGATCGTCCTTTGACGAATGCTTCTGTGTTGAATGTGGGTAACCAAATGAACCCCCCTTCTGTTGGAGTCGGGGCTTCGAACCCCCCACGACATCTATAAGAAGTCATCCTATTAATAGAGAGCGTTCTAAGTCGAAAAGATCTCAATCTAGGGGTCGATCGAAGAAGCCTGAGACCCGTTCCTAGGCTACTATCGCAAGTGGCACGAATAAGGGATATGACCTTGAGTTTACCCCCCCCCCCCGATAATTGTGAATAACAAGCCAGTTATCCAAATGGACGATTCTGATATTGATGCTACGGACCCTAAGTTGTATGACTGCCTTGTGGGACACTTCATTGGCAGGCAACTTCCGTTTAAGCTGGTTGAGGAGTCCCTGAGGAGAACTTGGGGACCGAATTTGTTAGAAGTAATGTCCAATGGGCGTTGCGTGTTTCTTCTGTGCATTGTAGATTGTGAGTTCAAAAGGCGTATCCTTGAGGGCGGCCTCATTACCGTTGCAAGAATTCCTCTGATTCTTCAACAATGGAAACCGGGTGTCGAGCTGAACAAAGATACTTATAGGTCTGTTCCAGTTTGGGTAAGACTAAGGAACCTTCCGTTTGTCTTTTGGTCTGCTCAGGCTATCGGGAAGGTGGCTAGTGCCTTGAGTAAGCCGTTTTATGTTGATCAGAAAACTGAGCAGATGTCCATGTTGACTTTTGCCCGTGTATGTGTGGAAATGACAATTCAGTAACCTCGGTATGAAACCCTTGATTTAACTACCAATGGATCAAAGGTCGTGGTGGAAGTCGAGTATGAATGGAAACCGATGGTTTGTTCAAAATGTGAAATGTTTAGTCACACCTATAAAAATGTTACTCTTGGTCCTTCCGCTGGACGATCTAAGGGAGCTACAGAAAGTATCCAGAAGGTTAATCCGATAGCAGAGGTCCGTTCCTCTAAGGGAAAGGAGGTGGCCAAGCAGCAACCTTTTATGGAAGATGTAGATATTCAAGTCACCCATCATTCTAAAGTGGGTGCTGCAGAACCCGCATTTGGTGTGGCTGTTAACAGGCCTTCCTATGTCGGTGAATCAAGCTTAGTAAAGGTGGCTCCTCAGGGACCGGATGTTCCAAAGGTTCCATGTCCTATCCTCTCCGCTCTAGCTGACCCGCAATCAGTTGCTGAGGAGGTAGGGTGGAAGCAAGTTAATCGGAAAAATAAGAAAAAGAAGATGAAGCAGGCAGCAAGGAAGGCGGCTATTGCTGCTGCTGCTGATGCTGCTGCTGCAAATGCTGTAGCAGCTACTGATATTGTTCAAGCGGAAGTTGCAGATATGTCCATGCTGAATCCAAACGACCCTTCAAAATCTCTTGATCCAGTGATTCATATCCTGGCAAGATCGGTTCCTCCTTCTGTAGCGGACCCTCCTGCTCAGGATGATACCCTAGCTTTAATCGATAGCTCTGACGAAATCAGTAATTCTAGTATCCAAGAGGACCCGATTGGAGAAGATTCTCAAGTTGGGGATATTCCTGATCCCAAAAGGCTCACCTCGCCGTTAATGGCAAACTTCCAGGAAAAGCTTCAGATGCTCCTATCTGATGGTCCAGAAGATCTGAAGAAGGAAGTTGTTGCTTCGAGGACCTCTAAAAAGAGGTAATTTTACTCATTGTTTTTTGATGATTGTTGGTTTTTGGAATATTAGAGGTATCTTAAATCCGCTTAGGCGTGCTGAAATAAGACGTTTTGCCACGGTAAATAAGCTTTGTCTTATTGGCTTGCTTGAAACTAAAGTTCCTTTAGAGCTTTTTGATTTTATTTCGGCCACCCTCATTAGGGGGTGGAATTGGTGTGCTAACTATGATTATGCTCTGCGTGGGAGGATTTGGGTTGGATGAAACCCGGATCTCGTCGCCTTTTCTACCATCTCTATTAACGACCAAGTGTTGCATGGCAATTTAAAATGTAATCTGTCTGGAAGGAGTTTCTGTATATCGGCCGTCTACGAGGAACATTCGTTTGCCCGTCGTAGACTGTTATGAGAAAATTTCCAGCTTTACAGTGAACTCTTCCTTGATTCACCATGGCTAGTTGCTGGTGATTTCAATGCTATCAGGGATCCATCGGACTGAGTTGGGGGCTACACCAATTGGATTCCGTATTTTGATGAATTCCGCCAGTGCTTAGAGCAAACGGATCTTACGGACCTCAGATTTGTCGGGCTCCGTTACACTTGGTCCACTTCATCTGGGATCGGGAGGAAAATGAGAAAGATAGATCGTGTATTGGTTAACAGCAAGTGGAACCTTGATTTCTCGTATTCGGAGGTGTCTTTTTTGAACCCTGACATATCTGACCACACGCCGATAGTTGTGAGAGTTGTCCATCCGGCCCCGAGGAGGAAACCCTTCAAATACTTTGATTTTTGGACAGATCATCCAGAGTTTAAGGTGATCATGCAGCGTGTCTGGAATACTCCGGTTAGAGGCGTCCCTATGTTTAAACTGGTTTCTAGATTGAAGATTTTGAAAGCTCGGCTCAAGACCCTCAACCAGGATGCTTTTTCTAACATTTCAGCTAGAACTGCTGAGGCAAGAGAAGCTCTCAACGTCACTCAAGTTCAACTTCAATCAAACCCGTCCAACCTTGCTCTTGCTGATCAAGAAAGGAGTCAACACCGGTTGTTTGTTGAATTGAGGAATCAAGAGGAATCTTATTATAGGCGAAGTCGAATTAGATGGCTAAAGCGGGATGACCGGAATACGAATTTCTTCCACCAATCGTGAAGAGGAGACAGCTAATTAACATAATCCTTTCGGTGAAGGATCCCACCGGTTCGGTGCCGACCCGGGCTAGTTCCGCAAGTGTTCATTAGCTACTTCTCTTCGTTGTACTCCCCCCATGATGTGTTAAATAGGCCGTCCGTCCAAGAGGTGGAGCGGGTTATTCGACAGCCTTTAGCTGCTGATCAGATGTGCTTTCTCTCTAATCCGGTTTCTGATGCGAAGATCAAGTCTACGCTGTTCTCCTTAGCCAAAGGTAAGGCCCCTGGACTTGACGGATTCTTGGCTGAATTCTTCAAGTCCAACTGGGAGATCGTTGGTCCATTGGTATTGGAAGCGATTCACGACTTCTTCCACACCGGCCGGCTGTTAAGAGAGGTAAATGCAACTATCTTTGCTCTCGTCCCTAAAGTTCCTAATGCCAGTGCTGTTTCGGATTTTAGGCCAATTGCTTATTGTAATACTATATATAAGGTGATTACCAAGATCTTGGCCAATCGTATAGTGGCGGTTTTAAATGATTTGATAAGTCCGTCTCATAATCCGTTTGTTAAAGGAAGGAGAATTAGGGATAACATCCTCTTGGCTCAGGAATTGTTTGCGGGATTTCATCTCCATCCATACTGGCCTAAATGTGCGGTTAAGGTTGATTTCCATAAGGCATATGACACGGTAGATTGGGAGTTCCTTGAACTTGTTCTTGTAGCCTTCCACTTCCCGGAGAATTTCATTAAGTTAGTGGTGGCTTGTGTTCGGACTCCTAAATACTTCATTTCTATAAATGGCGATCTCCATGGTTTTTTTTCGGGAGGACGTGGTTTGAGGCAGAGAGATCCTATGTCACCTTACCTCTTCACTCTAGTTATGGAAGTGTTTTCCGGTTTATTAGTGTCTCGAACTTCAAATCATGAATTCAGGTATTATTGGAGGTGTAAGCCGGTCCAACTAACGCATCTGTTCTTTGCTGATGATGTTTTCCTATTCTGTCAAGCTAACTGGCCGTCAGTATCCATGCTAAAAAGAGGCTTAGATATATTCTCATCCTGGAGTGGATTGGTACCTAACAAAAACAAAAGCGAGATTTTTATTGCAGGTGGTGACCCTTCTATTCGAAACAGAATCCGGTGGGCATTTGGTTTTAAGGAAGGGAAACTCCATGTTCGTTACCTTAGGGTACCTATCATATCTTCCAAATTGAATAAGGGGGATTGTATTGCATTGACGGAGCGTATTACGACTAGAATTCAATCCTGGGCGCATCATTTCCTGTCTTTTACAGGGAGATTGCAGCTGATTCGGTCCGTTCTTCATTCGATTCAATCATTCTGGGCAAGTGTCTTTATGCTTCCCGCTTCGGTTTTGTTGGACATCAAGCAAATTATGAGGCAATTTTTATGGAAGGGAACGGCTCTTGGCCGTGGAGGAGCAAAAGTAGCGTGGGAGGATGTATGTCTTCCGAAACCTGAAGGGGGTCTTGGCATTAGGAATTTGAGAGATTGCAACAAAGCTTCTATGCTCAAATTCATATGGATCATCTTCTCAGATAAGGAATCAATGTGGTGCCAGTGGATTCATTCCATTTTCTTGACAAAGAAGAATTTTTGGATTTCATCACAACCACAGGACTTGTTCTGGGCGTGGAAGAAAATCCTCCAGCTTAGAAAGCACTTCAGAACTTCGTTTAGGTGGAAAATTGGAAATGGGCTGTCGGTATCTTTATGGCATGATTACTGGCCTCCATGTGGCCCTCTTGATGGATTCGTCCCGCCCTCGTTTAGGGACAATATGTGGCTCCCTGATTATGCAGTAGTTGCTGACTTATACACCCCATTAGGCGACTCATTCTCTCGAATATTAATCAGATGGGGCATAGCTTTACTGACTCTGGAGTCTTATAATGACAAGTTTATTTGGTGTGGCGATCCATCAGCCTCCTTCTCGGTCGCATCCGCATGGAATGTCATTAGAGTCAAGAGATCGGGTGGACTACGCTCCTTTGATTTGGGATATCGATATAGTCCCTCACCATCAGTTTATTCTGTGGCTTATATCTAAAAACCGTCTTCCCACTCAGGTGATGTTGTTAAATCAGGGCCGAATTGATTTTAATCTATGTGCCTTTCGTAGTGAAGTACCGGACTCAATCGAACACCTATTCTTCCAGTGTCGCATCTCCGCCTCGCTGGCCTTCTTTTGGGCTGCTAGATGTAACTTGCCATGGAGGAATAGATGTTGGAGAGAGGTGCTCACTTGGGCTAGGAAATTCCTTATGGGGAATGATTTTTACCATAGGATAGTTCGATTCTCTTTCGGTGCTTTGTGCCATCTCATTTGGAAGAAGAGGAATGAGATTATCTTCAGGGGTGAATCCTTGGTGGTCCCTGCCCTTAAAAATCACCTAATCAAGGTGGTTAAGGACAAAGCATTCACATTTACAGAAGTTCTTCCTTCTCCGAGGAACAGAAGACTACAAAGGGGGTGGGGATTCGACCCCATGATCTTCTCCTCTGTAGCTGATTCTCCTTAGCTTGCTGTTGTTTCAGTTTGCTCTTGTTCTTATAGTTGCGGGTTCCTTCCATCTCCGTTCTTCACCTTCAACTTTTGAGGGCTAGAGGGTTGGGGAGGGTAGGGGTTCCTATTGTTACGTTTTGTTTGTTGGCTTCCTAGCTTCTGTGTTTCTTATTGGCGCCCTTGGGCTTTTTTATCGGATCCCTGTCACTCTTGCTCCTTTGTTAAGAGTGCTTGTTTGGATCCGATCTTTTGTACTTTTGTCCATTCTCATTAATATTATTACTTTCAGAAAAAAAAAAAAAAAAAACAGTTCTGCATTTGTTGCAGGAACTATGCCACCTCTCAGGTTGCGCACACCTATTTGCGCAATTACCGATGAACAAAAGGAAAGACTTTCTAAATTGATAGCTGAGCTTACTGATTATCGATGGGAGAGTGGTGACTTAATTGATCACGTCCTTGAAGTCAACGGGAAAATTCAAAAGGTCATATGGAATGGTCGTCCTATGCCACAGTTAAAGATGGTGCCATTTTTCATGAACACCCTTCCACCTAAATGGCAAGGAGTGTTGAATCGCATATGGGATGTCAACAGAGCTTTTTCATATAAGAAAATTGTGATGGATTTTGTAGATGAATATTATTGGATTGTCACAAGGGAAAAGATCAAGAAATTGAACAAAAAATGATCTTTCCCAGTTCGTGTGCTAACTTGGTGTTATATGTATTGGCTGATCTTTGTTAAGTGTGCTTCGTGGACATCTTATGTAATGTTTACAACCTGATTGTTGTTGATGTAGCAACCGATATGTTAGTTGTATTATGTGAAAGCATTATTGTTTTATTGGATGTCAATTATTATTTGCTTTTTGTTATTGCTGGTTGCTGTGGGTAGTTATAGAAGTTTTTGTAGTTTCATAGAATTTATTTTACATAAGATTATTATATTAATGATAGTTTTAAGTTAGGATTTTTGGAGGATGATTGGAAACTTAGTGACCTTTTGATTCTGAAACCTTACTTGAAATTGTTCATTAATATGATGGGTCTATGCAAAAGGGATGCATAAATTATAGGCATTAATTATTCATGCATATATGTTTGATGTGTTCGGATCAATGGCTTCAGCCACAAAGAGCATAGTTACCGAGTTGAACAAATATGAAAAGCTCAATGGTGATAACTATGAAATATGTCACATGAAAATCCAATATGTGCTGGAAGAGCAAGAGGCACTAGAAGCTCTTAACCTGACCATGGTAGAACCTGAAGAAGGAAACATTGCGCAGCACAAAAGAGATAAGGAAGCATTTGCTGCATGAAAAAGAAAGAATTCTCTTGCTCGCATTACGTTGCTGAGCAGCATGGATAATGACATCATGCGAGAGTTTAGGCGTTTTGACAATGCCAAGGAAATGTCGGAAACATTGGCAGCAAGATTTGGCCATACTTCAGTGACCAGACTAAGGCAGTTCACTATTAGATTTGACTCTTATAAGAAGCCTCATGGTCAGACCATGTAGCAATATCTTAGAAAGATGTCAAACATGATAAATGAGCTGAAAGATGCTGGCCATGTCCTGACAGATGAGCAGCAAGCGCAATTGATGATTCGTTCCTTGCCTCAGAGTTGGGAACATATGAAGATGCACTTGACCCATAATGATAATATCAAAACCTTTGAGGATGCTATGCGTCATCTTGAGCTGGAAGAGGACCGCCTCTTGGCGGCTAAGCCAGAAGCTAAACTCTATCATGCTTGTTCTAGCTCACATGGAGCTTCGAGCTCCAAGCGCAAACGTCCTAACTGGTTTGATAAAGGGAAAGGCAAGGAAGTAGGTCTTTCAAGGAAGAAACCCAAGTTTAACCAACATGAAAGAAGAAAGCGTCCTCACATGAAAAAGCTTGTAAGGGTGAAGTGTTACAATTGTAACAAGAATGGTCACTATGCTCGCGACTGTCATGAGCTGAAGAAGGTAAACACCCCTTGTATTTTTCAGAACTTTACTTTTATGTCGAGTTCTGTGTTCTTAAAGCGAGTCTAATCCTTTGTGAATTTGTGGATTCAGGAGCGACAGACCATGTAGCGAAGGATAGAGGATCCTTCGTGGAATTCCGACGAGTACCAATTGAAACTAAGTAGATCTATGTGGGAAGCAACTCTAGAGCTAAAGTGAAAGGAATTGGCACATGCCAACTGAATATGCGCGGTGGACGCACTTTGTTCCTACATGATGTATTGTATGCTCCGGAGATTCATCGGAATTTAGTGTCTGTTTTAATGTTGGTTAAACTAGGTTTTAATATGAAATTCTATAATAGAAGTGTGGATTTGTTTTTTGGATACAAATTACTATGGTTGTGGTTATTTTCTGGATGGTTTCATTGTATTAGATATTGACTATGTTAATGCAAATGTTTGTTATTCTCTTCTCACGTCTCCTAATACATATAATAATGATGTAAATGTGTGGCATGCTAGACTTGGTCACATTGGCCAACAACGTATGAATAGACTAGCCAAAAAGGGCTTGTTGGGCAACATTGAAAAAGTCGATTTGCCCATATATAAGCATTGCCTAGAAGGGAAAACGACAAGGAAACCATTTGGAAAAGGTAAAAGAGCTGAATTACCTCTGCATTTAATCCATTCTGATGTCTGTGGTCCAATGAATGTGAGAGGAAGGTATACGGCTGTTTATTTCATCACTTTTATAGATGATTATACTCAATTCGGATATGTCTATTTGATTTCTTATAAATCTGAAGCAATAAGTTGTTTCAAAAGGTTTATGAACCTGGTAGAAAATCAATTAGACAAGAAAATAAAAACATTGAGATCTGATCGAGGTTGAGAATATTTATCTGATAAGTTCATAAAATTATGTGATGAAAAAGGAATAAAAAGATAATTATTTATTCTATATACTCCTCAACAAAATGGTGTTGCGGAGAGAAGAAACAGAACCCTACTGGAAATGGTTAGGTTCATGATATCATATGTTAACTTACCTATTACTTTTTGGAGTGATGCGTTATTAACTGCTGCTTATATACTTAACCGGGTGCCTTCCAAATCAGTTACTTTCACTCCATATGAGTTATGGACATGTAGAAAACTAGACTTAAGTTTTCTTAAGCCATGGGTTGTGCTGCCTATACACATGAGTCATCTCACAAGTTTGGGAAATTTGGGTCCCAAAGGAAAGAAGAGTATTTTCATAAGATACTCCGAACACTCGAAAGGGTATGTGTTCATAGGTAAGCAGGAAAGTGGGAGTGTAACTGAATTTGAATCACGAGATGTCACATTCTTAGAGGATGAATTTCCTAAGAATGGTGAAATAGGGGAAGATTACTCCATATTTGAAACCTTGGATCAAGATAATGATATTAGTGGAGTTCGTCCAAGTGGGAGTAATATGAGAAGTGATGAATTGAATTCAACTAATTCTCAATTGCACCCACATGATTAGACGACATCATCATTATCTAATCCAAGTGGGAGCATAATGGGGAATGATGTGCAAAATGTACAATCTCTCATATGGCGAACAAGTCGCCAAAGTATTCCCCGTCGACGTTTTGACATTGAAAGTGGAAATTTTTATGATTGCTCCGCAAGATGAGGATGAGCCAAGAAATATTAATAATGCTCTAAATTGCCCTAGTAAGGAAAAATGGATTCATGTAATGGAAGAGGAAATGGAGTCAATGAAATCAAACCAAGTCTGGGAACTGGTTGATATTCCAAAAGGACTCAGAGCTATTGGGAACAAGTGGATTCTCAAAATAAAGTAAAAGGCTGATGGCTCGATAGAAAGGCATAAGGCTTGCCTTGTGGCGAAGGGGTATAATCAACAGGAATGAATTAATTATGAAGATACATTTTCTCCTGTAGTGAGATTTGCCTCGATTCGCATTATTCTGGCAATAGTAGCTAGTATGGATCTTGAGTTATATCAAATGGATGTAAAGACTACTTTCCTCAATGGAGAATTAGAGGAAGAAATATATATGGAACAACATGCTGGTTTCATAGTGAAAGTCTAAGAAGAAAATGTATGTCAACTTTTGAGATCATTATATGGCCTCAAGCAGTCATCGAAACAATGGTATATACGTTTTCATAATGCCATAATGGTATATGATTTTACAATGATTGATGAGGATCATTGTGTATATATCAAAAGATCCAATGATCAATTTGTGATCATATCATTATATGTTGATGATATACTGATTACCGGAATTAATATGGAGTTTGTTAATACTATCAAGAGTTGGTTGTCTTCCAACTTTGAGATGAAAGATATGGGTGAGGCTGCATACATTCTTTGAGTTAAGATTTTAAGAGATAGTTCGAAGAGATCGTTGTCTCTTTCGCAAGAAACATATATAAATAAGGTTCTTGAATAATTTCGTATGCAAGATTGTAAACCCATAGACACTCGTATTGCAAAAGGTGAAGGATTGAGCCATAGACTATGTCCAAAGACTCCACAAGAGAAGGAACAAATGAAACATGTTCCTTATGCTAGTGCTGTTGGGAGCTTGATGTATGCTATGATTTGTACAATACCTAACATATGTTTTGCAGTTGGAATAGTGAGTAGATACCAATCCAATCTAGGTCCAGCACATTGGAAAGCCATAAAGAGAATACTAAGGTATCTGAAGGGAACTGTTGATTACAAGTTGAATTACCAAGGAAAGGATCTGCGACTTGAAGGCTATTCAGATACTGATTGGGGAGGAGATTTAGATGAAAGAAAATCTACTTCAGGATTTGCTTTCTTACTGAACAGTGGCGCTATATCATGGAGTAATAAGAAGCAAACGTGTATAGCCTTATCCACGATGGAAGCTGAGTTCCTGTCATTATCAGCAGCAATACAAGAAGGAGTTTGGCTTAAGAGATTTTTGGATCATTTATGTGTTATTGAGAAAGCTGCAAATCCATTATTAATTAACTGTGATAGCCAAGCAGCTATAGCGTACACCAAAGATCCAAAATATCATAGCAAGACCAAACATATAGATACCAAGTATAACTTTGTCAAAGATATGGTTGCACGAAAGGATGTGAACTTACAGAACATATCTACGCATAGAATGGTAGCAAATCCTATGACAAAGCCAATACCTAGAGATGTGTTTTGTGGTCATGTAAAATCTCTATGATTGCGTAGAGTCTGATGTACTGGATATTGTAATTTCCCTGAGTTGTTCACGTCAATTAACTTGTGTTTTTTCATTGTTAATGCCTATGAATTTTTGTTTGATCTGTATGCATCTTAATGCTTAGTGCATTACTTTAAGTTGAGAAAGTATGTCAGACAGATATAAGATTGGCCCACTCACACAAATAATCGCATCTATTTACTGTGTGATAAATAGAGATGAGATTGTTTTTAAGCTTATTATCTAGGTGATAATCGAGAGCTCAAGTCGCCTTAACTGAGTGTTAAGATGAGGACATAATACTTACTATGTCCGAAAGTAAAATACCCCACATATTTTACTTTATCTGTCTAAGATGCCATATGTGAGTTCTGATGAATTTTGTGAATGAGTAGATACGTGAACTCAAGTTAGACATTGGGTATGTCTGAACTATCATCTGTACGGTATTGAAAGGTGTAGACATACGCTCCATGGGAAAGGAGTTAATACTGTAATACATATTTCATACTATGTATACATGAGACGACCAATAAGAGTGGCGAAAGTTTGATCTCAACTTTTATGCCATGTGAGACTTTTGAGGAAAAGAGTTCCTCAATTTTAGTGCCCTCAGGACTCTTACTTATTCTCAAGATTTCTATTTAGTGTTTGCTATCTTAGGATGTTGCCAATGGTCATGAGTTGATTCGATCTAATGGGACATTTCTAGAAAAGCAAGCTGAACTGAAATTGAGAGTTTGAAGGAAAGAGGAAGATCGATTTTGGAGAATCACATTATAGTTTTGTATTCTTTGGTCGACCAATTATATTTGTCTTTGTGATAATCATAATTGTGAATACAATATATATATATATATATATATATATATATATATATATATATATCATTGTTTAAAAGAGATCAAGAGAGATATAAATGTGATTAATCGATCTAGGGTACTGCATACTAAATCTACTCAGAGTGTGATGTCCATTATGAGCTGCTATATATTCCTAACAGATGTATAGCAACGAGCTCTCAAAGTATGCTGGTCGTATGGATTATTCACCGGTATGAATGTTGAAGAGATGTAAAGAGAATCCTGTTTAGCCCACCATGTGCGAGTGGGAGATAATGGTTTTATATGATGGGCTTAAGGCCCGTCTGCCCATGTTGGGCCTAAAAGCTCGGCCCACAAAATTAGGGCTCATGGATAGAGAGATACGATGAAGATGTACGTTTCTATTTTTTTGAGGAACGTATATAAGGGAGGAGAGAGAGGGAGGACGCACCTTTTGGAATCATAAACGTATGTACGTCCCTCTCCCTCTCTCTCTCTTTCTCCCTCTCTAAAAAAAGAAAAACAGTAAAGCACAAGGCGACGTTTTTTCTTCCCTTCAAGGCGAATTGGCATCATCGGATCGAACAGGACCAAATTTCTCTTCCTCTTATCAGCGTTGGTGTTTAATCTGTGGCTAACAAGGTACGCTTGAATCCGTGGTGTGCTTTAGGATCGGTGATACATGTTGTTTTCCCGGGCTCGTCTTCCATATTCGTTTTAAGGGTTCGATTTAGTGTCGAATCCGGTTTTTAGGAATCCAACAATCCCAACAAAAAGTTTACTCCATAATGCAGATGGAGACCGAATGATCCACCATCTGCACCTTTGCTGCACTTGACCGGCGGTAGAATGTTTTTCACCAACATTTTATATAAAGCGAAGACACTTTCTTCTATCACCATATAATTGTTGACCAAATTTCTCCTAACCCTTTGTTCTGGGATATCCTTTTAAGGTTCGTCCTGGATGATCTATCTGGATCTAGATAAGGTATATGTTGGTGGTAAACATGAATTCTTTTCCTTGTAGATAAGGTATCTTCTCGTCTGATTGAGACAGATACGCATTGTTCCCATTTTTCAATCAATCCTTCTGATCTTTTCTCTACTCATTCTGTTTAGAGTATGCAGGACCACTAGAGTCTCTCTGTGTAGCCAATTTTCTTTTTGTCAATCATTGTTGTGGCAATGACAATCAATTCTCATGAGTAGGTGACGTTATGCTTTGCTTCTCTTTCAATCTATATTTTTTTAAATACATTTTCTCTATTCAACCGAATTGCATGTTGACCTTACTTAATTATACTTAACTTATATATTTTTTTTTTTTGAATTTTTTGTCGTGAATGTATGATGATGCAGTGTTGGTGGTGAAAGGTGATGGAAGTAGGTGCAGAATTTGCCATTGTTCAGAAGTCTTATTGTTTGAGAGAGACTTCAGGATTTATGTTTCGCTAAGCCTGAAAATTAGTAAACTTCAGGTGAAGCTCAGCAAGGGATCAATCTTGCTACCAGAGCTTAAAATGCTGAAAGTCAGAAGAATTCTCTCGGCTAGAGCCATTCTTTAATCTGCACTTTCTTTGCTATTGCTAAGGACTTCATCTATTTCTGGAGGACCTACTATAGCAGTGGATGACAAATTTATATCATCACCGGAGGTAAAACATCTCAACAATGAAACATGACGTTATCTCTGCACCTCGGCTCCTTTTCTCTGATACTTCATTCGTTGAATTGCTCCTGGCTTTTCACTTTTTCGCATATTAGTTGGTATTCTCCTCTGATTGTTGCGGCAATTATTCCTATTTTCAATGATAAATGGAGGACATGGAACTTCTGGTTTTTGATGTAATTGACTATGTGCAATAACGAATAACTCTCGAGTCTTGATGAAGGTCCACAATATTTAGTTAAAGAAATATCTCATGTCTGTACTCTGTAGTGAAGCTGATGACATCTATGGATTACTTTTATCGAGGAAAACGGATTCTACTGGTTTCTTTTTGTTTTTTTTTCTTCCCATGACTTATTATTTTCTGGGCTTAATTTAGCATTAGGTTAGAGAATTTAAAATGGAAAATGATTAGCTAACAGTACCAAAATCACATACAGAAAAATCTCAGTAAGCGGATATTTTTCCAATAACAGAAAAGTTTAATTAGACTCAAAAATTTTAAATTACAAAATACTAATTAATTGGAAGTCCGAAGTATAATAGATAGTCATATTCCTATTTATTTGATGTGAGTTACTAAATTTAGTGATTGTCTTCCGCATCCACTCAAAGGAAGAATTCGAGTCTAAGTGGAATGCCCTTAGAGCGAAGCACAAGCTGCACGAAAATGCGTGGGTCGCTTCTTTTTATGTAGTGCACGAGAAATGGTGTCGTCCGTTCACGAAGAACGTGCTTTCAGCTGGCCTACTCTCGATACAAAACAAACGATGAGGATGCCCGTGCTGTGTTTGGGAATCTCTCTTGCGAGACGATGCCGCTGTCCCAAATTGCACGCTGATGTGGAAAGGTGGCTGAGCACCTGCAAAGGAAAGAATTTCTGGAAGACGAGCGCTGTGAGAAGAACGCGACGGATTTGACAACAAGGAGTCCGCTGGAGAAAGAAGCCAGATGACCGATTCTTTGGATGGGAGCTGATCAATGCCACATCACCGATGATGGAAGAAAGCTGTGACCGCTGGAGAAAGAATCTCGATGACCGATTCTAGGATGTTCCAAGAGGAGCTGATCAATGCCATATCATCGATGATGGAAGAAAGCGTGGGCACAGCAAGTTGTCCGAAAAATGCATCACAAAACACTGTCAAGTTCGATCTACCGATTCGACAATAGCATGTAGCTGTGGGAAGTTCGAGTCAGTAGGTATCTTGCGTTTTCATGCTTTGAAAGTACTCATTTTCATGAATATCTTCAAAATCGCTGCGTGTTGAAACAATGGACAAAATCTGCCAAAGACAGCCCGCCGGTCGACAACCCCAGCACGTGATAGCAGTCCAGCGAATTCGTTTATGCGTAAGTTTTGCACGTGGCCCATAGATGTGGAACTAAGTAGAGGGAGAGGACATGAGAACAGGTTGTGACGCTAAGATCAAATGCGTGGTCAATGATGGAACATGGAAGATCTCCGAGGTAGTTCTCGTGCATAATCACCCTACGACGGCACTTTCGACAGGCAGGATTGTGTACCAAGTTAGGGCGGTCGGAGAGCGGACTCTTGATTCCGACGTGGACCCCACAAGGGAGGATCACCCAAGACCTGCGCCTGAGGAGACTCAGGACTCGATTGATCACTTCAGGCGTCTGGCGAGGTTAGATTGTTGTTCCTGTTACTCGTTGCGAGTGGTGGAGGCACGCGGCATGAAGAATTTTTTGTGGAGGGATAGCCCGTCCAAGGTCGATTATGAGCATTTTAGCGATCTTCTAGGCTTGGACACAAGAACTTGGACCAACAACTATGGCATGATCTGTGAAATGTTTTGGGGACTTAATCATCATTGGAAGCCCACCATATTCGGACACGGACCCTTGGTCGATCGAACAGCGGGTTCATTTCATTGGTTGCTCAATACTGTGCTTCAATCGATGGACTGGCGGAAACTGCAGACAATCATTACTGAAGTCAGCGAAGAAATCGCCGAAGCCGTATCAATTGTCTTGCCAGAGGCCCGCCATTGTCTGCCCGCTTGGTCTGTCTTGAACAGTTTCCGGAAGTACCTGTCTCCCTTGAGTGACCAACTCGACGTTCTCAAGCTCTTCAGGGAGTCCGTGTTCCTCCACTCGCGAGAATAATTCGAGTCGAAGTGGAATTCCTTTATGCGAAAGTACAAGCTGCGGGACAACTCGTGGCTTGCTACTCTATATATAATGCACGAGAAATGGTCTCATGTGTTCACGAAGAACGTCTTCTCATTCGGCCTACTCTCCATACAAAACGTTGAGGACACTGGGAGTCTTTCCTCCGAGACCATGACGCTAACCACCGAGATTGCATGGCGGTGTGAACAGGTGGCCAAGAAGATGATTTCGTGAAGACATGCTTTGCGAGAAAAACACGGTGAATTTGGAAACCAGGAGTCGGATGGAGAAAGAAGCTGAACAACTCTATACTCGGATGTTCGAGATGTTCTGTGAGGAGCTCACCAATTGCCTAGGGCTGGCAATCGAAGAAATTAAGTGCTCGAAGACTCTCCGCATGTTCCAGTTGACAGGCAGCAGAAAGACACATACCGCCAGCAGCGGAAAGAGACAGATATCCTTCGGATTTGACGTTGGCATGTAGCTGTGGGAAGTTCGAGTTGGTCAAAAGTACTCAACTTCATGAATGTCTTCCAGCTACCACCTCACCACCCGTTGAAAGATGGGCAAAATCTGCCAAAGAGAGCATACCCGTGGACATCCCCAGCGCAGTGAGGACTGCGTGTGACAAAGGTCCGGTCGACTCATTTACGGGCAAGTTCGTGCGAAAGGCTTTGCATGTGGCCCATATGTCTGTAAATAAGAAAAGGAATAGAATAGCTATGAGCTTCATAGACTCGGCAGTGGAGCACATTGCAAAGGTGCTGAAAACGGAAGAAGTGGCAGTTGCTCTTGACCATCCAGACGTTAAGGATGATGAGGGTCGGACTATTTGTGAGTATGCCCTCGAAACACAACTCGAACAAGAATGCATTATCTATCTCACTTTCGCCTCGGAAGTGTGGGCGATCAAGGGGGGAAAACTATTGCTTTAGATTTAAAGTCAACATGTTTAGAGAACGAATCTGAGGCCAGTCATGTGATATACGCCTCGCAAAATACTACTGTTGACATCCCTAACTTGAACTCGATCTCGAATGAACGCAGGGACGTATTAGCTGAATTGCACCAGGTGAGGATTAACGACTGAGCCCGTGTTCAGGGAACCAAATCAGTGTGCGTAAAGATGAGATTGATGGCATCTCACGATATATCTACTTTCAAGTGCATTCCTTCTGAATTTGAAACTCCGGTTGTATTGGATAAGCAAAAGAGCAATACCCTCGGAGATTCAGACTAGGGGTTGTTGGACTTGACTTGTAATCTATTCGGAGTATTTATATAAGCATAACCGCGTCTATGTTATTCAATCCACGAAAACACGTAATCCTACCCTTTGGTAAATTAGTAACCAGTTTCCCTTGTAAAATTTCTATCACACAACGGTTATATATTTATTTCAATGAGTTATGTCAATGAATTTCTCGAGACAATTGTCGTGCATACTTGATACGTAAGAGTCACATGGTAAAAAATATTAATTATCCACGACGCGAGAAATTTTAGTATTGGCAGCTAATAGAATTTTTTTTCAATTAATCTTTAAATAAATATCTTGCCACCTTTTTAACCACTCACCGTGCACGTTGCTTAATCAAGCCAACAACCTAAACTAAAACAAGCATATCTACTGCAATAACTAATCAGCTTTAATGACGTACGACTTGCCCGAACCTGCTAAGTAGAGACACGATTGATAACCGGTAATTTCCTCCGGTTAGGAAGGTGAGAATGTCCATGACATGGCCCGAGTTGACAACTTTTAGTATCTGCGGATTAATTAGTAGACCCCCGCCTGGGAAGAATCGTTCAAGAAGCACTTCGTCATTTGAAATGGTTCCAAAAGCATCTGCTCTCCACCGGAAAGTATATACTTGCCGTCCGGCCTTTTCATTTGTTTTATCTACGTCATTTTTTGTGGCAGGAAGGCGTGCTCTCTTAATTAAACATTGCGTCATTCGTAATCATCCAGAAAGCATGCGCTCTCTATCGAAAGAACGTTGACTAGGGGGCACGCATCTAGAGACGGCAAAGTCTACAACCAGGGGTACAGGGGCTGGCAGTCAGTTGTAGAATTTGCCGTGAAGCAGCCAGTCTTGCAGTAAGATTTTAATCTGCCCTCACTCATTTCAGGCGTGGATAGTTACTATACTAACATATCCGATGGTAACTAGAGTTGAAACCCTAATATAGTATTTACCTTCACTATCGTGAGACCCCCTAATTCCAATCTTTTAACTTTTTTTTTCCGGAAGAGGAGGGAATAGAAGGTGATGTTACAGGATCTCCACCCAAAGCAGTTCTCCTGCTTGTTTCTTCCACATGAGCTTTTTAAGGACCTACTCAAGTCCATGACAAGAAGAAAATGGCTTATCCAAATCTCTAGATGCGTTAGACCAAAAAAAAGAAAGTTTTATCTCCGTCATTTTTTGCAGCAAGAAGGCGTCATCATTTAATTAAACATTTTGGCATTCATAATCATTCAGAAATCATGCACTCTCTATCAAAAGATGAACCTTGACTAGAGGGCACACATCTAAAGATTATTATTATTATTTTTTTTGGGTCTAATGCATCTAGAGATTTAGATAAGCCATTTTCTTCTTGTCCGTGAGCGGGCGCAACCCCATGATATTTTCTTGAGTGGAGGGCGAGGTCCTTTGGAAAGAGATGATGTGCATTGGATTGCTCCATGTCATCGGAACACTCATTCATTTAGCATTTTGTATATGGAATTGTTCAAAAAGCAATCGCTCTCCACCAAGCCTGTGTCCTTTGTCTACATCTTTTTGTGCAGCGGCAATGCAGCCTCTCTTCATTCTTGCCCGTCAGACTTCCATGGAGAAAGGGCAAAGTCCGAGCAAAGCAAACAAAGGGATGCACCATTTCGCTTCTGGTCGTTCCTTTGTGGAGCTTGTCGCGCTGATTCTTCTCTCCATGCTTACTTTCTATTATCTCAAGAAAAAGAAAAAAAGAGTGCAGAAAAGTGAGCACCGAGGGAGCATCGGTTCCTTCCTTTGGTGTCATCTAACAAATTATAGATCTATATATCAATCGATTATTTAATTTTGAAAGTTTGAGAAGAATATCTCAATAATAACTTATTGATTTAAAGTAGATTGTTTTGCATGGAATTGTTAGCAAGTGAAGCCAGCGCAGAATAAACACAATATGTGTAACATCCATTTGATCATCTCTACCTCACATTTCCAACTCAATTTAGAACATAACTAAAAGCATGTGTAACTGCTCCTAGTCGATCGATTACTAATTAATTAAATTCTGTAGCAATAAAAAAGTTTAAATCGTGTGATTTATGTGAAACTTTTAGAAAAAGGTAAGGCACCAAACATTCTTGGCTGGAGTCGCACGCGATTTCGGGTATATGCATTGCCTTTTTTGTTTGTTCATTATATATTTGACAATTGCAATTGACATCTGTCATTAGTTGTGGACAACAGCAATGTCCCTCGAGTGTCCCGCTAATTTAGTTTGGTTAAAATTCTTCTTCCACAAATCAATTTTAAAGATTAATTTAAAATGCTCTATTGTAGACTGTTCTACCACGAGATGATCCCCAATGTATTATTGCTTTTTCTAGGATACATCATGAACTTCGTTTGAAGTAGGCGACTTTTTAATTTTAGTCCAAATCCTCTAAAGTATTTTAATGTGCAGGCACCAAATCATGACAACTTATAACAAAGACACGACTTGTATGCATATAGTGTTGAACTATGTAGCATTGACACAGACACGCGACACAGGATGACACGATACGATACGCTGATATATCATTTCTTAAAAAATAGGGAATTATGATGTGTTAGGACACGTTGTATATTAAATAAATTTTTATATATTAATTTGATTCAAATTCATAAATAAATAATAAAAAAACTAGAATGAATTTAAATTTATAATATTAATAAATCTATTCATAGGAAATTGGAAAGACATATTTATAGGAAATGCATACCCATGTTTTTGACTATAACAAAAGTAGAGACTAGAGTCAATTATTTAAATAAATCTAGGATCTTCTACAGTGACCACAATTTATCTTGCATTCAATCATTTTATTTCCCGAAATCACTTTTTAACCCACCTATATATTTCACCCTCTTGTTTCTTTCCCAGCACCACCTGTCACATCCTTTCTTGGAATTGCCCTCCACCCTCCCCTCTCTCCAAAACGGAAAGAAAAAGGAAAAAATCCTGCCAGATTGGACGAGCATCCCCATTTTTATTTTTTTATTTGTTTTTTGTGCTCTTCTTCCTAAAACTTAAAGAGGAACCTTAGAAACCCAAGCCCTAGCTAGCCCCTCCTCCTACTAGGCTCCTCCTTCTTACACTGCATCCCCATTTTTAATTATTTTTTTTCCCGCTCTTCCTTGGAAACCCAAACCCTAACCGCCTCCTCCTTCTCCTAGACTTCTCCTCCTTGCACAATCCTCTTCCTCTCGATCTTTGCTCTCTCTCAATTGTCTCATCGCAATAGCAGCCCTCTTGGTCGTCTCAGTCTTTGCTCTTCCTCTGGCCCCCCTTGCATTCACGGCCTCGCCTTTGCTCCTTCACCCTCGCCTCCACCCTCCATTGCCTTCTTCAACAATTCTCTATCCCTTCGCACTTGTAGACCTACCCGAGAAACCACCACGCCTCTCGTAATTTCGGATATGCATGTTGGGAAGAGTTGACTCTTCGACACGCGTGCATGTCCAAGTATGTCGGACACATGCCGCCCCAGAAAACTACCATGTCTCTTGCAATTTTGTACACGCATGTCAAAGCGTGTCCAAGCATGTCAAACACGACATGGAAGCACCCTGAACGTGTCCATGCTTCATTGGTGTTGAAAGTTGCTAACTTAAGATGGATTTGGCATTGTGACTTATGCAAACAAATTGCCCCTCCAAATAATAAATAAAAGACGAAGCGTGTCCATGCATGTCAAACATGACACGGAAGCACCTGGAACGTGTTCATGCTCCATAGGTGTTGAAAGTTGCTCACCTAAGATGGATTTGACATTGTGACTTATGGGAACAAATTGCCCCTCCAAATAATAAATAAAAGACGAAGCGTGTCCAAGCATGTCTAACACGACACGGAAGCATCTGGAACGTGTCCATGCTTCATAGGTGTTGAAAGTTGCTCACCTAAGATGGATTTGGCATCGTGACTTATGCGAACAAATTGCCCCTCCAAATAATAAATAAAAGAATTCAACTACTGCCAGTCAATCAACAATATAACTGCGACCTCTCCATCTCTCATCTCTCACTCTGCCTCTCGCATTCAACCTCTCTCTCATTGGTGCTCAATCGCTCCCTTTGATCTTTCCCCACTTGAAAGTTATCGCCCGGGCTTGTTTAGGTTCTTTGTTCTCTGATCTCGCACCTCTCTTCGCATCTCTGCTCGTCGAAGGTAACTGCTTTTTCATCTCTCATTGGCATGTTGTTTCTATTGATTCTTTCCTTTATTATCGGAATAATCGGCTGAAGTACTGTGTTTTGGGGTCTTTTTGTCTATTGAGGAAGTGGGTGGCTGCTAAAGGGCTAATACCATCAAAATCGCAAAATAATATATCCATCACATAATTAGCTTAAACTAATCTTTGCATCACAAAAAATCTTAGGGCGTGCATGGAAACGTTTCTAAGAAACGTTTCCAGCACACTTCTGTACGGAAAGTGTTCCCGGGAACAAAAAAAGAACATAAATGCGTTTGGTTGCGTTTCTGTTCTTTTTTTGTTTTTTTGTTTCTGGAACGAAATAAGAACAAAAAAAAGAAATAACAATTTTTTGTTTCTTGCTCCAGAAACGTTTCTCTCTTCTCTCTCTTCTTCTTCTCTTCTTCTTTTCTTTTTTTTTTTTCTTATTTTTTCTTTCGCCGGTCGCCGGCCTCGGCCATGGCCGGCGACCGGCCGTTAAGGCTCGGCGTCGCCGGCGCGGGCGAGGCCGAGCCTCGCCTTGGCTGGGCGAGCTCGGGCTAGCCTAGATTCGGCGAGGCCGAGCCTCGCCCAACCACGGCGAGGCTCGCCGGCCCCGTCGGCCGGTCGCCGGAGGCCGGTGACCGGCCGAAAAAAAGAAAAAATAAAAAGAAAGGAAAAAATAAAAAATAAAAATGTTTAAAAAATTAAAAAGAAACAAAAAAAGAATAAAATTTACCAAACGTGTTTCTATTCATTTTTTATTCCCGGACCAAACGTTACCAAACGCGTTCTTTTGTTCAAAAATTGTTCCCCGGAACAGAAACACTTTTTTTTGTTTCTGTTCCCAAGAACAAAAAAGAAACAGAAGTGTTTTCATGCGCACCCTTAAACTACTATAGCCATATCACATTACCCCATATTAATTTTGTGTTACAAAAATGTGCTCTCCACGTGATTTAATGTGTTACAACAAAGGCTTGACTTTTATGTATGTATGGGATCCGTTTATTTCGTGGGAAATGTAGCATTTCTGGAAAATGTTTTTCAGAAGTCATTTTTTAGAAAAATGACAGGATTTTCTAGTGTTTGGCTGAAACGTGAAAATGAACTATAAAATATTTTCCGTTGCTCGCATGAAATTGATTACCAGGTGAAAATTTACCAAAAATACAATTTTTTTATTCTTTATTTTGATTTTTCTTTTTATCTTTCTCCTTCCTCCTTGGCCAAGCAAGCGAGCGGGATGAGCTCACTAGAGGCCGCCAAATCGGCAAGCTCGTCCCTCACTTGTGGCTGTTCACCGGCTGTCACCTTGGTTGGCAACCGGACAAGGAAGAAGCAAAAAGAAAAAGAAAAAGAAAAATGAAATTGAAAATTCAATTTAAAAAAAAAAAAGAGTTAAAATTCAATTTAAAAAAAATATATATTTTTGTAAGAATGGGCATTTTGTTAATCGAGAACTTGAGCTCGACCGTTGAAGAACTGCACGTGGCCTTTGTGGGACTCGGGCCTTTATGGACCTAAGCTCGAGTGTCGAGCATCTGGCATAAACACCAGGGGTTCAAGCCAAGGCGTCAAAGATCTAGTCCTAAATGCCTCGAATACCAATGTTGGGGTTCCCATATCCAAGCGTAGAGTTTCAGGTCTAAGCGTTGATACGTATTATGTTTTTGAAGATATTTTCTGGCTTTTTCATAGAGGAAATCATTAAGCATAGGTTTTCCATTAACTAGGAAAACAATTTCCATTGACTAATTTTTTAAGCGAACCAAATGTTGGAAAATAAGAAAAATATTTTTCTCGAAACAAATAGAACCAATTGACAAAAATGCTTAGAGAGGGAGAGAGATCACCATTTTGGCACTTCACTTTTCTAATTTTTAAATGACAATTTCTTATTAAACGAGTTACAAATCATGCCATTTCCATAATTTATTTCCTTTTTAATTGATTACGAAGATTTGATATTAGATTTTATGAATATCAGTAATCAGCCCCGATGAAGGCAGAGATAAATATATACGCATGTGCTTTCAAATAGATGCTTATATTGGACCATTTATCAAAAGTATGATTGGAGCAAATGTGGAAAATTTCTTAGAGGACCTGAGTGCATATGAGCTTAATACATCTGAACCTTTATTATTATTGAGTCTCGTGTAAATACCACATAATTTAAGGGTTGGGATGCATTAGGGGCATATGCATTAAAGAATGTAGTCATCACCAATTTAACTTTAGTTAATTTTACATATGAGCAACATTTATAACTTGTAACCAACCAATCAAAGACGTGATTAATAAAAATCTCCTCAATTAGGGAAGTGTACGCATCTGGAGGATGAGGTTCATGGGAAAGACAAGATGTGCATTACACTGCTCCAAGTCGACAACTCTTAATATTGGATTAATCAATAGACACCCGCCTAGGAAAACTCATTCATTAAACATTGTGTATTGGGAATGATTTAGAATTCATGTGCTTTCCATCTAGCCTTTTCACTTGTTTATCTACATCCTTTAGTGCAGCAGGAAGGCATCTTCTCTTCATTAAACATTTTAGTATTAGCAATCATTCAGAATGCATGTGCTCTCCACCAAAGATTAGCCTTGACTATAGGGCACACATCTTGAGATGAAGATTAGCCATTTTCTTCTTGTCCATGAGCGGATGCAACCCAATGATGTTGCCTTGACGAGAGGGTGCAGTCCACTGGAAAGAAAAGATGGGCATCGCACTCCTCTAAGTCAATAACTTTTACTATTGAATTAATCAACAGACAGACACCGACCTAGGAAGACTCGATCATTAAACATTTTGGATTTGAAAACCTTCAGAAAGCACATGCTCTTCTCCCAAAAAGCACGTACTCTTCATCCAGCCTTCTCATTTGCTTATATGCTTCTTCTTGTGTGGCAGGAAGGCATCCTCTTTTCTTTTTTGCCTATCAGATTTCGATGGAGAAAGGGCAAAGTCCGAGCAAAATAAAAGGAAAAAGAAAAAGAGCACCAAAAAATAGAGCACCGAGGGAGAAAAATAGAAAGAATGCTGACTTAGAGAGCATTGAGGGAGCATCTGCTCCTTTGTCTGTCCCTCCGACACTTGTAGGAGTCGGTAGTGATCAACACGATGTGTTCTTGAGCTTCAGAGGCTTAGACACCCGCAAAGGATTCACCGATCACCTTTACCACGGTCTGGTCAATGCAGGGACTCCACCGATTTCTGTGTTCAGGGACGAAAACAGCCTTGAAATTGGTGAGGATTTTGATTCAAAGATTCTCAATGCCATTGCGCAATCTAAGATTTCGATCCTCATCATTTCCGAAAATTATGCTTCGAGCAAATGGTGCCTCCATGAGCTAGTTCATATCATGAACTACAAGAAGAGCATGTCGCACACGGTGATGCCCATTTTTTACAAAGTGAACCCATCGGATGTGCGGTATGTAAAGGGAAAATTTTGGGAAGCCTTCCATTTGCATGAGAAGCGTTTTGATAAGAAGGATATCCAAGAATATAAACAAGCCCTTACAGAAGTGAGTCACTTAAATGGATGGGAATCTGAGAAATTTGCTAACGGGTATTTATCTTCCACTATACTTTTTTTTCTTAAGTTTCTTTATTAAGCAAAACTAACGTGATAATGATGAACTGCTATTGAGATTTACATTTTGATGACCTATTTAATTATTCATTAATTATATTGAAAATTAGGATTATTTTTTTACCCCCAAACAAAAAAATAATTTTCTCAAATTGCATGAGCGTATAGGTTTTAGGAGCATTTGCATTGATAGCACTAGAATTTAGTAAAAGTCTTAAAAAATAACAATAATATTATTAATTATTAATAAAACGGAGTGGGGCCGGGCCAGGGATGGGCCTGCCCGGCCCCCTTCTTTCCTTTCCTTTTTCTGTTCCACCCGGGCCCGGCCCAACCCTCCCTCTTCCTTTTATTTTCTTTTCAGCCCAGCCCTCTTCTTTCTTTCTTTCTTTCTTTCTTTCTTTTCCTTCTTCCTGTCTT
Organism: Eucalyptus shirleyi; assembly: GCA_017140165.1. Classification (NCBI taxonomy): domain Eukaryota; kingdom Viridiplantae; phylum Streptophyta; class Magnoliopsida; order Myrtales; family Myrtaceae; genus Eucalyptus; species Eucalyptus shirleyi. The sequence goes on from CM029454.1 coordinate 1,408,969, forward strand.
TCCCTCACGCGGCTGGACCGCCGCTGGTACGGGAGGAACAGTGAACACGGCGACTGAGGCAGAGCAGGGAGAGAGGGGCGTGATTTCCGGGTCGGGGCCAGGCCGGCAGCGCAACTGGCGGTGGCAGAAGCCATGCACGCCTGCCGGTCGCCGTTAAGAGGAGAGAGGGCCGTGAGTCGTAGGGGGTCCGAAGAGAGACCAAGGGGGGAGAGAGATATCGGGATTTTTGGGGGGAGAGAGTCCGAGAGAGAGAATGACTGGGTGAAGCGAGAACGAGATTCCCGCTCGCTCCCGGGGATATTTTCTTTTCCGTCCGACGTCCTCCAGAGTCCTTCACTAGTCGTTTCCAAACTGTGGCCGGTTCACCACCTCGTGTGACCCAAATCCGACTGGCCAAGACAAGAAGCGGAGTGCTCGTCCGGTTCTCCTCCTTCAAGCGCCCTTTTGCCCCGTCGCTTCCTGGGGAGCATCCCCTTCTCACCGACTCGCCGAACAATACCCAGCCAGCCAATACCCCCGTTGTCTTGCGTGTTTCAGTCAAACCGGGTAACGAGGTTCGCTTTCGTTGGCTCATGTGCGTGCTGAGAACGAACGGGCAGTCCCCGGTCAATCTTGAGTGCTGAGTGTTGATTTTCTTAGGTCTGGACTTGAACCTGAGTCTTGAATGGGTCCATTGTTCCCCCTCAGTCGATGCCATGGCGGATGTTTTTTTTTTTTTTTTTTTGGTCAAGATAAGATAAATATAGATTTTGCCTAAAAGAATACAAAAAGGAGGCCCGGCACTCAAAATGACAAAAGTCATAAAAGAGTGTAAGGGTATGGTGGTTCCAAAAAGACCAACCGTAAAAACCAACAAAAGAAGCAAAGGACCACCACCGGTCATGATTGGCGATGAAGGTATACTGTTGGTGGTGGCACTCACCGGTAGTGTTGGTGGTAGACAATGAGCTCGATAAAGAAGTTCCGGCGGTGGATTATCGGTGAATAATGGCGTGCTCTCGACAAGAACAGTGGGTTCTCAGTGAAGGAGGAGAATGGAAAAGAAAAAAAAAACGGTAAAAGAAAACAAAATAAAAATAGAAGAAGGCTGGAAAATAGGCAATGTGCAGACGTTCGTGAGAGGAGGATGTGGAGTTGGGCTTTGGGCTTTTGCTTAGGAGACCTTGGGCTTAGTTCAGCCGAATAGCGAGATGGGCTGGTCAGGCTTTAGGCTAGGCTAGCTGAAATTGGGCTCGCTGGTTGGGCTGGATTGAAGAAAAGGGAATTAGAAAGGTAGGCTTGTGGGCCCGAAGGCTTTAGACAGGAGTCTGGGCCTTGAACAAATTGGGGCTCAGAGCCCAATCGCGATCGCGGCCCGAGCCGGCAACACTGTTCAGCGAGTTCCCGACCCGAATCCATTTTCATATTATTTTATTAAAGAAGATATTTGATATTAACATATTTTAAAAATATATTTTCTTAAAAAAATTATTCTATGAAGATTAGGAAAAGATTTTAAATTAAATTTCAAGTAGTTTTCTCTTAAAATGCACAAAAATCATTGATAAAAAAAAATTATACTCAAAATTGAACAAGTTCTTAGGGCTTTACAATAAGATTTGAATGTTTTTAGAGACGAATCTTCAGTTGTTGTTTGCGTATTTCTATTTTGATTATCACTTGATTATGCATTTCCAACATGTTGATTGTGGTTTCCTTTTAACCTAGTTGTGATTGACATTTTTCTTAATTTTTAGCATTGGATTTTTGTTTTCCCTTGAGTCATTGGTTGCTAGTTGTTATTTTAATTATCGTGGACCACATGATCACCTTACATGGATATGTTTAAAGTCAATCCGTATTGCTTGAAAAATATGTTCTTGAAATAAACAAGTGTAAGTATCGAAAGGGCATCGTTGAGTAATTAGTCTGATTAAGTTTTTATCTTGAAGTCAATGCACTTGAGAGAGAGCCTCACTCGGTTTCTAAGTGACTTCTCATTAGAAAATCCTCATAGTGTCAATGTGACTTAACATCGAATATCCCAACATCGCGCAAGGTATGAGCTTGGAAAAGCTTACACCTAATCGAGAGCCATAGCCCGCCTTTTAAATAATAACTCTAAACCTATCGTCTTTCCCTCCTGATGGAAAAGGATAGGTCATGACAACTACTTCCACTACAAGCTCACAAAATATCCCAAAAATTTCCCAATGAATAACCATAGTGGCCCATGGCCCAAAGACCACAAACTAGTACTTCCCAAGATTTCCCCTAAAAATCACACTTAATAACAAGTAAAACCTTAGGATCCCATAATTAGTCTTCCAAAGCTTGATAACCGCTAGTTATATTAACCTCCTAGTACTTCACACCGATCATGTAAAAATTCAACACCCGCTGCTGCCGGTACCCCCATTGCTAGGTGATCTATAAGTTAATTATAAGTCCTCCATTTAGGCTTGGGGATACGCTGGCCTTGGAGGGGGTAACCTCCCCTCCTCCTGAACTTTTTGTAATCAAAATAATCGATCTCCTATCCTTCAACTAGCAGTGACCACAACCCTTACAACAAAATTTTACTTCTATAGATTCTCAATTTTCTAAGTGCACCACCTCATCTTCTTTCAAAAAAATCTATTTATTGGCTAGAAGAGAAAGGGAAAAATGAAATGACTGCTACACCATCATCCTCCATTGTTATTCTCAAAACCAAAACATTTTGCATGTTAATTGATTTCATCCCTCCTTCCCATATATGTGGGATTATTTTGATGAGATTACGTAAAACCATGAAGTTATAATGAGTTTTGTTGTTTGACAGGCGTGAAGGAGAATTAGTGGAAGAAGTTATTAAAACTATTTTGAGCAAGTTGAGACATAATTTTCAGCTTGATGTTCCTGAGCTAGTTGGGGTTGACGATCATGTGAACAAAATTATGAAGTGGGTAGGCACTCCTCCCAATCATGCTCAGATGATTGGAATATACGGCATGGGTGGGATCGGTAAAACGACTCTTGCCAAGGTTATCTACAATGAGTTGTTGAATGAGTTTACTCATCGTAGCTTTCTTCCAAACATTCGAGATACAGCTCACCGCAATGGTATTCCCTATCTACAAAGTCTACTAATTAATCAAATACAGCCAAAAGAAGATCAAGTTCGTATAGTTGATGATGGAATTAGTGTGATCAAATCTAGATTAAAAGGAAAAAAGGTTCTCATCCTTCTAGATGATATTGATCACCAAGATCAACTAAATGCTCTAGCTAGAGAACGTGATTGGTTTAAGACAGGAAGTATCATCATTGTTACAACTAGATATAAAGCTGTTCTTGATCAATCTAAATTCCAAGTAGACTATAAGTGTAAATTGGATGAATTAGATGAGGTGCATTCTTTGATTTTATTTAAAAGACATGCATTTCGCATGGGCCATTGTTCGGAGGATTTTGAGCCTATCTCTCATGATATTTTATCCACCATGGGTGGGCTTCCCCTAGCAATCAAGGTCATAGGTTCCTACTTGTATGGAAAAACTGATATGAAAGTTTGGCAAGATATGTTGAAGAAATTAAGAAACCAGCCAGATAAAGATGTCCAAAAAATATTGAAAATAAGTTATGATGCATTGGAACCTGGACATCAGGAGATTTTTCTCGATATTGCTTGCTTCTTTATTCACAAAGATAGCAAATATGTCATGTACATGTGGGAGGATTGTAAGTTTTATCCCAATCAAGGAATTGAAGAGTTGAAACTAAGGTGCTTGATAAAAATTGAAGCTAATGGTAAATTTGGGATGCATGATCAATTGAGAGATCTTGGAAGGAGCATTGTTTGCCAAGGTCAATCGCTTGAGAGACATAGTAGATTATGGGAAAGTAATGAAGCCTTCAAAGTACTAATGGAAGAAAAGGTAACAAATAGCACTCCTTTTTCTTTCCTCTCCTTCATAGTTTCATATATTAAATCTGATCTATTGTAATCTTTTATCTAGCATGGACATATGCTTTTTTGTTTCTAGAAGAAAAACTATTTAAACATCTTTTCATTGTAGATTAAATGTGATAGATATTTGGATTATAAATGTTCCAAGATGAAAAGGCTATATACAAAAACTTAATCTACAATTAGTTTAAGATTCTTTAGCTAAGATTCTACACTAAGGCTCAGTTTATTTTGCCAAAAAAAAAATTGATTTAGAAAATATGTTCCTAAAAATGATTGATTATATCTTTTACAAAAATGAATAAACGAAATATATTTTCATTATTTACGAAAATATTTGGACATAAATTATTGGTGATAATAAAATATTTTCCATTAACTAATTAAGCGATATAAGCAATTTTTTTAAGGGAAAATATATTTCCCAAATCATTCAATTTCTGTGAAACAAACATAACCTAAAAATCTCGTTTACTTAAAGCAAGTAATTTTCATATTTAGTTGAATATATTGGAAATATGAAACAGTCCAATAATAAAGAGACGAAATAAAACCATCATGAATCAAATGAATGAACATTCTTGGTTTAAAAAAAGATAGAGTATATGTGCTAATTACGATAACTAATAATTAAGCAAAAGAGTGACATTGAACCAAAAAGGTACCAATTTCACACTAAGCACGTGTGCCTGCTTTCTAGTATGGCCAAATATACCGATGTGCTCCTAAAATTTATTTTTTATTTTTTTGTCCAATGGCGCTCCTATGATTTGAGAAGCCTATGTTTGATATGTTTTGTCTCCATTTTGATTATGAAAATACCCGTCCCATCTACTCGTTATACTTATCCCTTTTCATTCTTCTTTCCTCTTAATAGATACAATAGCAAAAATCGCCTTAAGCACTATATTACGAAAATCTTACCATTTTGTCAAGGCTACATCACGTTGACCTCGTTCAGTTTGTGGAAGGTGTATGATAAAGGGTAGATTTTCTTATCTTTCTTTCTTATTTCTTTTATTACCGTTGTCTTTTTCTTTTTAACTAAGTTCATCTTTTACTTAGATTGTCGATGATAATGTCATTTCATTGTTTAATATTTTGTCCATTTGGGGAATCGTAGGTTAATAACTGATCAATTGTGAGGAATTAGCCCTCGCAATAAACCAAGAGATGTTGGGCAAAGGAAAAAAGCTTTATATTCTTGATTTAATTTGTATTAGCTCGTTCACATAACTCAACATCACACTTTTTTGTCAATTCAATAACTACTCTTAACGTTAGAAGAAAGAGCACAGCATATAGGCGTTTAAAAAAATATTAAAAAAAGTCAAATATATTTGAGCAGAGATAAATGTTGAAAGATGTTAATTAGTTTAGGAAAATATTTAAATGATAGTAAGATGTGGGAAATTTTAATTTTATTTTGGAAATCGAAACATTTATGGGACTAATTTCCAATAAAATATATGCACATTATGTCGAAACTTTCACCGAAAGTTCGAGATTTGAAATCCTCTTTTCAATAAAGTGGAGATTTTGTTTTTAGGTAACATGCAGTAGAGATTAATTTAAAAGTAACAATTATACCCACCGCAGGCTTTTCACTAGTTAATATTTAAATTACAGATAACCACAAACGAGGCAAACTACAAATTGTAAGAAGTGTATCATTAATGAGTTTCACCACCGTCGCTTTTTAAACATCCTTTACAAGAAAAGTTTCAGTTCTCAAAGCGATTTATTAACATTTCATAAGAATAGTTAATGAATTGGAAACCGGTACTTCCTTAGCTACTTAATAAGGGACCAATGGCCCCTGTGGGCACTGTTTAACAAATTCTTTTAAGAGGTGACGAATATTTTATATGAAAATCTATAGGTCAATATTTGTATGCTTTTCCTTGGATAAAAGAGAAGTGCATGAGCTACAAAATTCGGGGAAAAAAAAAACTAAAGGTAAAATATTGAGGTACGTTTGTCTTAGATTTTTTAAGGCAAGAAGTATTTTTCTTTTTACTATCATGTAAAGATTGGAAATATTGTTCAAATTTCGAAAGATTATAAAAATATTAAAAATTCATTTACCTATTAATACTTATATATGGCGAGGATAGAAAGACAACAAATTGTGCGAGTCCAAGAACTAAAAAGGCAAAATTTAAAAACTTAAAAGCCAATCCAAACACTGATTTGGTTGAAATAATGTGCAGGGAACTAAAGAGATCCATGCGATGCGTCTACAACCCCCACCTCCCATGTTCAATGGCTGTACGTACACAAATAAACAATTTAATAACTTACGGAACTTAAGGTACCTCACACTTTGCAACGCAGCTTTAAGTGGAGACTTTAACAATTTGTTTTCCGAGTTAAGATGGTTTGTCTGGAGCCATCGACCTACACTCGAGCCGTCATTTTCGACATTCAATTTGCGTCTACCAAAATTGGTGGTGATGAAGTTGTACTGTAGCCCTCTCACAGAGGATTGGAGAGGATGGAGTTCAATCATGGTAAGATAGAAAAAAGGATATTTTTGGTATTTTTTAATGTTTTATTTTGTTGATTAACTCAACTTTTGACATTTTATTCTCCGCTTTATAGATGGCAAAGCGGCTGAAAGTCCTCGACCTTAGATATTGCAACTTAAGATGTACTCGACCTCTCGGCTTTCATAGAGTTGGAGATTCTCGTATTGAGTGAGTGTTTGAAATTGAAGCAAATCCACCCTTCTATTGGCAAACTCAAGGCCCTCATTTCCTTGGAATTGCAAGGCTGTAGTCTCGAGGAGCTACCAAAAGAAGTGGGTGAATTAGGAAAATTAAAAGAACTACATTTAGAATCTTTAAATGTTATTACAGAGATTCTTACGTCAATCGGCTCTATGAGGAATTTGGAGAAATTGAAGGTCGAAGGGTGTGTGTCATTGAACGGAATTCCGAGCTCATTTGGGAATTTACAAAATTTGCAACATCTGCACATTTGGGATTCTCCTGCTAAAATATTTCCTAGTGTTATTGGAAGGTTGAAAAAACTGCAGAGCCTTGATCTTCAATGCTGCAATGGGGAAATTCCACTTGAAATTGGTGAGTTGCCTTCTCTCCGATCCCTTAGGCTAAGTGGTTCTCCAATGATCATGGGGAGGCCGATAGTGCTTCCTTCTGGCTTGACAAGTCCCAGTTTGCCGTGGCTTTCTTGCCTAATCCACCTAAAAGAACTTTATCTTTCTGATTTCGAAAACCTTGAATACATTCCGAAGCTCCCCTCAAGCCTCTCGAGACTTGTTGTGCACTCTTGTCCCAAGGTGATATTGCCTAAGCTCGTGGAATTGAAGTACTTGGTAGAGTTGTCAATACAACGCTGTAATTCCATTGAAAGATTGGACCTTGCACAATTAAATCTTCTTGAACGATTACAACTTGAATATTGTTATAAGCTCGTTGAAATTCAGGGCCATGATGATTGGGAGTCCTTGAAGGAGATGGTTATAGATCAATGTGGGTCCATTCAAAAGCTATTCCTTCCAAAGTGGTTGAAGGAATTAAAGGTTAAATTCTGTAATAATCTAATTGAAATAAAGGTCCCCAATGATTCAAAGTCCTTGGAGGAGATATATATAAGTCACTGCACGTCCATTCAAATGTTGACCCTTCCAAAATTACAACGTTTGAAGCGATTAAAGGCTAAACGTTGTGACAATTTAGTTGAAATTCGAAATCTTGATCAGGCGGAGTTCTTACAGGTGTTAAGTATTTGTGCATGTAAGTCTATTGAAAGATTACCTGATCTACCATGCACCTTGAAAGAGTTGAAGATCAATTGGTGTACCTATTTACGTGAGGTTGAGAGCCTTGAGAGATTCTTGTCTTGCCGATTTATATACATTATAGGTTGCAGCAACCTAGAAAAACTACCAAACCTATCGAAATTTGAAAATTTAGAGGATTTCACGATCGTTGATTCTCTTCGACTTGTAGAGATTCCTGGGATTGGAGGATCAAAATCTTTAAGAGAAATATCTATCGTTGGTTGTGAATCATTGGAGATTTTGCCAGATTTATCGGGATGTGAGAAATTACAATGTCTAGATATAGCAAGGTGCGAGAAACTTACTCGGCTTCAGGGACTTGAAAAGTTGGATTTAGCTGAGTTGAGAATTTATGGGTGCGGCTCGTTGGAAATACCGGAATTGCCTCAAACACGCGTCAAGAAATATGATTCTGGTGGTGGAGACGGGTACGAGGTGGGGCGGAACAAAATCAGATTGCAGTGATAATGATGTGATTGAATTTTATTACCATATTACAACGGCGAGGCTGGTCATGTTTCCTTAACAGAGGTAAGTAAGCGGTAAAACTGCCATTCATGTTGTGAGATTCGCGACCTCCTTTTGACCATCATCTTCCAGCAGAGCTCGGGTTTCGGCATGGAGGGGACACCAAACCCGCGCAGAGCTCGCGGATCCGTCGATCGGCATCCCGGAGGAGTCACGGCACACCCACGACGCAGCGCCGGCAGCTTCTCTTTCCAGAAATCCTGACTTGTACCCGCGAATCTGACCTGATTTCTTGAGCCCATGCGCAGAGGAGGAACAGGTGCCCAACGGTTTCTTGGTTCTGCTGGCAAAGAGGGCAAACCGGGTCAGGTACTCTGTTTTTTTTTTTTTTTTCCTGCTTTTTTTAGGAGGTTATCCTTTGTAAGTTAGGCATTTTGACAAATAGTCCATTAGAAACATCCTGAGTTTGGGTGGGACATCTAGTGTCCATAATTTATTCCAGAGTTCTGTGGGGGCTGGTCGGAGGAGGAGGAGGAGGAGGAGGAGGGTGGTTGTATGCCTGCTGATGAATTGTCTCGTCTGAGTTGGTTATACCCATTTTTCACTGAATACAACCCCGATTCAGCCCCTGTCCAGACCACTCTATCTGCCTCCTTCTCCTTCGGTAAAGGAATAGATGTCATCTCCTTCACTGCTTTGTCATCAAACAGTCGCCTAAGTGTTTGCTCATCCCAATTAGGCACATTTTTGTCTATAAGATCAGCAACAAACACTGGGCCATTGCAATTCGCTGGGCCTCCAATAACCGCCGACGGTAATCGCTTGTCCTCCCTCATGTTAATGGATTCGCCATTACCCACGGGCCACATAGGGTGCGTTTGTTTGTGTTTCTGTTCAAAAATTGTTCCGGGGAATAGAAATAAAAAAAAAAAAAAAACTATTTCTATTTCGGGGAACAATTTTTGACCAGAAAGACGCGTTTGGTAAACTTGTTCGGGAATAAAAAAATGAATAGAAACACGTTTGATAAATTTATATTCTTTTTTGTTTCTTTTTAATTTTTTAATATTTTTATTTTATTTTTCCTTTTTTTTTCTTTCTTTTTTTCTTTTTTCATTTTTTCTTCTTTTGGCCGGTCGCTAGCCATGCCGAGGCCGGCGATCAAGCCGATGGGGCCGGCGGCCTCGCCCAGCCACGGCGAGGCTCAGCCTCACCGGATCTGGGCGAGCCCGAGCTCGCCCAGCCAAGGTGAGGCCGAGCGTCGTCGGCGCGAGCGAGGCTCGGCCTCGCCAGGGGTTGGTGACGCTCCGGCGAGGTCGCCAGCCCTCGACGGCCGGTCGCCGGGGCGCCAAAGAAAAAAGAAGAAGGAAAGAAGAAAAAAAAGAGAAGAAAAGAAAGGAAAGAGAAAATTTCTTCTTCAAGAGTGTTTCCAAAAAAAAAAAACAACTTTTTTTTTTTGTTTCTTATTTCCGTTCAAATTTTGTTCCGGGAACAAAAAAACAGATTTTGAACAAAAATGCAAACAAATGCATTTCTGTTCTTTTTTTGTTCCCAGGAACAAAAAAACAAAATTTTTGTTCATACACAGAACAAAAGAACACAACCATGCATGCCCATAGTCAACTCAGAAATGGCATTTCTACCCATGATCAGGCTCTACCATCCGCAGGATGGTCTAGTTCTTTTCCCCGCATACTAGAAATCGGTGTTTGGAAAATAAATTCCTTCCAAAAGTTTACTCCATAGTACAGATGGAGACTGAATGATCCTCCATCTGCACCTGCTGCTGTACTTGGACTGGCAGTAGAATGTTTTCACCAACATTTGTATATAACCTGAAGACACTTTCTTCTATCACCATATTATTGTTGAACGCATTTCTCCTAACCCTCTGTTTTGGAATATCCTTTTAAGGTTCGTCCTAGATGATCTATCTGGATCTAGATAAGGTATCTGCTGGTGGTGAACATGAATTATTTTCCTTATAGATAAGGTATCTTCTCATCTAATTTTCCAATCAATCCTTCTGATCTTTTCTCTACTCATTCTGTTTAGAATATGCAGGACCACTAGAGTCTATCTGTGGAGCCAATATTCTTTTTGTCGGTCATTGTTGTGGCAATGACAATCAATTCTCATGAATAGGTGAAGTTATGCTTTGCTTCTCTTTCAATCTATATTTTTTATCCACATTTTCTCTAATCAACCGGATTGCATGACGACCTTAATTATGGACATTTTACTTAAATTTTTTGTTTTGTGAAATTTTTGTCGTGAATGTATGATTATGCAGTGTTGGTGGTGAAAGATGATGGAAGTAGGTGCAGAATTTGCCATAATTTAGAAGTCTTAACGTTCATCAGAGACTTCAAGATATATGGTTTCGCTGAGCTTGAAAATTGGTAAACTCCAGATGAAGCTCAGCTAGGGATCAACTTTACTAGCTGAGCTTAAAATGCTCAAAGTCAGAAGAACTCTCTCGGCTAAAGCCATTCTTTAATCTGCACATTCTTTGCTATTGCCAAGGACTTCATTTATTTTTGGAGGACCTACTATAGCAGCGGATGACACACTTATATCATCACCGGAGGTAAGGCATCTATGATAATGAAACATGACATTACGTCTGCGCCTTAAATTGCTTCTGGCTTTTCACCTTTTTGCATACTAGTTGGTATTCTCCTCTGATTGTCACAGCAATCAGTCCTACTTCTTACGATAAATGTGGGACAATGGAACTTCTGGTTTTGGATGTAATTGACCATGCGCAATAACGAATAACTCTTGAGTCTTGATGAAGGTCCAGAATATGTAGTTAAAGAAGTATCTCAAGTCTATGGTGAAGGTGATGACATTTATTGATTGCTTGTGTAATGCATGTGCTAATGTCTATAATGTGTTATGCTTCTTATTGTGATATAAGGTTTACTAGTTTTTGTTTCATGAAAATAAGGAGCAAGCAATAGGAACTCAAAAATCATGCATGTGCTTGTCTTCAAGACATTTTTATCTCCCAATCGCTTGTCATGCTAATTATCTTATATATTGCTTCTGTGATTACTCCTTTAGAATTATAAAGAACAGTTCTTATGCAAGTCCCCGACTCCTTCTACAACCGACATTATGGTTGTTGATTTCATGCATTAATCTAAATTATGCTTCTGTAGGTCGGCCAGACTTGCTGCATTAAATTCGTTATATAGGAGTGCTGCGGCCTGACATTGCTCCTCTCCCTCACCATGCCTCAAGCCCACGACCTTGAGATTTGATTCTCTTTCAAGATCAACCACAAAGGCCAGCAAGAAGGCTGGCACTGCAGACAAACATTACCCTGCACCCGCAATGGTGTGGGTCATCATTGCAGTTCATTGATATAAGTTTTTGGTTCATCTGCGCCAAGCATTGACGGGAGCAGTTCAAGCCGCACACAAGCCCCTGCAATCTAGGCTATAGGAGACTCTTTAAATATCTCAATTCGTTTTCAGCAGTTGTAAAGTGCACTCACTTATTATACCTGTGCACGTTGATGTGAGGAATTTGCCTATTTTTTCCTACTCTTGTTGATTTGAGATACTAATGACTATACCATGGAACTTATTTCAAATTTCTGCGTTATGCCAATTTAATCAGTCTTATTCCTTTAGCAGGGAAGATCCACTAGAGATTAAAAGATCATTGCCAATTCAATCAGTCTTTTTCCTACTCTTATGGTCATCATTGCAGTTCGTTGATATAAGCGTTTGACGGGAATCGTTCGAGCCACACACAAGTCTCTGCAATCTAGGCTATAGGAGACTCTTTAAATATCTCAATTCGTTTTCAGCAGTTGTAAAGTGCACTCACTTATTATACCTGTGCACGTTGATGTGAGGACTTTGCCTATTTTTTCCTACTCTTGTTGATTTGAGATACTAATGACTACACCATGGAACTTATTTCAAATTTCTGCGTTATGCCAATTTAATCAGCCTTGATGTGAGGAATTTGCCTATTTTCACGGTCTCCGTGAAAAGTCTCCCTACTTCTCCTTAATGGCAAGCATATGGCGACGTGGGGCGGTGAGCCGTCATCGCCGGTGATCATTAGGGATGGGTTTTAAAGCTTTAGGGACAAGGTTCTGCCCATCTCCTTTTTCTCGTAGTGCGGGGAACAACTCCGGGAAAGAAAATAACTGTTATAAAATGTAACCATAATATTATTGACAGGCTTCATGTGTAATCTTGAGCCAAATATTGAGAAAATTCAGAATGTAAAGTTGCGGTTTAGAGAATAAAAGATCCAAAATGATGGACGGTTTTTTTGAAAAGGCAAGAATTTCAAGAGTCTTGAATTGGTGACTCTGGCCTCAAGTATGGGACTTGATGTCAGTGCATCATCACTGAATGACAATGGCTTCCGCTATTGGGCAGAGCAAGAGTGCTGCACTCCTTTCCTTAACGTTTCTTTTAGACTCAACACTAATGCTTTATTTATTTCGCGAATATGAATGATTTTAAAAATATTTACCTCAAAATAATCATTTGTATCACTTAAAGTAATTACTCAAAACTACTGGGGGTTCGCCCCAGTGGCCACCCTTCCAACATGAAAGGGGGAGGTGAAGGGTTCAAATCCCCACCTTCTCAGGCGGGGATGGGAATGGGGACGCGTAAGTTTGAGAGTGGGTTGCGACTCCTACGCCCTGCAAGAGGCAGGGCACAAGTCCGCAAGTGAGTGTAGAGTAGGAATAGAGTAGGACTGACAAAAAAAAAAAGTAATTACTCAATAAAAAATATGCTAATTATCGACCGTAATTTTATGTCTATTTATTTTCGTCTTTTGCTTATTCGTTTTTTTAAGTGATACAAGTAATCGTTTATAAGAAATATTTTCAAATCATTCGTTTTCTAAGAAATAAACGGAACCTAAATCTGATTGGATCGTAAAGGAGCTTCCTGGATATCCCAGTCCGCTTCCATTCACTGTCAAGATTGCGTAAGTCGCAAGTCGTTAAGGGCCTGTTTGGCAACTTGCCAAACAGTGCCAGATTCTGATTTTTTGTTCCCAGAATCAGTTTGGGAGGATAATTGCGTTTGGTAAACTTTTTGTTCCCATGAACAATTTTGGACAAGATTTGAGAATAAAAAAAAAAAATTAATTCTACGTCGAGAATCAGAAAAAGAATCAAAACGGTAAAACCCTTGTTCTTCTCTTTCAACATGTCGGTTGCCGTTCGCCATCGCTCGTCGCCGTTCGCCGCCGCCCGCCGCCACCGCCGGTCGCCGGTCCGACGAGATCGTCGGAGGCTCGCCAGGCTAGGGTGAGATCCGGCGAGCTCGTCGGAGGTAAGCCTAGCCACCGGCGAGGCTCGGCCTCACCAGATCGGGCGAGGTCGAGCCTCGCCGGTGGCTGGGCAAGCCTCGCCCAGCTGCCGGTGAGGCTCGCCCAGCCCCGCCGAGGCTCGGTCTCGCCAGATCTGGCGAGGCCGGGGCTCGGCCGACAAAGGCCGACCTCGCCGAGGGCCGGCGACACTCCGGTGAGCGTCACCGGCCAAATGAAGAAGAAGAAGAAGAAGAAGAATAGGAAAAAAGGGGAAAAAAAGAAAAAAAGAAAAGAAAAAAGTAAAAAAGTAAAAAAAGTAAAGAAATTATTTAAAATTTATTTAAAAATCAAAAGAAATTAATTTGGAACAGAATCAATTAATACGGTACCAAACGCAATTCTATTCCAAAATAAAAAATTTTGAACAGTTATCAAATGTGTTTTTTTACTCAGAATCAGTTTCCGGGAACAGAATAAAAAATAATCATTTCTAATCAGAATCAGCTCCCGGGAACAGAATCGTTACCAAACGCGTCCTAAGCATTCAAAATGCACGCAAGGCCATATGCTTACAGCAGCTTTTATGCATCGCTAATCAGATAAGCAAGTGCTATTCTATTTTGAGCCACCTATTGGTCAAAAGCAGGATTGTCAATCACACATTGGAATTCTTCAGCATGCTTGAGTACCTCTTTATCTTTTATGTATCTCTCCGCAAATGAAATGCGTAAGGGAATATTATAGAAAGTACTCGCTAGGCTCCTGTTGAGCAATACTTAGTAAAGAATATTTCGATTGTCAAAGTAATTAAGGACTGAAAAATGCTAAGAGGGGACCCGGAGCGATGGAGACCTCCTGACCACGCATTCCGAGTGCGGGATTTTGGCAACCGGAAAATCAAACTGACAAAATCAACTGCCAAAAGTGGTCCTTATGCTGTTTTTGAGAGCATCATCGTTGAGGTCGCTAAGGGCGGCGGCAGCCCGTGCTCTAATTAAGGATTAAATGCAACAGTAGAAAATGCAGTGTATTGTTGAAAACCGCACACTTTTTGTTAACACCCTTTTTTTCCGACCAAAAAAAAAAAAAATAGCTTAGGAACAAAGTCCTCAATATCAAAAGAGTCATCCTAAAGTTGAAAAACATCCCATTCCTCGCTTGCTTCTTGTACCTAATTTAGTGGATGATGGTTACTCTACATGCCAGATGCAAAAACATTAAAATAGAACAACTTGTCCCTCAACAATGGTATAAACGTAGATAGAGTATATATCCTACGTAAAGGTGAATATATATATTATTAGTTATGTGAAGTTCGAACCAGATCTTGCGCACAATATATATATTTTATTTGCTATGGGAACTTCTACTTAATACGACTAAGGAGAAAAACATTTGTTTAGGGTATATTTTGTATGGAGTTTTCAACAAAGCCCGACAAAATTTCTAACTCACTTGTCTTTCGTTTTGCCCCCATTTGTTTTGATAATTGAAAAGATAGGTCATGTGATTTTTTGAAGATTTAATTGCGACGCATGAATAGAATCTATCAAACATTTTACTTGCCATTATAATTCTTAAGCATGAGAATACTATAGTTATTATTTGGGTCAATAGATTTTTTGTGTTCTAGGCAAGCAATTGTGATTACTAATAGCAACTCAAAACAGGAGTTTAATTCTCCTCCGGATCCAGCTTATTTGCAAGCCATCTTATCAGGTTAAGCTTCTAAAAGATAACGCTTGTAAGGCTTGTGCTTTTGGTATCAAAGCTATTTTAGATTTAAGCCTATATATAGCAAAAGTTTTAAGTACAAGAACCAACAATTTCAGTCGAAAATCAATACCTTAGCTTTATGTATGCTTTGAGGTTTGGTTTGGGCCTGATTGGGCTTAGCCCGGTTTGGAAACTACACAATTTGTCTCTTTCTCGTAAATTCCATTAAAATCACAAATCAATATGTACGTAATACCACCTGAAAAATCATTTAATCTCCAGAATTTGAAAACCATTCACTATGACTACTAAATAAAATATAATTACCGTGGGTGCAATGAACGTTAATACCATTAAGGGAAAACTGGCACTACGAAGCTTTTTTATCCAGTGTCCTTCTTGCAAACCAATTTTCCTTAGGCGTCAGCAGAAATTAAAGTCTGATCTATAAAAATAAAGACCATATCAACTGCGATATATGTAGAGGTTTGTGGAATGAAACGAACATATTTCTTATAGAAACTAGTCAAAACTTCGACTATAGATAAGAGTGAAAATAGACCTTACAGTTCTCCGTCTGTAAAGAGGTCTACTTTCGACTAGAGCGTAAAAAAACTTCATGGATATGTAGTGTGGATGCGCATACAATGCGTATGAACAAAAGGGGTTAAGTCAGCTAATGTATTTCGATGTGTAATTTACTTGCAAGTAAATCATGAGAATCACATCTTATTGAGGATCAGTACAACATAGATGAGTAAAATACTTGTCGATAACAATGAGGCTGGGTACGGAGAGAGTGATTACAAGACACAATTCTATAAATCTCAAGTGACTCAGTGAGTTACGAAACGCTAATCATGAACCGGCAGCTGAACAAGGCGATGAGCATGGCGGTGTTGCCCAGGGAAGGCAGCTCGTGGAGAGGCTATTGGGCTTGTTTTGGAGAAGGGAACAGCACATTCAACAGGTATTTCAACTTCCGATGGTGAGACCGGTCTGACCAGTTCGAGTGTGGAGCTAGATCAGATAGGTGGTTCGTCAGTAGAGTCCCGCTGCCATCGTTAAGAGCACCAACGTTGAGGTCGACGAGGGTGGTGGCAGCCCGTGACGACGGAGGAAGTTTGAGTTATGCGCTGGGCGGGATGAAGCTGGCTATATTGAACGGTGAACCGCCTCGCGCGCTTGTCTAATTGCCGCTAAGCTCCATTTCTTTTTCCTTATAACGTAGTTGCAACATTGATGGCTCTGTCAATTTGTAAAATGCCGATCCTTTTGTTTTTTCGTTTTCTTTTTTTCATTTTCTCTTTTTTATGTATTTTATATTCCATTTTAATGTTCATTTCGTAGTGCACGTAAGTGGGGTATATGGCCAACTGCCAAGTCAATGAAAAGAAGACTAGGGTTCTCTCGTACGCACATGAGCTTGAGCGCGAGGTAGTCCAGTTTTATCGTAATGACCTTTTTATTGTTATTTGTCAAAGAACTATGTTAGATATTACATCAAAATAACAATGAGAATCACGAATTAGGTTATAGTTTTGCTTACCTTGTTGAACGATTCTGGTGGATCAATGAAAAAAAGACGACTTTAGCATTATTGTTGAAAGAACATTAACACTAACACATTGTCCGCACGTGATTAAGGCCGTTAAGCACATAAATAGTTTTGTATTCTATTAAAATTGAAATAAAAACAAAGAATAAAAAAAAAAATAGGGTAAGAAACGAATAATTATCAAGTGTGGACCCGCAATGGATAGTTTGATTAATTCGGAGTGTCCGGAGGCGTCGGATACCAAAACAGGAGCAGAAAAGAGGTGAGCCTAATCATAATCATAGAAAAATATTTTAGGAGATAACGGTGTTGTGGAATTTTATATTCATCTCTAGGTCAATACTAGACACGTGTTGGAGGATGCATCATCAAGAACCTCAGATCTTCTATCTTGATAAACGAAGGAAAGGCGCACGGTAAGTAATAGCATATACTGGATCCCACATGAACATTGTAACGGTATATTACACTATAATTGTAAAAGATCAGTTACTTTCTGTTAAAAAGTAATCGAATCCTGTCGCACCTAACTTCTTATCGATCAAAGCATTACATTTGATGCTCATTCATAAACAATTGCAATATAGTAAGATATTAGATGAATGGATGTTTTATAAATTTATGTTGTTCGAAATCCTTTTGTTTTACTAAGAAGGTTGTGAAATTAAAAGAATTAAAATACCTTTTAATTCTTTAAAATGTTCGTTGGGGAAAGTTTCCTCGATAAAGATTTTTCACTAAAGATAATAGAGTTTCGTTTTTATTATTTTTAATAGGTTTTGTGTCGCTCCGAAAAGGAAGCAATTGATCTAAACTACTGACAAAAGTAAAATGCAGGAATAACAAGAGAAAAATATAGGTGCAATTGTATGTAAAAGTGTGATAAATAAAAGATAACAGCTAGAAATTGGATAATCATTTGTTGATTTGGCCAAAAAATCCTTTACATTGGTGCATTTTCGGCTATTTATGGTAGTATTCTAAATGTAATTGACATTTTGCGATTACTATTTTGATATCTACAATATTTCGGAAATTTCGACTCTTTATCGGTGACCGTCCTGCCTTGTCGATGTTTACACTAGTATCGGCTCTCGTAATCGCTTTCATCTTTATCTCGTTAGTTTTGGCAAGCCCCTCATCGCATTGTTCGAGATCTTCATTTATCAACCGCTAACATCCCGGCCCATTATTTATGGATTCCTGTGTTTTGAGCCTGCTTCATTATCTTCGGGTTCCAAAGTTCATAAGCTAATTCGGGCGCTAACGGAAATATCTTGAAAGTTTTTCTTTGCGATCAAATCATGCAAACTTTCGCACGGCATGAGGACACGAGGGCTCAAATATGTTGCGCGGAAAGAAGCAAATTCAGAAGAGCATCAGAAATCTTGGAAATCGGGAAAGAACTTCCCAAAAAGTAGGTGTACCCCACCATCACGCCACGTCCTATCACAACACCAGCTTTTCCTTAAATATGAACCGACAAAACCTTATCCAGGTGCGGGGGGAGGGACCTCATGCGTGTGGGTGAAGAAGCAAAAGGACGTTTCCTCCCTCGCTTCTCATTTCTAACATTCTCTTCATCTTTCACAGTCGGTCTCTCCCCTGCAGAACCATTTGAGACCACCGCCTACTGCTTACTCCTCACTCGCTTTCATTGTTCTAGTTTACCATCTTTTGTCGAACTAGAATGAGTGGGCCTGCAAGCGCACGTTCCGCCTGAATCCGGGGACCATCTTCTCATGACAAATATCATGTTTGGAAAATTGAAAATGACAAGACCCATATAGGTTTCACATGAGTCCCCTTAGATCTGGCGGTCGGTATGCATGTTGGGTTCGATGAACTCCCTCGGTGGGCAGTAGAACGAGGAGGGAACAAATGACGTGTCGCTCAAGCATTGGTGAAAGCAATAGGCAAGGGAAGAAAATGCTTGTGCAGTTGTCGTACCATATATAGTGGGCTCTATGTGCCGAGGTGTACCACACTATGCAGGCGGCCCACGAAGGAGGAGCCACGCAAATGGAAAAATCATTACTATTTTCTCTTTTTCAATAAACATGAATCGCTTATGAATATGATTCAGACTCATTAAATTTTGTTACTTTAAATTCATAACGATTTATTCTGAAATTTTAGCTAATCTATATACGATTCAGCTCACTAAATATAACTTCTTCTTCTTCTTTTTTTTTTTTTTTTTGGAGCTCACTAAATATCAGTTAAAAGGTAATTTTTGATAATTTCTAACGCCTCTAGCAGTGAAAGACTTTCGTTTCAATAGCCAGGGAAAGCAAAAAGCTGTCCATCTTCACTTACATTTGATTGGCCTCATAATCCCGCTAAAAAGACGACAAACATAAAAGGCGTGGGTTAATCGGCTAAAGAAGTAAATTTCCTCATCACAGACGTGCAAATCCACGACAAGATTGTGCGTGTCCCAGCATAGCTGGCTCATCTTTTGAGGCAAGAGAAAAAGTTATTTCCACTACGAGCAGCATGCAAAGTTGCCAAGCAAACGAGATGATTGTGGGGCTCTTATGGAGGAGCATCATCATGCGAAAACTAGTTTTGATCGTGAAACCTTGACTGCAACGTGAACTATTGATTCTTTCGGCTAACGAGGAAGGTAAAGCTCAAGGTCGCCCATCGTCACTTTGATTTGAGTGGCCACGGGTCCAATTACAAAGAGAAGTAACAAAATACCTTTAAAATCTAAATTGAGGTAGTCTGGCCTTTCGAGGAAGTTATTCTTTTGGTGGTCTTGGTCAAAAAGGTCAAATTTAAAAATAATAAGTACAATTGCCCCGTCAAAGAAACACTATCAACTACAAAATTGCGTTTCCTTTGGGGCAAGAGAAGAAGTAAAGCTTCATTTAAAGTCCAGGTGACTATGATTAAAGAGGAGAAATCCATAAGATAAGAACGCCACGCCAAACACAAAAAATAACTGAGACGCTCATTTTTGTTCTAAGATATTTGGTTTTGATAGCTCCAAGTTGAGGATTGAAGGCGATACTCCAATTATACCACCTTGCGGGACTCAGAAATAACTTTATCTGCTTCAAGGTAACTCCTCCTCAAACACAAAACCAATCGAAGTTAATTTATCTCTGCATCGCTCCTCCAAGTAAGCCCTACCTTCATTGTAAGAATATTACAATTGATATGACAAAAAGAAAATTTTGATTATTGCTCATTGCATAACAGCCAACGTCCTTTAAAGCATACAGAATACTTACATGTGAAATTCCCTCATCTTTTCAAAATAATCATCACATAATTGCTAATTTTTCTTACTACAATCCTCTTATTTAAACTAATTGATACAAACGGTTGGACCTGGTGGAATTGCTAATTTTTCTTACCAGACAACTCTCTCTCTCTCTCTCTCTCTCTCTCTCTCTCTCTCTCATAATTCTCACTTTCTGTATCTTTTACATTCGGCCTCTCTCTTGCAGAACAATTCAAGACCATCGTCTATTGATTAGTCCTCACTTTCTTTGTTCATTTCCCCCTTGAAAGTTCTCGCTGAGGCTTGTTTCGGGTCTTCTCTCCCCGACCTCTTCGCTTCTCAACTCGCGAAGGTAATCGCTTTTCCATCTCTTCTCAACGCGTCGTTTCTATTGATTCATCGCTTTGTTATCGGAATAATCGGTTGAACTAGTGTGTTCTGGGCCTTTTTTTTTTTTTTTTTTTTTTTCTATTGGGGATACGGGTGGCTGCTAAAAAGCTGAGCAGGGTATTTATTTCTCTCTCGATCGATCGAATCGTTGTTACCTGATAATGTCGCATGTCACTAGCCCAGATTTGACTTTCGTAAAAGAGGAAAGCTATCTGATCGTTCGTCGCATCGTAATTCAAAGTTGATCTTTCGTTAAACTAGAATGAGTTGGCTTGCTAGCTCGCTAGGTAATTCACCTGAATCGAGGGACCTTTTTTTGTATGCATTGTGAGGTTTATCTATATTTGAAGGTCCTAGATCAATTAAATAAAAAAGAAACAGAAAAAGAAGTAGGGCAATTCTAGAGTCAACAGTTTCCGACCTCGATTTCAAAAACTGATAAACAATTCTAGTAAGGCAAGTTCCAAATTCTTAGTCTGGAATCTATCCATTTTAAAATTAATCACCCTAAAAATAAGTATTCTCTTAACGGGATTTCATTCGACAATTCTACCTTCCTATATACAATACTCCAAACAAGTAATACTCTATTTTCCTTGAATTATTGGACCAAGTAATCCTAAAAAGTATATTCCGTTTCACCTCTAACTCATTTTCTCCCTTCAAAGCGGTAAAAATTGACGGAGTCTTCGCATGCAAAAAAAAAAGTAAACAAGGATTCAAAAAGTACGGGGTAGGGTTGGACATTTTTAACCATATTGCTACTTTTTACCTTATCTCAAGTCATGAGAAATTCAATCGTCACCATATAAAACATACCGAAAATCTGTATTATGATTCTTCTTAGGATCTTTTACATGATATCATGTAGTACGGAATACCAATTAGATCTTTTGACATAGGCACATGAAGACTGTTAAACAAATTGAACCATATAGGCATATTAGGAGATTCTTCTGGCTTTACATCACTCATATCTTACACCTTTTCTGTTACAAAAATTCATTCTTTAAAATGGGATTAATTAATCTAATATAACTCATCATGAATTTAGCCAATTATACTATTCTACTTCCATTTAATTGGAGGAAAAAAAAAACTTTGTGATGATATTCTCAAGTTGGACCCTCCAACAAAAATGGGGACGCGCGCTCAAGGCCAATTTTCCAAACCTAGGTCCTCTCCGAAATTTCCTCAGCAGCTTCCCTTTACTTTCTTCTTCTGTTCTCCTTCTTCGTCCATCAAAACATTACTTAATTTCTAATCGGTCAGACTTCCGAGGGAAAAGGGCAAAGTCTGGGAAAGACAAACAAAGGGATGCACTCTTTTGCTTCTGGTGCGCCGGTTCTTCTCTCTTTATATTCAATCATCTCAAGAAGAAGAAAAAGAGCGCAGAAAAAGAGAGCACTAAGGGGACATCCACTCCTCCATTTGGTGTCATCTAATAAATTATAATTCTATTGACAAGGTATCAATCAATTTTCTAAATTTGAAAATTTAAAGAGAATGACTCGGTGATTCATATCACTTTATAATAGATTCATGTTACATGAAATTGTTGGCATAAGAGACAATGCGAAATAAATAAAAGAAATAATGACCATTTATTTATTTCTATACACATTTCCAACTTCATTATTAAAATTAAAATATTAAATCACATTCCTAATCACTAGTTAGGTCCTTTCATCACGTCTTCCGCACATTTCTAATCCCATTTGAACTCAATTATCAGCTTTCAAATGACTTATCAAATTCTGATTGTCAATAACCACATAAAACGAACCAACGCTTAGATGTTTAAGTAAATGCAATGTGCTTGTCCCCAGATTCAAGTTCTTATATCCCAATTTTTAATTAACAGAGTTACATACGTTATTCATGAGTGGACCAAGCCAACAAATTTGACTTAGGGGGTGAGGTCCAAAAGAAGACAATGCAAGGACTAAAAGCATATGCAGAAAAGCATCTTTCGTTATTTATCAATACTTTTATGCAGCAGAAAAGTATCTTTAGTTTCAACTTTCCCCCTCAGGTTGCCATGGACAAAGGGCAGAAGAGTGCAGAGAAGGAGAGTACTAAAGAAGCATCCGCTCCTTCGTTCAGCCCTCAGATACCCTCAGGAGGAAATAGCAGCCAATATGACGTGTTTTTGAGCTTTAGAGGCTCAGATACCCGCAAGGCATTCACCGATCACCTCTATCATAGTCTGGTCAACATAGGGACTGTACCAATTTGTGTGTTCAGGGATGATAACAACATCCCAATTGGCAAGGAATTTGGTTCATATATTCTTGATGCCATCACACGCTCTAGGATTTTGATCCCCATCATCTCCGAAAATTATGCATCAAGCAAATGGTGTCTCCGCGAGCTCATTCATATTATGGACTGCAATAAGAGCACATCACACATAGTGTTGCCCATTTTTTATAAAGTGAACCCATCACATGTTCGGTATCTAAAAGGAAGTTTTGGGGAGGCCTTCCATTCAAGTAAGGAGCATTTTGATGAGAAGGATATCCAAGAAGGGCAGCAAGCACTTAGTGAAGTGACTTACTTAAATGGTTGGGAATCTGAGAAATTTGCCAACGGGTACTTCACTTCAACCTGAACTTTGTCTATTATTATTATTATTATTTTTTTTGGTACGTAATTTTTCTTATTCACACAAAGCTGATGAAAATATGGATGAACTACTTCCACCACAAGCTCACAACCCCAAAATGTCCCCATGAACAAACATAATGCCCCAAGTACAGCAAACACTAGACTCCCCAAGATGTCCCTTGACAACTAAACCAACAACAACTAAAACCAAAGTATCCCACGGTGCCCAAGAATCTTACAATTGTGTCAATTACAGAGCAAAAAACAAACAAAAAAAGAATTCTACCTCCTATCCTTAACTCGCGGCAACCTTAAGCCTTCTAACAAACATTATACTTCTGAAGACTCTTAATGGGCACGTGCACCACCTTATATTATTTCAGCAAGATCTATCTATTGGCATAAAAGAAAGGGAAAAAAAAATGAAATGACTGCTATGCTCATCTTCCATTGTTATTTTTAATACTGAAACATCTTGTATGTCAACTCGCTCCATCCATCCTTAGCATTTACGTGAGTGTCTTTTATATTAGATTAAGCATTTGTTTGATGATAAATAAAAGGGAATATCGAAAATTTGAATGGCTAAAGCTGAAGCAACTACTTTTTTGTTTGATAGGCATGAAGGAGAATTAGTTAAAAAAGTTATCAAAACTGTTCAGGACAAATTGGGACATGATTTTCAGCTTAATGTTACTAAACACTTAGTTGGAATTCGTGATCATGTGAATAAAATTAGAAATTGGGTCGACACTTCTGCCAATGATGTGCGAATGATTGGAATCTATGGCATGGGCGGGATCGGTAAAACGACTCTTGCCAAGGTCATCTACAATGGCTTGTCAAATGATTTTGAGTATCGCAGCTTCCTTTCAGATATTCGAGAAACAGCTCACTGCAATGGTATTCATCATCTACAAAATCAACTAATTAAGGAAATAGAGCCAACCGAACGTCAAATTTGGAACGTTGATGATGGAATTAATGTGATCAAATCTAGATTGAAAGGGAAAAAGGCTCTCATTCTTTTGGATGATATAGATCACTTGAATCAACTAAATGCTTTGGCTAGAGATCGTAAGTGGTTTATGACAGGAAGTACAATCATTGTTACAACTAGATATAAAACTATTCTGGATCAATCTGAGTTCAAGGTAGACTACGAGTACGAATTGAATGAATTGGAGTACGAATTGAATGAATTGGATGAGGTGCATTCTTTGCTTTTATTTAACAAACATGCATTTCATATGGACCATTCTTCAAGGGACTTTGAGGATATTTCTCGTGATATCATATCCACCATGGGTGGACTTCCCTTGGCTCTCGAGGTAATAGGTTCATACTTGTATGAAAAAACAGACCGAGAAGTATGGCATGATGTACTAGAGAAATTAAGAAAAGAACCACATGGAGATGTCCAAGACAAATTGAAGATAAGTTATGATGCATTAGAAGATGGACATAAGGAGATTTTTCTCGATATTGCCTGTTTCTTTATCGGCCAAGTGAGCAAATTTGCAATTTACGTGTGGAAGGACTGTGGATTTTATCCAAGTCAGGGAATTGAAGAATTGAAGCTGAGGAGCTTAATAAAAATTGGAGATCGTGGTGAGTTCAGGATGCATAATCAATTGAGAGATCTTGGAAGGAACATTGTTTGCAAAGAAGGACCGCTTGAGAGACAAAGCAGATTATGGGTCAACAAGGAAGCCTCCAGCGTACTAATGGCAAAAAAGGTAACATATGACAGTCCTTTTTCTTTCCCTCTCCCTCATAATTTCATACATTTATTCTGATCTATTCCAATCTTTTATCTAGTATGATAAGATGCTCCTACTTTTTAGGAAAGATTCCTTTCATGATTCATGCCCATCATAGATTAATTGTGACGGCTAATTAAGGATGAAGAAGTTATATTCTCTCGTGATGGTTACCAAATAGAATATCTCCAAATATGCAGATTCATTGGTGTAAACTATACATGTCGAAAATTTAATTTACAATAAATTCAAAGTCTTTTAACAACAATTCTACACTAAAAATCTTGTTTAGTAAAAGTATGTAATTTTCATATTTAGTGGAAAATGTTGATAATCTGAAGGACTACAATAATAAATAGAGATGAAGTTTAAACATCATAGA
Organism: Eucalyptus shirleyi; assembly: GCA_017140165.1. Taxonomy (NCBI): domain Eukaryota; kingdom Viridiplantae; phylum Streptophyta; class Magnoliopsida; order Myrtales; family Myrtaceae; genus Eucalyptus; species Eucalyptus shirleyi. The sequence continues at coordinate 1,434,131 of CM029454.1, forward strand.
TCAAATAAATGAAGATTAGTTGGTTCATAATGATACTAGGTAATAACTACTAATTAAATAAAACATCAACATTGGAGAAAACGGTATCAAATTCATGGAAATCTTCTAAAGGTACCTCCACTTTCTGGAAACTCCTCCCATTTTGTCGGCGACAGGCTCTACTTTGTCGCGTTTCTAGACTACGTGCGTACAACTTCCACATGCATCATTTTTTGTCACATGCGTCACGTGCCACATTCATCAGTTGCTCATGCATTACTTGCCACATGAATCTTCTGACACTTGTTTATACTAATCTTTGAGGAAGAGATTTCGCTTTTGATTTCTCAATTAAGTTACTTCAAAATAAAATAAAGATAATAACTCGAATCAATTTTAAATTAACCCACGTTATTTTTGTCATTTAGCATTTAAAAGTGAAAACATCAGTAATCGCCATTACCATTGTCGAAGCATAACTAGTCGGTTGTTAAACAAAAGAATAAACGTGTGCTTTGCTTCTTTTTAGAAGGGGGATTGGTCATCATTTGATACTTATACTTTCGTCATTGCGCCAATCCAGCATAAATGGCGCCCGAAGTACACTTGGGTCTAGTCTATATCTAATGTAATATCATAACTTAGAAAAGTGAAACCCTTACAATTTTACCCTCATATTTCCATGAATTTATTATATATAATATAAACGCCATTCCTCACTGTTTAAATATAGTTAATCAATTGTCAGAAAAAAAATAAGTAAATAAATGTTTGCTTTGCTTCTTTTTCAAAGAGAGAATTGTTCATCCTTTAAAACTTCAATGAACGTCACTGCTCCAATCCAACATAAATGATGCGTGTAGCTTATATTAGATCTAGTCTATATCTAATCTAGTCTAGTCTTGCATTAGATTCCTTCCAAGTTTACCCCTTTATAACGATTCCCTACTCATAAAACAAATGGCAAATCAGTAAAGTGTCACTTTTTTTTCTCAAACCAATCCATCTCACACCCTCGGCGATTATATAACATCATCTTCATCAGCATCTCATATCATTCCCTCTTCTTAACATCCTTCTCTTATTATTTAAAATATTGTTACAAAGTTCAAATAAGAATAAGTTGGCGCCTGCATAGTTTCCTGTAGAAATAAAACAAACTCAAACTACAAAAAATAACACCATTTCTAGGTCGAATTTTTCTTTAATGTCTCACACATGAAAGTTAATTTGTTCATTTTTAGCCAGTCTGAAAGCAACTTTTTTCCAACTCCCGCCAAAAACCTAAAATATTATTTAAATCCTAAAATGTGCACTGTCATCGAATGTCCCCACATCACTTTTCAAAAATACTTTACAAGAAATATTTCGGTCTACAACCGATGATTACACATTTCACAAGAATAATTGATAAATTAAAAACCAAGTGCTTCCTTAGCTACATAACAGGCGACCCATGAGCACTATTTAGCAAATTCTTTTAAAAAGACTATGAAAAATTTATATGAAAATCTACAAGTCAACATTTGTGTGTTCTAAAAGGTTTCATGAATTTCGCCTTGGATAAAAGTCAAAAGTATATGCGCTACAAAATTCCAAAAAAGAAAATGGTAAAATACTAAGGTGCGTTTGTCTTAGATTTTCTTAAAGCAAGAAGTAATTTTCCTTTTACTTTCATGTCAAAATTTAAAATGCTGTTAAATTTCGAAAATTCATCAAAAAATTAGTCGTGAGTTGTTATGTTAACGTTTATATATAGCTGAGGGTAGAAAGATAACAAATTGGGCAAGTCCAAGATCTTAAAAAGCGAAAACTAAAAAATTACAATCCAATCTAGACATTCAGTTGACTGACTTGATATACAGGGAACTGAAAGGATCCAGGCAATCTGTCTCGAGGAACACCGTCCAATATTGCGTTATGCCCCCGCTGACCATCTCAAGACATACACAAATGAACAGTTTAAAAACTTACAAAGCTTAAGGTTCCTTCAGTTGGGGTCGGTGGCTTTAAGCGGAGATTTTGACAAACTGTTTTCGGAATTAAGATGGCTTCGGTGGTTTGAAATTGAACCCAATCTATCTTTTTCGGCAACCAATTTGCATCTACCGAAATTAGTGGTGCTGCAATTGTCAAACAGCGATATCACAGAGGATTGGAGAGGATGGAGTTTAGTCATGGTAAGATGAAAAAAAGACATCCTTCATGATGTTTTGTCTTGTTTTGCTTTGCCCATCAACTTATTTTATGACAGTTTATTCTCATTTATATAGGAGGCAAAGCGGCTGAAAGTTCTCCAAGTTTGCTCGTGCAAATTTTTATATCGTACTCTTGATTTCTCGGTTTTCACAGAGTTAGAGATTCTCGAATTGAAATGTTGCTGGAAGTTGAAGCAAGTCCACCCTTCTATTGGCAAAGTTAAGAGCCTTGTTTCCTTGACTTTGCTTGACTGTCAAATGCTCACTGAGCTACCAGAAGAAGTGTGTGAACTAAAAGAACTAAAAGAACTTATTTTAGATATCACTAGTATTAGAAAGATTCCTACATCAATTGGTTCTCTGAGGAAGTTAGAGAAACTGAGTGCCACATATACATCGATAAGAGAAATCCCTAGCTCAATTGGGGATTTACAGAATTTACAATATCTAAACTTTGATATATCCAAGCTTGAAAAGTTACCCAATGCTATTGGGAGGTTGAAAAAACTACGGACGTTATATCTCTCTAGTACATTGATATCTGACCTGCCAGAAAGCATTCAAAATCTTTCTTCTCTCCAACACTTTCATGTAGGGTGCTGTTCCAAGCTCCAATCATTACCAAAGCTTCCTTCCAGCTTAAAACACTTTCATGTAGGGTCCTGTTCCAAGCTCCAATCATTACCAAAGCTTCCTTCCAGCTTAACATATCTGACAGTCTCTAGTCAGAGTCCCAATTTGCCACAGCTTTCTTGCCTAATCCACCTAGAAGAATTTGGTCTTCATGGATGTCCACTTGAGAACATCCCGGAGCTTCCTTCAAGACTCTTGAAACTTTCTATTTCCTCCTGTCATAAGTTGATATTGCCTAAGTTTGAGAGATTCAAGTACTTGGAGGAGTTGTTAATAAATTGTTGCAATTCCATTGCAAGATTGGACATTTCAAAATTAAATCGTTTGAAACGATTAGAAGTTAGTTCTTGCAATCAGCTAATTGAAATTCAGTGCCGAGATAATGTCTTGTTGAAGGAGATAAAAGTGTATGGGTGCAAGTCCATTGAAAGGCTGGTCCTTTCAAACTTACACTATTTGAAGGAATTAATGTCTCGCTATTGCGACAATCTAATTGAAATTCGAGGTCTTGAAAGCGCAGAGTTCTTAGAGAAATTGGATGTCACTCATTGTGGGTCCGTTGAAAGATTACCTGACCTATCATGCTTTGCGACCCTTAAGGAGTTGGTCGTCCATAGTTGTCCCAATCTATGTGGTGTTGAGAACCTCAAGGGATTCTTATTTTAATGAAGCATATGCATATTGGGGTGCCAATCCCCATAAAAGCTGCCAAACCTGTCAAAATTTGAAATTTGAAATAATTTCATGATGAGATATTCCCTTGGTATTATAGAGATTCCTGGTGTTGAGGAATCAAGGTCTTGTACACACATAGATATCACAGGATGCAAATCAGTGGAGACTTTACCAAAATTATTGGATGTTAGAAGTCACAATCTCTAAGGGTAAGAAACTTTAAGAAACTTAGTTAGCATCGGGGACTTGAAGAGTTGGACTAATTTAATTGGATATTTCTAGTGCGACTCATGGGAAACGACACCAAAATTATCTCAACCATTGCCCTCCATGGCATTAGGTTCTATAGATCTTGTCAAAGCCATAGTGGAAGCTCCTCGAATCATGTCTTTAACAGAGGTAAGCAAGAAAACTATCATTTTTCTTCGGGGATTCATAATCTACTAATCATCACTACCTTCTTTTGACAAGTACGTTTTCTTTGATAGGTTTCTGTACTTCCCTAAATTCCTAGTCTTAAATAATTGGAGAGGGGAAGTTGGCGGTAGAAGGTGACATTATGTTTAAGCCAAGATCAAAATGTAGATCCAAATGTGGGTCTATGTACATGAGAACGCGTCGGTCATCTCGTAAGATTCTTCATCCATTAATGACCAGCATGAGCAAATAAAGTAACACTTTTGTCGAAGCTATATTTTTTTTAGAATTATTTGCTCGACACTGCATATCTATTTGATCTAGATTTGCCTAAATGTACCTACCGTTGATTGCATTCTAGCAATTATTTTTCAGTTATTCTTCCTTTAGCAGCTTTCGCAGAGGCATTAGCAGCTTTATGAGATGAAGAATGAAAATATCGACATAGATAGACAAGAATTACCTAGTGATCTGCAATTTCCCTCTTGGTAAGCCCAGGATTTGAACTTTTCATCTAGAGGCCGATTATCTTTTGCTACTCAAACTAGTATTTTCCTTGAAAAAATTCATTGGCCATTTTAAATGCCTTTATGAACTCTTATATGTCTCAAAGTCGACTAATGGCAATTATCCTGTTTAGAACAAACACCTTTTGATTTTCCGTAATGATTGGAAATCCTGTCAAGTATCTTATTTTTCCTTCGAGCATGAATTCCCTGTAAGTATGATACACTGAACTAAAATGACTATGGGTGAGCATCGGTCTAGGGTCAACCCTGGATCGGCCCAACCCTGTTGGTCCTGGTTTGGTTCCCAGGGAGACCGGGTCGGTCCTTGGTCCTGAGATTCCTGAACTAGCATTGTGCGAGTTGGTCCTTAGTCCTGAGAGTTTAGGGTCGGTCCAACCCGGACCAACCCTAATTCTATATATATATATATCTAATACATTATTTATAATTTTGACTAATTGGGAGGCGTCGGATACCAAAAAAGGAGCAGAAAAGAGGTGAGCCTAATCGTAATTATGAATTTTATATTCATCTCTAGGTCAATACTATGCATCATCAAGAACCTCAGATCTACTGACTCGTCAGATCTTCTATCTTGATAAACCAAGGAAAGGCGCACGGTAAGTAATAGCATATACTGGATCCCACATGAACATTGTAACGGTATATTACACTATAATTGTAAAAGATCAGTTATTTTCTGTTAAAAAGTAATCAAATCCCGTCACACCTAATTTCTTATCGATCAAAGCATTATATTTGATGCTCATTCATAAACAATTGTGATATAGTAAGATATCAGACGAATGGATGATCTCAATCTATGTTGTTCGAAATCCTTTTGTTTTACTAAGAAGGTTGTGAAATTAAAAGAATTAAAATACCTTTTAATTCTTTAAGATGTTTGCCAGGGAAAGTTTCCACAATAAAGATTTTTCACTAAAGATGAGAGAGTTTCGTTTTTATTATTTTTAATAGGTTTTGTGTCGCTCCGAAAAGGAAGCAATTGATCTAAACTACTGACAAAAGTAAAATGCAGGAATAACAAGAGAAAAATATAGGTGCGATTGTACGTAAAAGTGTGATAAATAAAAGATAACAGCTTGAAATTGGATAATCATTTGTCGATTTGGCCAAAAATCCTTTACATTGGTGCATTTTCGGCTATTTATGGTAGTATTCTAAAATGTAATTGACATTTTGCGATTACTATTTTGATATCTACAATATTTCGGAAATTTCGACTCTTTATCGGTAACCGTCCTGCCTTGTCGATGTTTCCACTAGTATCGGCTCTCGTAATCGCTTGCATCTTTATCTCGTTAGTTTTGGCAATCCCCTTATTGCATTGTTCGAGATCTTCATTTATCAACCGCTAACATCCCGGCCCATTCTTTATGGAATCCTGTGTTTTGAGCCTGCTTCATTATCTTCGGGTTCCAAAGTTCCATAAGCTAATTCGGGCGCTAACAGAAATATCTTGAAGTTTTTCTTTGCGATCAAATCATGCAAACTTCGCACGGCATGAGGACACGAGGGCTCAATATGTCGCGCGGAAAGAAGCAATTCAGAAGAGCATCAGAAATCTTGGAAATCGGGAAAGAACTTCCCAAAAAGTAGGCGTACCCCACCATCACAACACCAGCTTTTTCTTAAATATGAACCGACAAAACCTTATACAGGTGCGGGGGGAGGGACCTCATGCGTGTGGGTGAAGAAGCAAAAGGACGTTTCCTCCCTCGCTTCTCATTTCTAACATTCTCTTCATCTTTCACGGTCGGTCTCTCCCCTGCAGAACCATTTAAGACCACCGCCTACTGCTTACTCCTCACTCGCTTTCATTGTTCTAGTTTACTATCTTTTGTCAAACTAGAATGAGTGGGCCTGCAAGCGCACATTCCGCCTGAATCCGGGGACCATCTTCTCATGAGAAATATCATATTTGGAAAATTAAAAATGACAAGACCCATATAAGTTTCACATAAGTCCCCTTAGATCCGGTGGTCGGTAGGCATGCTGGGTTCGATGAACACCCTCGGTAGACAGTTAAAAATGGACGTGTTACTCAAGCATCGGTCAAAGCAATAGGCAAGGGAAGAAAAAGCTTGTGCAATTGTCGTACCACATATAGTGGGCTCCATGTGCCGAGGACCACACTATGCAGGCGGCCCACGAAGAAGGAGCCACGCAAATGGAAAAATCATTACTATTTTCTCATTTTCAATAACCATGAATCGCTTATAAATATGATTCAAACTCATTAAATTTTGTTACTTTAAATTCATAACGATTTATTCTGAAAGTTTAGCTAAACTATATACGATTCAGCTCACTAAATATAATTTTTTTTGTTTGGAGCTCACTAAATATGAGTTAAAAGGTAAATTTTTTATAATTTTTAACGCCTCTAGACTTTGATTTCAATAGCCAGGGAAAGCAAAAAGGCTATCCATCTTCACTTACATTTGATTGGCAACATAATCCCGCTACAAAGACGACAAACCTAAAAGGGGTGGGTTAATCGGCTAAATAAGTAAATTTCCTCATCACAGACGTGCAATCCACGGCAAGTTCGTGCGTGTCCCAGCATAGCTGGCTCATCTTTTGAGGCAAGAGGAAAAATTATTTCCGCTACGAGCAGCTTGCAAAGTTGCCAAGTAAAGGAGATGATTGTGGGGCTCTTATGGAGGAGCATCATCATGCGAAAACTAGTTTTGATCGTGAAACCTTGACTGCAACGTGAACTATTGATTCTTTCGGCTAATGAGGAAGGTGAAGCTCAAGGTCGCCCATCGTCACTTTGATTTGAGTGGCCACGGGTCCAATTACAAAGAGAAGTAACAAAATACCTTTAAAATCTAAATTGAGGTAGTCTGGCCTTTCGAGGAAGTTATCTTTTGGTGGTCTTGGTCAAAAACGTCAGATTTAAAAATAAGTACAATTGCCCCATCAAAAAAACGCAATCAAACACAAGATTGCGTCTCCTTCGGGGCAAGAAAAGAAGTAAAGCTTCATTTAAAGTCTAGGTGACTATGATAAATAGGAGAAATCCATAGGATAAGAACATCACGCCAAACACAAAAAATCACCGAGACGCTCATTTTTATTCTAAGATACTTGGTTTTGATAGCTCCAAGTTGAGGATTGAAGGTGATCCTTCGATTGTTCCACCTTTCGGGACTCAGACATAACTTGATCTGCTTCAAGGTAACTCCTCTTCAAACACAGAACCCATCAAAGTTATTTAATCTCTACACCGCTCCTCCAAGTAAGCCCTACCTTCGTTATAAGAATATTACATTTGGTATGACAAAAAGAAAATTTTGATTATTACTCGCGTAACAGCCAACACCTTTAAAGCATATAGAATTGCGAAATTCCCTAACCTTTTTAAAGTAATCATCACCTATATTGCTAATTTTTCTTACTATAATTCTCTTATTTAAACTAATTGGTACGAACGGTCGGCCATGGTGGAATTGTTAATTTTTCTTACTACACAACTCTCTCTCTCTCTCTCTCTCTCTCTCTCTCTCTCTCTCTCTCATAATTCTCACTTTCTGTATCTTTTACATTCGGCCTCTCTCTTGCAGAACAATTCAAGACTATTGTCTATTGATTAGTCCTCGCTTGCTTTCTTTGTTCAGTTCCCTCTTGAAAGTTCTCGTTGAGGCTCGTTTAGGGTCTTCTCTCTCTGACCTCGCGCTTCTCTTTGCTTCTCAATTCGCGAAGGTAATTACTTTTTCATCTCTTCTCAGCGCGTCGTTTCTATTGATTCATCGTTTTGTTATTGGAATAATCGGTTGAACTAGTGTGTTCCGGGCCCTTTTTTTTTTTTTTTTCTATTGGAGATATGGGTGGCTGCTGAATAGCTGAGCAGTGTTTTTTTTTTTTTTCGAATCGTTGTTTCCTGTTGATGTAGCATGTCACTAGCCCAGATTTGACTTTCGCAAAAGAGGAAAGCTATCTGATCGTTCGTTGCATCGTAATTTAGTGTTGATCTTTCGTTAAACTAGAATGAGTTGGCTTGCCAGCTCGCTAGGTAATTCACCTGAATCTGGGGACCTCTTTTTTATGCATTGTGAGGTTTATCTATATTTGAAGGTCCTAGATCAATTAAATAAAAAAGAAACAGAAAAAAAGAAGTAGGCCAATTCTAGGGTCGACAAGTTCCGATGTCGATTTAAACAATTAAGAAACGATTCTGACAAGGTAAGTTCCAAATTCTTAGTATGAAATCTATCCATCCCGAAACCAATCACCTTAAAAACAAGTATTCTATTAATGAGATTTAACTCGACAATTATACCTCCCTATATAGAACACTCCGAACAAGTAATATTCTGTTTTCCTCGAATTATTGGACCAGGTAATCCTAAAAAGTATATCCCATTTCACCTGTAACTCATTTTCTCCCTTCAAAGCTGTAAAAATTTGACGAAGTCTGCCCTTGCAAAAAATAGTGAACGAGGAATTAAAACGTACAGGGAGGTTTGAACATTTTTAACTATATTGCTACTTTTTATCTGATTTCAAACTCATGAGAGTTTCAATCATCACAATGTAAAACATACCAAAAATCTATAGTATGAGTCTTCTTAGGATCTTTTACATGATATCATGTAGTATGAAATATATATTAGATCTTTTGACATAGGCTCATGAAAACAATTAAATAAATTGAACCATACAGGCATATTAGGAGATTCACTTCGCTTTACATCACTCATATCTTACTCCTTTTTTGTTACAAAAATTCATGCTTTAAAATGGGATCAAATTTCGACAAAAATAATGGGATTAATTAATCGAATATGACTCGTCACGAATTTAGCCAATAATAGTATTCTACTTCCATTTAATTGGAGAAAAAGAAAACTTTACGAAGATATTCTCAAGGTGGGCCCTCCAACGAAAATATGGACACGCGCTCAAGGCCATTTTTCCAAACCTAAGTCCTCCCTGAATTTTCCTCGGCAGCTTCCCTTTACTTTCTTCGTCTCTTCTCCTTCTTCGTCCATCAAAACATTACTTAATTTCTAATCGTTCAGACTTCCGTGGAAAAAGGGCATAGTCTGGGTAAGATAAACAAAGGGATGCACTGTTTCGCTTCTAGTCGTTCCTCTATAGTGTTTGTTGTGCCGATCCTTCTCTCTTTGTATTCAATCATCTAATGAAGAAGAAAAAAAGTGCATAAAAAGAGAGCACTGAGTCCGTTTGGTGTTATCTAACAAATTATAGCTCTATCAACAAGGTATTAATCCATTTTCTAAATCTGAAAGTTTGAAGAGAATAACTCGGTGATTCATATTAGTTTATGATAGATTCATGTTACGTGAAATTGTTGAAATTAGAGGCCGTGTGAAATAAATAAAAGAAATAACTACCATTTGTTTATTTCTATTCACATTTCCAACTTCATTCCGAAATTTGACAATTTCAATTAAAATTAAGATATCAAATCACATTCCTAATTACTAGCTAGTTCCTTTCATCACGTCTTCCCCACATTTCTCATCTCGTTTGAACTCAATTATCCGCTTTCAAATGACTTACCAAATTCTGATTGCCAATAACCAAATAAAAAGGACCAACGCTTAGATGTTTAAATACATGCAATGTGCTTGTCCCCAGAATTAAGTTCTTATATCCCAATTTTCAATTAACAGAGTAACATACCTTATTCATGAGTGGACCAAGCCAACAAATTTGACTCGACTTAGTGGGTGAGGTCCAAAAGAAGACAATGCAAAGACTAAAAGCATATGCAGAAAAGCATCTTTCGTTATTTATCAATACTTTTATGCAGCAGAAAAGTATATTTAATTTCAACTTTCCCCCTCAGGTTGCCATGGACAAAGGGCAGAAGAGTGCAGAGAAGGAGAGTACTAAAGGAGTATCCGCTCCTTCTTTCATCCCTCAGATACCCTCAGGAAGAAATAGCAGCCAATATGACGTGTTCTTGAGTTTTAGAGGCTCAGATACCCGCAAGGCATTCACCGATCACCTCTATAATAGTCTGGTCAACATAGGGATTGTACCAATTTGCGTGTTCAGAGACGATAACAACATCCCAATTGGCAAGGAATTTGGTTCATATATTCTTGATGCCATCACATGCTCTAGGATTTTGATCCCCATCATCTCCGAAAATTATGCATCAAGCAAATGGTGTCTCCGTGAGCTTATTCATATTATGGACTGCAGCAAGAGCACGTCACACGTAGTGTTGCCCATTTTTTATAAAGTGAACCCATCACATGTTCGGCATCTAAAAGGTAGTTTTGGGGAGGCCTTCCATTCAAGTAAGGAGCATTTTGATGAGAAGGATATCCAGGAAGGGCAGCGAGCACTTAGCGAAGTGAGTTACTTAAATGGTTGGGAATTTGAGAAATTTGCCAACGGGTACTTCGCTTCAGCCTAAACTTTGTTTATTATTATTATTATTATTTTGGTAAGTAATTTTTCTTATTCACACAAAGCTGATGAAAATATGGATGAACTACTTCCACCACAAGCTCACAACCCCAAAATGTCCCCATGAACAACCATAATGCCCCAGGGACAGCAAACACTATACTCCCCAAGATGTCCCTTGAAAACTAAACCAACAACAACTAAAACCAAAGTATCCGGCGGTGCCCAAGAATTTTACAATTGTCTCAATTACAGATCAAAAAACAAAGAAACGACAACCCCTTCGGGCCAATAGTATCAATCTCTAAACGGCATGTCTGCAAAGGACTCAGTCATTGACCATGCCTACGTTCGATTGCCATTGCTAGTAAACTCCCATTGGTAGGCGATCCGAAAGTCAACTATAAGTCATCAATGTGGGCATTTGGGAGTCTCTGGCCTTCGAATTGGAAACCCCCCTCGTCCTAAATTTTTTTGCAACCCCAAAAAAAAAAAAAATCTACCTCCCATCCTTAACTCGCGGCAACCTTAAGCCTTCTAACAAACATTATACTTCTAAAGACTCTTAGGGCGCGTTTGTTTGTGTTTCTGTTTAAAAATTGTTCCAGGGAACAGAAATAGAAAAAAGTGTTTCTGTTCCGGGGAACAATTTTTGAACAAAAAAACGCATTTGGTAAACTTGTTCCGGGAATAAAAAATAAACAGAAACATGTTTGGTAAATTTGGATAATTTTTTTATTTCTTTTATTTTTTCTATTTTTTTTCTTATTTTTCCTTTCTTTTTCTTTTTTCTTTTTCATTTTTTTTTTCTTCTTTTGGCCGGTCGCCTGCCAAGGCCTTGGCCGGTGACCGGCCGGCGAGGCCGAGCTCGCCCAGCGACGGGCGAGGCGCGGCCTTGCCGGGCCACCGCCAGGCGAGGCCGAGGCTCGCCGGCCGCTGGGCGAGCTCGGCCTCACCGGATCTGGGCGAGATCGAGCTCGCCCAGGCCGGCGCGAGGTCGGCCTCGCCTTGATCCGGCGAGGCCGAGGCTCGCCGGCCGCTGGGCGAGCTCGGCCTCGCCGGATCTGGGCGAGATCGAGCTCGCCCAGGCCAGCGCGAGGTCGGCCTCGCCATGGTTGGGCGAGCTCGAGCTTGCCCAGATCCGGCGAGGCTGATCGCGCCCAGCGGCCGGCGAGCCTCGGCCTCGCCGGATCTGGGCGAGCTCGAGCTCGCCCAGCCATAACGAGGCCGACCCTCGCCCAGCTACGGCGAGCCTCGGCCTCGCCGGGGGACGGCGAGCCTCGCTGTGGCTGGGCGAGGCCGCCGGCCCTCGCCGGCCGGTCGCCGGCCATGGCCGAGGCCGGCGACCGGCCAAAAGAAAAAGAAAAAGAAAATATTTCTCAAAAGTGTTTCAGAAACAAGAAACACAAAATTTGTGTTTCTTGTTTCTGTTTCTTTTTTGTTCCTGGGAACAAAAGAACAAAAAAGGAACAAAAATGCACCCAAACGCGTTTCTGTTCCTTTTTTGTTCCCAGGAACAAAAAAACAGAAAAAGTGTTTAAAAACAAAAAAAAAAGAATACAAACAAACACAGCCTTAATGGGCACGTGCACGACCTTATATTATTCCAGCAAGATCTATCTATTGGTATAAAAGAAAGGGAAAAAAAAAATGAAATGACTGCCATGCTCATCTTCCATTGTTATTTGTAATACCGAAACATCTTGTATGTTAATTCTCTCTATCCACCCTTAGCATTTACGTGGGTGTCTTTCATATTAGATTAAGCATAATTACAAAGTTATCATGAGTTTTATCATTTGACAGGCATGAAGGAGAATTAGTGAAAAAAGTTATCAAAACTGTTCTGGACAAAGTGGGACATGATTTTCAGCTTGATGTTACTAAACACTTGGTTGGAATTCGCGATCATGTGAATAAAATTAGAAATTGGGTAGATACATCCGCTAGTGACATCCAAATGATTGGAATCTATGGCATGGGTGGGATCGGTAAAACAACTCTTGCCAAGGTCATCTACAACAGCTTGTTGAATGATTTTGAGTATCGTAGCTTCCTTTCAAATATTCGAGAAACAGCTCACCGCAATGGTATTCATCATCTACAAAATCAACTAATTAAGGAAATAGAGCCAACCGAACATCAAATTTGGAACGTTGATGATGGAATTAATGTGATCAAATCTAGATTGAAAGGGAAAAAGGTTCTCATTCTTTTGGATGATATAGATCACTTGAAACAACTAAATGCTTTGGCCAGAGATCGTAAGTGGTTTATGACAGGAAGTACAATCATTGTTACAACTAGATATAAAGCTATTCTCGATCAATCTGAGTTCAAGGTAGACTACAAGTATGAATTGAATGGATTGGATGAGGTGCATTCTTTGCTTTTATTTAACAAACATGCATTTCATATGGACCATTCTTTAAAGGACTTTGGGGGTATTTCTCGTGATATCATATCCACCATGGGTGGACTTCCCTTGGCTCTTGAGGTAATAGGTTCATACTTGTATGAAAAAACAGATCGAGAAGTATGGCGTGATGTGCTAGGGAAATTAAGAAAAGAACCACATGGAGTTGTCCAAGACCAATTGAAGATAAGTTATGATGCATTAGAAGATGGACATAAGGAGATTTTTCTCGATATTGCTTGTTTCTTTATTAAGAAAAAGAGCAAATTCGCGATTTACACGTGGAAGGATTGTGGACTTTATCCAAGTGAGGGAATTGAAGAATTGAAGCTGAGGAGCTTAATAAAAATTGGAGATTATGGTGAGTTCCAGATGCATGATCAATTGAGAGATTTTGGAAGGAGCATTGTTTGCAAAGAGCTTGAGAGACGAAGCAAAATATGGGTCAACAAGGAAGCCTTCAGCGTACTAACGGGAAAAAAGGTAACAGATGACACTCCTTTTTCTTTCCCTATCCCTCATAATTTCCTACATATAATCTGATCTATTCCAATCTTTTATCTAGTATGATAAGATGCTCCTACTTTTTAGGAAAGATTCCTTTCATGATTCATGCCCATCATAGATTAATTGTGACGGCTAATTAAGGATGAAGAATTTATATTCTCTCGTGATGGTTACCAAACAAAATATCTCCAAATATGCAGATTCATTGGTGTAAAATATGTATGTCGTAAATTTAATTTACAATAAATTCAAAGTCTTTTAACAACAATTCTACACTAAAAATCTTGTTTAGTTTAGTATGTAATGTTCATATCTAGCAGAAAATGTTGATAATTTGAAGAGCTACAATAATAAATAGAGATGAAGTATGAACATCATAGATCAAATAAATGGAGATTAGTTGGTTCATAATGATACTAGGTAATAAATAATAATTAAACAAAACATCAACATTGGAGAAAACGGTATCAAATTCATGGAAATCTTCTCCTAGATAAGGGTACCTCCACTTTCTGGAAACAACTCCTATTTTGTGGGCGATAGACTCTACTTTGTCGCGTTTCTAGACTACCTGCGTATAACTTCCACATGCATCGTTATTTGTCACATGCGTCTTGTGCCACATTCATCAGTTGTGTCATGTATTACTTGCCACATGAATCTTCTGACACTTGTTTATACTAATCTTTGAGGAAGAGATTTCGCTTTTGATTTCGCAATTAAGTTACTTCAAAATCAAATAAAGATAATAACCTGAATCAATTTTAAATTAACTCACAAGTTATTTTTGTCATTTAGCATTTAAAAGTGAAAACATCGGGAATCGCCACTACCATAGTCGAAGCATAGTTAGTCGGTTGTTAAACAAAAAAATAAACGTGTGCTTTGCTTCTTTTTAGAAGGGGGATTGGTCATCATTTGATACTTGTATTGGCGTCATTGCGCCAATCCAGCATAAATGGCACCCGAAGTACACTTGGGTCTCGTCTATATCTAATATAATATCATAACTTAGAAAAGTGAAACCCTTACAATTTTACCTTGATATTTCCATGAATTTATTATATATAATAGAACTGCCATTACTCACTGTTTAAATATAGTTAATCAATTGTCAGAAAAAGAAAATAAGTAAATAAACGTTTGCTTTGCTTCTTTTTCAAAGAGAGAATTGTTCATTGTTTAAAACTTCAATGGATGTCACTGGTCCAATCCAACATAAATGATGCGTGTAGCGCATGTTAGATCTAGTCTATATCTAATCTAATCCAGTCTCGCAGGAGATTCCTTCCAAGTTTACCCCAATATAAGGATTCCCTACTCAAGAAACAAATGGCAAATCACTAAAGTCTCACTTTTTTGGGGCACTTTTTCTCAAACCAACCCATCTCACACCTGCGGCGATTATATGACATCATCTTCATCAGCATCTCATGTCATTCCCACTTCTTAACATCCTTCTCTTATTATTTGAAATATTGTTACAAAGTTCAAATAAGAATAAGCATCATGTTAACAGAGCACAAACGTGGCGCCTGTTTAGTTTCCTGTAGAAATAAAGCAAACTCAAACTACAAAAAATAACACCATTTCTAGGTCGAATTTTTCTTTAATGTCTCACACATGAAAGTAAGTTAATTTGTTCATTTTTAGCCAGTCTAAAAGCAACTTTTTTCCAACTCCCGCCAAAAATCTAAAATATTATTTAAATCCTAAAATGTGCACTGTCATCAAATGTCCCCACATCACTTTTCAAAAATACTTTACAAGAAATATTTCGGTCTTCAAACCAATGATTACACATTTCACAAAAATAATTGATAAATTGAAAACCAAGTGCTTCCTTAGCTACTTAACAAGTGACCCATGAGCACTGTTTAGCAAATTCTTTTAAAAAGATTATGAAAAATTTATATGAAAATCTACAAGTCAACATTTGTATGTTCTAAAAGGTTTCATGAATTTCGCCTTGGATAAAAGTCAAAAGTGCATGCGCTACAAAATTCTAAAAAAGAGAAAGGTAAAACACTAAGGTGCGTTTGTATTAGATTTTCTTAAAGCAAGAAGTAATTTTCTTTTTACTTTCATGTCAAAATTTTAAATGCTGTTAAATTTCGAAAATTCATCAAAAAATTAATCGTGAGTTGTTGTGTTAACGTTTATATACAGCTGCGGGTAGAAAGATAACAAATTGGGCAAGTCCAAGATCTTAAAAAGCGAAAACTAAAAAAATTAAAATCCAATCTAGACATTCAGTTGATTGACTTGATATACAGGGAACTGAAGGGATCCAGGCAATCTGTCTCGAGGAACACCGTCCAATATTGGGTTATGCCCCCGCTGACTATCTCAAGACATGCACAAATGAACAGTTTAAAGACTTACAAAGCTCAAGGTTCCTTCAGTTGTGGGGGGCTTTAAGCGGAGATTTTGACAAACTGTTTTCGGAATTAAGATGGCTTCAGTGGTGTCAAATTGAACCCAATCTATCTTTTTCGACAACCAATTTGCATCTACCGAAATTAGTGGTGCTGCAATTGTCAAATAGCGATATCACAGAGCATTGGAGAGGATGGAGTTTAGTCATGGTAATATAAAAAAAGAAATCCTTTGTGATGTTTTGTTTGTTTTGCTTTGCTGATCAACTTATTTTATGACATTTTATTCTCATTTATATAGGAGGCAAAGCGGCTGAAAGTTCTCCACCTTTACTCGTGCCGTTTCTTAAGATGTACTCTTGATTTCTCGGCTTTCACAGAGTTAGAGATTCTCGAATTTATATATTGCATCAACCTGGTGCAAGTCCACCCTTCCATTGGCAAAGTTAAGAGCCTTGTTTCCTTGAATTTGTCTGACTGTCAAATGCTCACTGAGCTACCAGAAGAAGTGGGTGAACTAGAAGAACTAAAAGAACTTAATTTAGATATAACTAGTATTAGAAAGATTCCTACATCAATCGGTTCTTTAAGGAAGCTAGAGAAATTGAGTGCCGCATATTCGTTTTTGAGAGAAATTCCTAGCTCAATTGGGGATTTACAGAATTTACAATGTCTAAACTTTGCTTATTCTAAGCTTGAAAAGTTACCCGATGCTATTGGAAGGTTGAAAAAACTACAGACATTTTATCTCTCCTGTACATTGATATCTGACTTGCCGGAAAGCATTAAAAATCTTTCTTCTCTCCAACACCTTCTCATAGGGTGTTGTTTCAAGCTTCGGTCGTTACCAGAGCTTCCTTCTGGCTTAACGTATCTAACAGTCTCTAGTCAGAGTCCCAATTTGCCACAGCTTTCTTGCCTAATCCACCTAGAAGAATTTGGTCTTCATGGATGTCCACTTGAGTACATCCCTGAGCTTCCTTCAAGACTCTTGAAACTTTCCATTTCCTCTTGTGATAAGTTGATATTGCCTGAGTTTGAGAGATTCAAGTACTTGGAAGAGTTGTCAATAAGTTCCTGTAATTCCATTGAAAGATTGGACATTTCAAAATTAAATCGTCTGAAACACTTACAAGTTAGTTATTGCAATCATCTAATTGAAATTCAGTGCCGGGATGACTTTTTCTTGAAGAAGATAGTAGTGTATGGGTGCAAGTCCATTGAAAGGCTGATCCTTTTAGAATTACACCATTTGAAGGAATTAATGGCTCGCTATTGCAACAATCTAATCGAAATTCGAGGTCTTGAAAGTGCGGAGTTCTTAGAGGAATTGAATGTCACTCACTGTGGTTCCATTGAAAGATTAACTGACCTATCATGCTTCGCGATCCTTAAGGAGTTGGTTGTCCACAGCTGTCCCAATCTACGTGGTGTTGAGAACCTCTAGAGATTCTTATCTTAGTGAAGCATATACATATCAGGGTGCTAAACCCCATAAAAGCTACCAAACCTGTCAAAATTTGAAATTTTGAAGAATTTCATGATGAGATATTGCCTTGGTATTACATAGATTCCTAGTGTTGAGGAATTAAGGTCTTGTGCACACAGAGATATCACAGGATGCAAATCAATGGAGAATTTGCCAAAATTATTGGATGTGAGAAGTCACAATCTCTAGGGGTAAGAGACTGTGAGAATCTTAGCTAGCATTGGGGACTTGAACAGTTGGACTAATTTAATTGGATATTTCTAGTGCGACTCGTGGGAAACGATACCAAGATTATATCAACCGTTGCCCTCCATGGCATTAGGTTCTATAAATCTTGTCAAAGCCATAGTGGAAGCTGCTCGAATCATGTCTTTAACAGAGGTAAGCAAGTAAACTATCACTTTTCTTCTGGGATTCATAATCCACTAATCATCACTACCTTCTTTTGACAAGTATGTTTTCTTTGACAGGTTCTGTACTTCCCTAAATTCCTAGTCTTAAATAATAGATGTGGGAAGTTGGTGGTAGAAGGTGACATGATGTTTAAGCCAAGATCAAAATGTAGATCCAAATATGGGTCTATGTACATTAGAACGCATTGGTCATCTAGTAATATTCTTCATCTGTTAACGACTAGCATGAGCAAATAAAGTAACACTTTTTTCGAAGCTATATTTCTTTCAAAATTATTTGCTTGACACTGGGTATCTATTTGATCTAGATTTGCCTAAATGTAACTGCCGTTGATTGCATTATAGCAATTATTTTTCAGTTATTCTTCCTTTAGCAGCTTTCGCAGAGGCATTCGTAGCTTTATGAGGTAAAGAGTGAAAATATCGACATAGATAGACAAGAATTACCTAGTGATTTGCAATTTCCCTCTTGTTAAACCCAGGATTTGAACTTTTCAGCTAGAGGCCGATGATCTTTTGCTACTCAAACTAGTATTTTCCTTGAAAAAAATCCTTTAAATTCCTTTATGAACTCTTTTATGTGTCAAAGTTGACTAATGGCAATTATCCTGGGCAGAAGAACAGCCCAAGTGCCATAACTTGGCACTAGAGGACATTTAAGTGCCATAACTTCAAAATGGTACACTTGAGTGCCAGTTTCGAAGTTAAATGGAACACTTAAGTACCACTCCTGCGAAAATCCGGCCAAATGACTGATGTGGCAACTTTTCGGCGAGTTTGGTCCAAAACGGCATCATTTTGCATGCTGATGTGACGGAGAAAATGCAAAAACGACGCCATTTCATTTAAATAATAATATAAAAATTAATTAATTAGATTTAAATTTAATTTTATTTAAAATATTCAAAAAATTTTAAAAAATTTAAAAAATTAAGAAAAAATTTAAAAATTAAGGAAAAATTTAAAAAATTTTAAAAATTAAGAAACATTAAAAAATTACAAAAATTACAAATATTTTAAAAAATTTAAAAAAAGGGGGGGGGAGGTCGGGGGCGGAGGGCCGAGCCCTAGCCGCCGCCGCCTCCCGCCATCGCCGGGAAGGGCTGGCGATGGAGGGGGGAGGGTTGGCCGGGGTCGCCGGCCCCCGGCCGACCGACGGTGAGGCCTGCAAGCCCTCGCTGAATCATGGCGAGGGCCACGACCCTCGCCCTAGATTTGGGCGAGGGCTCGCGGGCCCTCGTCGCCGGTCGGCCGGCCTCGCCGACCCTTGGTCAGGGCTCGGCAACCCCGGCCGACCCTCCCCACTCCATCGCCGGCCCTTCCCGGCGGCGGCGAGGAGGCGGCGAGGGCCCGTGAGCCCTCGCCTGGCTGCAACCCTCGCCTCAAATCTGGGCACGGGCTGCAACCCTCGCCCCAGATCTGGGGAGGGCTCGTGTGAGGCGAGGGTCGCGGGCCCTCGTCGCCTCCCCGCCGCCACTGGGAAGGGCCGGTGACGGAGTGAGGAGGGTCGGCCGGGGTCGCCAGGCCCTGGCTAGGGGCTGGCGAGGCTGGCCGACCAGCGGCGAGGGCCCGCGAGCCCTTGCCTAGATCTGGGGCGAGGGTCGCGGCCCTCGCCGCGATCCGACGAGGGCTCGTAGCCCTTGCCGTCGGTTGGCCGAGGGCCGACGACCCCGGCCAACCCTCCCCCCCTTCGTCGCTGGCCCTTCTCGGCGAGGGCTTAGCCCTCGGCCGCCCGTTCGACCTCCCCCTTTCTTTTTTTTTTTAATTTTTATAAATTTTTAAATTTTATAAATTTTTTAAAATTTTCTTAATTTTTTAAATAAAATTAAGTTTAAATCCAATTTAAATAATTTTTATATTATTATTACACGTCAGACACGAAACGGCGTCGTTTTTGCATTTTCTCCGCCATATCAGTGTGCAAAACGACGCCGTTTTGGACCAAACTCGCCGGAAAATTGCCACGTCAGCCATTTGGCCGGATTTTCGCCGGAGTGGTACTTAAGTGTTCCATTTTACTCCGATATTGGCACTTAAGTGTACAATTTTAAAGTTATGGCACTTAAGTGTCCCTCCGTGCCAATTTATGGCATTCCAGGTGTCTCAACCTCAATTATCCTATTTAGAACAAAAACCTCTTTATTTTCCGTGATGATTGGAAATCCTGTCAAGTATCTCATTGTTCCCTCGAGCATGAATTCCTTGTAAGTATGAGATACTGAGCTAAAAAAAAGATCAAGATTCAAGTTTCTCTGATGGACGTTAAAAAAATGAATAGGAATTTTAGCTGGTTTGTTTCATAAATGATTGTAGACAAGCTTTCTACGACCAGTTGTCAGACTGTCATTTTGAAAGATTATCAAGCGAGGTAAACTGATGCTTCCTTTGTGACAGGTCTGATCGGTCTATGCAATGATCAAGGCTTACTTTTGGACTTTGATTCAATGAACTGTTCTGATGACCTTTTGCACAATTGGGATAATTTTTTGAAAGGAGCTCAAAAATTTGCTAATTAGTTTGCATCCCATTTGATTATACTATTGTCATTGAATCATTTTATCATGAAGGAAATAGATTCCTAAAAGACAAACCGATAATTAAACAATCAAATGCCGAAAATAAATGCAAAAACCGGCTCGAGGATATGTGTAACAGCGATCGAAAAACATATTACAGAGATTGACATACCTTATTAGCCACTTAGTACTTGTTGCAGTCTCAGAGAGATTGATTGAAACCTTGGAATTCCGTTCTTTGAGAAAGAGTTTATTGTCATCCAAGGAGAAAGAACGTACGTGCTATTTGGTTCAGCTAGCGTTCCTCTTTTCCTTTTCCTTTCTATACAACGGTTATTTTTACTGAAAAGATAACTGTTTTTTTTCTCTCTTATGAGCCATTTCTCTTACGGACCGAGTTTGGCCCAACATGGGCGGACTGGCCTAGCTTGGCCCAATATATAAAAAAAGCCATCATCTACTACTCATACATGGTGAACCGAACCGAGCTCTTTCATCTCCTCTCTGCAGTGGTCATACCAGTAAATAATTCATGCAATCAGTATACTTCAAGAGCTCACTACCATACATCTGTTAGGAATATATAACAACTTAAAATGGTCCGAGTAGATATAGTATGCAATACCCTAGATCAAGCGATCGATTACATTTATATAATTCTCGATTTCTTTTTAATAATGATATATTATATTCACAATTATGATTATCCCAAAACAATCATAATTGGTCGACTAGTGTATACAAAATTGGAATGCGATATCCTAAACTTAATCTTCATCTTTCCTTAAAACTCTCAATTTTAGTTCAACTTGCTTTTCTAAAAAATGTCCTATTAGATAAAATCAATTTATAATCATTATCAATTTGAAAACAAGTAAGAGTCATGAGAGCACTTAATTAATGAGCTCTTTTCCTCAAGAGTCTCACATGGCATAAAAGTTAAAATCAAAATTTTTGTCATTCTTATTGATAGTCTCATGCATATGTAGTATAAAATACATATTACGGTATTAACTCATTTCACATGGAGCATGTGTCTTTACTTTCAATACCATGTAGATGATAGTTCAAATATACCTAATGTCTAACTTGAGTTCACGTATATACTTTTTCAAAGAATTCATCAGAACTCATGTTTGGCATAAAAAAAATAAGTAAAATATGTGGATTATTTTACTTTCAGTTAAGGGTGAGCATGGTCTGAGTTGGGCGGGTCCACCCTTTAACCTTATGACCAATCCGCAAAGTGTAAGTTCTCAATTTTTGGGACCGATGACCTGTTGGAAAAAACTCCTATCATATTTTGAAGCTGACAAAACTTTGATTCTGAATAATGCCAGACTTCTGTGTCAAAGCCTATCATATGTCACCCCCGATTCCACATCCCTTACCTTTGGTCGATTTTAAAATGCGATATCACAGGACTATGTATCACCGACCCTTTCATTCATTTATGCACATGCGGAAGTAGTTATAAATCCCCAGACAATAAAATAATGGAATAGAAAAGCAGGCCATATATTTTTCATACTAAAATTCACAACCACATCTTTTTACACGCATCTCATAGTATTCTACAATACCATATAAACGTAAGTCTAATCTAACATCTATTCACATGCAGACAAGGTCTGACAAGACAGGATGGGATCTCAGTCCTCATCTGGGTCATACTCAGGATCCTCCTCATGGTCATCTTCTTCTTCAAAATCTTCCTTCTCATCTAGTTCCACATTAGGGTTCTCCTCTTCAGATTCCTCCTCATCAGGCTCCTCATTAGGGTCCTGAAATGGTTATTTAATAACCACTGAAACCACGTCTCAGCAAGTTCTACCCCCTAAGATCCGATTAGTAAATTAATACACCTTAGGGCTACCTATGCACAACATGAGTCAGAGGACTTACCTTGGCCTCAAATTCCACCTGCATATTAGCACATATGAAATAGGCACCCAAGTAATTACATCACATATCGAAGCATCGATCTAATCGACTTAGTCGATTACACGCCAACAAGACCACTTAATGTCATTTCCATTCAATCAATCAATCCACAGCATCAAGTCAAGACAGTGATCAATCGACCTAATTGATTACATACCAACAAAACCACTCACGGTCATTTTAATTATTCCAACTCAATTCCCAATTATAAATCACGGTCCTTAGGACACGACTTATCTATAGGTGGTAATCACGGCCCCACCAAGCAACTGTCTTAGATTTAGTGACTTTACGGTCCCACCCGACCCTTTTCCAAGATTCAGTGGCTTTACAGTCTCACCCAACCTTTCCAAGATTTAGTGGTTTTATGGTCCCACCCGACCCTTTTTATGATGCCATACTCTGTCACCGAGCCACATGCATTCTCCAAGAAGACATGCCGAGTCTCCGAGCCACGTGCATTATCTAAGGCTACCTTTTTGCTAAGGTAACATATCCAATCACCAAGCCACATGTCTTTCCCAGGTGACATTCCAATTCACTGGGCCACGTGCATTCTCCAGGTGATTTACCAACTCACTTTCAATACTGACAACCGATACCCGACCAATTCTCAATCACAATGTCAAAATTGCATTATTTAATAACATGACTTAAAAATGCACCATTAAATCAATTCGATACGAATTAAAGCGCAAATAAATAAACGGACTGCTCCACGACAATCAGCACGAAATTCCAGTCACCGGCCATCACGGTTGAATTTTCGAAAAATAAATAATTAAATAATTAATTTTGAAATTTAAATAAATGAACAGAATAATTCCAATTAAGCACATATGAAGATCAATTAAATAAACGGACTATGCCACGATCATCAGCATAAAATTCCGGTTCTTGGCCATCCCAGTTGAATTTTTGGAAAATAAATAATTAAATAATTAATTTCGAAAATTAATTTTTAATTCCTAAAAATTCCACTTAGGCCCGAATCGCCTAATTAACACTCGATAAGGGTCGGGAAAAATCCCAAGAAGCATCCAATAAATGCTATATGCAATTCTCTATCTAAGTACACTAATCAAACAACTAATATGCAATGATTAACTAATAATCGCCAATCAATTCTAATCTAACCATCTAATTACACTTAATTAACACTAATCAACCTTTAAGTATAATTAGCAAACTAAGAAGGCATTAGTGAGTAAAACTCACTTAGTAAACGCGAAGATCGAAAACCGCGATGGCGGCCGAACTTGGGTCGACTTGCTTCACAAGCCCAAGATGGGCTAAACTTGCTAGGCCCCGCTGAAATACAAATGATGCTGGGCTTGAAACTAAACTGAACTGGGCTTGAACTTGAGATGGGGTGACTGAGCTTGGGCCGTAATGCAACTGAACCGAGTTGAACTTCGGTGGATTGAAATTGGATAGCTGAAATCTTGGGCTGCAGTTGGGCTAGACTTCAAAGCTGAAGTTGCCGAAATGAGGGCTTTGAGTGGACCTGCTGGCTGTTGGAATTTCTTGGGCTTCAAAACTGGGCCTGAGTTACTAGATCTTTGGGCTGAAATTGCTGCTGGCTTCATGTGGGTTGGATCCACTAACAAGCTGGGCCGAAAGCTTGGGCTGTTCGGTTGATGGGCTGGAGCAAACAGCTTGGTCTTCTTCGTTGAAGGTCATCCGAGCTTGGAGAATGGCGTGAGGAGCTACAGCACGGCGTGAAGAAGAAATCAACGAACTAGCAGGAGGCAGAAGCTGGTGAAGTTTCGAAGGTCAACTCTTGGGGCTCCTGCTGGGGGAAATTTGACCGACCAAGGCAAAGACACCGAAACGTGGATGGCAGTAGCTTCGGGCTGCTTGCTGGCGTGCGAATGAATGAAGAGGAGCTGCTGTGGAGTTCGCTGACGCACGAGAGGAAAGTAGCTGCTGGCGTCAACACACCGCCGAGGGACCACCAAATTTGACCAAGACGTGGACGCTGAGAAGAACGAAGCAGTGAAGATGAAGCTGCTCGCGTGTGTTGGATGAGCGAAGGTGAACCATTTGCTAAAGCTGATCGAAGAAGCCGATGGGCTTTGGTTTCGCTGGCGTGAGCTGGCATGCGGTCGTGGAGATGCTGGCAGCTGACGTCGAGCTGGGGAATTGGACGCTGAAGGAGAGAGAACAGTTGCTGGCGAGTGTAGGCTTCGTGGTCGACTCGGCGAAGTGGCTTGGACGGTAGCTACAAGAAGCAGCTTCGGTGGGATGGGGATGATAGGGTCGGCAACAAGAAGACCGGTGGAGACCAAACTTGCTAGAGGGAGCAGCAACCTGGCAACAGCTTCAGTGAAATTCTTCGGTGCTGCTGGAGTCTTCGAGCAGGGACTTCATTTGGAGAGGGTGGACGAGAACGTGGTAGAGATGGGCTTCCGTTGAAGCTGGACGAGCGGCAGTTTGTAGGGAAAAATCGCGTGGCTTCGGTGAATTCGAGCGGAGAGTCGACGTTGCAGGTATGAGCGGTCTAAAACGGCCGAAGAAGGGGGCTGAATCGTGTAATGAAAGCCAGCAAAGAGGAATAAATAGTCAACACTTATTTCCTCCATTAACTTCTTGTCCCCCCTCTAATACTTTCTTGGATTGGATTTCCCATAATTAATCCAATTGAAGTCAAAAATATACAGCCCTCCTTAGCTCCGAATTTCCTTTAGTTTATATTTCAATTTCATCTTCAATATCTTCCACAATTTCCCAAATTGAGATCCAATCTCGATGAAGAAAAATCCCGGACAATTTTTTTATAAATCCCCGACACTCATAGGCTTGGCTTGAAAGTCCAAACTCGCTTGAATTCGGTCCATATGAATTTCTGTTAATTTTCCGCAATGTCCGAATGATTTTTTGTAAAAATCTCGGAATCTCCGAAAATTCTTCTGAAACTGAGTCAACGCTCCTAAAATGACCTATGACATGACAAACTCTTCAATTTCTGAAATCGGACTTAGATTGGCGGTTAATTTCACTCCAACACGCTCTTAGCGTGACCTCGGCTACGAGGTAGTTTTCAGAACTTTTTAAGACAAATAACCCGTGATCGATTTTCTTCGAGCCACAATGAACCCACTCGACACATTGGTGACTCTCGATTGTCGTGAAAATCTCTAGGATTCAAATACGGACACAGGGTACCAAAACGATAGTAAAATTAAATTAGTGCCGGTCGATGAGAATTTTCCAATTTAGTGGAGTCACCTACAATCGGTCATTCATCTTAGTCAAACTGACCTATCTCTGATTTTAAATCGATTTTATACTGTGTCGCAATGATCTCTAAATATGAACATGATCGAGAAGTCGATTCCTGGTTGAATTATCAGGTCTATTTGCCTTAAAGTCCTTAATAGCATACCCAGCTAGTCTAGTTATCTCGTGAGTAGCCAACTCAGAGAAAAATACTGTAATCACGTCGATGAAATGCCCAATTTATCTAATCGAAATCAGAGCCTGAAATCTAGATGTCATATCTTACATCAGAAGTCTGCCCACTCTGACGAAGATCCAAACTAAACGAAGAATGAAGACTTAATCAGACTCAGGATTATTTTTCTTCCTTCAAGGCCTCGGTTCGTAAAAGATATATTAGAATTTCTGGTTGGAAATATCACCTACAATTTTTTTTTTGGTGACCCAGGGAACCCAGCATAGTCGGCAGCCGGAGGTAAACCATTGGGGGCGACACATGCTAGCCACCACACACGTGCCACCAGATAAGTCGCCAAGAGACTCAAAGCTAGCCTTCCTGTAACTTGCGTTGCAGGAGCTTTGAACACTAGACCTCCTCGATGAAAGTCTAGCGCCTACCCAACTGAGCTACTGCAGCGGGTGGTATATCACCTACCATATTTGTTATCTTTATTGGAATCAATTTGGAAGCAGCAAATCATTTCGAAAGGCAAGCTTATTTGGAAAGAATTTGCTTATGGAAATCAAGATCCCGATTGTATGGGCGAACAGGATTGACAGGCTTTAATCTCAATCTTCAAACGGCTTGAGATTTCTTTGATTGATTATGTCCAACAGATTGATTAGAAGAATTTCTTTGAAAAGTGCCAACGGTCGAGAAAGCATGAAAGAGTATTTAAGGGGGTTTTCTTAAGTCATTCGAAGAATAACTTGAAAGAAGAATTCCAAAAGCTAAAACTTCCCATTTACTTGTTCTTCCTTACTTAGTGCTCAAATTTGTATTCAAACGAAAGAAAGACTCAAAGTGTGACTTTGTGAGAGCAGTAGAGACTCTTCACTGAGAAGTCAAGTCCATAATGCTGTAATTCTCTTTTGATTCATAATGGAAACCAGCCAAAAGGTTGTTAGTGTGGAAGAGTGGACGTAGGCTTAATCTAAAGCCGAACCACTATAGATTATGTGTTCATTTTATCTTCCCTAAACTCTTTTACTTTATTCGTATTTCAAAATAGTCGTTAAAGTCTAAACTCTTTCAAAGTTTGTTGTTCATCAAGCTCAGTTCAAAAATTAAAGTACTTTAACTGTTTTTTGTAAAAAAAAAAATTCTTACCTATTCACCCCCTCTAGATGTTTATACAAGCCATTTCAATTGGTATCAGAGCCCGTGTGCTGATTTTATTGAAGTGTTTTTATTTCTAAGCTAAAGATCTTCTATGGCTAGTATCTTGGCTCCATTGGTTGAAGGACAGAGCAACGCTAGGCCTCCTTACTTCAATGAAAATGAGTATAATGTATGGAAAAACAAGATGAAGGCATTTCTCAGATCAAGAGATCCCCTGGAGTGGGATGTTGTTGAAAAAGGAATAAATCCTAAAGCATCATCAGTTTCAAACAAAGGGAAAGAAGTGATTAATGCTGATGAATCAACACAAGCTAAAATTACCAAGAGACAGGCTCTTAATGCAAAAGCAATTTATTCTTTGTACTGTGCTTTGTCTCCCATTGAATATAATCGAATTTCTTCTTGTGAAACAACAAAAGAAGTTTGGGACAGACTACATGTTACCTATGAGGGAACTGATCGTGTGAATGAAACAAAGATAAACATTTTGCTTGGACAATATGAAGCCTTCATAATGAAGCCTAGAGAATCTATTACTGATATGTTCAATCGCTTTACAGAAATTGTGAATGGCCTGGCATATCAAGGTCAACTAATTTCTGGACCAATGAAGGTCAACAAACTACTGCATGAACTTTCAAAAGACTGGAATCATATGAAGACTTCAATCAGAGAAACTTAGAGAATCATGCCTCTATCAATTGACAAACTGATAGGCACACTTCAGTCACATGAAGTGGAGTAAATCAATGATGAGGAAAATCTAAAAGGTAAAAAAAAATCAATTGCATTAAAGTCTAACATTGATTCTGACGATACATATTCAGAAGACGATATGGATGATAAAGAACTGGCCCTTATGATAAAGAAATTCAGAAGACTAAATAGAAAAGGTAGAAAGTTCGATTGGAATAAGCAAATCACGCAGAATTCCCCAAAGAAACCAACAGAGGAAGTCAAAACTAGCAGAGATGTAATATGCTTTGAATGCAAGAAAAATTGGCATATCAAACCAAATTGTCCCTTGTTGAAAAAGAAGAAAGGGAAGTCTGAGAGATAGAAAAATGCTCTTAAAGCAAAAACCTAGAGTGACACTGAATGTGAAGAAAGTGAAGAAGAATTTGCAAACATATATCTGATGGCTCACTCAAAATTAGACTTAGAATCAGAGACTGACACTGATTCAAATTCCGACAAAGAAGTTGAGGTTAGTCACTATGAAATTCCTGTTAAAGTCTCAATGTATATTGATGAATTTTACCTCAATCTTAAATCCTTTCTTAAAAGGATCTCCGAACTGAAGAATGAGAATTCTAAGCTCAGGCAACAGGAAATTTCTTGGACAGAAAAGTTTGAAAGTCTAAAAAGAAGTTTTGATAACTTAAAACAAGATTCTAATTCTCTTTCAAATGAGAATGTTGTTTTGAAAAGGGAAATCTCAAATATTACAAGAAGATTTTCAAAATGTTCAAAAAAACTGGAGAAAATTCTTACAGCTCAAATACCCTATTTTAACAAATCTGGTCTGGGTATGAATTCTAAAACTATTCCTTTAATTGATTTTCCTAAAGTAAAAGAGAGACTTAGGTAAAGACTTGCAAAAACATTTTATAAAAATCATTTTTAGAAAGTATTTGTTACATCTGTTGGTCGTAGTGCTCTCAAATGTTCTAAGTGTAACAGCTCAAATCATTTCGAGAAAAAATGTCCCAAGGTTTGGAGATCGATTAAGAAAGATTGGGCAAAAACTGTTTTTAATACTAACACTCCTGGACCCAAAAAAATATGAGTACCAAAGAAAGTTTGAGTTTTACTTATGATTGCGTTCACTATTAAAAGAAAAATCAAATGGTACTTAGATAGTGGCTGTCCCAGGCATATGACAGGAGACTTTAGCTGTTTCGTAAAGCTTGACAAACTAAATGGAGGAAAAGTTTTTTTTTTTTTTTTTTTTTTTTTATAGAGGAAACAACAAAGGAAAAATTATAGAATGTGGAACTGTGAAGATTGGAAGTCTAACTATCAACAATGTTTCCCTGGTGAAAGGTTTAAACTACAATCTTCTAAGCATAAGTCAGTTTTGTGATACTGATTTCAGAATAAACTTCCAAGAAGGCATTTGTTCTGGAATAAGTCAAGACTCTCAATCATTTACTGGGTGGAGGCACGGTAACATATATCTTATGGATGTAAATCTAGAAAGTTCTCAGTGTCTTATTTCTATTCAAGATGAAGCAAGTTTCTGGCATTAAAAGCTCGGTCATGTGAATATGAAGCAAATTGCAAAAATTCCTTCTAAGAAGCTGGTTTGAGGGCTTCCGAATTTAGCTTATTAGAAGACTGAATTATGCACTCCATGTTTCTTGGGAAAGCAAGTCAAAAGTTCTTTTAAATCAGTAAATTAGGTTTCTACCAGTCGAGTATTGCAGCTTCTTCACATGGATCTTTTTTGACCAACCAGAACTCAGAGTCTTGGTGAAAAGAAATATTGTCTAATAATTGTGGATGATTATTCACGTTTTACTTGGGTATTTTTTTTTGGCAAATAAGTTTGAAACTTTTTCATATTTTTCAAAGTTTGCCAAGAAAGTTCAAAATGAGAAAGGTTATGCTATTTCAAGCATAAGAACAGACCATGGAGATAAGTTTGAAAATCAGGATTTTGCAAACTTCTGTGTTGAATATGGTTTTCAACATGTTTTCTTTTTTCTATACACTCCAGAACAAAATGGGGTTGTGGAAAGGAAAAACCAATCTTTATAGGAGATGGCAAGAACTTTATTGATAGAAAGCAAAATATCATCTTGATTTTGGGTAGAAGCAATTTCAACAAGCTGTTACATTATCAGCGGGATATTCTTAAGGCCTATCTTAGAGAAAACTCCCTATGAAGTATATAAAGGAAAGAAGCCAAATGTTTCCTACTTTCATATATTTGGCTATAAATGCTTTATTTTGAAGAATGCGAATGATCGATCTGGAAAGTTCGAAAAAAAATCAGACAAATAAATTTTTCTTGGCTATTCAACTTCAAGCAAAGCTTACAGGGTCTTTAACAAGAAGACTTAATCTGTGGAAGAATCTATGAACATTAGATTTCAAGATTATGTGCAGAATCAACTAGAGTGGTTTCAACTTGAAGAGTCTGAACAAGTTCCAGACTTAATAAAGTCTACTTCCCCCGAAGAGGTTTAGACTTCTGGAGTACAGCAACAAGCAGGACAAGAAGATTCAAACGGAATAGAGAATCAACAAATTCTCAGGCCAAATAACAACTGGAAACACAAGTCAACTCATCCTAAAGAACTCATCATTGACAACATTGATGAAGGAATTCGCATCAAATCCAAAGGAAGAGAAGACTCTAGTGCTTTAGCACTTATTTCTGAGATAGAACCAAAAGGAGTAGAAGAAACATTGTCTGATGAAAGCTAAATAGAAGTTATGCAAGAAGAACTTAGACAATTCAGCATCAATGTTGTGTGGGAGCCGATTCCAAAACCCAAAGGAAAAATTATTATTGGAACGAAATGGGTTTTCAGAAACAAGATAGATGGGAAAGGTAAAGTGATCAAGAACAAAGCAAGACTCGTGGCGAAAGGATACACTTAAGAAGAATGGATAGACTATGACGAGACCTATGCACCAATAGCAATGTTAGAAGCAATTAGATTATTGCTTGCTTTTGCTTGTTTTCAAAATTTCAGGTTATTCTATATCGATGTCAAAAGTGATTTCCTTAATAGATTCATTTAAGAATAAGTCTATGTGAAACAACCACCATGATTTGAAGATCCAAGAAAATCAAACTCTGTCTAAAGACTAAAAAAGGCTTTGTATGGTCTGAAGTAGGCTCCACGAGCTTGGTATGAAAGGTTGAGTAAGTTTCTAGCTCAGAATTGTTTTGAGAAAGGAAAAGTTGATACCACTCTGTTTATAAAAAGTGAAGGATAAGATTTTCTACTTGTACAAATTTATGTAGATGATATAATCTTTGGTTCTCTTAACAAAAGTCTTTGCAAGAAATTTTTAAGATTTATGCATGATGAATTCGAAATGAGCATGATGGATAAATTAACCTTCTTTCTGGGATTGCAAGTTAGACAATCAAAGAAAGGTATATTCATTCACCAGGAGAAATATGCCAAAGATCTTATCAAGAAATCTGGATTGGAAAATTGCAAGAGAACAGAAACTCCTATGTCGAGTTCATCAAAACTGGACAAGGATGAAGGAGGGAAGAGAGTAGATCAAAAGCTATACAGAAGCATGATCGATTCTCTTCTTTACCTCATTACCTCTAGACCTGACATATTATTTAGTGTGTGCAAAGATGCTAGATTTCAGTCTGATTTGGAAGAATCTCATCTAAGTGCTGTTAAACACATCATAAAATATATTGCGACTTTTCCAAAGCTGGGTCTTTGGTATCCAAAAGAATGAGACTTTACTCTTCTTGGTTATTCTGACGTTGATTTTGCCAGTTGTAGAGTCTACAGAAAGAGCACATCTGGCACTTGTCAACAGTTGGGACAAATGCTAGTATCTTGGTTTTCAAGGAAACAAAGTACGATGGCATTATCAACAGCAGAAGCAGAGTATGTTGCTCTTGGGAGTTGTTGTTCTCAAATTCTTTGGATAAAATAACAACTAAGAGACTTTGGAATAGAAGAATCTTACACAAAGATCATATGCGATAACACAAGTGCTATCAATCTCACTAGAAACCCAATTCTTCATTTTAGAGCAAAGCACTTGTGTTGAACAGAAAGGTGATAAACCCTCAAACAGTGGATTTTGACTTCTTAGACTCGATAAAGGTAAACTTAAGGGAAAAGTTGGCCATCCTTCAACTTGAAAAGTTTTCTGCTGAGACGGCTATGGCTTATCCTGAATTGGCAGCATATTTCTACTCAAATCTATCTTTCCTTGATCAAACTCACATTCAGTTCACTGTTTGTGACAAAATCTTTGTTGTGGATGTTGACATTTTAGCTAATATTCTAAGAGTTAAACGAAGTGGTTTTCAATCAATCAAGGGATAAGTGTTCCAAAAGTCCTACAACTTGTCACGAAAATGCATTTCAGTCCTAAAACTTGCAAAAAATGTATTTAAGTCCTAAAACTTGTCAAATTGTTTCAAACGAGTCCTAAGATCGACGTTGTTAGTCTTTTCCGTTAAAAATGCTGACGTGGCATTTTAAATAATTTTTATTTTCCAAGTGTATTTTTTAATTAATTTCTATTCATTTTTAAAAAATAGATTTAAAAACTAAAAAAAAAAATTTATTCTTATCCTATTTTCAACAAAAACTAAAAAGAAAAGTTAAAAAATTTATTTTTAAAATTATTAAAAAAAAATTAGCGCGGCTCTTCTCCCCCGCCACCGCGGCCGTCGTCGCCCGTCACCGGAGGGGCCGGGCAACGGTCGTCGGCCCTGGGCGGGGGTGGCCGGACCTCGCCGGCCCCCCCGTGAGGGCCGGCGATGACTCACCCAGGGGGCGACGGCCGCCGGCCCCCCGCGAGGGCCGACGGGCCCAAATCGGGGCACCCTCGCTCGGCCCGGTGCGGGTGCCCGGATCTGGGCCCGTCGGCCCTGCGGGGGCCGTGGCCGTCGCCCCCCTGGGTGAGTCGTCGCCGGCCCTCGCCTGGGGCCGGCGAGGCCCGGCCACCCCCACCCAAGGCCGACGACCATCGCCTGGCCCCTCCGGCGATGGGCGCGGGAGGAGCCGCTTTTTTTTTAATAAATATTTTAACTTTTTTAAATTTTTTTGGTAAAAATAAGATAAAATGAATAAATTTGATTTTTTTAGTTTTTAAATCTAATTTAAAAAATAATTAAAAAATTCACGTGGAAAATAAAAAAATTATTTAAAATGCCACGTCAACATATTTAACGAAAAAGGCTAATGGCGTCGATCTTAGGACTCGTTTGAAACAATTTGACAAGTTTTAGGACTTAAATGCACTTTTTGCAAGTTTTAGGACTGAAATGCATTTTCGTGACAAGTTGTAGGACTTCTGGAACATTTATCCCATCAATCAATATCTCTATCGGTCAAGCCACTAGATTTTTGGTGAAGGACAAACTGCCAAGTGGAAGTATCACATACTCTCGATTGCCAGCCTCCAACATTCTATTGCACAAAAGCGTCATCAATTGCATTAGACCCAAGGCAGCCTCCAAAACCTATGTCTCCAGATTTTAGGCAAAAATCATGTGGGCAATTTGCAATGGCATTCGTTTCTCACTTCCTCATACTATCCTACTGCATATGTACATGACCGTGATGAAAGAAAATAGCCAATTTCCCTACTCTACTTTGATTACAAAATTGTTCCGACACTTTCAAATCCAGTTTCCCTCTCAACTCTGCACAAGAACTATTAGTCCTATGGAGATAGGAATGAAGATGATCTCCAAAATGAGGCTGAAGGATCTAACTAAGGCCATTGAGCTTTTGAAGAAGGGATCCTCAAGCAGAATCAAGGAAGGATCTACTACTGCAAGGAAGCGAAAAGGAAAGGATATTGTCCAAACAATTTCAAAGAAAAAGAAGTCTACCCTCCTGATAGACAAAGAAGAGGAGGATAATCTGACAATATCTACTTTGGCCTTGCGACATCTTCAAGGTTCTGTTGATTCTGAGGAGAGAGAGGAAGAGGATAGAGAACAAGAAGCAAAAGAAGAGAGTGATGCAAAAAAGAAGGATGAAGATGTTGATTCTGAAGCAACAGAAGAAGAGGAAAGAGAACAAGAAGAAGAGGAAGCGAGTGATGCTAAAAAGTCAGCATAAAAGAAGAATGTAGATGAAGATTCTGATGGAGACAATGGTGCAATACCACTATCAGATGACTCTGTAGACAACGAGGAAAATACTACATCTGAACGGGAAGACATTGAACAAGAAAAGAATTTCAATGTTGCAAAGGAACAGGTACAAAAAGATGAGGTCTCCTCTCCACCTACAAGCACCAAAGCAAGGGAAGATGTTGAGAAAACTCCTCTAATTGCAACTACTGCTAGTGATGGCATTAGCAAATCTCCTGCAGACGCTGAAGATGTCTTTGCATCTCATTTTCCTGATGTTGATGCAGAAACTCCAAGTCAGGGTGCAAAACAATCGATCAAGTTGATGTTCCCTCATTTCTCAATACTCCACAGACTCATTTCGCTGACGCTAGTGCTCAAACAGAACCTGAGGCAAACTATCCAAGGATAGTAGAGCTCATTTTGGAGATAAAAGCTCAACAATATGCCATGGAAGTTGAGATTCAGAAGTTACACCCTGCTTTGAGATCTACTACATTTACTAGCAAGATACAATCTCTAGATACTCAAGTTCAAAATTTGAATCAACAGGCTTCACAGATTGTCGCCAAAGTCAAGAATGTCTATCATTAGTGCCGGGAGAAGCTTGAGGAGGTAGTGCAGTCACTAGGGGATTTCTGACTCGTTCGAGTTTCTAGACAACCCTAATTGATTTTATATTTTAATCTTCCTATTTTGACTTTCTCTTTCTTTTTGCTGTTGACAAAAAGGGGGAGAATGAGAGCAGATTTAAATTGCTTGTTTGAACTTGTTTGAACTGGTTGTGTTGAACATTTATATTATGCATTTTGTGGTTGTGATTATGAATTGAATCTTTGTCTAAATTGTCAAAGAATATTGTGTTTTCTATGGTTGCATAATTGTATTCAGATCTATAACAATTTGTTTTTATAAGTTATCATGTACTGCTAAAGTATTGTTTTGCAGGATATAAGTTTTAAATCTGTAGGAAAGTTTTGTCACCATAAAAAAAAGGGGGAGATTGTTGGAAAAAACTCTTATCAGATTTTGAAGCTGACAAAACTTTGATTCTGAAGAATGCCAAACTTCTATGTCAAAGTCTATCTTACATCATAAGTCTGCCCACTCTGACAAAGATCCAGACTGAACGAAGAACGAAAACTTAATCAGACTTAGGATTATTTTTCTTCCTTCAAGGCCTCAGTACGTATAGGATATATCAAGCTTTCTGGTTGGAAATATCACCTACCATATTTGTTATCTTTATTCGAATCAATTTGGAAGCAGCAAATCATTTCGAAAGGCAAGCTTATTTGGAAAGAATCTACTTATGGAAACCAAAATCCTGATTGTATGAGTAAACAGGATTGACGGGCTTTCATCTCAATCTTCAAACGGCTTGAGATCTCCTTTATTGATTCTGTCCAACAGATTGATTGGAAGAATTCTTTTGAAAAGTACCAACAATCGAGAAGGCATGGAGGAGTATTTAAGGAGGTTTTTTAAAGTTATTCGAAAAATAGCATGAAAGAAGAATTCCAAAGTCTGAAACTTCTCATTTACTTGTTCTTCCTTACACAGTGCTCAAATTTGTATTCAAAAGAGAGAGAGAGACTCAAAGTGTGATTTTGTGAGAGCAGTGGAGACTCTTCACTAAAAAGTCAAGTTCATAAAGCTTTTATATTCTTTTGATTCATAGTAGAAACTAGCCAGAAGGCTGTCAGCGTAGGAGAGTGGACGTAGGCTTAATATAAAGCCGAACCACTATAAATTCTATGTTCATTTTCTCTTCCCTAAACTCATTTACTTTATTCGTATTTTAAAATAGTCGTTAAAGTCTGAACTCTTTCAAAGTCTATTGTTTATCAGACTCAGTTAAAAAATTAAAGTACTTTAATTGTTTTTCGTAAAAAAAAAAATTCTTACCTATTCACCCCCCTCTAGGTGTTTATATTAGTCATTCCATGACCGACCCTATTGAGCTTGGGACTGAGGACCGAACCAACCCAATGAGTTCGGTCCAATTCAAAGGTCAATTAGAAAAAAAATTGATAGCTTTTTTGTTTTATTTTTTGTACTCATTGAAAAGGCGATTGAGGACCGGATCGACCAAATAAGTTCGATCAGATTCTAGGGTTAACTCAAAACCAACCAATAATTTTTTTGTTTCATTTTTTGTACTCTTTGAAAAGGCGACCAAAAACTGGACCTACTAATGGGTTCAATTCGATTCCAAGGTTAACTTAAGACCAACCGTTAATTTTTTTATTTCATTTTTTTGTACTCCTTGAAAAGGTGACTGAGGACCGAACTAACTCAATGGGTTCGGCAACGAACAAGGTCAACGAAGAGAGGTGAGTGGAAAGCGTCAAATGGGGCTAACGTCGAATAGAGCGAACACCGAGCAAAAAGGGGGGCAAGTGTCAAGCATCGAGCAGTGAGTGGCGTGAGCAACCATAAGTGAGCGAGGCTAATGTTGAGCGATGAGTAGGGAAGTTGTGTCTTTCAATCATGACAAATTGAAGATTAAGAGGACAAAGAAAACAGAAGAGAATGAGTATTAGAGAATGATATCGTGAGAAGTTGTTTATGTAGTTTTGGATACCGTGAGGACTCCTCATATAGGCATTTTCCTCATTTGTAAATTATGGTTGTTTATGCCATGAAAGACATTAAAAGTCTAAGCTACTAAAGAATAGCGTAAAATTACTTGGACTCCTCACTAAGGAGCTGTTTAATGTTGTCGACACTATTTGACTTAGGGTTTTCTCTAGATAAAAAATTATAAATAATA
This sequence comes from Eucalyptus shirleyi, assembly GCA_017140165.1. NCBI lineage: Eukaryota > Viridiplantae > Streptophyta > Magnoliopsida > Myrtales > Myrtaceae > Eucalyptus > Eucalyptus shirleyi. The sequence goes on from CM029454.1 coordinate 1,470,773, forward strand.
TATTAGCGATATAAAATATATATATATATAAATAATATATTAGTTATATAAAATATATTATATTTTAGATATATCATATATAATATATACAATCAGAGTTGGTCTAGGTTGGACCAACCCTAAACTCTCCAAACCGAGGACCAACCTGCACAATACTAGTGTAGGGATCCCAAGACCAAGGACCGACCTGATACTCTTGGGAACCGAACCAAGATTGGTAGGATTGGGCCGGTCTAGGGTCGGTCCAGGGTTGACCCTAAACCAATGCTCACCCCTACTATCATCATCTCAACATTTAGTTAATGCGACATTTATATTTTAAGTTTGAGTTCTCGATTATCACCTAGATAATAAGCTTAAAATTATCTCATCTCTATTTATCAAGTAATAAATAGATGCGATTACCCGTGTGAGTAAACTAATCTCTTATCTGTTCGACATACTTTCTCAATATATAATGCACTAAGTATTAAGATATATAAATGTCAAACAAAAACTCATAGACATTAATAATGAAAAACAACTACTTAAATGTGAATACTTAGGGAAATACAATATTTCGTATATCAGCTTCTATGCAATCCTAAAGATTCTATATATTTGGTCTTATCATTATATTTCGGACCCTAAGTGTATACTATTGCTACTTGGCTATTACAATTAACCAACAATGAGTTTGTAGGATTCTTAACAACACCTAAATGATCCAAAAATCTCTTAAACCAAACAGCCTCTTATATTGTTAATGATAATGCCACAAACTCAGCTTCCATCGTGGACAAGGTTATATACGTTTGTTTCTTACTACTCTAAGATATGGAGCCATTATTTAGTAAAGGTAGATTTCCTTTCATTTAAATCTCCTCCTCAATCAGCATCTGACTAGCTTTCAAGCCGTTGATTATTTCATTGATAACTCAGCATATAATCAACAGTTCTCTTCAAATACCTCAGTATTCCTTTGACGGTTATTCAATGTACTTGACTTAGAGTGGATTGGTACCTACTTAGTATTCCAACTGCAAAACATATGTCAAGTCTTGCACGCATCATAGCGTACATTAAGCTTCAAACAACATTAGTATAAGGAACACGTTGCATTTGTTCCCTCTTTTGTAAAGTCTTTGGACACATTTTATGGTTCAATCATTCACTTTTTGCAATTAGAGTATTTATGGATTTGCAATCTTGCATATGAAATTGTTTAAGAACCTTGTTTATATATGTTTCTTGTGAGAGAGACAATAATCTCTTGAAATCTTAACTCGTGATGAAATAAATGAATAGTCCCATACATTACTCTCACATTCATGGACCACAGATGTCATAATGGATTAAATATAAAGGAAACTCAGCTTTTGTACTTTTTTCCAAATGGTCTTCTCGTCGTTTTCCTTGTTAAGCAATGCCTACATATAGGCGAATCAACTTTTTCAATGTTACCCAACAAACCCTCTTTGGCTAATCTAGCATGCCACATTCACATCATTATCATATGAATCATAAGATATGAAGAGGGAATAACAAACATTAACATTACTATAGTCAACATTTAACACAATAAAACCATCTAAAAAAATAACCACAACCATAGTAATTTATATCCAAATACAAATCCACACTATTATTATGAAAGTTTAAATTGAAACCTAGTTTAATCAACACTAACACAGACACTAAATTTCGACGAATCTTCGAAACATATGGAACATCATATAGTAATAAAGTGCGTCCATCACACATATTTAATTGGCATGTGTCAATCTCTTTTATTTCAGCTTTGGAGTTGTTCCTACATAAATCCATTTCATTCTAGTCGGTACTAATCGAAATTCCATGAAGGTTTTTCTATCCTTTGCTACATGGTTTGTTGCTTTCGAATTTACAATCTACAAAACATTATATTTAGTTAAAAGTACATAAATTGATACATAAGGAAAACTTTCAAGAATACAAGTGGTGTTTACCTTCTTTGACTTTCAACCATCGTAAGCATAGTGACCCTTCTTGCTATAGTTGTAACACTTCACCCTTAACATTCTCTTAACCCAAAGACGCTTTCCTCTCTCATATTGGTCTACTATTGGCTTCTTCCTTAAAGAGCTTGCTCCCTTACCTTTAGACATTTTGAATGAATCAGGACGCTTACACTTGGAAATCGAAGCCCCTTGTGAGCTAGAATCGGCATAATAAATATCAGTTTTTGGCTTCGCCACCAAGAGATTGTTCTCTTCTAGCTCAAGGTGGCACACTGCATTCTCAAAGATTTTGATTTTCTTATTATGGGTCAAATGCACCATCATATACTCCTAACTTTAAGGCAAGGAACGAACCACTATTTGCACTTGTTGCTTGTCAATCAGAACGTGGCCAGCATTTTTTAGCTCATTAATCATGTTTGACATCTTTCTCAGGTGCTATTTTATGATCTGATCATGAGGCTTCTTGTACGAGGCAAACCTTATAGTGAGCTGTCTCAGCTTAGTCATGGATGTATGATCAAATCTCGCTACCAATGCTTCCCACATTTCTTTAGCATTCTCAAAATGCCCGAACTCTCGCATAACATCATTCTCCATGCTACTTAACAAGGTGATGTGAGCAAGCAAATTCTTTCTTTTCTATGCAGTAAATTCCTCCTTATCTTTTTTGTGTTGTGCAGTGTTTCGATCTTTAAGCTCTTCATAACCAGGTAAAGAGCTTCTAGTGCATCTTGCTCTTCTAGCATATATTGGATTTCATATGCCATATTTTATAATTATCGCCATTCAACTTCTCTCTTTTGTTTAATTAGCGACTATGCTCTTAGTTGTTGAAGCCACCGATTCTAAACATATCAAACACACATGCATGAATTATTAATACTTATCATTTGTGCATCTATTTTGCATAAACTAATCATATTAATGAATAATTTCAAATAAGATTTTATAATCAAAAGGTCACCATCGTTTCCAATCATCATCCAAAAACCTAAATTGAAATTGTCATTATTATAATCTTCTATGCAAAATAAGTCATTTGAAGCTACTATAATTTCTTTGAACTACTCACAAGAATTAATAATAACATAAGCAATTGATATTGAATATCCATTAATGGAAAAACACATATTTGCATAATATAACCAATACATCAGAAGCTACAACAACATCAATATGGAAGAAACTATCTGCATAAGATATCCATAAAACATCCTAAATAAACACAAAATTAACTAACATCAAGTTAACCTATGAACAGGGAAAGATTTATCTAATTTCTTTATAACTTTCTCCGTGTATTTTAAATGCACATTGAGCATCCACAGAAAAACAAACAAAAATCCCTTAGGTTTCTCCCTCGTACATTCATTCTCCGCTAGGTTGAATTCATTCCTAGGAATCCTATAGTATTCCTTTAAAAAGCTGTTACAAGTTTCATATAATCCATAACCACGTTGACCTCCCATAGGCGATTAAACACTACTTGTCATTTAGATGAAAAAGTGTTAATTAAGACCTCACCATCTCAAAAACCGGTATGGGATAACCATTCCAAATGACTCTTTGTATCATCTTGTTGACCTCGAGCACATGTTCAATTATATCACCACTTTCTCACCGATAAATAGTCAACTCAACTATCATTGCTCTAATTATTGCCTTTTGTCCTTCTGACAATACACGAATGGGTGTACGCATATGACGGGGAAGCATTGTTACTGCAACAAATGTAGAACAAAAGAGATTACATATAATCCATAGTGAATACAATTAAAAAAAATCTTTTTTTGGCCAATGGTCAATGCCGGTCAATAAAAGTCAACTCCGATCGACTGTCAACAGAAGACCGAGTCAAGTTAGCCGAGTTGGGTCAACGAGTTGACCGGGTTAGGTTAGTGAGGGGCAAAATCGCAAATTTTTTAAAAGAGGAGGGGCATAACAGTAAATGCCCATGTAGGCGCGTGTCACGCACGCACCAGCGATTGCCGCATGCGTGCCGCGCACGGGCCTGAGGTTTGCCTCTTGCGCGTGCAACACATGTGTCGATGAACCCTACATCTTCCGACCATGCATGGCGGCACGTCCGGCTAGCTTCGACGGTGTGCTACCACTCGTTTTTGTTGTCTTGACAAGAATTACAATCCTGCACTATCAAAAACAAATTTTGATGTATAAAAAAAAAAAAAAAGAGGGGCGAATAGTGTGTCTAGTGTTAAGATTTTCGCCCTTAAACGTCCATCAATAATGTTTCTCAATATTTCGGCCAAAAAAATAATTATAAACATCAAAAATGATTGGGAAACATGAACATTATCGCTCCGATACTAATGAAGGAAACGGATTCCAAGAAAACCAACTAATATTCGAAAAATCGAATACCAAAAGCAAATGCAGAAACAAGCCCAAGGATACATATAACACCGATCGAAAAGTATATCCCCAAAACGAACATACCTTATTAGCCACAGATTAAGTACTTGTTGCAGTCTTAGAGGGATTGATAGAAGTCTTGGAGTTCCGTTCTTTGAGAGAGAGTTTACTGTTATCCAAGGAGAAAGAACGTACATATTGTTTGGTTCAATTAACGTTTCCCTTTCCCTTTTATATGGCAATTATTTTTACTTAAAAAAATAACTGCTCTTTCTCTCTCTTATTAGCCCTTTCCCTTACGAACCGAGTTTGGCCCAACATGGGTGGATGGGCCTACCTTGGCCCAATATATAAAATAACCCATCATATCACATGATTGATCTGGTTCTAGCTAACTTGGCTGAGGAAGTTCAAATTCTATACTAGAGATTGATCAAAATGAAGTGCAGGATTTTGCCTAGGAAGCATCAACAACAACTAAAGGCCATCTTGAGTGCTGACCTTGAAGAGGCTGATGGTCCAACTGGTGTGTCCTAAGTTTCTTATGCTTGGATCGAAACACTTGATATGGTCTCAATAGCACATCCCTGATAATTGTGAATGTATTCGTTCTCAATTAAAACTGCTTTATGGATGCTTATCAGGCTCTTCCTCTCTGTGCATCAAATACTTACCTGCTGATTTTTCAACATGCTACCCTGATGCAAAGTTGTTTCATGCGGTTGCGTTCTAATGATATCACTCCGGTACTCAATGAGACTCTGCGAGACAAGTATGCACCGACGGTTGTACCATAACTATGAAAGAGTAACTTTTCCGCTTATACTATATGAGCTATGGAATTTCACCTGAAAATTCATATATTAGGACGCGTGATGGCAATCTCCTCCATTTCTATCAATTTATTATCAGGATAATATTCTTTGAATGTTGTCATATAGGTCCCTAACTCGATGAGCTTAGTTCTCATGTATGCGACGTGTAAAGTTAAAATTCACCTCCTACCAAACCATTCAGTATTGCTCATTTTGCTAATCGGATATTGCAAAATAACCAAGTGACAATTTTTTGTTATGTAGTTTAGGCACATCACCTTTCCAGCATAATCATATCGACATCAGTTATGCTCCTTAACACAAACAAGGAAAGTGTTGCTAATCTTACATCTCTCAAGTCTGTTGTTTTCTTTTTCATTAGCCAACTGATGAAGTCTCTTTTCATTGTAGTCCAAGCACGAACTAATCAGAGATACCCGGAATGTGTGGCAAGATATGTCCCCAAATTTTTATGTTGGTACAAATAATGTTCATGTATTTTTACCTCATCATTCATGAAATAATTGAGATGCTACGATCTCAACTGTCTTCATTTATTGATAACTAGTTAATCCTATCCTTCTTGGGTAGATTCAAGCTACATTTCATGAAATTAAGAGAAAGTCCCCTAACACCATGGGATGGAGATGCGGGCAGGAATGAGTTATGTCGTGAGACATTATGGAAAGGTGTTCCAAAGTTCTTCGCTATTGGTGTTTGTCGTGTGCTCCGTGTTGTTAATACTCTCATAGGATTCTTGATATAAAGTGACCTGTTCTCATGTGGTGTGGTAGTCCTTTCCAAGCTTTGACATCATGCCATTCTTTAGCAACAACCAAATCTCAAAATGCTTGTAGGAAGACCGCATATGCAAGTGGTAGTTAAGCATAAAATCAAATTTGTTAACACGATAACTGTCTAGATGTCCACTTCAAGCTATAAATTTTTGACTGGAAGAGAAACTTTTTTCCCTAATACAGCCGAATCTCAAAAGGCGAATGTTGTGGAATCAGCAAAAAATCTGCCATTTGTGTAAGTGCTAGGATGAACACCTAAGGGGGTGAATAGGTGTGAAAACAAATTTTGCAAAATGCAATGAAAAACTTTACTTTTAATCTGAGGCTGGTTGACTTCAGACTTTGCAGAATGATTCAGACTTTAACAGTTATATCTAAGTGCAAAAATATATGGCAATAAGTAAAGTAGAGGAGTTCAAGGAAGAGAATAAAAACACAAAATTTATAGTGGTTCGGCTTAAATCAAATCTACGTTCATTCTCCCACGCTAATAGCCTTCTGGCTAGATTCCACTATTCGATCAACTAGAGATTACAATTTTGAGTGCAAACACTCAGTGGTAGATCACACTATCTCACTAAGTCACTCTTTTGGTATTTCTTTCACGATCACAAATGTTTAAACTCACAAGAGACAAGTGTATGATCAAAGGTCACTCAGACTTTGGAATTATAAATTCTACGCTCCATCTCTTACTTGCTCATCGGTCCTTGATCTCCTTAAATACTCCTCCACTTCCAAACTAACCGTTGGACAGTATCTTAGAGGATTGTCTTCCAATTTGCTCATTAGACAGATCTGTATCTAGAAGATTTGGTAGCCATTAAGTGATAGAAATAGAATCCCAAATTGATTCTGATCGCCCATACAAACAGAATATTGATCTTCATAAGTAAAGCTTCTTCGTTTAGAAAGTCCTTGTCTTCAAGATCCAATTGTCAATCAATTAGATTGAGTCAATCAAATCAATCTTGATGTAGAATTTAAACCAAATCACTAGCCGTTATACGTTTGAGACTTGTGTTATATTCTGTAAAGTTGTTTCGTTTTGAACATGCTTTGTTCTGATTCTACTACGTTCTGAACTTATGTTTCATTCTAGACGTAAAGTCTGAGGGTGTTTAAACTAAAGTAGAGTCTTTAGTGTCTTCAGTCTAAAGTAGAGTCTGAGTGCAATAGACTTTACAATCTGGACGAAAGTCTAAATATAATATGATTCTAAACAGACTTAGCTTTAAGGTCTAGACACAATTTGAATAAGTTTAACTTCAGCATAGAATCTGTCTTATGGTTCTTCATTCATGTTCAATCTGGAATTTGTCAGAGTGGGTAGATTTCTGATGTAGAACAAACTTTGACACTAAAGTTTGGCAATCTTCAGACTTTGACATAGAAGTCTGGAAATCTTCATAATAGACTTTGGACATGTGTTACGTTCAGTCTTCTAGTAGTCTTCAGATTTTGACAATATCCTTTACATGTTCTATCATATGCATAATCTATTACTTAACCATTAAACACCTTAATAGCCTTTAATTTATTTTGTCATCTTCAAAATATCATAAGGGATTTCCCTAATAATCTTCCCCTTTTTTATGATGACAAAACAATATCTGAATATGCAGATGTGTAATCACACTTTCTAAAATAATGATAAATCAATAATCAAATTTTAGATTTTCAAAAAATGTGATTTGAATCAAAAGACAGCAAATAGATTGAGCATAACAATACATAGAAAAATAATCGCAGCTTAATATTATAATAACAACCAATCAACACATATGCATATTTATATTCTCCCCCCCCCCTTTTTGTCATAATCAAAAAGGGATAATAACGGAAACGATATCACGTAAAGAATATAAAACGATAAATATATCTTGCATGAAATACAATTTCCAAAGAATCAGCTTTTACAAAGTAAAACGAATATCAAAGATATGTAATATAGCTTACTTCGATCATATATATCAGCAAATATTCAATAAAAATCACGGATGTATTATAAAATTTACTTACCACTTTTTTCATAACAAAACGATAATATAAATAAAAAATTTGTTAATGACAAAAGATAATAAAAGATGCACTAACTGGATTTTTTTAGAACTTAACAAATTTTGACACACTTACCTTTTCCTTCTTTCCATAATAATCAAGATCATGATCAATTCAAAAAGATTTTTCCATAATTGATCAAAGCTCCCCCTCAATTTGTTGCATTTTTGAGGTGATCTCGATTCTTTTCCTTTTCTTTTGGATTCACTTTCTCCTCCTTTCCTACGACACATAAGGGATTTCCTCAACAATTTGCAAAAACTTTGCACAAGGAAGAGAGTTTTTGAGCTTCCTTCCTTTGATTTTACGAATCAAACTTGCCATCTTCACATGAGATACCTTTTTTTATTACACCATGATTTGCGTAGATTCGCAATCATTCCTCCCTTATTGAATTTCGTAAAATCAACTCATTTCCTTTTTTGGTATCCATCAATTTGGATCCTTCCATTTCGTTAGAGCAAAATAGAAAATCTTCATAGATAATCAAATATACTTTCTTAACTCATCATAACAAAGTATTTAAGGGAGAATATCTTGCACAATAATATCTTAAAAAATAAATTCTCATGTAGTCAAAGCACGATAAAATCAGAGGTAATAAAATCCTTGAGTTTCTGAAGAAAGAATATCTTGCATAATAAATTAAGATCACGTAAAACAGATTTTCACTTTGCAAAATATAACAAAATCTAAGAGTATAAAATCAAACCAAATAAACTCAATTGTCTCTAAGCTTGATATAAAAAATAACCACACGTATTAAATCAAATTTCAAATCACACGATTCTTTCTTCAATAAAACAAATCATTAAATACAATCATAATGAAAAATGGATCAACTGAGGCACAAAGAGAATATAAGTATAATGAGAATTTTTAAATTTTGTACTCAAAGCAAATTGAGAAAAAATATAAAATCCTTACCAAATTCTCTTTCTTTTCTTCCTTTATTTCCTGCAAAAACAACTCACCTTTTCTTTGGTACCCATATTTTCTTGGGTCCATGAGAGTTAATAGAGTATACTATTTTTACCCAATCTTTCTTAAAAAGTCTCTAGACTGTAGGACATTTTTTCTCAAAATGTTTTGAGTTTCCACAATTTGAACACTTTAGAGCATTTCGACCAACAGGTTTAATAAATGTCCTTTGAAAATGCTTCTTATACGCAAGTCTAGGAGGTCTTTGTCTAAGTCTCTCATTGACTTTAGAAAAATCTATTAGAGAATCGCTTTCTTATTAAAATCAATTCCCGACTTATTATAGTAAGGTACTTGTATTAAAAGAATATGCTCTAATGTTTTTGAACCATTCGAAAATTTTGTCGAAATATTTGAAAATTCATTTTTTGAAGAATCATTTTCTTTGACAAATAAATCTCGACTTTTTTTTGTCTGTAGAAAGTCTTTTTACAAAATTTCAAACTTTTCTTTTCGAGAAAGATCCTGTTGCCTAAGCCATGAATTCTCCTTTTTTTAGTTCGGAAATCTTTTTAAGAGAAGATTTGAGATTTAAGCAAAACTCATTTATATACTTAAGAACTTTAGTAGGAATTTCTGAATGACTTACCTCGATTTCCTCATCAAATTCTGAGTCTGTATCTAAGTCAGACTCTTATTCTGATTCCGAATTTAAGTCTGAATCTAAATGTGCCATTAAGTATATATTTCCTTACTCATCACATTCTTTCATTGTTCTTTTCTGGCTATTCTGCTTGTATTATTCTCTTTCACTAAATTTCCTCCCTTTTCTACTCAGCTTTTGGAATTTCTTGATTATAAAAGCAAATTCTTCGTCGTCCATGTCACTTTCTGAGTCTGTGTGATTAGAATCAACGTTAGATATTAAAGCAATGGACTTCTTACCTTCGGGATCTTTGTCGTTGATTTGTTTCACTTCATAGGATTGAAGAGTGCCAATCAATTCATCAACAGATAGTGGCATAATCCTATGAGTCTCTCGGATTGAGGTCTTAACATGGTTCCAATCTTTTGAGAGACCTCACAAAAGTTTGTTGACCTTCATTAGGGAAGAAATTGGATGACCTTGATACACCAGACCATTTATAATTTCTATAAAATGACTGAACATATCTCAAATTGACTCTCCTGGCTTCATCTTGAAGGATTCATATTTGCCGAACAAGAAGTTTACTTTTGTCTCTTTTACACAATTAGTCCCTTCATAAGTGACATGAAGTTTATCCCAAACTTCTTTTACAGTTTCATATGAAGAGATTTTGTTATATTCAGCAGGAGATAAGGCGCAATATAAAGAATAAATGACTTTTGCATCAAGAGCTTCTCTTTTGGACATCTCCATCCGAGACATAAGAGCAGGGGGTTTGGTTTCTTTATCTTTGCCATTCTTATTTGATGTAGATGCAGCAGTGGGATTGATTCCTTTTTCCACAACATCCCATTGCAAGGGATCTCTGGGTCTTAGAAATGCTTTCATTTTGTTTTTCCAAACGTTGTATTCATTTCCATCAAAATAGAGTGGCTTGGTGTTGCTTTACCCTTCAACCAATCTGGAGCCAAAATACTAGCCATAGTTCTTTAGCTTAGAAGTAAAAACACTTCAATGAAATAAGCACACAGGCTTTGATACCAATTGTAAGTGCTAGTATGAACATCTAGATAAATGGTGAATAGGTGTGAAAACAAATTTTGTAAAATGCAATGAAAAACTTTATATTTAATCTGAGTCTAGTTGACTCCCAGTCTTTGCAGAATAATTTAGACTTTAACAGTTATATCTAAGTGCACAAATATATGGCAGTAAGTAAAGTAGAGGAGTTTGGGGAAGAGAATAAGAACACATAATTTACAGTGGCTCGGCTTAGATCAAGCCTACGTCCACTCTCCCACGCTAACAGCCTTCTGGCTAGATTCCACTATGTGATCAACAAGAGATTACAACTTTGAGTGCAAACACTTAGTGGTAGATCACACTATCTCACTAAGTCACTCTTTTGGTATTTCTCTCACGATCACAAATGTTTAAGCTCACAAGAAACAAGTGTATAATCAAATGTCGCTCAGACTTTGGAATTATAAATTCTACGCTCTGCCTCTTAATCGCCCATCGGTCCTTGATCTCCTTAAATACTCCTCCACTTCCAAACTAGCTATTGGACAGTATCTTAGAGGATGTTGGAGAAATCTTTCCAGAATATTTTGAAGCTGACAAAACGTTTCTTTCAGTCTAAAGTCTGGATGTTCGGGGACCGTCAGTTTAAAGTCTGAAGACTTTGTTCTCCCAAGACCCAAGACTCAAGACCCAAGACTCAAGACTCAAGACCCAAGACTTAAGACTCAGGACTCAAGACTTAAGTCTATTCTCACTGACAGTCTTTCTAATCCGTGACGAAGGAAATCCAAAGCCGAGGTTTATGGTTGAGGATTCGATCCTATCCTCTCGGAATAGATTCTTTGGTTGGATAATCATTTCGGATTCTTTAATTCTTATCTAAGATCGATTGAAGATCCGATGGTCGACGAAATAATCTTGGAATATTCTATTCTTGGAAACCGAGATCCTGATTGTATGGGCGAACAGGATTGATGGGCTATCATCAGATTCCTTAAATAGCTCGGATGATCTTCTTGATTGATTCCGTCCAACGAGTAGATTGGAGGAATTCCTTTGGTAAGTGCCAACGGCTATGATGGCATGAAGGAGTATAAAAGGAAGACATCTAGTTGTTTTAAGTGTGTGATCGATAGAAAAATTCCAGAGTCTGAAGATCCTTGATTGTTAGTTGAGGCGGCGAAATTGTATACGAGAGAGTGTTTATACTTGGTGACGCCTTGAGTGAGTGTGGTAGATCATCTACACCTAGAAATCAAGGAAGATCAACACTGTAACATCTCTTTGATCATAATGGAATCCAGCCAATCGGCTGTCAGTGCAGAAGAGTGGACGTAGGCTTAAATCAAGCCGAACCACTATAAACCGAGTGTTCAATTCTCTCTTTCCCTCACTCAGTTTTGCAATTGAATTTCTAACTGTTGCAAATTCTCTAACTGTTTAAATATCGTGCAAGCTTCGAGAAATTTTTTGTATACCTATTCACCCCCCTCTAGGTACTCGTACTAGTTATTTCAATTGGTATCAGAGCTCGTGTTCTTACTTTGTTTGAAGTGTTTTACTTCAGAGTAAAAGATCCATGGCTAGTATGCTAGCACCGGGGCTGATGGAGGGGCAAAGCAATACCAGACCTCCCTACATCGATGGAAAGGATTACAACATCTGGAAGAACAAGATGAAAGCTTTCCTACGATCAAAGGATCCTCTGGAATGGGACGTTGTGGAAAGAGGAATCACTCCTGCTGCTGCATCAATCTCTAAAAGAGGGAAAGAAACTGTTGAAGCCAGCGGAATGTCTCAAGAAGAAATAAACAAGAGACAAGCACTCGATGCTAAAGCAATTTATTCTTTATATTGTGCTTTGTCACCAACTGAATATAATAGAATATCTTCTTGTGTTACAGCAAAAGAAGTCTGGGACAGGTTACATATCACTTATGAAGGGATAGATCGAGTGAAGGAGACCAGAATTAACATTCTTCTTGGTCAATATGAATCCTTCAAAATGAAACCAGGAAAGAGTGTCCTATGGTTTGGAAGCCTGTTAAGAGAGTATGGCCTAATAATGCTCATCCTACTAACACCAAAGGACCCAAGAAAATTTGGGTACCAAACAAAGCTTGAGACTCTTTTTTGAATGCAGGTCTCTGTCAAAAAGAAGGTAAAGTGGTATCTTGACAGCGGATGCTCAAGACACATGACAGGAGACTCAAATTGTTTCATAAAGCTTATTCAAGTAAATGGTGGAAAAGTTTCATTCGGAGGAATAGCAAAGGAAGTATTGTGGGATTCGGAACTGTGAAAATTGGAAATCTCACAATAAGCAATGTCTCTCTAGTGGAAGGACTCAACTACAATCTACTCAGCATTAGCCAATTTGTGTGATACTGGTTACAAGATCTCCTTTCAAGAAGGCATATGTTCTGGAATTAGCAAAGATTCGACTCAGTCTTTCATGGGTCGAAGGCATGGAAATATCTACCTCCTTGATGTAAAGCCAAATGAAGAACAATGCTTAATCTCAATTCAAGATGAAGCAGTTCTATGGCACAGAAAACTTGGCCATATCAACAAGAAGCAATTAGCCAAAATCTCTTCAAAGCAGCTTGTTCGAGGTCTACCTAAATTACCTTACCAAAAGTCTGACTTATGCACTCCATGCATTCTGGGAAAGCAGGTAAGAAATTCATTTAAGCAAATAAATCATGTATCTACTAATCATGTACTGCAGTTGCTTCATATGGATCTCTTCGGACCAACAAGAACCCAGAGCATTGGAGGTAAGAAATATTGTCTAGTAATTGTAGACGATTATTCTCGCTTTACTTGGGTATATTTTCTTGCAAATAAATCAGAAACCTTTTCGTACTTTGAGAAGTTTGCTAAAAAGGTTCAAAATGAAAAAGGATGTGCTATTTCTAGTATAAGAACAGATCATGGAAGTGAATTTGAAAATCAAGATTTTACGAGATTACGTGAAAAATCTGGTTTTAATCACATGTTTTCCTCTCCATATACTCCGAGCAAAATGGAGTTGTGGAAAGAAAGAATAGATCTCTTCAAGAAATGGCTAGAACACTTTTAATTGAAAGTAAAATTTCTTCACGATTTTGGGCTGAAGTTGTTTCAATTTGCTTGCTATATTATAAATAGAGTCTTTCTAAGACCTATTCTTGAGAAAACCCCTATGAATTGTTCAAAGGTAAGAAGCCTATTGTTTCATACTTTCATGTATTTGGTTGTAAATGCTTTATTTTGAAAAATGCAAATGATCGAGTTGGTAAGTTTGAAGAAAGATCAGATGAAGGCATCTTCCTTGGATATTCTACATCAAGCAAAGCCTACGAGTCTACAACAAGAAAAGCCGTCGTGGAAGAATCAATGAATGTCAAATTCCAAGACTCGGTGCAAGATGAATCCAGCCAGACTCAATACGAAGAGACTGAACCCGCTCTAGACCTTCAAATGTCTACATCTCGAGAAGCATCTCAGATTCTGGAAGTCCATCATTAAGACGCTCATGGAGAATCAAATAAAGAAAGAGATCATCAACCTAGCAAATCAACTAGTAACTGGAAGCACAAATCCAATCATCCCAAAGATCTTATTATTGGCGAACTTAATGAAGGAATCCGCACCAGATCAAAAAGGCATGAAGAATCTAGTGCTGTGGCTCTCATTTCTGAAATTGAACCAAAAAGCATAGAAAAAGCTTTATCTGATGAAAGCTGGATCGAAGCTATACAAGAAGAGCTCAGACAGTTCAACATCAATGATGTCTGGGAATTGACATCTAAACCAAAAGGTAAAACCGTTATTGGAACCAAATGGGTATTCAGGAACAAGATGAACGAAAAAGGAAAAGTCGTACGCAACAAAGCAAGACTCGTGGCCAAAGGATATACGCAAGAAGGAGGAATAGACTATGACGAGACTTACGCACCAGTTGCAAGGTTAGAAGCTATTCGACTATTACTTGCGTTTGCTTGTTACAAAAATTTCGGGTTATTCCAAATGGACGTCAAAAGTGCTTTCCTAAATGGATTTATCCATGAGGAAGTTTATGTGGAACAACCGCCTGGATTTGAAGACCCAAAGAAGCCAGACTCATTCTTCAGACCGAAAAAGGCTCGTATGGTCTAAAGCAAGCACCTCGAGCTTGGTACGACAGACTAAGTAAGTTTTTATTACAGAATGGTTTTGTCAAAGGTAAAGTAGATACTACTTTGTTTATCAAAAAGGAAAACAAAAACTTTTTACTTGTTCAAATATATGTTGATGACATTATTTTTGGATCCTCTAATGAAAGTCTTTGCAAGAAATTTTCTAAGTCTATGCAGGATGAATTTGAAATGAGTATGATGGGAGAGTTAACATTCTTTCTTGGACTCCAAGTGAAACAAATGAAGGAAGGAACTTTCATTCATCAAGAAAAATATGCGAATGATCTTGTCAAAAGGTTTGGATTGGAAAAGTGCAAAAAGACCGACATACCAATGTCATGTTCTCAGAAGATAGACAAGGATGAAGAAGGGAAGAAAGTAGATCAAAAGCTATACGGGAGCATGATCGGTTCACTTCTTTATCTTCTCGCTTCTAGACCTGATATTTTGTTTAGTGTTTGTATCTCGTGCTAGGTTTCAATCGGATCCTAGAGAATCACATCTCATTGCCGTGAAACGTATTATCAAATACGTTGCTTCATCTTCAAGCATCGGTCTTTGGTATCCAAAGAAGGGAGACTTTAATCTTCTAGGATACTCAGATGCAGATCTGGCCGGTTGCAGAGTCGATAGAAAGAGCACTTCTGGAACTTGTCAACTACTTGGAAACAGGACAGTGTCTTGGTTTTCAAGGAAGCAAAGCACTGTAGCTCTCTCAACGACGAAGCGAGTATGTAGCTCTTGGAAGCTGCTGTTCGCAAATTCTATGGATAAAACAACAGCTACAAGACTTTGGCATTGAAGACTCATGCACGAAATCAGATGTGACAACACCAGCGCGATCAATCTCACCAAAAATCCAATCCTTCATTCAAGAGCAAAGCATATTGAGATTCGTCATCACTTCATTAGAGATCATATTCAAAATGGAGAAATCTCGATTCAATTTGTTGATTCAAAAAATCAACTAGCGAACATATTCACAAAGCCTTTGGAGAAGAATCAATTCGACTTTATCCGCTCAAGACTCAACATTTTGAAGCTTGATGAAGTTAAAGTCTAGAGACTCACCAACTCTAAGACTCTGATCTCTTAGACTTTAAATCCTGAGACTCAATCATTCATGGCTAAAGACTGTAAGTTGCTATTTTATCTCGAAAAGGTACGTTCTTTTATTCAGATATAATTCGTGTGAAATTTGAAAACTTGTCTTTTTTAAAGGAAGTTAATTTTGGCAGTTATTGATTTTGAAAAGAAGTGTTCGTACACTTTCCTTGTACCGTTTAAACTTCTCTTTTCAAAACCGAGGTATATATATATATACAGTTATTCTACCCCCAATTTTCAAAACCCTAAAAGGCACTCTCCTCCCGATATTGTTTCTACTCTTTGTTTATCGTTGAGAAAGTGGTCATTTTTCTTGGGAAAAGCAAGTGAAGGAATCCTCCAATAGACAAAGAAAGATGTCGTCTTCGAGGAAATCATCAAGAATCGCAAACAGGGGACCACAAAGAATGGAGAAGGGACCGACTCACTTCGATCTTACTGAGGAAGAAGACTTACCAAGTCAGCGACAAAGTCCGATTCGCTCTCCTCCACGTCATTCAGCATCTCCTGACCCACAAGGTGCAAGTCAAAATTTAGAAGAAGAGATAATCGAGGATGCCGACCCAGTAAGAGTCCAAAAACCCTCTGTTATCTATAAGCTTTATCGTGCGTTGAAAAGCACCGGTTCTTCATTAAAATATATAGATGACTTTCTTAAGGACAAAAATTATGGAAATGAGTATCTTTTTCTGCGGAAAATGGAAGAGTTGGGAATTGCTCCAAAAGGAAGAGCAGAGGAGGCTCTTGCGAACATTCCAAGTGATCCTCGTATGCCGGACGAGAATCGATTGACGGGAACGATGATGACAAAATGTTCCTTGAATTTAAACCTAGAATGGGTGTGGCAGCAAAGGTGAAAGGAAGTCGGATGGATTTGTTTAAATTCAAGGATCAGGAAAAAGTGTATTTCAGGCTGTTGAAAAGAGGGGTAATCAACCCTAGAAGTGTCGATTTTGACTTCCTGGATTCCATCAACTTGAACTTAAGAGAGAAGTTGAATTTGCTTCAACTTGAGACTTTTTGCTCTGACTCTACGGACGGGTATGATCAACTGACCGCTTATTTCTATTCAAATCTTAGCTTTTTGGATGCGAATAGAATTTCATTCAGTGTTCGAGACCAAGTCTATGTGGTAGATGTGAATATGTTGGCGGACATAATTGAAGTTGAACGGGGACGCTATCTCCCAATCAAAGTCTCACCTGCTCGTACTACTCTGGATCTTGTCAAAGATAGGGATGTAGATAAGAAAATTATCTATTCCAGGATGAATGCCATCAACATTGTGCTTCATAAGATTGTGATCAACTGTCTCAGACCGAAGTCTACGTCAAAGACTTCTGTGTCTCTTTCTGAAGCAAAGTTGATGTATGCGATCAACTCAGGACGGAAATTTTCTCTCCCGCACATTCTTTTCCATATGTACAGAGCAGTGTCAAAAGACAAAGGACAATTGCCTTATCCTGGTCTGGTGACCAAGATCTTCAGACATCTGAATATTGAACTGCCACATACTTTTTGTGTTCGACCGTGTGACAAGATGGTGGTAGGGTTGAAAATGTTAATGAAGATGCGTCTGTAAGAACTCTCTAAGGCAATGGAGAGATTCAAAGTGAAATCTCCAGTCCAGTCTGCTTCAAAAAGGAAAGGAAAGGAGGCCATTGGTGCCTCATTGAAAAAGAGGAAAAGAACTCTTATCCTGGAGGATGAAGATGAAGATGATGAAGATCCCACTATCCCAAAGATCGACAAGAACAAGACGTTCTGTGTCTTATCCGACAGAACTTCAGCGGAAAGCGAGAAGAAGAAGAAGAACGAGAGAGAGAAGGAGAAAGAAGTTGAAGAAGAAGGAGAAGAAGAAAAAGAACAGTCTGCTGATAAATCTGGAGAGAAGGGAAATCAAGAGCATGATCATCACTCTTCCCCTTTCGATGTCCTAGAGACAGGGGGAGTTAGTGAGCAAGAGAGGTCTACACCTCATGTTGCTGAAGATCTAAAACAATCTCCAGAAGACCCAGAAGAAGTTCAGGTTTCTCAATTGCCTGAAGAAGGTGATACGTCGATTCCAAATCTGCCAGACCGTACAGAAGCGCCATCGTCTGCATACACACCATCTGAGAAAGCCAATGCCAGTACACAGACGGATAATTCTGCAGATTTTCGTAGCATCATGAATATTCTTGTGGAAATGCGTAGCTAGATATATGTTCTGGACTGTGAAATCCAAGCTTTGAAGCATGCTGGACAAGCATCTTCAGTCTCTCTGGAGGATAAATTCAAAGACCTCGCTCTGCAACTTCAAGCCAATGCCAAGGGAGAAGAGGTAGCTCATCTGCGAGAAGACCTGAAGAAGCTCGAAGGAGTAGTCCAGTCCATTGGGGATTTCCAGATCGTGCGCATTCCCAAGCAGACATGACTCCTTTCTCACCCTTTTCAATCGACAAAAAGGGGAGAACCAATTTGAACTTTCATTTTTTAAACTTTGACCTTTGTGGTTATGTTTATTTTTGAGTATGACTTGAGAACTTGAACTTGGGTGTAAATTTGACTGAATTGATGTTGTGGATTATGAACTTGATTTGGTTGCATTTATTCAAGTGTTGTTATATGGTGTTTCTCATGAAAGACTAACCAATTTTCTGTGGATGCGAGTCTCGGTTGTTTTATTAATCTTTATGAGTTAGCCATATTGCTTAAGAAATGTTTTGCAGGTCAAAGTTGTTCAAATCCTCAAGAAAGTTTTGTCACCATCAAAAAGGGGGAGATTGTTGGAGAAATCTTTCCAGAATATTTTGAAGCTGACAAAACGTTTCTTTCAGTCTAAAGTCTGGATGTTCGGAGACCGTCAGTTTAAAGTCTGAAGACTTTGTTCTCCCAAGACCCAAGACTCAAGACCCAAGACTCAAGACTCAAGACCCAAGACTTAAGACTCAGGACTCAAGACTTAAGTCTATTCTCACTGACAGTCTTTCTAATCCAGTGACGAAGGAAATCCAAAGCCGAGGTTTATGGTTGAGGATTCGATCCTATCCTCTGGAATAGATTCTTTGGTTGGATAATCATTTCGGATTCTTTAATTCTTATCTAAGATCGATTGAAGATCCGATGGTCGACGAAATAATCTTGGAATATTCTATTCTTGGAAACCGAGATCGATTGTATGGGCGAACGGGATTGATGGGCTATCATCGATTCCTTAAATAGCTCGGATGATCTTCTTGATTGATTCCGTCCAACGGGTAGATTGGAGGAATTCCTTTGGTAAGTGCCAACGGCTATGATGGCATGAAGGAGTATAAAAGGAAGACGTCTAGTTGTTTTAAGTGTGTGATCGATAGAAAAATTCAAGAGTCTGAAGATCCTTGATTGTTAGTTGAGACTGAGCGAAATTGTATATAGAGAGTGTTTATACTTGGTGACGCCTTGAGTGAGTGTGGTAGATCATCTACACCTAGAAATCAAGGAAGATCAACACTGTAACATCTCTTTGATCATAGTGGAATCCAGCCAATCGGCTGTCAGTGCAGAAGAGTGGACGTAGGCTTAAATCAAGCCGAACCACTATAAACCGAGTGTTCAATTCTCTCTTTCCCTCACTCAGTTTTGCAATTGAATTTCTAACTGTTGCAAATTCTCTAACTGTTTAAATATCGTGCAAGCTTCGAGAAATTTTTTGTATACCTATTCACCCCCCTCTAGGTACTCGTACTAGCTATTTCAGAGGATCGTCTTCCAATCTACCAATTGGACAAATCTGTATCTAAAAAATTTGATAGCCGTTGAGTGATAGAAGTAGAATCTCAAATTGATTCTGATCGCCCATACAAACAAAATCTTGGTTTCCATAAGTAAAGCTTCTTTGTTTAGAAAGTCCTTGTCTTTAAGATCTAATTGTCAATCAATTAGATTAAGTCAATCAAATCAATCTTGATGTAGAATCCAAACCAGATCACTAGCCATTATATATTTGGGGCTTGTGTTACATTCTGTCAAGTTGTTTCGTTCTGAACATGCTTCGTTTTGATTCTGCTACGTTCTGAACTTGTGTTTCATTCTGGACATAAAGTCTGAGGGTGTTCAGACTAAAGTAGAGTATGAGTTTCTTCGGTCTAAAGTAGAGTCTGAGTGCAATAGACTTTACAATCTGGACGAAAGTCTGAACATAATTTGCTTCTGAACAGATTTAGCTTTAAGATCTAGACACAGTCTAGATAAGTTCAGCTTCAGCATAGAGTCTGTCTTATGGTTCTTCATTCACGTTCAGTCTAAAATTTGTTAGAGTGGGCAGACTTCTGATGTAGAACAGATTTTGACATGAAGTTTGGCAGTTTTCAGATTTTGACACAGATGTCTGGAAATATTCATAATAGACTTTGGACATGTGTTACGTTCAGTCTTCAAACTTTGACAATATCATTTACATGTTCTATCATATGCATAGGCTATTACTTAACCATTCAACACGTTAGTAGCCTTTGATTTATTTTGTCATCTTCAAAATATCATAAGAGATTTCTTTAGCCAAGAGTTTGATTGAAAAGTTTTCCAAGAAGATAGTAGTTTCTCATTTGGAAAAATTTTGATCACAAATTCAAAGTGTTCATTAGTGTACAATCATCTCCCTAGTCTGGTTGCCTATGGAAAATTCATATCCTGGCATTTTGCAATCACTTTCATCTTACAATCTCAAACTTGATTCATTTACACATAAATCCATAAAAGCAGAAGAGACAGCCATACATTTTTATACCTGAAACCACATTTTCTTTGACGTTGGGCATTGGCTATAGTTGAAGACTGATATAAAATGACAAACCAAATTTTAATACTCAGACTCTGCTATGCCAAAATTGTGGTCACCGTCGTGCATTCAAATTGCAAATTCATATCTCTAAAAATTGCAAGTTCCTCCATTCCTAGAACTTGCAAGTCCAGTGCGTACTATTTATTTGCTTCTCGTGCTTTGTATGGTTTCTTTGAAGCCGGCTTGTGCGACTGAAATTGTCTTCCTTGTATATTGTGTGATGCGACTCACGGTTACTCGCACAAGTTGAACCCTGAATCTTCCGTGTGGGTTACTCGTCCGTGGAGTTTCTTGGTTTTTTACACTAAACCTGTTTTAGAAATGTGAAACCTACTCTGCTCTCTGGTACTAACATAATTGGGAATGACATTTCGTTCTCTCAACATTTTCATTTGCAAATATATTTATTGTGCTAATCAAGAAGGAGCTATCTGATGTTCTTTATCTTTCGTGCTTGTCGTTTATCATAATGACTCCGAGTTAGAGGGTAATAGGTCCACAAACATCTGAAGAAGCACAAATCACTGTTTGGCCCAAACCCAAGACATAATTTAACAACTTTTGTGTAAGTCCGATTTAGAGGGTAATAGATTGTCTTCTACTTGTACGATGGCTCTCCGTGTAATTACTTGTGTAAATCTCGACATAATGAATACGAAAATGGGAGCTTAGATCATTAACTATACTCCTCACGCGTAGAATTTGGAGCATGTTGCTCTCAGACTGATGATCCTCCAATGATAGGTTTTATAGTCAATCATGGCCAAAAAAGGAATCACGTTGCACTCGGGCTGGCGTAGAATGTTTTTCACCAACATTTATTTATAACCTGAAGATCCCTTTCTTCTATCACTATATATCTGTTGGATGTAAACATGGATTCCCTTTTTATTCTAAATATGGTATCTTCTTGACCAATCGAGATAGATACGCGTTGTTCCAATTCTTTGATCAATCCTTCCAACCTTTATCTCTACTCGTCTGTGTAGAACATGCAGGACCACTAGATTCTCTCTCCAAAGCCAATTTCCTTTGTGTCGGTCATCGCTGTGGCAATGACGATCACTTTTTATTATTCATGAGCAAGTGAAGTTATTATTATGCTTCGCTTCGCTTTCAATCTATTATTTCGAATGTCTTCTTCTCTATTTCATTTTTTTTTAATTATCCTTTAATAAGTTTTTTTAATCTTTTAGTAAAAAAGCAAAAACATCTGTAGATTTGCAAAGATCAAAGTTCAAATGTCAAAAATATGAAGATTTTTTTAAAAGGTAATACTTTATGTATAGTCTCCATGTGATACCCTAGATATGTCACGCGCTTCACATGTCATTTCTCTTTAAAATCTTATACTTATAATTATGATTACATAAGTAGAAGCACTACAAAATACATCACAACATGGCATACCAAAAAGTCGCACGATACATTTCTTCTTTATGCAAACACAAATACATATTATCAAATATATAACCCTGGGAAAAGGGTCAGGGTTACCTAACACCGCTATATACATACTAAACAAATCATCATCCAACTTAAGGATTAATGGCCTTCGACATCAACTCGTCCCTCCATCACCATGTTCAGGGGAACTATCCTACAAATTTGAAAAATAAGGGGTGAGCCAAAACCCAATAAATAAAATCCCTAGGTTTAAGGAGGAAGATTAGCTTACCACTCAACTTGCTACCTGTCACACCCTAATCTTCTGAGCGCGTGCCTATCCCTCGGTGGTCAATTAAATAGCGACATCCCAAGACGTGTTGCCAATCCATTCATTTTAATACGCATACGGAAGTGAATAATTAAATCCCCAGACAACACGAAGATGGGGATAGAAAAGTAGGGCCACAATTTTTGAAAACCATAACACACTTTATACACATCGCACTAAGTCATTTACAATATTAGCCACTATATACAAGGTCTACAAAAAGTGGGTAGAGGCTACAGATCCTCTAAGCATTCGAGTCTTCAACGGAATACTCCAGGGACTCTGGATTCGAAAGATTTGGGTCTACCACTAAACCACCAGGAGGATCAATCGTGCCCTCACCAAAAGCGATCTCCAGTACCGACCTAGGAATCTCAGACTCTAGCAGAGGGCCTTCTCTGGGTCCATTTCGCCCGTAACAATACCACGATCTAAATTTATGGGGTACTTAAGGGGTAGACCTGCATCAACCCAGACAATGGATCTCACGAGTTTGTAGACCCAGGCTCCTTGGCTCTCAAGGAGGGGAATCTGAGAGTGCTGCTCGGTGACCTTCTTCGGCTGTCCAAAACGCTCGGGAGATACAGCCATCTAAAGACCTATAAATATTATCCCACAACGGGGTGAGACGACGTCTCAGCAAGTTCACCCCCTAAGCTCAGACTATGAAAGAAATATGCCCAAAGGCTACCTATGCATACAAAAGATAAGTGACTTACATTTGCCTCAGTTCCTTCCTGCAAGTCAATGCGATTCAACCACTTAACCAATCACTTCGAATCCAATCAAATTAAATCATCGGTCAATTGACCCATTCGATTCAATATCATCCATACCATCTATCTTTCAACCCAAATCAATACTATCTATTAGACAATACTATCTATCAAGTCGCTTCATTGAAACGATCAATGCTCACCTAAGCTGATATACAATAAATGCTCACCTAAGCTAATATGGATAGATAGTGTAGCTTACTAAAGCTAATATAGATAGATAGTATAGCTCATCGAAGTTGATATATGCTCACCGAAGCTGATTTAGAGATATTATACTCATCCACTAACCTTTTTAGTGTTTTCATAATACCCAGTAAAAATAATTGTGTGCGGGTACACGGTAAGCCTAAGCCAAAAAATAATATCTTAATTTTACAACATCCCACTAATTATATAGTCTATAAAAATATTTTTGACATTATAAACCGACACCCAGTAATTTCTTAATTAAATACTGAAATTACCAAATTTTTGGATAAATTCCCAAAATTACAATCAACACACAATTTGCACAAACCAAAACTCAATTAAATAAATCAATCATACCATTGCAATCAGCACAAAATTCCGGTCACCGACTATCCGGTATAATTTTCAAAAAATAATAATTAATTAAATAATTACCAATATTATTTAAATAAATACCAATAAATGCCATAAATGCAAACTTAGGCCGAAAAAGCCTAATTAAAGACTGAGACGAGCCCGAAAAATTTACAAACCAATCTAAATAAATACTACAGCTTATCTAGTCGCTAATTAAGCTACTCTAATCACCTAACATGCAATAACGATTAATTAAATCATTAATCCGTTCTAACTAACTACCTAAACCATACTTAACTTAAACTAATCAACCATTAAGCATAATTAACTTCCTAAGCAGAGTTTAGTGAGTAAACTCACCAGTTTTGAAATCCGATGAGTTCACGGTGACGACAAGGTGGAGATGAGCGACAAGCTCCAAAGCGGCAATGTGACATCCTGATTTTCAGATTCTGATTTCGATTGGATAAGTTGGGCCTTTCATCGACGCGACTATAGTGCTGTTCTCTAAAATGGCCACTCACGAGATAACTAGCTTATCAGGTGAAGCCGTTAAAGAATATAAACGCAATAGACTTGAGAATTCGATTAAGAATCGACTGCTCGACCATGCTAGTCTGCAAGGGTCATTACGGAACAGTTAAAAATTGATCAGAGACTAAAGATAGGTCGGTTCGACTAAGATGTGTGGCTAAATGTAGGCGATTCCACTAATTTGCAAAATTCTCATCGATCGGCACTAGGCTGATTTTTCTGTCATT
The DNA here is from genome assembly GCA_017140165.1 of Eucalyptus shirleyi. Taxonomy (NCBI): domain Eukaryota; kingdom Viridiplantae; phylum Streptophyta; class Magnoliopsida; order Myrtales; family Myrtaceae; genus Eucalyptus; species Eucalyptus shirleyi. The sequence goes on from CM029454.1 coordinate 1,495,271, forward strand.
TTGGCACAATGTGTCCGTATTTGAAATCTTGAGATTTTCACGACAACTGAGAGTCGCCAATATGTCTAAAAGGTACGTATGGCTCGAAGAAAATTGATCATGGGTCAATTGCACTAAAAATTCCTAAAAGTTACTCAGTAGGTTATGTCATACTAAAATTAAGTCAAATTTTAGAAATTGAAAGTTCTGTTGTATCATGAGTTATTCTAGGAATGTTGACTCACCTTTTGAGGAATTTCCAGCAAGTTTGGGATTTTTATGGAAAATCAAATCGAACGATTCGAAAAACGAACAGAAATTCATATTGGCCAATTTGAAGGGATTTTTGGCATCTAGTGTGAGTAAATAGATGAAAGGAAATTTTGTGCGCTTTTTCCGCATTAAATCGGACCTCAAATGGAGAAGTTTGTTTAGAAAATCGGATTCTGAGAAAAAATGAAATAGAATTCGGAATTGAAGGAAATTCGGAGGTTTGAGGAACCGTCTTATCTTGGTCTTGTTTTGGACTTCAGTTGTTCAAGTTGGTGAGGAAATTGGTCCTAGGATGACCAATTGATAAAGTGGTTTGAAGTTGATCAAGAGTTTAATTTGTGGTTTTATTCTATTTTCTTCTTTTTCCTTAGACCCGCACCCTCCACGCACGAACACCCCCATCCGCCCATTTCTTTTTCTTTCTCTCTCTCCTCCCTCTCTTCCATTCTCACACGTCTCTTATTCCCCCCTTTCCTCTCTGCCGACACTTTTCTTTCCTCCTTTGTTGACTTAAACTACTCTCTCATCCGCATGTTTCTCTCTCCAGTTGGCGCACGTCCTCCTCTCTCTCTGCCTCTCGTGCGCTCCTCTTCAATGGACAGACACCCCTTATCTCTTCCTCTCCTGCCAGCAAAGCACCGAACTTCGTCCGCCCATCTCCATTTTCTCTCCCCAGAGGCCATCTTCGCCGAACAAACCCAGCAGCTCGTGGCCTCATGTACACGCATCCTCCACCTTTGGTCAACAATCAAGCCCTCCCCTTATCAATACATGTCCACACATCCTCTCATGCATCGCTCTTCTCCCCCTCATCTTCTTCATGCGGCTTCCAATTCCACCGAAGAAGCTGCCGCTTTGATTTTTCTTTCATTGGTTCCCTCAAATGAAGCCAACCCATTTCCCCTAGCGGTCACCACAAAGCCCCACGATCTTCTTTTCCCCCTGCAATCCCACTGAAGTTCATTCTCCATGCCAGCATCAACTTGTGGACTTCCTGTTTGGTGGACCGAAGCAGCTCCTTCGTGCGCCATCCTATCCACCGAAATCGTTCACTACCAACGTGTCCTTCGCAGCCCAACTGAGCCCAACCGAGAGCCACCAAAGCTCGCTACAGCCCGTTGTTCTGTCTTCGCCGTTTCAGTCGCCGAAATTGCTAGGTTCAGCCCTCTCGGCCAGCAAGCAGGAGCCAAGGACCAGCTTGGGTTTTGGCATTCAGGAGGCTTTTCTGAGCCTTTCCCGGCCCCGCTCGGAACCGCCGCTTTGGGGTTTATCGGCTGCCATCACGTCCCCGTCGATTTAAACTGAGCAAATCACAAATCAAGTGAGTTGAACTCACTAATCCCTACTTAGTCGGTTAATGATGCTTAGGGGTTGTTTAGATTTTATTAAGTGTAATTAGGTGGATAGATTATATTATAACAATTAAATTAGTGCCTTATCAATGTATATTAGGCAAATGGTTAGTACAGTTAGTGAGTAGACACGCAATATTATTTATTGAACGAACCTTGGAATTTTTCCAGGTCCGTTTCAACTTTTAAATAGGCATTGTGGGCCTAAATTGGATTTATTGCTATTTATTTAATATTTTCATATTTATTTATTTATTTATTTTCCTGAAATTAAGCTAGGATAGCCGACGACCGAAATTTTATGCTAATTATTGCGGTGCAGTCTGTTTATTTATTTGAGCTCTAATTTGTGCTGAATTGATTTAATTGTGATTTTAGGATTTTATTTCTTAAATTAATTAATTTTGGTAATTAATGGGAAAATTGCCGAGCGTCGGTTTACAATGTCAAAAATATGTTATGGGTTGTTGAAAATGGTGGGATGTTCAAAAAGGAAATTATTATATTTTGGCTAAGGCCAACCGTGTACCCACACACGACTATTTTATCGGGTATGATAAAAGGTGAGAAAGAATGACATATTACGTCGGCTCGATGACTAAGGATGTCATCTCAGAGAAAGACGTTATATTTTGTTGGCTTAATAATTTGATGTACACCACCTTAGAGAATGCACGTGAGCTCGATGATTGGGTATGTCATCTTGGAGAATGTACGTGGACTCAGTGATTAGGTATGTCATCTTGGAGAATGCACGTGAGTTCGATGGCTTGGTATATCATCCTGGAGAATGCACGTGGGCTCGGTGACTAGATATACCATCTTAGAGAATATGTGGTATTGAATGTACCAACCGGGGAAATGTTGTGGTAACATGTAATTGACTAGGTCGATTGATCAATAATTTGATCTAATGTTATGAATTGAGTGGTTGATGTGATTTTGAGGCATCTATAAATGATATTGATTTGCAAGGTGGAATTGAGGCCAAAGTAAGTCCTCTGACCCGTATTGTGCTTAGGCAACCCTTAGGGCATATTGGATTCCTAATCGGGTCTTAGGGGGTAAAACTTGCTGAGACAGTTGATATAGCTAGAATAAGTACCTAGAGGGGGGGCGAATAGGTATAAAAGATTTTTCTTGATAATTACACAATACTAGACAGTTAATAGATTTGAGGCAAACAATAATCAAAGTAAAACTGAGAGAAGGGAAAAGAGAATTGAACACGAGGTTTATAGTGGTTCGGCTTATTTCAAGCCTACGTCCACTCTTCTGCACTGACAGCCTATTGGCTGGATTCCACTATGAACAAAGAGATGTTACAGCGTTGTTCTTCCTTGATTTCTCGATGTAGGTGATCTACCACACTCGCTCAAGGTATCACTAAGTATAGATACTCTTTGTGTATACAACTTCGCTCAAAATGTATCGACTAATAATCAAGGTGCATCAGACTCTGGAATTTCTCTATCAATCATGCACTAAAGCAACTAGAACGTCTTCCTTTTATACTCCTTTATGCCATTATACCCGTTGGCACTTACCAAAGGAATTCCTCCAATCTACCCATTGGACGGAATCAATTAAGAAGATCATTCGAGTTATTAAAGGAACCTGACGATAGCCCATCAATCCTGTTCGCCCATATAATCAGGATCTTGGTTTCCAAGAATAGAACCTTCCAAGAATATTTTGTCGACCATCGGATCTTCAAACGATCTTTATTTCGAATAAAAGAATCCATTATATTTATCCAGCCAAGAGATCTTCTCCAGAGGATAGGACTAAATCCTCAACCAAATACTTCGGTTCTGGATTGCCTTCGTCACTGGATTAGAAAAACTGTCAATGAGAATAGTCTTGAGTCTTGAGTCTTGAGCATTGAGTCTGGTGATCTGAAAGTCTTCAGACTCTAAACAGAAGGTCTGCAATTATCCAGACTAGACTGATAGAAATGTTTTGTCAGCTTCAAAATATTCTGGAAAGATTTTTCTAACAATCTCCCCCTTTTTGATGGTGACAAAACTTTCCTGTAGATTTGAACAACTTTGACCTGCAAAACATTACTCATGCAATATATTGCTATCTCATAAAGATTAATAAAACAACCAGACTCTGCATCCACAGAAAATCGGTTAGTCTTTCATGAGTAATACCATGCAACAACACTTGATATAAATGCAAACGGTCAAGCATCAAAATCCACACACAAGTCAGTCAAATTCAAGTTCACAACCAAGTAGTTCACTCAAGTCATATTCAAAAACAAACATATTCAAACACACAAAAGAAATTTAAAGTCAAAGTTTAAAGTTCAAATTGCAATTCTCCCCCTTTTTGTCATCATTAAAAAGGTGAGAAAAGAGTCAAGTCTTCTTGGGAATGCGCACAATCTGGAAAGCTCCCATCGACTGTAGAATCCCTTCTAGCCTCTTCAAGTCTTCCCGTAGATGAGCCACCTCTTCTCCTTTGGCATTGGCTTGAATTTGAAGAGCGAGGTCTTTCATTTGATCCGCCAAGGTAACACAAGATGCGTGTCCAGCATTCTTCATGACTTGAAGTTCACAGTCCAGAGCATAGATTTGACCCTTCATTTCCAGAAGAACATCAAGAATACGACGAAAATCTGTTGTATTGTCCGTCTGTGTGCTCGTATTTGCTCTCTCGGATGCAGTGAAGGCAGACGATGGAACTTCTGTGTAATCTTGCAGATTTGGTGTTGACGTATCATGTCCTTCCTCAGACATTTGAGAAGCCTGAAAATCTTCTGGATTTGCTGGTGAGCGACTTACACCTTCACTGTTGACAGTATGTGATGTAGTCCTTCCTTGCTCGCCATCTCCCCCTGTCTCTAGGACCTCAAATGGGGAAGAGTGATGATCAGGCTCTTCAGCATCTGCAGACTTTTCTTTCTCCTTCTTCTTCAACTTCTTTTTCTTTCTCTTTCTCTTGTTGCTCCTCTTCTTCTCTCTGTTCTTTTTCCTCTGCTTCTTTTTCTTTCATCTGATGTTCCGTTGATTAGGTACAGAACGTCTAGTTCTTATCAATGCAAAGATAGTGGGATCTTCCTCTTCATCTTCATCCTCCAAGATGAGAGTTCTTTTCTTTTTGGGTGGAACACCCATGAGCTCCTTCCCTTTTCTCTTAGATGCAGAAGATGCTGGAGTCTTCATTTTGAACTTCTCCATTGCCTTATCAAGCTCTTTCAAACGCATTTTTGTGAGCATTTTCAGACCTACCACCATTTTGTCGCATGGTCGAACACAAAGAGTATGTGGAGGTTCAATGTTCAAGTGTCTGAAGATTTTGGTCACAAGACCTGGGTAAGGCAATTGGCCCTTGTCCTTCGCCATTGCTCTGTACATGTGAAAGAGAATGGTGTGAGGGAGAGAGAACTTCTTCCCTGAGTTGATCGCGTACATCAATTTCACCTCGGAGTTAGACACGTCAGTCTTGGATGTAGACTTTGGCCTGATACAGTTGATCACAATTTTGTGAAGATGTTGATGGCATGCATTCTTGAGTAGATAATTCTTCCCTCTGTAGACCTATCTTTGATAAGTTCCAGTGTGGCACGAGCAATCGAAACTTTGATCGGTTGATAGCGTCCTCGTTCAACTCCAATTATGTTAGCCAACATGTCCACATCTACCACATGGTCTTGGTCTCGAACACTGAATGATATTCTATTCGCATCTAAAAAGCTAAGATTCGAATAGAAGTATGCTGTCAATTGTGCATAACCATCTGTGGTATCGGAGCAAAATTGCTCAAGTTGAAGCAGAATGAACTTCTCCCTTAAGTTCACATTAATGGCATCCAGGAAATCAAAATCAACACTTCTAGGGTTTATCACCCCTCGTTTCAACAGTCTGAAGAACAGATTCTCATGTTCCTTCGATTTAAACAAATCCATCCTTTTTCCCTTCACCTTTGCAGCAACACCCATTTTAGGTTGAAATTCTCTGAACATTTTATCATCATCATTCCCGTCGGTGGGATTCAAACCTCCTACACGAGGGTCACTTGAAATGTTCGCAAGTGCTTCCTCAACCTTTCCTTTGGGAGCAATTCCCAAATCCTCCATTTTTCTCAAAAAGATATACTCATTCCCATAATTCTTATCTTTAAGGAAATCATCTATATAGTTCAGGGGAGTACCAGTGCATTTCAACGCACGATAGAGCTTGTAAATATAAGAGGGTTTTTGGACTCTTACAGGGTCTGCGTCCTCGATTATTTCTTCCTCCGATTGTTGACCCGCACCTTGTGGGGTAGATGGTGATGACTGACGTGGTGGAGAATGAATAGGGCTCTGTTGCTGACTCGATAAATCTTCTTCTTCGGTGAGATCGAAATGGGTAGGCCCCTCCCTCATTCTCTATGGTCCCCTGTTCGCGATTCTTGAAGACTTCCTCGAAGAAGACATCCTTCCTTGTCGTTGAAAGATTCCTTTACTCGCTTTCCCAAGAAAAGATGACAACTTTCTCGAGGATGAACACGAAATAGAAACAGGATTGGGAGGAGAATGCCTTTTAGGGTTTTTGAAGTTTAAGCGAAAAAGAAAACTGTATATATATAACTCAGTTTTAAAAAGGAAAGATCAATCGGCACAAAGGAAAGTGAACAGACACCTCGTTTTAAAATCAATAACTGCCAAATAGAGGTTAATCCTTTTGAAAAGACAAGATTCCGTTTTTCACGAAAATTTTAAATTATAATTTAACTGAACTAAAGAACGTACCTTTTCAAGTTTGAATATAATAACAACTTACAGTCTATAGCCATGAATGTCTGAGTCTGAGGGTTGGAGAGTCTCTAGACTTTAACTTCCTCAAGCTTCAAAATGTTGAGTCTGGAACGGATATGATCGAATTGATTCTTCTCCAAAGGTTTTGTGAATATATCCGCTAGTTGAATTTTTGAATCAATAAATTAAATCGAGATTTCTCCATTTTGAACATGATCTCTGATGAAATGATGTTGAATCTCTATATGCTTTGCTCTTGAGTGAATGATTGGATTTTTAGTGAGATTGATTGCGCTCGTATTGTCACATCTGATCTCTGTGCATGAGTCTTCAATTCCAAAGTCTTGTAGCTGTTGTTTTATTCATAGAATTTGCGAGCAGCAACTTCCAAGAGCTACATACTCAGTTTCTGTTGTTGAGAGAGCCACAGTGCTTTGTTTCCTTGAAAACCAAGATACTGTCCTGCTTCCAAGCAATTGGCAAGTTCCTGAAGTGCTCTTTCTATTGACTCTGCAACCTGCCAGATCTGCGTCTGAATATCCCAAAAGATTAAAGTCTCCATTCTTAGGATACCAAAGACCGATACTTGAAGATGAAGCAACGTATTTGATAATACGTTTTGCAGCACTGAGATGAGATTCTCTAGGATCTTATTGAAACCTAGCACAGATGCAAACACTCAACAAAATTTCAGGTCTAGAAGCAGTAAGATAAAGAAGTGAACCAATGATGCTCCTGTATAGCTTTTGATCAACTTTCTTCCCTTCTTCATCTTTGTCTATCTTCAAAGAACATGACATTGGTATGTCGGTCTTTTTGCACTTTTCCAATCCAAACCTTTTGACAAGATCATTTGCATACTTTTCTTGATGAATGAAAGTTCCTTCCTCCATTTGTTTCACTTGGAGCCCGAGAAAGAATGTTAACTCTCCCATCATACTCATTTCAAACTCATCCTGCATAGACTTTGAAAATTTCTTGCACAGACTTTCATTAGGAGATCCAAAAATAATTTCATCCACATATATTTAAACAAGTAAAAAGCTTTTGTTTTCCTTTTTGATAAATAAAGTAGTATCTACTTTATCTTTGACAAAACCATTCTGTATTAGGAACTTACTTAGTCTGTCATACCAAGCTCGAGGTGCTTGCTTTAACCCATACAAGGCCTTTTTGGTCCCGAAGACCGAGTCGGCTTCTTTGGGTCTTCAAACCTGGTGGTTGTTCCACATAAACTTCCTCATGGATAAATCCATTTAGGAAGGCACTTTTGACGTCCATTTGGAATAACCTGAAATTTTTATAACAAGCAAACGCAAGTAATAGTCGAATAGCTTCTAACCTTGCTACTGGTGCGTAAGTCTCATCATAGTCTATTCCTTCTTCTTGCGTATATCCCTTGGCCACGAGTCTTGCTTTCTTTCGTACGACTTTTCCTTTTTTCATTCATCTTGTTCCTGAACACCCATTTAGCTCCAATAACAATTTTGCCTTTTGGTTTAGATGTCAATTCCCAGACATCATTAATATTGAACTGTCTGAGCTCTTCTTGCATAGCCTCAATCCAGCTTTCATCAGATAAAGCTTCTTCTATGCTCTTTGGCTCAATTTCAGAAATGAGAGCCACAGCACTAGACTCTTCACGCCTTTTAGATCTGGTGAGAATTCCTTCATTGATTTCGCTGATAATGAGATCTTTGGGATGACTGGACTTATGCTTCCAGTTACTAGTTGATTTGTCTGGTTGATGATCTCTTTCTTTATTTGGATCTTCACGAACAGCTTGATGCTGGTCTCCCAGAGTCTGAGATACTTCTTGAGTTGTAAGCTTTAGAGGGTCTGGAGCAGGTTCAGACTCTTCATGATGAGTCAGACTAGATTCATCTTGCGTAGAGTCTTGAAATTTGACATTCATTGACTCCTCCACAGACTGGCTCTTCTTATTGTAGACTCTGTAGGCTTTGCTTGATGTAGAATATCTAAGGAAGATGCCTTCATCTGATCTTTCTTCAAACATACCAACTCGATCTTTAGCATTTTTCAATATAAAGCATTTGCAACCAAACACATGAATGTATGAAACAATAGGCTTCTTACATTTGAATAACTCATACGGGTTTTCTCTAGAATAGGTCTTAAGAAGACTCTATTAGTGATATAGCACGCTGTTGAAATAGCTTCAGCCCAAAATCGTGAAGAAATCTTACTTTCAATTAAAAGAGTTCTAGCCATTTCTTGAAGAGATCTATTTTTTCTTTCCACAACTCCATTTTGTTCTGGAGTATATGGACAAGAGAACATATGCTTAAAGCCAGATTCATCACAAAATTTCGTAAAGTCTTGATTTTCAAATTCACCTCCATGATCTGTTCTTATACTTGAGATAACACACCCTTTTTCATTTTGAACATTTTTAGCAAATTTTTCAAAATACGAGAAGGTTTCGGACTTACTTGCAAGAAAATATACCCAAGTAAAGCGGGAGTAATCGTCCACAATTACTAGGCAATATTTCTTACCTCCAATGCTCTGGGTTCTGATTGGTCCGCAGAGATCCATGTGCAGCAACTGCAGTACATGATTAGTAGAGACATGATTTATTGGCTTAAATGAATTTCTTACCTGCTTCCCCAGAATACAATGAGTGCATGGATCGGACTTTTGGTATGGTAATTTTGGTAGACCTCGAACAAGCTGCTTTGATGAGATTTTGGCTAATTGCTTCATATTGACATGACCAAGCTTTCTGTGCCATAGGCTTGCTTCATCTTGAATTGAGATTAGGCATTGCGATTCTTTTGGTTTCACGTCTAAGAGGTGGATATTTCCACGTCTTCAACCCATGAAAGATTGAGTAGAGTCTTTACTGATTCCAGAACATGTTCCTTCTTGAAAAAAGATCTTGAAACCAGTATCACACAATTGGCTAATGCTGAGAAGATTGTAATTGAGTCCTTCCACTAGAGAAACATTGCTTATTGTGAGATTTTCAATTTTCACAGTTCCAAATCCCACAATACTTCCTTTGCTGTTTCCTTCAAATGAGACTTTTCCACCATTTACTTGAACAAGCTTTATGAAGCAATTTGAGTCTCCTGTCATGTGTCTTGAGCAGCCACTGTCAAGATACCACTTTACCTTTTTCTTGACAGAGACCTGCATTTAAAAGAGAATCTCAAGCTTTCTTTGGTACCCAGATTTTCTTAGGTTCTTTGATGTTAGTAAGATAAACATTATTAGCCCATACTTTCTTAACAGGTTTCCAAACCATAGGACACTCTTTTTCAAAGTGATTCGGACTGTTGCACTTTGAACATCTAAGGGCATTTCAACCTACAGACTTTACAAAAACTTTCTTGAAATGATTTTTGTAAGCCTCTCTCGAGGGTCTTTGCTTGATTCTTTCTTTTACTTTAGGAAAATCAATCAAGGAAATAGTTTTTGCTGTCATACCTAGACCAGACTTATTGAAGTAAGGTCTTTGAGCTGAAAGAATTTTTTCAAGTTTCTCGGACCCTATTGAAAATTTCTTTGAAATATTTGATAAGTCAGTTTTTAAAAGAGCATTTCCTTTCAAAAGACTATTTTCATTTTCTTTAAGAGTGGAAACATTCTTGTCTAGACATTCAACTCTTTCTTTTAAAACATTTTCCTGTTGTTTTAGAGCAGAGTTTTCCTTTTTAAGTTCGGAAATCTTTTTGAGAGAAGTCTTAAGACTAAAACACAGTTCATCAATGTATTTAGAAACTTTGACAGGAATTTTAAAATTACTTACCTCAAATTCACTGTCTGAGTCTGATCCAGAATCTGAGTCTGAGTCTGATTGTGCCATCAGACACAGGTTGGCACATTCATCATCACTTTCTTCACATTCTGTATCACTCCAGGTTTCGGCTTTGAGAGCCTTTCGAGACTTTTTAGCTTTTCCTTTCTTCTTCTTCAGAAGAGGACAGTTGGGTCTGATGTGTCCCGTTTTCTTACATTCGAAGTAAACTACATCTTTGTTTGGTTCCTCATCATCAACAGACTTGGTCTGCTGTCTTTGAAAACTTTATTTCTTTGAGTTGAACCTTCTTCCTTTTCTATTCAGCTTTCTAAATCTTCTTATCATAAGAGCAAGCTCCTCATCGTCCATGTCATCTTCAGAATCTGTTACATCATAATCATCATTAGATTTTAATACAATAAATTTCTTACCTTTAGGATCTTCGTCTTCATTAACTCGTTCCACTTCATAAGACTGAAGAGTTCCAATCAGCTCGTCGACAGATAGTGGCATAATCCTTTGCGTCTCTCTTATTGAAGTTTTTATATGATTCCAATACTTGGAGAGTCCATGCAGTAGCTTGTTTACCTTCATGGGATCGTAAATTTTTTGTCCTTGATTCTCAAGGCCATTGACAATATCTGTAAAACGGCTAAACATATCAGTTATAGATTCTCCTAGTTTCATTTTGAAGGCTTCATATTGACCGAGGAGAATGTTAATTCTGGTCTCCTTCACTCGATCTGTTCCTTCATAGGTGATATGTAATTTGTCCCAAACTTCTTTTGATGTAACACAAGAAGATATTCTGTTATATTCAGTTGGTGATAGGCACAATATAAAGAGTAAATTGCTTTTGCATCGAGTGCTTGTCTCTTGACTATCTCTTCCTGAGTCATTCCGCTGGTCTCAACTGTTTCTTTCCCTCTCTCAGAGACTGATGCACTGATGCAGCTGTAGGAGTAATTCCTCTCTCTACAACGTCCCATTCCAGAGGATCCTTTGATCGTAGGAAAGCTTTCATCTTGTTCTTCCAGATGTTGTAATCCTTTCCATCAAAGTAGGGTGGTCTGGTATTGCTTTGCCCTTCCACCAGCCTTGGTGCTAGCATACAACTTGATTTCTCGGTGTAGGTGATCTACCACACTCGCTCAAGATATCACTAAGTATAGACACTCTTTGTGTATATAACTTCGCTCAAAATGTATCGACTAATAATCAAGGTGCTTCAGACTCTGGAATTTCTTTATCGATCATGCACTAAAGCAACTAGAACGTCTTCCTTTTATACTCCTTTATGCCATCATACCCGTTGGCACTTACCAAAGGAATTCCTCCAATCTACCCGTTGGACGGAATCGATTAAGAAGATCATTCGAACTATTAAAGGAACCTGACGATAGCCCATCAATCATGTTCGCCCATACAATCAGGATCTTGGTTTCCAAGAATAGAACCTTCCAAGAATATTTTGTCGACCATCGGATCTTCAAACGATCTTTATTTCGAATAAAAGAATCCGTTATATTTATCCAGCCAAGAGATCTTCTCCAAAGGATAGGATTAAATCCTCAACCAAATACTTCGATTCTGGATTGCCTTCGTCACTGGATTAGAAAAACTGTCAATGAGAATAGTCTTGAGTCTTGAGTCTTGAGCGCTGAGTCTGGTGATCTGAAAGTCTTCAGACTCTAAACAGAAGGTCTGCAATTATCCAGACTAAACTGATAGAAAAGTTTTGTCAGCTTCAAAATATTCTGGAAAGATTTCTCCAACAACAGTGTCTCACTAGTTATTGTATAACCATTTTTAAGTCCTTATATGGTGTTGGTAAAGGATCAGAAGCCCTAAAGTTTGAGAGGGTGGAGATCAAAGAATCGGCGAACGTGTCTGGCTAGTGGATGTTAGGACAGTCCCCTTTTTGGTTAAGCCGATACTTTTGTAAACATCCTAGTTTGTAAATAAATCTGCTTGTCTATAAAAGGTTTATTTTGGTTGTGGAAAATTGGTCCTACTTTCCTATCCCATTGTTTTATTGTCTGGAGATTTTATATCTGCTTCCGCATGCGCATTTAAAATAAACGGGTCGGTGATGTGTCCTGAGACGTCGCTATTTAATCGACTATAGAGGGATGGTCACGTACTCGAAGGATTGGGGTGTGACAGGCGATGAACTATGAGGTCCGAAAGTGGTCTAAAGTGGGCCAAATAGTGCAAGGCTTCTTGCTGGGTTCGGTTTCTATGGCTGAGCCAAGGGAGCAACTTCGAAAGCTGGTTAGATTGGAAACGGCCAAGGCGGGCTGGCGACGGTTCAGCGAGGCCAAGCGGGGCTTCGCGGCGGCTGGGTGGAGACCACGATGGTTCAAGTGGCCTGCTGGATGGGTGAGCAGGAGCAGACGACAGTGTTGGAACGGCGGTGACGCATGGGCAGGCGCGACTCACAAGCATGCTCAGGCACGCGGCGGTGGTGTGCTGGCAGTCTAACGAGGCTGGCAACAGTAGGGGAGGGGCTAGTCGGTTTCTACTAGTTTTCTCTAGCTTCCTTGATCCTCTACACAATAAGAAAGAAGAGAGGAAGGCTAAGGAAGAAGGAGGGGGGACAACTGCTATGGAGGGGGCCACACTCTTCCATTCAATCATCTTGTCTCCTTGATCATGCCCCACAATGGCCAGCTGGCTCCCTCAGCCCTTTGCAATTGCCAAGGCTTCCTTGGCAAGCTTCCTAAGGGTCCAAAGGTGGAGGACCAAGGGGGGCTACGAATTTTGGGGTAATTTCCTTCAATTACACTTCAATTCCCTTTTGAATCGACTCAATTCAGCTCTCAAAAATTCAACCAAGGTACTCACGATCCAATTGATATTTTTCCTCGCCAATAGAACCAACTCGCATTTCAAAAATGCGAAAAAAAGCGGTTCCTTAAATTTTCTAAACAAAAACGACCATATATTGAATTTCTGCCAAAAATCTCGATTTGCAGAAAAATCTTTGGAGGGTGATTCAGCATTCCTAAAATCACTCATGACATGACGGAACTTTCAGTTTCTAAAATCGGATTCAAATTCGCGGTTAATTTCAATCTGGCGCGATTTTAGCGTGACATAGTCTACTGGATAGCTTTTAGAAATTTTTAGCGCAATTGACCCATGGTTAATTATTTTCAAGCCACCACATACATCTTCGACACATTGGCGACTCTCGATTGTCGTAAAAATCTCGAGATTTCAAATACGGATATAGGGTACCAAAATGACAGAAAAATCAATCTAGTACCGATCGACGAGAATTTTGCAATTTGGTGGAATCATCCATACTTAATCACATATCTCAGTCGAATCGACATATCTCTAATCTCTAATTGATTTTTAACTATGCCGTAATGATCTCTAGAGATGAGCATGGTCGAGCAGTCGGTTTCTGGTCGAATTCTCAAGTCTATTGCATTAAAATCCCTTAATGACTTCCCTAGATAATTTATTTATCTTATGAGTGATCAGCTCGGAGAATAGCACTATAGGCGCGTCAATGAAAGGCCTGATTTATTTAATTGAAAACATGACTGAAATTTCAGAATGTTACACTACCAACCAATACAAAATAAGCATGAATGACAAGTGCATCTTCCTATTCATGATATCCCAATGCAAACAAAAATAACATGACATAAGATCAATCATTCAAAAGCAAATAGATGGCATTTTATTTCATGATGCACCAGTATCATCTAGTGGCTTAGCACCATACATAAGAATATACATAGGTAAATTCATACTTATCATGAATTTCACTATAACACACTCACGAGTGAAAACATACTTATGATGCATCCCGGTATTATACTCACAAGTGAATTCATATATGTCACTGGCCAGAACCTTCTCGACTCACGAGGTATCTTGACTTAATGAGGCATTCTCACCACCAACTCATAGGGGACAGAATCATGCATATCCTTTGCCACACCCCAACCCATCCATCAGGGGTGTCCTCTACATCAGCAAGGATAAATACCCCACTGTACATCCGCATGATCATGGTCAATATACCATGACTACAAGAGCCATGTCATACCTTAGCTATACAAGTCAAGTCATACCATGACCACAAATGCCATATCATAAAATGACTACAAGAGCCATGTCAATAAGCCAAGTCATACCATGATTACAAGGGCCATGTCATACTATGATTACAAGAGCCATGTTATAATAGGATTTCATATTATCTCAGCCTTGTGGAGAACCGTCATGTACAGTAGAACAACTAGCTAACTCCAGAGTCTTATCCACATACTCATACAAAGGAATTCACTCAATAGCGAATAAGTCATAGCAAAGGTCTTAATCATGGCATCAAAGACATACACAATTACCATATGCATTACAACAATTTGTCAGTTCTCATGCAATAAATAATTACATGCACACATGTACCTTTCTTGTATTTTCCATGCTAAGCCATCATCATTAATCGGAAGCCATATATAGGAAATTGCTAATTTAAGACCCATACTTATAAATCAACAATAAAAACATTGACGACCAAAATAATTGACAACATGAACATCAACTTCTCAAATAATCAATGGCATGAATATGAACAATTCAACTAATCGACAACGAGAACATCGGCAACACTTAGCTAGTAAATTGATAATCTAATTAGGTCCCAAAAATATCACTTTCAGGTATAGTTTCACCGTTACCATTTTTATCCTACCGAATCTTGTGGACATCCATTAACCACAAACTTGGCATGTAGGGCCTCAACGATTCAAGGCAAACAAACACAACATTTCAACACATAATCATTATAACTTTCTCATACTTAACATCAAAATTCATGCTCAAATTAACAACTATCAAACAACCAAGTCAAAAGTGCTAAGTAGATCAACCCAACTTAGTGCCTGGAGTTTTCACTTATCTTGAAGGGTTAGAAACACAAGATGGCTTGGGTGGCTAAGTTTGAGAGTAAATGTAAGCAAAAAAGGGGAGCTTTTGTTAGAGAGTATGAGTAGTAAGAAAAAGTGGTAATGTGTGCCCAAATTGAAAGGTAAGGCCACCTATTTATAGTCTTTATTCATGGCCATATAATGATTGCTTTAGTTAAATGCAATGCTAAATGTCCCGATAGAAAAACCTCACTTGGCTTAACTAAAGTTTGGGTGGCAAGTCTACTTATATGAGGTATCCCTAATATAATGATTATGGAACAAATACTCCAATGAGAAGACTTTACATTACCTAGCTAAGGTCTTTAGGTGGCAATCCTAATTGTATTATGTGGCCCTAGTTTAATGATGTTAGGGACAATTGGCTAGCTCATTTGGGTTTATAAAGATTGCTAAGTTTTTGAAGAACATTTCTTGGCCAAGTGTGCATGAGTCATCAAAACATTCATGAATTATAGGCATGGGCCACCCAAAACATTAATAAACTATAGGCATGTAGGCATGAGTCACCAAAATAGTCACCAAAATATTAATGACTATAGGCATAAGTCATCAAAACATTCGTGACCTATAGGCATGAGTCACCTAGAACATTAATGAACTATAGTTATAATTGGTGATGTCACGCATGATGTAAAAGCCAACCAAATTAAATGTCTCAAACCAAAGCATAGGTTTAAAAATTATGGTAGCAAAAAGAAAAGTGACATGCCAATTGAAGAGAAATAGAGACATAAAAGATTGATATTCATACTGAATATTGGTGAGTTTAAAAATATTTTGAATCTACTAAAATCATCGACAAAAGATATCAAAATCAGGAAAATCTCACTTCAATAAATTTGAAATTTTATAAATAATGAAATTTAGAGTATACCGGGTATACCGGCCATTCCTACAACTAATATAATTGTAATGGTCACAGAAAATCATGCTAAATACTATTGTCAAGCATAGAAAAATTAGGATGTCACACTCTATGGATTCTTATTCCTGGAAACTTGCTTTCTGATTTTCTTTTGTATAAAATGTGACAATTCTTCCTTTTTCTAAATACAAAAAAAAAATAATGTCATTTTTATGGTTCAAGTTCTGGCACATGGACTGTCTAGCCTTTTTTTTTTTTTTTTTTTTTTTTTTTTTGGGTTGGTACGGACCATACAACTTGGGTGGTTCAAAAAATTCAAAAAAAAAAAAAACATAATTATGTAATAATGATTATACCCTTGACATTCCTCCCACTCAATGGCAATAAAAATGAGACTAAGGAGTAGGGGTGAGCATGTTGGACTAACCGAATTGAGAACTTCCCGGACCGAACCGGCCGGTTCTAGGCGATTTCCACGGACATTGATCTAGTTCTCAGTTTGGGGGGGGGGAGGAATTGGACCAAGCTGGACTGATTCTTTTTCTTGAATTTTTTTTAAATTTCTTAAAAATAACAAACCATAAAATAGCAATAAGTCCAATATCTTTTTGGATGAAAGATTTACTTGGTCCATTATGTGCCATTTTTTGGGGGAAAGATTTACTTTCAGAATATTGAAATTTGGAGGAGGAATTGCCAAGTGATCGATTTCATTGGACTAGACTGGACTGGACTAGTCTGGTCCTATCCCTGATCCTAGAAATTAGGAATCGAGACTGGTTCATGGTTCCTAGATGGGACAAGATCGAACCGAGAACCAATTATTCCTACTGAGGAGAGGACTAAGTCACGGTCGACTCGGCTCAGCTAACGAAGCAAACTTACCCCATCATCTGACTTTTCAAATTTTTGAAAATCTTTATTTAATGATTCTTTTATTATTTCTGAAAAATCAAATGAAGGTTAGAAAAAAAAATAAAAAGAAGTGCAAAAGATTGGCAAAGTGGATTCCATCTCCCTAAAAAACCTCCAACTTTAGGTTCGGTCCCAATTTTAGCCTAAACTTTTTTTTTTGTCAACCCCCAACTTTAGGTCTAATCCCAATTCTACGATAAACTTTTTTTTATCTCATAAAAAACCCTTAACTTTAGGTCTAGTACCAATTTTACTCTAAACTTGTTGTTGTCTCTAAAAAAATCTTGTATTTAGGTCCATTTTCAATATTACTCCTTTTTTTTTTGGTCTTATTAAGGATCACCAACTTTAAATTGAGTCCCAAATTTGTTTCCAACCCAATCTCCACACTCTCTTTCCCTCTTTAACTTTATAAAAAAAAGAATTGTAAAAATTAATTTCATAATTACTTTTATATTTCTTTTTTTCTTTTTCTTTTTCCTTTCTTTCTCCTTCCTTAGCTAGTGGCTGGCACGGTGACAGCCACTCGAGGCTCGAGCCTCACCGGCATTGGCCAAGCTTGGGCTCACCTGATTTGGCGAGGTAGAGGCCTCGTAGGTGAGCCCAAGGCCTCACAAGCGTTTGGCAAGGCTCGAGCCTCACCTATCAACGTCGGGCAAGCTCGAGTCTCACTAGATTGGCAAGCTGGAGCTCGCCCAACTCTAGCGAGCTTGAGTCTCACCAGATTGGCAAGCCGAAGCTCGCCCGACGCTAGCAAGGCCTCCATCTCGACAAATCCGGCGAGCTCAAGTCTCACTGGCATTAGGCGAGCTCGACTCGAGCTCACCTATGGCCAATTTCCGACCATCGTCATTGCAGTGGTCGGCCGAAGAAGAAGAAAAAGAAAAAGAAAATTTTTGATTTTTTAAAAAATAATTAAACATTAGACTTTTTTTAAAAAATTATAAAAATTGTCCATTAAATTTGTATTGCATGAAAATATTTTAATGATACTAATTAAAAAAAATAAGCTTTCTTAGGTTTAATTAAATGGTTTGGGTATAGGTCAAAAATTTTCCACTACGATAAATAGGCCATAAATGGGTTAAATAGGTCGATTTGGGTAGGACCATTTATGACCCAACCCGACCCACCCGTCTAACAGGTCTAATGCTCGAACAACTCATGCTCTGTAGTTTTTCATCTTTCGGTTATCAATGAGAAATTTTGGACGGAGAGTTAATGGGGCAGATTTGTGACTTAAATAAGAGTGTGGTTTTTTATTAGGACTGGGCAGTAAAATTGGGACAAGATATAAAGTGGGGGTTTTTCATAAGACAAAAAAAATTAGGATAGAATGGATGGATCTAAAGTTGAGCGTTTTTTATGGGACAAAAAAACATTTAAGGTGGAATTTTTATAAGACAAAAGGTAGAATAGAGACAAGAGCTAAAGTTTGATTTTTGTAAGGTATTAGGCCCTCTTGGGGGAGATCTTTTTATTAGGGATCTTCCTAATGACCTTGTCATTAGAATTTCCTAGTATTAAGCTTCATTTATTTTACGGAAAGTGTGACAATTCTGGAAAATATTTTCCAAGAAGCTATTTTCTAGAAAAATGATAATTTTTTTTTTTGTATTTGGCTAAGACCTTATAATGAACTATAAAATATTTTTCGCCATTTGGTATGAAAAATATGATTTGATTTTTCTAAAAAAATTACCAAAAAATTGAATTTTTAATTATTTTTATTTTTATTTTTATTTTTATTTTTATTTTTATTTTTATTTATGTTCTTTTCTTTCTTTTTCTTTTTTCTTCTTCCTCAACCGGTGGTTGGCCACAAAGATGGCCAACGACTGGCCATAAGTGAGGGATGAGTTCGACCCAAGCCAGTGAGGCTCAAACTTGCCAAATTCCGATGAGGTGAGCTATAGCCTCACCAAAGGTCAGTGAGGTTGAGCTCACCGCGACCTGTGAGGCCTCAAGCTCACCTTGACTGCAACCCAATCCAATCAAATCAAGTACGCAATGATACAAAATCCTGAGAATGAGAAGCCATCGGATTGGGGGTGTGGTGTCAGATAGAGGTGAGAGGGGATGAAGGATTTTGGATTGGGGAACGAATTCGTCTATAATTGGAAACGCAATCGGGTTTTAGAGCTTTCCCTCTCACGATCGAGGAGGATATGGTGAAAATGGAAATCATTGACAAAGCAACTGTGGACGGGAGGGCGAACCTTTTAAGTCGCCAGATTTAGTGAGCTTGCTTGTCGTGGGCTCGCGAGGCCTCAAGCTTGCCCCAACTTGCTAGTCTCGGGCGAGTTCAATCTCACCGGATCTCGTGAGGCTTCGTTGGCCAAAATCTAGTGAACTTGAGCCTCGTAGCCATCACTGTGGCCAGGCATCAACCTCAGTCAAGGAAGAATGCAAAAGAAAAGAAAAATAATTAAAATAATTAAAATAAAAAATAATTAAAATTTGAAGTTTTTTAAAAATTTTTTAATAAGAACGAATGTTTCATTAATTAAAACCTCGAGCCTAAGCACAACATTTATCAACCCAGGCTTAGGTGGGGCATCAAGCATAGGCACCATGCTTTGAGCCCAGCCTCGATGGATGCAAGCTTGGATGTTGGGACACCGAGCCCAAGCACTAGGGTCCCAGGCTTGGCCTTTATGGACTTGGGCCTAGGCATCGCACACCCAGTCCTAAACGTTGGGGCTTGAGAACCAATATTGAGGTTTCTGTGCCCAAGCTTAAAGTTTCGTGTCCAAGTGCCCAAATCTAATAATATATTTGGAAAATATTTTTCAGTTTTTCACAGAGAAAATTATTTTCTTGAATTTAAGCATAAATTTTTCCGTTAACTAAGAAAATATTTTCTATTTACTCATTTTTTTAAGCAAATTAAAAGCTAGAAAATAAGGAAAATATTTTTTTCTGAAGCAAATTAAGTCTAATATAATAGATAATAATATATTCAAAATGATCAAAATGTGAAATAAAATATGAAAGGTGCCTTTAAGACATTAATCGATAAGTCTCGTCAACAATCATACTTCGAAAACAAAATTCTCCCAATTTTCAGTTACTCTTCGAAAATGCGTGCGTGTTCTCTCTATTAAAAAATTTAAGAAAATCCGGATTTGTGGTTTCATCATTTTTAACTAATTTGGCTATTCCTCCACCTCCACCTCCAAAGTTGGATTGGCTACAGGCGCCGGACGAACTCGCCCATGCTGGCGAAGCTCCACCCCGCCAAATCTAGTGAGCCGGGCGAGGCTTGACCTATCCGGATTTGGCAACATGTTTTTGAGCTGCTTCACCTCCACTCACTCGTCATCCACCGCGCCCCCCCCCCCAACTCGCTCTCGCCCACGCCCTGCTTCTTCCATTTCGCTCCTCTGCGTGAGGTTAATGTGAACTCAGCTTTGAGATCTGCGTAAATGGGGTTTGTGAGCTGGGCCATGTGTCCGGCCGCTCTGTCCGGCGCTCTCGCCCACGCCCTGCTTGAATGCGCTTGTCATCTTGCAGTGTCGAAGCCGCTCCGGGGGCGGGGGGTCGAAGGGGTAAATATAGGAGCTTATAATGGTTAATGATTTCGTTTACTGTATTGGCATCGATTTCGGTTGAAGTTTTCCGGGTTCGTTCTTTGGGGGTGGATGGGTGGTGGGGCTTGAAAATTGCTCTCTGTGGAAGATCGATTTTGCTTGTGTAATGGATGTGTTCGTGTAGGGGAAGGAGGAGGAATGGTCCATTCGAGGAAAGGAGGCTCGGGGGTTTCTAAGTGGAAGGCGAAAAAGTGGAGTTTGCACTGAAGAACGAGACTCTCGTCGTCGGGCTTTAAACATCAGTCCCCGGAAGGTAACCTGTTTTAAACGCGGAGATGCGGTTATTTCCTGGTTTTCTTATTATTGTACCTCACCAACCTTGGGCGAGCTTGTCAGATCAAGTGAAGTGAAGCCTCGCCTGAGGCTGGCAAAACTCGAACTTGCTGGCCATGAGCGAGCTCAACCTTATCAGAATATGGTGAGGTCAACCATTGCCGGTGTTGGTCAAGCTCATTCATTGCCTATAGCCTATCGCCAGCCATTGTTGTGGCCAACCGATTGAGGAAGAAGAAACAAGGGAAGAAAAGAAAAAATAAATAAAAACATTAAAAATTCAAATATTTTTGGTAACTTTCTTTAGGGAAATCAAATCAAATTTTCCATATCAAATGGCAACAAATATTTTCTTAATCATTTTCAAATTGTAGCCAAATATCTGAAAATGCTGTCATTTCCCTAGAAAATCACTTATTGGAAAACATTTTCTAGAAATGTCACATTTTCTATCAAACAAACAAGCCTAAATTCTCTCTGCGGAGTCTTTTTTTTTTCTTTTTGTGTCAACGCCCACTGGCAAGTCCCTCCCCCTTTTTATCCTTTTTTTTTCCAATTTCTTTTAAATAAAAGTTTAACTATTTATAGTTTTGTAATATCATTTAAATAAGATTTGAAGGAAAAAGTAATAGAAAATGCTATGTGGAAGAGAGAAACTAATTTAAAAATGCAATGCTAGTATTTTTTATAAGACAAATTGACGGTATTCACAGAATGACTTGATTACACCAACTCGATAAATTTTTAACTTGATTGTACTCTTTGAAAGTTTTGGTACTGAATTGCACATTCGCGACAAATCTTAGGACTTGTAATGCACTTATCTCATTTTCTTTTAAGTAATCTTTTAAGTAAATGGGAGAGCAAGAAAAGCATTTGTAGATTTTTTTTTTGTGCAAAAACAATTGTAGATTTCGCAAAGATCAATTACAAAATTTTAAAACTAAGGAGATTAAAATTTTGTTTTGTCAGCATAATACGATTAAAATTAAAAGGAGACATTTAATGCATAGTTTCTATGGATCCTTTTTCCCGGTAACCTGCTTTTGATTTTTTCACATAAAGCATGACAAATTTTTGCTTTTTTAAAACACAAAAAAACAAATCATTTAGAAAATCCAGGCAGGGGCATGGACCATCCAACTTGCGCGGATCAACAAGTTAATAACATAATTATGCAATGACGATAATGCCCTCGACATTCCTCCCGCTCAAAGCGCGATAAAAATCAAACTGGTCTGACGAAAAAAAAAAATTAGACTGAGGAGAGGACCGAGTCACGGACGAGTCGACTCGGGCAACGAGGCAAACTAACTCTTCCGTCTGACTTTTCAAATTTTTGGAAATCTTTATTTGATTTTTTTATTTTCTTTTTTCCAAAAATTAAAGGAAGGCCAGAAAAAAAAAATGGAAAAAGAAATGCAAAGACCGGCGCTGGTGAGCTCAATCTCCGGCGGGAGATCCTTTCGCCGCTTGATCCTCCTATCATCTCATCAAGGAGAAAATATTCAGTTGTTTCTAAGTACCACGTCACTGGCCTACGTGGCATGCATGCTCCATTCAGATTTGAATCGGAAGCGCTCTTTTTTCTTTCCTACAGACTAAGTAAAGGACTCCCACAGGTAACAATTAATTTTTCAATATTTCCAAGAAACTAGCGAAAAAATGTACTTTTAAGTTTTTTTTTTCTATTATTATGTATCTCCTGTCTTATCGTGTCTTCTATTCTATGGTTGCACTCGGGTGTTAAAAAGCAATCCAAGAATGGGAAACAAAAAAATCGATATCCTATGTAAAAAGACAAGATAATTCTTTTTTTTTATTCTTTGTTTTTGGGACTGGAGGAACCACCGTCAGTCGATAGTCGCGATGTAAACCCCAGGTGACGCTAACACAAGACCCACCACCACGGCGTCACGTTTAAGAATCCCTAACGACAACGCTGAGGTTCGAACTTTTCCCCTTCGTGAGGGGGAGAGAGCCCGAAACCAACGCTGTTGCTGCGGGCGATGGTCAAGATAATTCTTTCATATGGCAGAGTTTGCTAAAAGGTTTTGCCGAGCATGGACAACCCCTTGTTCTATATGCGTGAATCCTTAATCTAACCATTCTACCGTGAAAAGTTAATTAGTTCGTTTTTGGTTGGCCTGAGAGCAACTTTTCTTTTTTTTTTTCCAATTCCAGCAAAATCTAAAATATTCAAATTCCTGAATGCGCATTGCTAAGGAATGTCACCATGTCACATCTTAAACATACTTTGCAACAATAAGTTCCAGCTTTCAAAGCAAATAATTAAACACTTTTACAAGAATAAGTAATGAATTGAAAACCGGGTGCTTCCTTGGCTACTGAAATAGCAACCCATGGCACTATTTAACAAATTCTTCTTCTGACAGGAAAAAAAGAAGTTCTTCTAAACATTTTGTGTAGAAAATCGACAAGTCAATATTCGAATGTTTTAAAAAAATTTCATGTGTTTCACCTTAGGTAAAATTCAAAGTGCACCCGCTACAAAATTCGGATAAAGCCTAAGGTAAAACATTGTGGGGCGTTTTTCTTAGAATTTTTAAGCAAGAAGTATTTCAAGTTTTAAAATAGCCTTGAAATTTCAAACGATTATCGAAAAATTAAATGTGAGTTTACATGCCAACATTTATTCCAGCTAGGTTATGAGATGATAAATTATGCGAGTCCAAGATTTAAAACAACAAAAACCGAAAAATTAAAAGCCAATCGAGAACTCACTTGATTGATTTGATACACAGGGAACTAAAAGGATCCAGGCGGTTTGTCTCGACAAATACCAGGACCACGTACTATAGGATTATGGGCACTTCCAGACATACACAAATGAACAGTTTAAAAACTTACGGAACTTAAGGATTCTTCAATTGAGGCGGATGGCTTTAAGTGGAGACTTTAAAAAACTATTTTCTGAATTAAGATGGCTTCAGTGGTCTGGCATTGAACCAAATATGCCTTTTTTTACTACTAAAGTTGCATCTACCAAAATTAGTTGTGTTGTAGTTGTCACGCAACACTATTATAGAGGATTGGAAAGGATGGAGTTCAATCATGGTAAAATGGAAAAAAAGACATCCTCTATGATTTTTTGTTTGTTTTGTTGATCAGCTCGTTTTTTAATAGCTTCTTCTCCTTTGCATAGATGGCAAAGCAGCTAAAAGTTCTTGACCTTTCATTTTGCTATTACCTAAGATGTACTCTTGATCTCTCGGCTTTCACAAAGTTGGAGAGTCTCATATTGAAAAAATGTCGAGGACTAAAGCAAGTTCACCCATTTGTTGGCAAAGTCAAGACCCTTGTTTCCTTGGACTTGAGTTCTAGTGACAATCTCAAGGAGCTACCAGGGGAAGTGGGCGAATTACAAGAACTAAAAGAATTCATTTTAGATTCCGTTGGTATTATAGAGATTCCTACATCAATTTGTTCACTAAGGAAGTTGGAGAAACTGAGTGTTAGGGGCTATCGGTCATTGAGAAAAATCCCCAGCTCAATGATGGAATTATAGAATTTGAAACATCTAGACATTAGTCAATTTGCAATTGAAAAGTTACCTAATGATATTGGAAGGTTGAAAAAATTGCGAAGGCTAAGTCTCAACGTATGTCGTTTTCTGAAAGGGGAAATTCCAAGTAACATTGATGACTTGTCCTCACTTGAAATTCTTGAAATCACCAGAACACCGATATCTAACTTGCTAGAAAGCACTCAGAATCTTTCTTCTCTCCAACGCCTTAGTTTAGAAGGTTGTTACAAGCTCCAGTCACTACCGGTATGGGTGTCAAGAACTGAACCGATAACCGAACCAAACCGAAAACTGAACTGAACCGAACGGAAAAAATTGATTTTTTCGGTTCGGTTTAATTTTCGGTTCGGTTCGGTTCTCATTAAAAATAAATATTTTTTTATTGGTTCGGTTTTTATCAGTTAACCGAACCGAACTGCACAACAATAACAAAGAGATATCGATTTCAGCAAAGATTTGTTTATTAGGCATCCTCCATCTCCATCTCTACCGGCCGCGACCGCCGATGAATCCACCACCGCTTTTGCCATGTGCTACGGCCACCACTACCACCCCCACCGGAGACCCTTCTCCATGATGGAGATCCTCGAGACCTACCTGGCCCGGCAGTTTGCTGAGTAGCGGGATCGCGTCAAGCGTCTCCTCGTGTCGTTGCCGCACAACTAGAAGCTCGGCCTCCCTCACCGCGGGGGATTTCAACGCTCGGGGCAATTCCTCTTTGTCCATTCTGGGTTTGCTGTATAGTTCGATCTCCTTTTCTTTCATTTCGGCAGAGACTCGTTTGCTCTGTTTTTCGATCGCGAAACAGAGTAATGCAAGAGAGGGAGAATGTGATGCTAGGGACCAGAGCTGATGAGAGCAAGTAGAGCAAGTAGATCTCTGTGATCTGACAATTTAATTATCTGAAAAAAGCAGAGAGTTGGAGAGAGAATATTTGCTTTACAATATTGCTTCTGGGTCAAGCAAAGCAGAAGGGAAAAAGAAGGAAGATAGAGCTGGAAATGTCAGTGAACCGCTCGCTCAAAAGTCACTCCTCTTGATGCATTGCAGAGAGATCCACCGAAAAAAACGACATGGAAAAGAAGGGCCTGATCACGAATCCAACAGCTGAGCAAAATAAGACAGTTACTTATCGATGAAGACGGACAGGCGAACTCCCCTCAAACAAAGACGGAAAAAAAAAACGAAAACCGAAAGTTGAAAACCGAAAAACCGAACCGAACCAAACTGAAATTTCGGTTCAATTCGGTTTCGATTCGGTTTGGAAGATTTTTCTAACGATTCGGTTCGGTTCGTTTTTTCAAAAAAAACTGAACCGAACCGAACCGTTGACACCCCTGAGTACCAGATTTTCCCTCAAGATTAATATATCTAATGGTCTCCAGTATGAGTCCCAAATTGCTACAGCTTTCTTCTCTATATCACTTGGAAGAACTTAGTCTTTATTGTTGTGTTCAACTTAAAGACATCCCCAAGCTTCCCTCAAGACTCTTGAAGCTTTGTTTTGCCTCTTGTTTAGAGATAATATTGCCTAAGCTTGAGGGATTCAAGTACTTGGAAGAGTTGTCAATAGAATTTTGTGGTTCTCTCAAAAGATTGGACCTATCACAACTAAATCGTTTCAAACGATTGCACGCCAAGAATTGCTATAATCTAGTTGAAATTCAGGGCCATGATAATTTTGAGTCCTTGGAGGAGATAGTTATATATCGCTGCAATTCCCTTGAAAGGCTCCAGAATTATAGAGTTTCCGGCAGTTAAAGGCTAACCAATGCCGCAAACTAGTTGAAATTCGAGATTTTGATAGGACGAAGTTCATATGAGGCGTTGGATATCTCTAATTGTGGGTCTACCGAAAGGTTATTAGACCTATGATGCTACGCTGAAAAAAAGTTTTTTTCAATGGTTGTTGCATTCTAAGTAGTGTTGAGAGTTTCGAGAGATTCTTGTTTTTCTAAAGCATATGTATAATGGGGTGCAAATCCCTAAAAACATTTCATGTTGAAATTTGAAATTTAGTAAATTTCATGATAAGGCATACACTCGGTGTTTAAGGAGAACTCTGGGGCTGAGGAATCAGGATACCTAACACACATAGACATCGCAGGATGCAAATCAATGGAGACTTTGCCTGATTTGTGGGGATGTGAAAAGTTACAATCACTAGAGGTACAAGTCAGCAAGAAACTTACTTAGCTTAGGGGACTTGAATAGTTGGTTTTAATTTATTTGGATATTTTTGAGGTACCTTATTGGAAACAACAGTGAAATTACCTGGGACACGCATCTTTAGAAATTATGAAAGGGCGCAATATGGAGTTCACAAGGGAAAATTTATATTGCAGTGATAATGATGTGATGAATCTTATATTCATATTACAATAGTGAGGCAAGTCATGTTTCCTTAACAGAGGTAAATAAGCAATAAACTATGATTTTTGTTTTGAAATTTCATGACCTACTTTCAATCACTAATGTCTTTGGACAAGAAAGTTTTCCTTGATAGGGTTTTGTACTTTCCTCAATTCCAGTCTTCCATAATTGGAGGCATGGCGCAATTGATTGTTCGTAGAAGCAAATCAAAAGGTGGTTCTACGTACATTACACGGCGTTGGTCTTCTGGTAAGATTCTTCATCCTTTATGTCCGTAGAAGCAAATCAAAAGGTGGCTCTACATACATTGCGAGGCGTTGGTCTTCTGGTAAGATTCTTCATCCTTTAACGACCAGCATGAGCGAATATAGTATTACTTTTCTCGAGAAGATATGTTTTGTGAATTGCTCAGACACTAGGTATCTATTTGATCTAGATATGCCTAAATATACTGGCTGTTGATTGCAAAGAGATTAGCGGCTTGTAAGGCAACAGATGATATCATTGACATAAGTAAATAAGAATTACCTGGTGAGTGGTGATTTACAATTTCCCTCTCAACAAACCAGGATTTGAATATTTTCATCTAGAGGCTAATGATCTTCCGCTACTCAACATTGTAAACTGCGCCCAAAATCCATTTTTCGTTCTGTCCAAAGTTAATATTTTCTTTGAAAATAATCGTTGGCCATTTTGAATTCCTTTGGGAGCTCTTTTGTATGTCTGAGTTTGACTTATCCTTTTCAAAACATATACCTTTTGATTTTCCGTGATGATCGAAAACCCTGTTGCGTTTCTTATTGTTCCTCGATGTTCCTCTTGAACCATAGAAGATGTGCATAATTTCCCAGTGAGTGGGAGAAACTGAGCTAAAATGAAAATCAACGTTCAAGTTTTTCTTGTTGGTGACAAAAAGAAAAATTAAAAGTAGTTTTGGCTATTTTGTTATGTATAATTGTAGACTAACTTTTTGTTCCAAGTAATCAAACTGTTGTCTTGAAAGATTATCAACAAAGGCAAATCGGTGCTGCTTTCTTGACAGGTCTGGTTGGTCTATGTAATGATCAAGGCATACTTTTGGACTTCAATTAAATGCACTGTATCAGTGACCTTTTGCATAATTGGGACTATTTTCTGCCCGTTCTGTGTAACAAGCTTGGGTGAGGAGTCCAGGAATTTGCTATTTAGTCTGCATCCCCTTTGCTCCTGTTGTTGTCCTGGAATCATTTTATCACATGATTGATCCGAGCCTAGCTGACTTGGTTGAGGAACCTCAAATTCCATACCAGAGACCGATCAAAATGAAGAAGAGGAATTTTGCAGCGGAAGCATTAGCAATAGTTGTGGGCCATCTTGTGTGCCAACCTTGAAGAAGCTCGTTTGCCAACTAGTGTCCTGAGGAAGTTCTGGTGCTTGTGAAAATCCAAGCACTTGATCTGGTCTCAACAGCGCATACCTAAATGATTGTGAATGTAGTTTTTTCAATTGAATCTACTTTCTGTGTGCTCATTAGTTTCTACCTCTCTGTTAATCAAATAAGTACCTTCTGATTTTTTTATGCATTAATCCCTGATGCAGAGTTGTTTGATACGATTGTGTTCTCACTTCTCATGATATCACTCCCAAACTCAACGAGGCTCTGCAGGGGAAGGTATGCACAGCCAGTTGTACCATAACTATAAAAGACTAACTTGTGTACTTGTACAGAAAATCAATGCAAGGATGCATGATGACAATCTCCTTTGATTTCTATCAGTTTTTTAGTAAGGTAAACAAAATCCTTTCAATGTTGTCATATATCAGTTCTCATGTATGTGGCATTGAACTCATAAAGTTGAGATTCGCCTCCTAGCAAAACTATACCGAATTGCTGATTTTGCTAATCAGGTTACGCGAAATAATCAAGTGACAAGTACATCTTTCTGTTCTGTAGTTTAGGCAATTCATGTTTTTGGTAGTCTTATTAACATCAGTTCTCTTCCTAAACACAAACGACGAAAGTGCTGCTGATTGCTTACTTTTCCCGAGTCTTTTGTTTTATTTTTCATGGGCCAACCAATGAAGTTTCTCCTGATTACGGTCCGACTGCGAACTACTCAGAAACACCTGGAACGCGTGGCAAGATACGTCCCCAGATTTTGGTGTTGGGGCACATTATTTGTGCATGTGTGCTTTATCTGGGGTAAATTGTGATGCTACTTTTCATTTATTAATAACTAATTAATCATATCCTTCTTGTGTAGATTCAAAGCTGCACTTCATGAAGCTTGGAGAAAGTCCCAAAACACCACAGATGTAGATGCAGGCAGGAGTGAACAATGTCACGAGACATTATAGGAAGGCGTTCAAAAGTTCGTTGCCATTGGCACTGATCATGTTCCCCGTGTTGTTAATAATCTTCATAGGATTCTTGATATAAAGCGACCTCTTCTCATGTGGTGCAGTCGTCTTGACATCATGCTATTCTTTAGCAAAGGCCGGTTCTCAAAATGCTTGCGGGAAGACCGCATGTGCAGGAGGTTCTGCATGTGAGGTTAAGCATAAACTCATGTTTACTTCAAACTACAATCTTGTGACCGGAAGAGAAGCATTCTTCATGGGAAAAGAAAACGCCATGGAATCGGCAAATAATCTGTCAATCGCAGCCAAGAATTTTAATGAAAAAGGTTTGAAGAAGACAGCAGTTTCTCATTTGGGAGAATTTGAACGAAATATCAAAATGTTCATTAGTGCGCGATCATCTCTCTGGTTTGTTCACCTCAGAAAATTCATGAATTGGCATCTAACAATAGCTTAATTGTATAATCTCAAACTAGGATTTATTCACGCACGAATCTATTAAGCAGAAGAGACACGGCCATACATTCTCATACCTGCAACCAAATTTTCTCTGACGTTGGCTACAGTGAAAAACTGACAAAAAATGTTGAGAACATTTTTTGGAAGGGTGAATATAAGCCCCTCCATGGAGCTAATTTTTCAGGTGGAAACGAAGGCCCATGGGCCTACGCAGCTTGATTGATGACTGCCGTGTACTTAGCCCAGATGAAGGAATCGAGTGCGAACGCAAACCAACTAGTCGATCGGGCCCTCAAAGCCCGTTGTAGAAAAAATCCCTCCCTGTTAATCGGTTGTGTAATCCCTGTCCCTCTGGAATATCTTATGTTCTGAGACTCATCTATCGTATTTCAATGGGTTGCTTTCATGAATGAAATAGCCTTTTTGGACTCAAAATAATAATAACAATAGCCCATCCCAAAATTTATATGCTAAATGGTAGTCAACGATGATGCGTTCAAGTTTAGTCTAAGTAATTTCTTGGGGTTAATCTCAGATATTTTCCGACCATGTACTGGATTATTATTGTGGAATTTTTATTAGTTAAAAGCTGCTCACAAACTTGTAGTCTACTGACTCGATTTTTTTCCGGAGCTCAAGATAAGTCCAAGTAGCCTGTTGAGCCAAGTTCGTATCTACGAGTACTATATCATATCTAATGCGGATCTAGTAAATAAGTCAAAACGCTTGCTAAGCATACTTGACATGAGCTTGCTGCTTAACTAGTGCCTAGGCAGCTGCTAATTACAACTGACAAGTAATACTTTCTTCATTTGCGTTGTTTACATTCATTTATGCATTTCAAGTGAACGATCTTCAAAAAAAAAATCCAACACTACTTTCCTCTTTCGCATGAAAAATCGCCAATGTTCTCAAAGTACTGCCAGTCGCAATGACATTTCTAGTCTTACCGCTAGTGTCCGAAAAAGAGTGAACAAAAAAAAAAAAAAATGAACGTTTCAACTGCTGTCATGGTGTGCATAAATAAACTTTTATCATCTTACAATTTAACATTTTGCTTTTGGTCTGTTCGATGTTGTTTTGCATGACGGATAAGGCAGGCATTCCAGTGGGGAGTGTCTCTTGTGGAGTCTTCAACTGGAATAATAGAACTGTCCCTTTTTACAGCTTATATGTTGCAGAACGACGTCCACAAGAATTCTTTTTAAATTTTCCTTTTTCTGATGATGTAGGACCGCTCCTTCAGTGAATAAACTATAAACATGTGAGGATCGTGTTGATTAACCTAAGTGGAGTTAGACAAGGTGCATAAAATCCGGTTCGGACGCCAACTGACTGGAAAACTGAACATAATTGATGAAATGGATAGAGAAAACTGTAAGTTGAACTGCAGATGGCAAAATGCATTATCTGTCATTGATGATGTGATTGTGTGAAACATGCGCTTAATCTACATGCACAAGTTCTTTGTGAATCACTAAAGCAATCCAGGAAAAAATAGCCATGAGTCAGGGGAAATTATTCAATCAATCCTACACCTATCACATAGATGTCAATTCAATATTAAACTTTTCAATTTTACTAATTTAGTCTAAACTTCTTACACAATGTTCCATTTTAATCCTGTTTGTAAAAATTTTACAGAAAATCATTGACACAACAATGTACCACATGGAACAATTGATAAAGATTGGACCATCGCGCTAGCAATTTCCGGGGAAAATTTTTCTAAAATGACTACATTGGAAGTGAAATTGATAACTTCTCTTTGGAATTGAAATTGAAAGTGTCATGACTGGCCTTTGTATGCTTGTCTTATCATCTTATTGTGCAATTGCGTAAAACATGCGATTGATTAGCGATTCCCTTTTACGAGGTCATAGAAAGACAACAATTTACAATTTAACTAGACAAAAATTTGCCAAATCGCGGGAATCACGGGCAAAGAATAGATGGGCCATGCATTAGTCGTACCTAAATCATAAAAACAAACCGTAATTGATGCAAAAGCAACCCTTCCCATCATTAAGTGAAAAAGTAGAGGATGGAGCTTTGTACCAAGCTGCCTAAATTGCTCATGGATCTCATAATAAATTAGCTGATATTTCGATTTTGGAATTACAAAGAACAAAATCAAATGAGTAAAATTGTGCAAGACAAGCATTAAATCAAAGCAAATATCAATCAACTAGTTCTTGGGCTTAATGTCAAATGTCACAGTCATCTTCAAAGGAAAACAAAGAAGGAAGCAATACAAGTTTCCACGCCATGCTGGATGACTCCTTCCACGTACATGAGAAAGTCTTTTGCATAACATTTATACCAAGTGATATATTGACCGATGCCTTTCGTCTTATTGTGTGTCCTCAACATTTAACATATAATCGAAACCATGTCAACATGTTATGTAATATAAGATTACATAAAAGATTTTCTCTGTACGTGGATGACACCCTGAAGTAAAGTCACCTAACTTTTCGGTGAAGTCATAATGCTCGTACCTAGCTCTGCAATCCCCGAGCTGGACCTGAGCGCCAACACTCATCGGATATAAAATGCGGACCTGCGTAACAGCACTGGTCATGCACAGGACGCAATCATAGATCTGAAGTGCTCCGTTGCCCGTGACCGTAGCAGATTGGGGTCGACCCTGGCCATGGTGATTGGCAGTAATAATTGTACTTATTGTACGCCGTGTCGTCCCTTAAACGGTGGAGAACGTCGTCTAGATTGATCTTGAAAAGATCGTTGCCCAGATAAGTCGATGTGGTGCAACTATAGCCCACGATCCTCGTGTCCGGGTCGCCCCGAGCAAGCCCGCAAATGCAGGGGAGCATGACAAATAACAATCACATCGCCACAGGTCTCTTAAGGATAGCCATTGCCGTGACCAGGTCACTACCCAGACACGAGACTGAATTCGACATATAAAGAGGGCAATTGCTCGTGCTGTGCACGTAGCTGGAGATCCCTCGTCCTTGTTTCGTTTCTTGATTCCATTTGCCGAATTCGTCTGCCTTTTTACAATTTCTAATGAAATAATTTAATCACGAGGGTCGCTTATCACAACGCAAGAGAAAGCTAATGGTTTCTTGCTTTGATCCAAAGGCCGATTTCCAGCTTATTCTAAGCCTTTATCCGGCTGAAGATACGAAACGTGGAAACTTTGCATGCTTTGTTCCCTTGGCTCGCCGTTTGAACTTTGAAGCTAACGCAGAGCCTGCTATGGAGGGAGGGTCTCCCTCCTTTAATCGGTCTGTGAATTAGCAACTTAGATATGGCGAGTCTATAATAAGAGCTTGTTCTAGTATCTTAAATTAAATGAATTCTTCAGTCCATCAGACAAATGGGAATAGTTTATACAATTTCACTGTAAAAAGAACGTTGCATGTCACTTAATTGATTAGTTAATAACAATCGGATTTTGCTGATAAATACCCGAGGGCAATTGTTAACCAAATAGATAAGGAAATATTATGATTTCGAATACCCAGATTGTCCTCGTCATATGCGTGCTCAATGCTTTGAAGACTATATTCTCATTAAGCATGTTTCAACAAATTTCCAGGAGGCACTTGTTAAAGATGGCCGTGCTTCATTAGATATTCATCATTACGTTAGTTATATAGAAGACATTCTCTAAAGCAACACAGGTTGACCACTTATTCTGTAAAATCTGTGCTGCTCATTACCTAACTCTGCAATCCTGATACTGAAGCATAGCGCCGGCACTCATCAGACACAAGTCATCAACTTGTCTTGTAATCCATTCCGCACATTCATAAATCCCGAGTGCTGAAATGCAGGGCTTCATGACCATAACAGGTCGGGGGTCGACCCAGGCCATGGAGATGCGTAATAGCATTTGTATCTATTGTTCGCCATCTCATCCATTAAATGACACGTTCTTCATGCTGTGCTGAGATGCATGCACTTGACCAATATTCTCGTGTCCACCTCTCGCAAATCGGACAGCACAAAGAAGCGTGAGAAAACTTACAGTTGATCCCTGTCTGTAATGCTTGTGTCACGTTGTCGTAACTGTAGATCCCGCTGTCCCTTGTTTTGTTGCGTTGATTCAATTCATGGTTTCTCGCTGTATTTTATTCTCGTTCTGTGATTCATTGCGGCGATCACTTATCACAATGCCGGACAGTTGTTTCTTGCTATAATAAAACAAAAGAAGTTTGATTTTTGAGCATTTTTTCTGAGCCATTGTTCGGCTGGAGATACGAAATATGGAAACTAGCATGTGTTTTTAGCTTCCTATAGTGGAGGGTCTTGAATTTTAGAGCCTTGGCAAAGCATGCTGTAGAGACAAGGTCACATTGAAGCTCTCTAAATAAAGAAGGTATTCTCTTTAGCCATGGAGTACGCTGGTTTAAACCCCCAATTTAATATCTCCACGTCGTTTACCGAGCAACACTCTGAAAAATAGCATGCTCTAGTTTTGACATAAAAAAAACATGATATTCTACAATTTTTGTATGTATTAAAGATTTTCACCCTTCTATCGATGTAGAGGATCGAAGTAGGATGAGTATAATAAGGCATCCGAACCATCTAAATCCTAATGGGATGTAAATGGATAGAGGGTTTGCGGAGGTTAGACGGGTTTGGGCTCAAAAGCCATAAACCTTGTAGGATTTGGGACAGATTCGAAATTTTACAGTCGGAAAACCCAATAATCAAAGCCGATATGTATTGCCATTAAAGTGTCATTTGTTTTCTTTATATTTCTTAGGTAGTTGAGTAAATATATATCAGTGTAAATTCTTTTAGGATTTGCAGGAATTTTTTAATTGCCTTTACTATATTAAAAATTACGACATCAGTTAATTATAATAATCTGTCAAAGCTAAGAAGGCAACGTGGTATTATAATAGATTTTCCAATGACAGCCACTATTTCACTCCTAGCTTCTACCTATTTTAAACAAGAAAAGTGCCAAAAAAAGTCATAAACACATGGTATTTGTATTAATTCAATTATAAACCTTTCAATTTTACCAATTTAGTCTTAAATATTTTCACCATAGTACCAATTCAGTTCATCCGACCAATTCAAGCCGATTGGTGCTGACGTGGATGTCTGTCAGCCAATGAACACTAACATGGCAATTTTTAAATATTTTTTATATTTTTGAAATTTTGTTATAATTTTTCCTTTTTTTCCCCCTTTTCCTTTTCTTTTTCCTCTTCTTCCTCTTGGCCTTCTTCTCTCACAGTCGCCAGCGAGCACTGAGTGAGGCCAACCTCCCTTGGCCTAGCCACGAGCAAAGGTGGCCTTGGCCTCACCTAGATTTGGGCAAAGCCGCCTTGCCCACAACCCTGGGCACAGCCCTCACCCAATGGCTAGTGAGCCACTGGAGGCTTGCCGGCCACTATAAGAGAAGCGGCCCTCGCTCAGTGGCCGGTGAGCCACCGAAGGCTCGATGGCCATTGTAGAAGAAGAAGGCCAAGAGGAAGAAGAGGAAAAAGAAAAGGAAAAGTAATAACAAGGAAAAATTAATTAAAAAATTTTGAAAAATATATTTCAAAATTGCCACATTAGCATTGGCCTGGCATTTGATAGGCATTCACATCAACACCAGCTAGCCAAAATTGGTCAGATGAACTAAATTGATATCAATATAAAAAAGTTTAAAACTAAATTAGTCCAATTGAAAAATTTAGAACTAAATCAATACCAATGTCATAGGTTTAAAACTTTTTTGGTATATTTCTCTATTTTAGACATTAGTTTTTCATCTTCGTTAATTTTAAATTCTTCAATCTTATATTTTGGATGTCGTAAGGCTCCAATTTGAGATTTACAATGCATGAATTTTAAATAAATAGTTGCATTTGCAAAAATGAGGTGGTTTATATTTAACTAAAATGTTTGTTTATTATAAAATCATGTGGCAAGTTGCGGGTACCTGACGGAGACCCGACTACTTCAGCAAGTTGGCTTTGGGATAATATATCAAAGCATGTAATGGATTTGGTGAGGGCTCATGGAATAATATAAAGTTAAGATGACGGGTTTGAGAAGACGTTTGCCGTTCCATAATGATCCTGCTTCCATCCCTATATGAAAGTGCTCCATCATGGCCGGGCTTTCGTCCAGTTAAAAACAGAAGTTGCATAGGCTTGTTTACCTTCCTATGCTAATCTCGTAGTCAGTTAATTCACACTTCAACTTAGGATTTTCTCTCCAAATTTCGAAAGCAAATAATTAACATTTAAGTTTCAAAAATTTATGCTGTTGAATCTTACAAAAGATGTAGTAGGGGCTTCATAGCTACTTTCTTCTAAAGGAAACCGAAGAAATAACCTTCGGCCAATATTTTTGAGTACTTTGAAAAGGTTTCAAGTATTTTGGACTACATAAAAAACATAGTACGAGTTGATAATAATTCATGAAAAGTCGAAAGTTTAAAGTTAATGTCTCTATAAGGAAGTTCAATTAGGAAGTTCAATGGGTCATTGAAGTATCAATGTTAGCTTCCAACTACCATTCCTACCCATTCTGATTAGCCAAATAGTGTAAAGAAAGGGAATGGGGCTCTTATTTTCATTCCAATCGCTACATTGCTGAAAAACCAAGATCTAAAGTTTAAATTAGGGAATAAATATCTAGTGGTAACTACAAATATTATGTGTCAAACCTAGCCTTCCACCCCCCAAAATTCTTGCTTATTGCGAATGTTTATTGTAACATTCACGGGCTTCAACTATTCTAGCTTTTTGTTTTTTTAGGTCAAAGATTATTTTAGCTTCTTGAGCATCTATCAAAAATAAAATTTTTGCGTGGATGCCACTAGACTATTTAAATAATAAATCACACTTCCATCTAACAGCTTAAACTTTTTAGAATAATTGGTTGTGATTCCACCAAATCTTACATGGTATCAAAATTTGAGGTACTGAGTTCAATTGCCTCCTAGGGAACTCCAGGGGGAATGATTATAGAACCCACCACTATAGTATTTCAGATAAAAATCCCTAACGACGCCTCTGGAATTCGAACTTCTCCTTTTTGTGAGGGGGAGAGAGCCCGAGTCAGCTGCCGCTGAGTGTCTCTCCAATTAAATTTTTTTTTTTTTTGGTAAAGGTAATAATAATATAAAAGAGATTGCCAATGTACAAAAGAACGGATCCATAACCTACACTCTTAGCCAAGGCAAAAGTGAAGGGGATCCGTTGTAAAAGGGACAAGGGAACAACCCACAAGAAAGATACAACTAGCACCAACTAGAGAACCGACTCCTAATCCGCCAAACCTCCGACTACAATGAGAATGCGGGAGCGAGAAAAGAAGACGGGAACAAATCTTTCTAAGGAAGAGCATCACTATAGAAAATCCCAGGATCTAAACCCCAGCCTCTTTGAAGTCTTTTGTTCCTCGGTGAAGGGAAAACATTGCTATAAGTGATAGCTTTGTCTCTTACCACCTTAAGGAGATGATTTTTGAGTGCAGGGACCACCAAGGATTCACCCCTGAATAGTATTGCATTTCTCTTCTTCCATATGAGGTGACAAAGGGCTCCATATGAAAACCGAGCTATCTTGTGGTAGAAATCGTTACCCGTAAGGAACTTCAAAGCCCAAGGAAGCACCTCATTCCAGCACCGATTTTTCCATGGTAGGTTGCACCTGGCGGCCCAAAAAAAGGCCAGAGAAGCCGAGGTACGACAACCAAAGAAGAGATGGTCTATGGAATCGGGTACTTCGCTGCAGAATGCACAAACACTATAGTCAATTCGGCCATAGGATAGAAGCATAACCTGGGTGGGGAGACGCTTCTTCACAATAAGCCAAAGAATGAACTGGTATCGGGGCGCTGTGGATCCATCCCATATAAGGGACGCCCATCTAACCGGATCTTTCCTTGGTCTGATTAAATTTGAAACCGCTGCAACTGAAAAGGAACCAGACGAGCCACACCAAATAAACTTATCGGCCTCGAGGAAGATAGCACGAGCAAAGGAATACCCCAAACCGAGCAAAAATTCTTTAAGAGGCTGGCCCACGGAGTGCTTAGATCCGCAACCACAGCATGATCCGGGATACAAAGGCTGCTTCTAAATGAAGGAGGCACAAATGCATCGAGAGGGCCGCAAGGCAGCCAACAGTCATGCCAAAGTGACAGATAAACCATTCCCAACTTGCCATCTAAAGGAGGTTCTAAAGTTACCTCTGAGCTGGAGAATTTTCTTCCAGGACCAAGAACACATTCTGGGTTGGGACACAATCCAGAAGTTCCTTTTAGTTAAATAGATAGAATGTATCCAGCGACACCAAAGTGATTCCTTGTCAGAGAAGAGGAACCATATGAATTTTAGAATAGAAGCTCTATTGCAAACTTTAAGATTCCCGATTCCCAGAGACCTCCTTGATTTCGGTAGGCAAATGTCTTCCCACGCCACCCTAGCTCCCCCTCGTCCTAGAGATGTTCCTTTCCAAAGGGCGCCTCATAATTCTTTCAACA
The DNA here is from genome assembly GCA_017140165.1 of Eucalyptus shirleyi. Lineage (NCBI taxonomy): Eukaryota > Viridiplantae > Streptophyta > Magnoliopsida > Myrtales > Myrtaceae > Eucalyptus > Eucalyptus shirleyi. The sequence continues at coordinate 1,533,189 of CM029454.1, forward strand.
TTCGCCAATACAGAGGAAGGAAGGGTAAATACACCGGTCCAAAAGGATTGGATAGAGTGAAAACTTGACCGGATTAGTTGTAGTCTTCCGGCGAATGATAGGAACCGATGTGCCCATGATTGGATTCTAGACGTTAACCGATCCGTCAATGCAATACAATCCGCTTTACCCAACCTGGAGTAAATAATAGGCACACCCAAGTAGCGGACAGGAAGTTTCCCTTCCGGAAACCCGAAAGCCCAACATATTCTATTTCGGATAGAGAGATTACCACCGAGAGATAAAGATCTCACTCTTACTTTTATTCGAAATAACCCACTCCATGAAGAGAAGATGTCAAGGCCCCTCTTCAGCATAGAAATCGAAGCCCAATCCGCTTGACAGAAGAGAAAGACATCGTCGGCAAAGAACAAATGGGATAACCGGACAGGCTTACACCTCCAGAAGTACTTAAAGTCTCTATTCGCCGTGCGGGAAGCCAGCAAACCAGAAAAAATTTCCATGACCAATGTAAACAAATAAGGGGACATTGGATCTCCTTGCCTGAGACCCCGCCTACCCTGGAAAAAGCCGTGGATATCTCCATTTATAGCTATGGAAAAGGACGGAGTGGTAACACAGGCCGTGGTAACACAGGCCATTACTAACTTGATGAAGCTGATCGGAAATCGAAAGGCAAGAAGAACTCTTTCCAAGAAGTCCCAATCAACAGTATCATAGGCCTTATGGAAATCAACCTTAACCGCACACTTAGGGAGATATGGGTGAAGATGGAAGCCCGCAAAAAGTTCTTGGGCAAGGAGAATGTTGTCTCTAATTCTCCTACCTTTGACAAACGCATTTTGGGACTGATCAACAATATCATTTAACATAGCTGCTAAGCGATTAGCTAAGATCTTTGTGATGACCTTGTAAATGGTGTTACAGCAAGCAATTGGTCTAAAATCCGATACAACACTAGCATTAGGGACTTTAGGCACCAGTGCAAGGATCGTCGCATTTACCTCTTTGAGAAGACGCCCAGATTGAAAGAAATCCCGAACAGCCAGCAAAACGGAGGAACCAACGATGTCCCAATTAGATTTGAAAAATTCAACAAAGAACCCGTCAAGTCCCGGGGCCTTCCCCTTTGCAAGTGAGAAGAGAGTGGCTTTAATCACTTCATCAGAGACCGGCTCTTCGAAGGCTCGAACCTGGTGATCAAGTAGCGGCCGACGGATAACACTCCTCAACTCTTCCATAGCCGGCTTTGTCAAGGCCTCTTGAGGAGACAATAAAGATGAGAAGAAATCAATGAACACCTGAGGAATCGTCAAAGGGTCAGAAATAACAGTTCCAGCCGAATCCTTGATGGATAGGATTCTATTAGCGAGCTGTCTCCTTTTCACCGAATGATGAAAAAACTTGGTGTTTTTATCCCCCTCTTTTAACCACCGGATTCTGGACTTTTGTTTGTAAAAGGACTCCTCTTGATTCCGTAATTGAATAAACTCACGACGACATTGCCTTTCCATATCAGCAAGATCAGAATTCTCCGGATCAGATTGGAGATTAGACTGAACGGTAGATAGAGCTGCTCTCGCTTCCGCTGTTCTAACGGAGATTTCCGAAAACGCTTCACGATTAAGAGTCTTAAGACGGGCCTTCAACATCTTCAGCTTAGAAACTAATTGGAATATGGGAACCCCTCTCACTGGAGTATCCCAAACCTGCCTAACAATGGACTTGAAATCCGGATGGTCCTCCCAGAAATGAAAATATTTGAAAGGCTTCCTTGTACGAGGCGGATGAGCAACTCTAACCACCATCGGAGTGTGGTCGGATATACCCAGGCTAAAGAAAGCTGCCTTAGAGAAGGAAAAGTCTAAATTCCACTTGTTGTTAACTAACACTCTGTCTATCTTCCTCATCTTCCTAGAATTACCAGACGATGTGGACCAAGTGTACCGAAAACCGACAAATCTAAGGTCCGTCAATTCAGTCTGATCCAGACATTGAGCAAATTCGTCAAAATAGGGAATCCAATTAGTAGAACTTCCGACACTGTCCGAGGGATCTTTAATTGCATTAAAATCGCCCCCAACCACCCAGGCCACTTCCCTGAAATATCTCATCATAGTGCTGGAGATCTGACCACAGAGGCCTACGCAGAACAAAAGAATGCTCTCCGTATACCAGAAACAGAACAACTAAGCCCAGACAGCTTACACTTGAGACAGCCATGAATCACTTGGTCAGAAATGGAAATAGGACAATAGGAGACAATATCAGGATTCCACCCCACCCAAATTCTCCCCCGAGGGGCGCAATTATAGTTTGCAACCCACTTCCAATCCCTAATAAGGGTGGACGAAATAGATTCAAAAAGATCTTCGGGGGACTTTCGTTTCGATCAAACCGATATAACATAACTTGTTAGCCGCAACAAAACACCTAAGCTCCGCACGCCTCGACGTGGATCATTAATACCCCTTATATTCCAAAAGCCAAAAAATCCAAAAACCGAGGAGAGAAGACTTACCTCCTCTTGGAGGACTTCGAGCCTTTAATAGGCTTCTTCGGGACAGCCAAAATGGGCGAGTCCTCCAACTGCTTGGCGAGCTGTTCCTGAAGAGTAGCAGCCAACTGAATAGGCTTTTTCTTGACTGCAACATCATCAATAGCCGGAAGGTCCTCATCAGACGAATCCTCATTTGAGCTTGAGTTGCTAATATCTTCAGAGCTGTCTTGGACAGCTACAGAGGTGTCCAGAACACGTGGATCATCCGTGACATGGGGAACAGCAGGAGACTGATCCTGATAGTGGAGGTATTTTTGGGCCTGGCCCTCTTCTGAGATAGGAGATAAGCTAACGGACGCTACATTAGCCCTTTGAGCAGCATCCGAAGCAGAAGCAGCAGCAGCGGCTTCTCTGGCCGCCTGCTTCTTTCTTAGCCTTTTATTCTTCCGCTTCACCTGTTTCCATCCCTGATTAGTAATATCAGCAGGCACAGAAGAGACCTCTGGGTGATGGAGGGCCATTTGCCGAGAGCTAGGCTCTCCAATGTGCAGCGGTCTATCTACATTTGCATCAGCAACGGGTTCCGCATAGGAAAGGCCACGAGAGGACTCCATAGAACTGACATCCTTTTGAGCTCCTGAAGGTGGAAGAGCAACTCCTTTTCCTTTTACAGACATCGAATTAGGATTCTCCTTAGAGATAGATTCTGCCCCGACCCCATTGACAGCTGCATCAGCAGAAACATCAGGAACAGTGTTCTTGTAGCAATGACCAAACATTCCACATTTGGTACAAGATAACGGTTTCCATTCATACTCTACCTCGACCACATCAGTTTTTCCGTCAGTAACCACATCCAGAGATTCATATAAGGTTTGCTGGACAGTTATCTCAACACACACGCGAGCAAAGGAGAGCATAGACATTTGCTCGGTTCTTTAATCCACATAGAGAGGTTTTCCCAGGCCACTTGCAACTTTACTGATAGACTGGGCAAACCAGTACGCAAAAGGAAGATTTCTTAATCTTACCCAGATCGGAACCGCCATATGAACATCCCTCTTGAGCTCAACACCGGGATACCATTGCTGCAAAATGAATGGAATTCGAGCCACAGTGATAGGGCCTCCCTCTAGGAGTTTCCTTCTGAATTCCTTATCAGAAATTCGCAGGAGAAATAGTCCCCTTCCATTGGACAGAACTTCAATCAAAGGCGGCCCCCAAGCTCTCTTAAGGGCCTCTTCCACAACTTTAAATGGAAGCTTTTTACCTATGAAATAGCCTACAAGACAGTCATAAAGTTTCGGATCTGCTGCTTGTAAATCAGACTCGTCCATGTGAATTACCGGTCTGTTGTTAACAAACTGAGGAGGAGAGAACTCGAGATCATATCCCTTATTAGCTCCACTCGCAACCGACGCCCAAGAGCGGACATCAGGAGCCTTAGAGCCACCTCTTGAGCGGGGTCGACCAGACTTAGACCTTCCCCTTTGGTCCGGTCGACCTCTGCGAACTGCAGACATTGCTCGCGGAATCGCACTACCAGACGGAGCAGAGACAGAGCTACGATTAACCACATCCAACAAGGAACCAACCGAATTAGGTCGGTTAGTTCTAGGGGACGAGGGGTTATGGAGACTCCGTTCTCCTTCATTCAATCGGGTCTGCATTGATTCGCCCATTGCAGAGAAAATCGCAGAACATAGCACAAACCCTAAACCATTGGCCTCAGATTATTCGACAATCAGGAGACGTACCAGGGAGTGGAAGGTAAGGGTTTGTAGAGCATCAAGAGGCGCCACTTCAGGCCAAAAATCGGGTCCACCCGCCGGCTAAATCAATCGGAACCAGCAGCTGCAGAAATCGCAGGAACAGAGCACCTCGTTGTGGACTTCGTTTCCCCCTTCTCTTTTCTTTCTAGAGACACAGAACCCAGCAAAGCAAAGCTCAGCGCTCGCTTCAACCGGAGAAGAAGCAGAGAAATGAAGGAAAGCAGTGGGAGCCGGAAGCAAGGAACGCCATCACCGTGTGCGGCGTGCAAGCTGCTGCGAAGGAGGTGCTTCGGGACCTTCACCTTTCCCACACCATAGACCACTCTCTTTCTTTCTTCTCCAATTAAATTTTCATACTTAGTATTTGGCAAAATTAAGGATGAGGGAAAATATTAGAATATTTAGGCTCCATTCGTTTTGTGGAAAATAATTTACAGAAAAATGTTTTCCAAATTTTCCGGTGTTCGTTTTACGGAAAATAAATTCATTGGGGAAAATGTTTTCCATGAACAGAAAAAAAGTCTACTAAATGGGGGGAAAATGTTTTCCACTTTTCAAAAGTGGAAAACATTTTCCTCACTTAATCTCTCTTATCTCACACATCTACAAATCCTCACTTCCCCATCCACTTCTCCTTATTCTTTTTTTTTTATTCGAATATTTTTAAATTTTCTTTTTCTTTTTTAATTCAAATTATTTTTAATTTCCTTTTTCTTTTTAATTTCTTTTCTTTTTTTCTTTTTTTCTTTTTTTCTTTTTCTTTTCTTTGTTTCTCATCTTCTTCTTTCTTTGCTAATCATCGACTATCACCAGGTGAACCTCAAACTTGTAGTCTACTGACTCAATTTTTCCGGAGCTCAAGACAAGTCCAAGTAGCCTGTTGAGCCAATTCAAATCTACAAGTACTATATCATATATAATGCGGATCTAGTGAATGAGTCAAAACGCTTGTTAAGCATACTTGACATGAGCTGGCTGCTTAACTAGTGCCTAGGCAGCTGCTAATTACAATTGACAAGTAATACTTTCTTCATTTGCGTTGTTTACCTTCATTTATGCATTTCAAGTGAACGATCTTCAAAAAAAAATCCAACACTACTTTCCTCTTTCGCGTGAAAAAATCACCAATGTTCTCGAAGTATTGCCAATCGCAATGACATTTCTAGTCTTACTGCTCGTGTCCGAAAAAGAGTGAAAAAAAAAAAAAAGAAAAGGAATGAACGTTTCAACTGCTGTCATGGTGTGCATAAATAAACTTTTATCAACTTACAATTTAACATTTTGCTTTTGGTCTGTTCGATGTTGTTTTGCATGTCGGATAAGGCAGGCAGTCCAGTGGGGATTGTCTCTTGTGGAGTCTTCAACTGTAATAGTAGAAATGTCCCTTTTTACAGCTTATATGTTGCAGAACGACGTCCCCAAGAATTCTTTTTTAATTTTCCTTTTTCTGATGATGTAGGACCGCTCCTTCAGTGTATAAACTATAAACATGTGAGGATCGTGTTGATTAACCTAAGTGGAGTTAGACAAGGTGCATAAAATCCGATTCGGACGCCAACTGACTGCAAAAAATTGAACATAATTGATGTAATGGATAAAGAAAACTGTAAGTTGAACTGCAGATGGCAAAATGCATTATCTGTCATTGATGATGTGATTGTGTGAAACATGCGCTTAATCTACATGCACGAGTTCTTTGTGAATCACTAAAGCAATCCAGGAAAAAAATAGCCATGAGTCACGGGAAATTATTCGATGAATCCTACACCTATCACATAGATGTCAATTCAATATTAAACTTTTTAATTTTGCTAATTTAGTCTAAACTTCTTTCACAATGTTCCATTTTAATCCTGTTTGTAAAATTTTTTACAGGAAATCGTTGACACGACGATGTGCCACATGGAACAATTGATAAAGATTGGACCACCGCACTAGCAATTTCCGGGGAAAATTTTTCTAAAATGACTACATTGGAAGTGAAATTGATAACTTCTCTTTGGAATTGAAATTGAAAGTGTCATGACTGGCCTTTGTATGCTTGTCTTATCATCTTATTGTGCAATTGCGTAAAACATGCGATTGATTAGCGATTCCCTTTTACGAGGTCATAGAACGACAACAATTTACAATTTAACTAGACAAAAATTTGCCAAATCGCGGGAATCACGGGTAAAGAATAGATGGGCCATGCATAAGTCGTGCCTAAATCATAAAACAAACCGTAATTGATGCAAAAGCAACCCTTCCCATCATTAAGTGAAAAAAGTAGAGGATGGAGCTTTGTACCAAGCTGCCTAAATTGCTCATGGATCTCATAATAAATTAGCTGATATTTCGATTTTGGAATTACAAAGAACAAAATCAAATGAGTAAAATTGCGCAAGACAAGCATTAAATCAAAGCAAATATCAATCAACTAGTTCTTGGGCTTGATGTCAAATGTCAGTCATCTTCAAAGGAAAACAAAGAAGGAAGCAATACAAGTTTCCACGCCATGCTGGATGACTCTTTCCACGTACATGATAAAGTATTTTGCATAACATTTATACCAAGTGATACATTGACCGATGCCTTTCATCTTATTGTGTGTCCTCCTCATTTAACATATAATCAAAACCATGTCAACATGTTATGTAATATAACATTACATAAAAGATTTTTTCTGTATGTACATGACACCGTGAAGTAAAGTCACCTAACTATTCGGTGAATTCATACTGCTCGTACCTAGCTCTGCAATCCCCGAGCTGGACCTGAGCCCCAACACTCATCGGACATAAAATGCGGACCTGCGTAACAGCACTGGTCATGCACAGGACGCAATCATAGACCTGAAGTGCTCCGTTCCAAGCGCCGTGACCGTAGCAGATTGTGGTCGACCCTGGCCATGGTGATTGGCAGTAATAATTGAACTTATTGTACGCCGTGTCGTCCCTTAAATGGGGGAGAACATCGTCTAGATTGATCTTGAAAAGATCGTTGCCCTGATGAATCGACATGGTGCAACTATAGCCCACGATCCTCGTGTCCGGGTCGCCCCGAGCAAGCCCGCAATTGCAGAGGAGCACGACAATCACAGTCGCCGCAGGTCTCTTGAGGATAGCCATTGCCGTGACCAGGTCGCTACCCAGAAACGAGATAAGATTCGACATACAAAGAGGGCAATTGCTCGTGCTGTGCACGTAGCTGGAGATCCCATTTGCCGAATTCGTCTGCCTTTTTACAACTTCTAATGAAATAATTTAATCACGAGGGTCGCTTGTCACAACGCAAGAGAGCTAATGGTTTCTTGCTTTGATCCAAAGTCCGGTTTCCAGCTTATTCTTAGCCTTTATCCCGCTGAAAATACGAAATGTGGAAACTTTGCATGCGTTGTTCTCGACTCACCGCCTTGAACTTTGAAGCTAACGCAGAGCACGCTATGGAGGGAGGCTCTCCCCCCTTTAATCGGTCTGTGAATTAGCAACTTAGATATGGCGAGTCTATAATAAGAGCTTGTTCTAGTATCTTAAATTAAATGAATTCTTCAGTCCATTAGACAAATGGGAATAGTTTATACAATTTCACTGTAAAAAGAACATTGCATGTCACTTAATTGATTAGTTAATAACAATCGGATTTTGCTGATAAATACCCGAGGGCAATTGTTAACCAATGAGATAAGGAAATATTATGATTTCGAATACCCAGATTGTCCTCGCCATATGCGTGCTCAATGCTTTGAAGACTATATTCTCATTAAGCATGTTTCAACAAATTTCCAGGAGGCACTTGTTAAAGATGGCCGTGCTTCATTAGATATTCATCATTACGTTAGTTATATAGAAGACATTCTCTAAAGCAACACAGGTTGACCACTTATTCTGTAAAATCTGTGCTGCTCATTACCTAACTCTGCAATCCTGATACTGAAGTATAGCACCCGCACTCATCAGACACAAGCCATCAACTTGTCTTGTAATCCATTCCGCACATTCATAAATCCCGAGTGCTGAAATGCAGGGCTTCATGACCATAACAGGTCGGGGGTCGACCCAGGCCATGGAGATGCGTAATAGCATTTGTATCTATTGTTCGCCATCTCATCCATTAAATGACACGTTCTTCATGCTGTGCTGAGATGCATGCACTTGACCAATATTCTCGTGTCCACCTCTCGCAAATCGGACAGCACAAAGAAGCGTGAGAAAACTTACAGTTGATCCCTGTCTGTAATGCTTGTGTCACGTTGTCGTAACTGTAGATCCCGCGGTCCCTTGTTTTGTTGCGTTGATTCAATTCATGGTTTCTAGCTGTATTTTATTCTCGTTCTGTGATTCATTGCGGCGATCACTTATCACAATGCCGGACAGTTGTTTCTTGCTATAATAAAACAAAAAAAGTTTGATTTTTGAGCATTTTTTCTGAGCCATTGTTCGGCTGGAGATACGAAATATGGAAACTAGCATGTGTATTTAGCTTCCTATAGTGGAGGGTCTTGAATTTTAGAGCCTTGGCAAAGCATGCTGTAGAGACAAGGTCACATTGAAGCTCTCTAAATAAAGAAGGTATTCTCTTTAGCCATGGAGCACACTGGTTTAAACACCCAATTTGATATCTCCACGTCGTTTACTGAGCAACACTCTGAAAAATAGCATGCTCTACTTTTAACATTAAAAAAAAAAAAAAATGATATTCTACAATTTTTGTATGTATTAAAGATTTTCACCCTTCTATCGATGTAAAGGATCGAAGTAGGATGAGTATAATAAGGCATCCGAACCATCTAAATCCTAATGGGATGTAAATGGATAGAGGGTTTGGGGAGGTTAGACGGGTTTGGGCTCAAATGCCATAAACCTTGTAGGATTTGGGACAGATTCGGGATTTTACAGTCGGAAAACCCAATAATCAAAGCCGATATGTATTGCCATTAAAGTGTCATTTGTTTTCTTTATATTTCTTAGGTAGTTGAGTAAATATATATCAGTGTAAATTATTTTAGGATTTGCAATAGGAATTTTTTATATTGCCTTTACTCTATTAAAAATCATGACATCAGTCAATTATAATAATTTGTCAACACTAAGAAGGCAACATAGTATTATAATAGATTTTCCAACGACAACCACTATTTCACTCCTAGCTTATAGTTTAGACGGGAAAATTAACAAAAAAGTCATAAACATATGGCATTGGTACCAATTCAATCATAAACTTTTCAATTGAACCAATTTAGTCATAAATATTTTCATTGTAATACCAATTCAGTCCATTCGATTAATTCTGGCCAATCGGTGCTAACGTGGATGCCCGTCGACCGATGAATGCTAACGTGACAATTTTTAATTTTTTTTATATTTTTGGAATTTTGTTATAAGTTTTCCTCTTTTTTTTCTCATTTCCTTTTCTTTTTCCTCTTCTTCCTCTTGGCCTTCTTCTTGCGCAGCCACTAAGTGAGGCCAACCTTCCCATGCCCTAGCCGCGAGCAAAGGCAACCTTGGCCTCACCCAAATCTAGACGAAACCGCCTTGCCCACGACCCTAGGCGCAACCCTCACCCAATGACTAGTGAGCCACTGGAGGCTTGCCGGCCACTGTAAGAGAAGCAGCACTCGCCCAATGGTTGGTGAGCCACTGAAGGCTCGCCAGCCATTGTAGAAGAAGAAGGCCAAGAGGAAGAAGAGGAAAAAAGAAGGAAAGAAGGCCAAGAGGAAGAAGAGGAAAAAGAAGGAAAAATTAATAAAATATTTAAAGAAAATATTTAAAAAATGCTTTGTTAGCATTGGCTGGCCGACAAGCGTCCACATCAACACCAACTAACCAAAATTGGTGAGATGGACTGAATTGATATCAATGTAAACAATTTTAGAATTAAATTAGTCTAATTGAAAGATTTAAGACTAAATCAATACCAATGTCATAGATTTAAAACTTTTTTTTGTCCTTTTCCCTATTTTAGACCTTAGTTTTTCATGTTCTTTAATTTTAAATTCTTCAATCTTATATTTTGGATGTCGTAAGACTCAATTTGAGATTTACAATGCATGAATTTTAAATAAATAGTTGCATTTGCAAAAATGAGGTGGTTTATATTTAACTAAAGTGGCAAGTTGCGGGTACCTAACGGAGACCCGACTACTTTAGCAAGATGGCTTTGGGATAATATATCAAAGCATGTAATGGATTTGGTGAGGGCTCATGGAATAATATAAAGTTAAGATGACGGGTGTGAGAAGACGTTTGCCGTTCCAAAATGATCCTGCTCCCATCCCTATATGAAAGTGCTCCATCATGGCCGGGCTTTCGTCCAGTTAAAGCACAAGTTGCTTAGGCTAATCTTGTAGTCAGTTTACTTCACACTTCGACTTAGGATTTTCTCTCCAAATTTCGAAAACAAATAATTAACATTTAAGTTTCAAAAATTTATGCTGTTGAATCTTACAAAAGATGTAGTAGGGGCTTCATAGCTACTTTCTTCTAAGGGAAACCGAAGAAATAACCTTCGGCCAATATTTTTGAGTACTTTGAAAAGGTTTGAAGTATTTTGGGCTACATAAAAAAGATAGTACGAGTTGATAATAATTCATGAAAAGTCCAAGTTTAAATTTAATGTCTCTATAAGGAAGTTCAATGGGTCATTGAAGTATCAATGTTAGCTTCCAACTACCATTCCTACCAATTCTGATTAGCCAAATAGTGTAAAGAAAGGGAATGGGGCTCTTGTTTTCATTCCAATCGCTATAATGCTGAAAAACCAAGATCTAAAGTTTAAATTAGGGAATAAATATCTAGTGGTAACTGCAAATATTATGTGTCAAACCTAGCCTTCCACCCCCCCCCCCCCCCCCCCCCCAAAAAAAAATTCTCGCTTATTGCGAATGTTTATTCTAATATTCGCGGGCTTCAACTATTCTAGCTTTCTGTTTTTTTAGGTCAAAGATTATTGTAGCTTCTTGAGCATCTATCGAAAATAAAATTTTTGCATGGATGCTATTAGAATATTTAAATAATAAATCACACTTTCATCTAACAATTTAAAATTTTTAGAATAATTGGTTGTGATTCCATCGAATCTCACATAGTATCAAAATTAGAGGTGCTAAGTTTGAATCTTTACAAATCCAAATTGCCTCTCCAATTAAATTTTCATACTTAGTATTTGGCAATAAAGATCGAATTAAGGATGGGGGAAAATATTATAATATTTAAATAATAAAACACATATTCATCTAATAATTTAAACTTTTAAAATAGTTCATTTTGATCCTATCAAATTTCATAGATATCAAATTTTCAATTTTGTCAATTTTATCATCAATCTTTATGTGAGATTTCAGCGTTTCTTTTAATTAATTTTTATCATAATTACTAACGTGACAATTTGGTAATTGCCAACTGTTCTATGTGACACATAGTTTAGTAAATTTAAAAAAAAAAATGAAAATGAATTCGCACCGATGAATATGTTTAATATTAATTTTCCTGCACATGTCTATCCACGTCAAGTACACAAACTGAAAACAAAATATTAAAGAGCATTGGCTAGTGGGAAGAGTAATCGTAAGATAGTATGTTTTGGCGATATTCTGATGGGATGGATGAGATATTTTCTCATGGTTTTGTCCGACTCGAGATTCAAAGACCATGTGATATTTTCCCTCGATGTTGGCACTATGCCCCCATCGGAGGTACATCGATCAGTGTCTGCTCACGGGACCTTTCAGATCAGTCCATCGCACTCACAGGGTGATGATGTCATTCTCCACCCTAATTTTGACTCTGTAACTCCACAGCAATCTAATTCTATGGAAATACTAATAACAAGTTTTTACTTAAAGGATTATCTCGAACGACACCTTAATGAATAATTGAAAGAAATTAATGATAAGAATATACAATGCATAAATATATGCTGAAAAAGCAAAATTGATTGATAAAATATGTAATGAAGAATATTTAAGGATGAAAAAAGCGATTGAGATCCCCTAAAAGTAGGAGGTCTTCTTTACTTTATACAATTGAACAAATTAGTCATTTTATGATAAGATAGCTCTTCCTATCTTTTGTTGCGTGCACGCAATTGATTGTTTATGAGCATTTCCTATGTTGACCTTTGTGGCTCTTCTAATACTAATCAAGTTAATTAAGAATGTAAAGGATGCATTTTGTTAATCTTGTCTTAATCGCAATTCAAAATTTCTATTTATAACGTGGAATGACATGTCATGACGGACTATATACAAGCATTGGCTATATACTACACCAACATCAACATTTTTAGGGTGTGTGGCAAGTCTCATATCAAATGTTATTGTATATTGTCATCGGATACTCAAGAGTTAATTTCAATAATACTCGCTACATAATAACTTGTAGTCATTATATACACAAAAGCTTTATCAACCATGCAATTCTTTAATACTATTACTAAAATTGTTGTGCAAATAACGTGGAAACTCACAGATTTTACGATTGAAATCTAACACGAGAAAAAGAAATTACCAGGAAATCGATAATGAACTATAAGGGCACTAAAGAGATTACAGTTCGAGTGTCACTTCCTATTCTATGAGGAGAGCAAAAAACCAAGAAATCCACCATGAATCTCTAAAGTAGCTCAATTGTTCAAGTCTCCCATACCTATATTACATCTACAGTTGCACCTACAAGTGTTAAATCACAATTTCTCACAAAGAATCTCTCAATAAACTCACAGAGAAAATCTTAACACCCCTTTTATCAGCTCTAGTATGTAATTGCACAGTAGAATTTCGTCCCTCGTATCTATAATATTTGTATCCGAAATAGGAAAGCCTTTTTAAAAGAAACTATTCAAACGGAAATACCACCGAAACTAGAAAATCCATTCAAATTAAGAAACCATTCAAGCTAGGAAACACATTTGAAGGATAAAAATGCGAGGGTGTTTTCAACAAAACTTAAAGTCAATGTCTACAATAGCCACCATGCACTTGAAGGAGGAGTTAGCAAATACTATTGGGTATTGTGTCGCAGTGATCGACTCAGGTAGTTCTAACTTATGCCCACCTAATACGTTCTCCAAGTTAATTACCTTTCCTCTGTCCGTCTTCCTTCCCAGTCAGTCTAATGCTCTTTTCACCTACATGCTGGTAGGTATAGATTCCCTCTCCCATCCATGTCATTTCTGGGGCGACAGACACTGTGACTTTCTCAAGAAAAGAGAAATTACAAGTCTCACTTTTAACCAAAAGAGATAGATTCCCAGAGGATCCAAAATGACTTTTTTCACAGAGAGAACGGTTCCCAGCCACTCTCTTGTTACATCAGAAATGGAGTCGCTGCTCCCTGCCACTGCCAGTCGAAAGCGATTGCCTACCAAATTACCACTAACGCAGAGTCTTTGCTCAGCAGCGTGAGAAGGCAAGGCAAGGCAAAGGCCTGCGATGGCACGAGAGAAGGCGCGTGTTCCTGGATTGGGGAAGAGCTTTTAGCGACCAGTTGCAGCTTCTCAGAGCTATCAGCGACAGGTCTTTCAACTTGTCTCCGTCTCTCTTTACTATCCATCTGATAAGTAACTATCGATCTGGCAGTTCTTTCTCTTTGGGAAAAGGAAATAGAAAGACATTGGCTGGTTCATCGTTCTGAGGGCTTCTCTCAAGTTTTCAGATTTGCAGCAATTATTTGCGGGACATGTCATTTATACGCCGCTAGCTATCGGAAACAATCTTGCGGAATAATTGTTCTTGTGAATGCCATGCAAGAGAGGTTGCTTTCACGCTTCTCCTCCAGCATAATGCGACATTAAAGAGCCCCTCTTCATTGATGCCTTATATGATCCGTGCAACACGAGAAGCTACCGTAGGTATAACACTCCGTTTATTTCACAATATAATTAATTATAAAAATTTGTATTAGGTTATTACTAAGTATTTCGCCAGCGCAAAATAAACATATTTACTATTGGATTGAAGACATGTATAGTGAAATACCTTTTTTAAAATCAAGTTCCATCATTTTTTTCGATAAATACAACAAAAAACTCCAAATTAATACGTCTGTGAAAAATTTAACCAAAACTAGGTTTTTAATCATCAAAAAAACCCAAACTAGTATATATATGATAAATAATTTTTTAATGACCATAAATCCCAGACTGGTATATTTATGATTAATTTACCACTTACTAATTTCCATCGAATTAGATTTATACCACAAAAAATTACAAACTGATTTTTTATCACAAAAAATCCCAAACCGGTATACATATGATAAATTTATCCAAAACTTTTTGTTCACCATCAAAAACCTCAAATCAATACATTTGTAATAAATTTATACTTTATTAACTTTCGTTAAATTAGATTGATACCATGAAAAATCATAAACCGGTACACAAGTGATGAATAGAGAATAAAACCCTAAACTGACAGACTTGTCAACTACCACACAGTAAATTTATTGTATATGTATTACTTCGGGGTTTTTTAGGGTAAAAAAAATTAATTTAGTGTAAATTTGTCATAAATATAATTTGTGTAATTACCCTTTCTTTTGTTGTAGAATTTTGTCATGATAAAATGAATATTTTCAGTCTCTCTAGGTGTTCATTAGAAGTGAGTGGTTTTGGGTTTCATGTGAAACCTGAAACTTAATATGTATGCTAGTAACTAGGAACTTACCTCATCAAAGGTTCCAAGATTGATTCTAGATCTATCTAGGCTCCATTTGTACTCTTAAATGAACGATGGTATCGAACCATCATCCCTAATGACCACCATTTGCTACAATTAACTTATCACAACTCATATTTAAACACGTGGAGATTATGAAATATTAACAAGGTAAAAGTTTCAATCGTAGACATTATCAAAAATGGAAGTGCATATTGGCAGTTTCATATTACACACTCATCATCGTACATCATAAAATGCTGTGGGATTGTACAAAAACATAGAAAAAGAAAAACACAAAAACTTGTTTTAGGAACCTAGAATCTAGAACCCACTTGTCCAAACAGATTTTCTAATTTTTAGAATCCAAAACCTACCATATATATCCTAGAATTTGGAATCGATTGATCCAGTTCTCAAATTCTCAATTTTACCTTGAAATCATACTCACCTTATTGATCATGACAATAAATCATGTATAGGATAAATTGGATGAACTTCATAAGTTATCAGGAAGTTAATTCTAACAGTGACCTTGGGGAAATGAACTTATGTTTCATAATTTATGATTTGTTACCAAATTTCCCGTTTCCTCTCTTCACCTGCCAAGTTGCACGTATCGGTATAGACACAATGGAGTTGCAGTATATAAAATAAGGTTAATATCCTAAAAAACCCTAAACCTGGTACATGTGACAATTTGATCTTAAACTAATTTTTTAATTATTAAAAACCTCAAATTGGTATAATTTTGACAAATTTACTTTAAATTGGTATACTTGTGACAAATTTACTTTTATCAGTTTCCATTAAAATTTCCTACCAAATTGTTGAATTTAATGACATGTGACAGTTAATTAATGTTCCAGTTTGAATTTTACTCTTTGTATGTCACAGTTGTACAATTTTTGTAATATTAATCTAATTTAACAGATGACATATATATATATAACAAATGTAGCATTTTGGAGTTTTTGGCGATCGAACAAATTTGTTTAGGGTAAATTTGTCACAAGTATACTAGTTTAAGATTTTTTGTGATCATTTTAGGGTACATTTGTTATATGCGTATGAGTTTGAAGTTTTTCATGATCATAAAATTAGATTGGGGCAAATTCATCACACGCGTATTAATTTGAGATTTTTCAAGATATTAATCCTATAAAATATACTTTCTCATCCGATGCTTTTTTCCTCCCTCAAATCACAAAGACCAGGAATTATGGCAGACATGAACGACACTCATCCATCTTATTCTGCTTTTGCTTTTGTCTCTCTCTCTGCTTCTTCTTTTCTTTTCTTTTTTGGTAATGACATGAAATGTTCCTTTCTTCTATACATGCTAGAGATCTTTCACTTAATCAGGCCAAAGCCCACAAAAATAATAATTGAAAAGGAAAAAAAAAATTGATTGTAGAATACATAAGAAATTTCAAAACATACTGAAATCGAGAGCTCAAATTACATTTTTATTTCCTTCATTCTCTATGCTACCGTAGCTGTTATCTAATTCCGAGTCAACCTTTAGATCCATTTATTACAATCTGACATGTACTGAATCAATACAATTCCCGCGTTCCAGTATTTATAATTGACACACATAAGCAATAATGAGATGCTTTTAGCAATTAAATAAAACAAACAAATCTCAGATCTCAAAATATTAAATTACTAATTGGGATATCAACATCTCAAATAGGCAACAGTAGTTATGGTACTCATTAACAAACTAATTAAGGAAATTTTACAATTTCTAATTGATTAATTGCCTTCATGCCATGCATAATCAATATCTTAAAAATCACTTTTCTTTTTCAAATAAAACACTCAACTATTATCAAATGGGCATTTGTCATTAAAACTCTAATACTTATGGCACTTATTTATTTTCTCGAGCTCTATCGCAACTTATATTTTCCTTTTTCTTTTTTTGAGCTAAGCCATAAAAACTTAAATCGATTCTCAAACGATTGTACTGTATCTATTAAACTTATGGAAGTTGACATCCGCTAGATGAGCATAACTTCTAGACAAGGTAACTTGACATAAGGCTGAACTCCCATGCACTGGATTTGTCCCCAGTTTCAGAAATATTCTTCTACCGACAAGCTTTCTAAAACTTGGGGTGTCGGGTTTGCTGGAAGAAGACAGCCATGGGTTTGGACTACTCTGCAACTCTCTTGCCTCTCTTCAAAGTTATCAGCGACAGCTCTTTCAACTTGTCTCCGTCTCTCTTCACCATCAATCTGATAAGTAACTATCAATCGCAGTTTTTTTCTCTCTGGGAAAAAGTAAATAGAAAGACGTTGCTCGACACTTCGAGCATGGAGGATGGCTCATCGTCCTGAGGGCTTTCACTCAAAGTAGATTGGCAGCAATTATTTGCGGGACAGTGTCGTTCACAGGACGACCACGCCGGCTAGCTATCGGAAACGATCATGCGGAGTAATTATTCTTTAGAATGCGATCCGAGAGAGGTTGCTTTCACGCCTCTCCTCAAAAAAGAGCCCCTCTTCATTATTGATGGCTTATATGATCCGTGCAACACGAGAAACTATCGTAGATCCAAGACTCCAATTATTTCACGAGAAATCAATTATAAAAAATTATATTAGGTGATTGAATAATTTTATCATTGGATTTAAGACATATATATTCAAATTATTTTTTTAAAATTGAGTTTTGTCTTTTTTTTATTAAGCCCATAAAAAATTCTAAACTAGTATATCTATAATAAATTTATACTAAATTAATTTTTTTACCACAAAAAATCTCGAATTGGTTTATTTATATCAAATTTACCCTTTGCTAATTTTTATTAAATTGGATAAAATACCACAAAAACTATCAAAATAAGGAATAAAACCTCAAACTAGTCGTCCAACTCAGAAACTAATAAAATGTAAATTTATCATAAATATATCAATTTGGAGTTTTTAGTGGTCAAAAATTAATTTATGATAAAATTTTCATAAATATACCAATTTAAAGTTTTTCCTAATGTATATTTTTTTTTATCATCAAATTTCGTCATGATAAATTGAATATTTTCTCATTCTCTAGGTGTTCATGAGAAGAAATCCCTCTACAGGATAACTAGGATGAGTTTCAGAAGTTATCAGGAAATTATTTCTCACAGTGACCGTAAGGAAACGGACTTTTTGTTCCCCAATTTACTGACGATTTTGCCCACAAATTTCCCGTTCCCTCCCTTTCCCCTGGCAAGTTGTACGTATCCGTATAGACACGGCGGAGTTGCGGTATATAAGTATACTTTCTCATCTGATGCTTTCTTTTCTTTCTCGAAGCAAAAGGCCAGGAATTGTGGCAGACGCGAACAGCAGTCGTCCGTCTTCTTCAGTTCCTGCTTCTTCTTCTCACTCTCTTCTTCATTTCTCTTTTTCTATTCTTTTTTTAGGTAAATGATATGAAATGTTCCTTTCTTTTCTACCCATGTTAGAGAGTTTTCTCTTAAACAGGTCAAATCCCACAAAAATAATATTTGACAAGGAGAAAATTGACCG
Organism: Eucalyptus shirleyi; assembly: GCA_017140165.1. Taxonomy (NCBI): domain Eukaryota; kingdom Viridiplantae; phylum Streptophyta; class Magnoliopsida; order Myrtales; family Myrtaceae; genus Eucalyptus; species Eucalyptus shirleyi. Next base: position 1,551,621 of record CM029454.1, read on the forward strand.
TAGAATACATAAGAAAATTTAAAGCATAGTAAAATCGAAAGCTCCAGTTACACCCCTATTTCCTCCACTCTCCATGCTCCTGCAGATGTTATCTAATTCTGAGAGGACCCCCATCATGTTTTAGATCCATTTATTGCAGGCGGACATGCACTGGATCGATATAGTTCCCTTGTTCCACTGTTATAATGCAGTCATAAACAATACTTAGATGCTTCTAGCAATATAAATAATAAAAATAAACAGATCTCAGATTTTAAATTTTAAGTTACTACTGGGGACATCAACATCTCAAACAGGCAATAGTACTTAGGGATCACTAATTAACAAACCAATTAATAATCTACTTTTCATCACTATCTTCTTTTGACATGTATGTTTTCCTTGACAGGTTCCTGTACTATCCTAAATTCTAAATAACTGGAGTGGGGAAGTTGGTGGTAGAAGTTGACATGATGCTTGAGCCAAGATCAAAACGTAAATCCGAATATGGGTCTGCGAACATTAGAATGCATTGGTCATCTAGTAAGATTTTTTATCCTTTAATGACCAACATGAGTAAATAAAGTAATACTTTTTCTCGAAGCTATATTTTTTTGAGAATTATTTGCTCCACACTGGGTATCTTTCTGATCTAGATTTGCCTAAATGTGCCTGCTGTTGACTACATTATAGCAATGTTTTTTCAGTTATTCTTCCTTTAGCAGCTTTTGCAGAGGCATTAGCGGCTTTATGAGGTAACGAATCAAAATTTCGACATAGGTAAACAAGAATTACCTCGTGATTTGCAATTTCCCTCTAGGTAAACCCAGGATCTGAACTTTGCATCTAGAGTCTGATGATCTTTTGCTACTCAAACTAGTACTTTCCTTTTTTTTTTTTTTTTTGGTCGAAAAACTAGTACTTTCCTTGAAAAGTATTTTTTGGCCATTTTAAATTCCTTTTATGAACTCTTTTATGTGTCAAAGGTTGACTAATGGCGGATATCCTTTGTAGAACAAACGCCTTTTGATTTTCCGTGATCTGTCAAGTATCTTATTGTTCCCTCGAGCATGAATTCCCAATAGGTATCAGAAACTGAGCTAAAATAACGATCGAGTTCTTCTAATGGGTGATTAAAAAAATAAATAGAAATTTTGGCTAGTCTGTTTCATATATGATTGTAGACAAGCTTTCCACAACCAGTTGTCAGACAATTATTTTGAAAGATTATCAAGCGAGGTAAACTGATGCTTCTTTTGTGACAGGTCTGGTTAGTCTATGTAATAATCAAAGTTTACTTTTGGACTTTGATTCACTGAGCTGTACCAATGACCTTTTGCATAATTGGGATAATTTTTTGCTAGGAGCACAAAAATTTGCTAATTGGTTTGCATTCCAATTTGATCTTATTTTTGTCATTGAATCATTTTATTATATGATTGATCTGGTTCTGGCTAGCTTGGCTGAGGAAGTTCAAATTCTACAACGGAGACTGATCAAAATGAAGAGGAGGATTTTGCCGAGGGACCATCAACAACAACTGTGGACTATCTTGTGTGCCGACCTTGAAGAGGCTCGTGGTCCAACGGGAGCATCCTGAGGAAGTTTTTTTTATGCTTGTGAAGATCAAAACACTTGATCTAGTCTCAACAGCACATACTTGAATAATTGTAAATGTATCCATTCTCAATTGAATCTGCGTTTTGTGTGCTTATTGGGTTATACCTCTCTGTGTATCAAATACACACCCGTTGATTTTTCTACATGTTACCCTGATGCAGAGTTGTTTTATGCGGTTGCGTTCTAATGATATCATTCCCGAACTCAATGAGGCTCTGCTGAGAGAGATATGCACCAACAGTTGTACCATAACTATGAAAGGGTAACTTTTGTGCTTATAAAATATGAGCTAAGGAATTTTACGCAAAAATTCATATACTAGAATGCGTGATGACAATCTCCTCCATTTCTATCATTTTATAATCGTGATAATATTCTTTGAATGTTGTCATATAGATCCCTGACTCAATAAGTTTAGTTCTTAGTCATCCCATATGAGATGGGAATAGTCTTGAGATTTGATTTATATATAGGCAAAGACCCACCCTAAATGGATACCGCCTAGATGGTTCTTTCGCTCATGCGAATTAGGTCAAGCTTTTGTAGACGCTCTTAGGCTAGATTTCTATGGATTTGGGTTAATGTGACGGGGTCAACCATAATATTTCATCACAAGACTCACATGAGTCCTTTAAAATCAACACACATCTTAAAAATCTACTGTGATAGCATATGGTTCATAAATCATGATCTATGCAATTTTTTTAAGTTTTCAATTGACTCAGGCTTACTTATATTCACTTAGGCCTGGAAGGCTTGCCGGGACCCGGTTGACTTTAACTATTACAAACTAGCAAATGTGCACACGCACACGTGCGTGTGAAAAATGGACATTTGCACAATTAGCTAAATCATTTTATTATGAAATGCCTGAAAAATCAATGCGGAAAGAGATTATTGGTAAAACAACACTATCCAAAGAAATTGTATATAGGAAAGACAAGAAAATGTCAAGATTTGAGTTTTCTTAGGGTTGTTATAAAACAAATATAATATTCAAACTTTAATACCGAAGCATGCGAGAGATTGATAAATTAATAACTTAAGCACTTGTCCATGGGTACAATATTTATAAAATAAGTATTTGAGGATATTAGAGGAAGAAATAAAAATATTTGAGGTCCCTAAAAAGAAGGAGGTCCTCTTTAATTTATATAGTAGCATAGATAACTAATCAATTTCTAAGTGTGGCATGAAAACGGACTTCTTTCAAAGCGTTTCATACAAGTTTGGTCATGTATTTATAATCTTTTTAATTATAGTTGGGTTTAATTTATTTTGATATTTCCGGGATACCTCATTGGAAACAATAGCAAAATAACCCGGAACACGCGTCTTTGGAAATTATGAAAAAACGCAATATGGAGGTCACAGGAGCAAAATTATATTGTAGTGATACTGACGTGATGAATCTTATGTTCATATTACAACAATGAGACAAGTCATGTTTCCTTAACAGGGGACCAGGGGTAACCGGCGGCAGGCGGCGGTTTGTTTTGAAATTTCATGACCAACTTTCAATCACTATTGTCTTTGGACAAGAAAGTTTTCCTCGATAGGGTTTTGTACTTTCCTAGATTCCTAGTCTTCCATAATTGGAGGTACGGGGCAGTTGGTCTTAGAAGCAATACAAAAAGTGGTTCCACGTACATTAGAAGGCGTTGGTCTTCTGGTAAGATTCTTCATCCTTCAACAACCAGCTTATGAGTGAATATAGTACTACTTTTCTCGAGGCGATATTTTTTGTAAATTGCTCGACACTGGGTGTCTATTTGATCTAGATATGCCTTAAGTATACTGGCTGTTGATTTGGCAGCTGAATGCATAATAATAATGTTTTTTCAGCTATCCTTCCATTGGCAGCTTTTGCAAACTGCAAAGAGATTAGCGGCTTGTAAGTTGTAAGGCAACAGATAAAATTATTGACATAAGTAAAGAAGAATTACCCAGTGATTTACAATTTCCCTCTCAACAAACCAGGATTTGAATATTTTCATCTAGAGGCTGATTATCTTCCGCTGCTCAACATTGTAAACTGCGCCCAAAATCCATTTTTCGTTATGTTCAAAGTTAATATTTTCTTGAAAATAATCATTGGCCATTTTGAATTCCTTTGGGAGCTCTTTTGTATGTCAAGTTTGACTTATCCTTTTCAAAACATACACCTTTTGATTTTCCAAGATGATCAAAAACCCTGTTGTGTTTCTTATTGTTCCCTTGATGTTCCTCTAGAACCTTCGAAGATGAGCATGAATTCCCAGTGAGTAGGTGAAACTGAGCTAAAATGAAAATCAACGTTCAAGTTTTTCTTGCTGGTGACAAAATGAAAAATTAAACGTAGTTTTGGCTTAGTATGTTATGTGTGATTGTAGACCAATTTTTTGTTCCAAGTAATCAAACTGTTGTCTTAAAAGATTATCACCGAAGGCAAACCGGTGCTGCTTTCTTGACAGGTCTGGTTGGTCTGTGTAATGATCAAGGCACAGTTTTGGACTTCAATTAAATGCACTGGATCGATGACCTTTTGCATAATTGGGACTATTTTCTGCCCGTTCTGTGTAACAAACTGGGGTCAGGAGTCCAGGAATTTGCTATTTAGTCTGCATCCCCTTTGCTCCTGTTGTTGTCCTGGAATCATTTTATCACATGATTGATCCAAGCCTAGCTGACTTGGCTGAGGAACCTCAAATTCCATACCAGAGACCGATCAAAATGAAGAAGAGGAATTTTGCAGCGGAAGCATCAGCAATAGTCGTGGGCCATCTTGCGTGCCAACCTTGAAGAAGCTCGTTTGCCAACTAGTGTCCTGAGGAAGTTCTGGTGCTTGTGAAAATCCAAGCACTTGATCTGGTCTCAACAGCGCATACCTAAATGATTGTGAATGTAGTTTTTTCAATTGAATCTACTTTCTGTGTGCTCATTAGTTTCTACCTCTCTGTTAATCAAATAAGTACCTTCTGATTTTTTTATGCATTAATCCCTGATGCAGAGTTGTTTGATACGATTGTGTTCTCACTTCTCATGATATCACTCCCAAACTCAACGAGGCTCTGCAGGGGAAGGTATGCACTATCAGTTGTACCACAACTATAATAGACTAACTTGTGTGCTTGTACTGAAAATCAATGTGAGGATGCATGATGACAATCTCTTTTGATTTCTATCAGTTTATTAGTAAGGTAAAAAAAATCCTTTCAATGTTGTCATATATCAGTTCTCATGTATGTGGCATTGAACTTGTAAAGTTGAGATTTGCCTCCTAGCAAAACTATACCGAATTGCTGATTTTGCTAATCAGGTAACGCGAAATAATCAAGTGACAAGTACATCTTTCTGTTCTGTAGTTTAGGCAATTCATGTTTTTGGTATAGTCTTATTAACATCAGTTCTCTTCCTAAACACAAACGACGGAAGTGCTGCAGCTTACTTTTCCCGAGTCTTTTGTTTTATTTTTCATGGGCCAACCAATGAAGTTTCTCTTGATTACGGTCCGACTGCGAACTACTCAGAAATACCTGGAACGCGTGGCAAGATACGTCCCCAGATTTTGGTGTTGGGGCACGTTATTTATGCATGTGTGCTTTATCTGGGGTAAATTGCGATGCTACTCTTCATTTAATTTATTAATTACTAATTAATCCTATCCTTCTTGTGTAGATTCAAAGCCGCATTTCATGAAGCTCGGAGAAAGTCCCAAAACACCACAGATGTAGGTGCAGGCAGAAGTGAACAATTTCACGAGACATTATATAAAGGCATTCAAAAGTTCGTCGCTATAGGCACTGATCATGTGCCTCGCGTTCTTAATTCTATTCATAGGATTCTTTGATATAAAGCGACCTCTCCTATGGCACGTCGTCCTCTGCAAGCTTTGACATCATGCTATTCTTTAGCAAAGGCCGATTCTCAAAATGCTTGCAGGAAGACCGCATGTGCAGGAGGTTCTGCATGTGAGGTTAAGCATAAACTCATGTTTACTTCAAACAACAATCGTGTGACCGGAAGAGAAGCATTCTTCATGGGAAAAGAAAACGCCATGGAATCGGCAAATAATCTGTCAATCGCAGCCAAGAATTTTAATGAAAAGGTTTGAAGAAGACAGCAGTTTCTCATTTGGGAGAATTTTGAACGAAATATAAAAATGTTCATTAGTGCGCAATCATCTCTCTGGTTTGTTCACCTCAGAAAATTCATGAATTGACATCTAACAATCGCTTAATTGTATAATCTCAAACTTGGATTTATTCACGCACGAATCTATTAAGCAGAAGAGACACGGCCATACATTTTCATACCTGCAACCAAATTTTCTCTGACGTTGGCTAAAGTGAAAAACTGATAAAAAATGTTGAGAACATTTTTTAGAACGGTGAATATAGCCCCTCCATGGAGCTAATTTCAGGTGGAAACGAAGGCCCATAGGCCTACGCAGCATGATTGATGACCGCCGTGTACTTAGCCCAGATGAAGGAATCGAGTGCGAATCATTGCCCACGCGACGCAAACCAGCTAGCCGATCGGGTCCTCAAAGCCCGCTGTAGAAAAAATCCCTCCCTGTTAATCGGTTGTGTAATCCCCGTCCCTCTGGAATATCTTATGTTCTGAGACTCATCTATCGTATTTCAATGGGTTGCTTTCATGAATGAAATAGCCTTTTTGGACCTCAAAATAATAATAATAATAATAATAATAATAATGATAGCCCCTCCCAAAATTTATATGCTAAATGGTAGTCAACGATGATGGGTTCAAGTTTAGTGTAAGTAATTTCTTTGGGGTCAATCTCAGATATTTTCCGACCTTGTACTGGATTATTATTGTGGAATTTTTATTAGTTAAAAGCTGCTCACAAACTTCTAGTCTACTGACTCAATTTTTCCGGAGCTCAAGACAAGTCCAAGTAGCCTGTTGAGCCAATTCAAATCTACAAGTACTATATCATATCTAATGCGGATCTAGTGAATGAGTCAAAACGCTTGTTAAGCATACTTGACATGAGCTGGCTGCTTAACTAGTGCCTAGGCAGCTGCTAATTACAATTGACAAGTAATACTTTCTTCATTTGCGTTGTTTACCTTCATTTATGCAATTCAAGTGAACGATCTTCAAAAAAAAATCCACCACTACTTTCCTCTTTCGCATGAAAAATCGCCAATGTTCTCGAAGTATTGCCAGTCGCAATGACATTTCTAGTATTACCACTAGTGTCCGAAAAAGAGTGAACAAAAAAAAAAAAAAAGAACGTTTCAACTGCTGTCATGGTGTGCATAAATAAACTTTTATCATCTTACAATTTAACATTTTGCTTTTGGTCTGTTCGATGTTGTTTTGCCTGCATTCCAGTGGGGAGTGTCTCTTGTGGAGTCTTCAACTGGAATAGTAGAACTGTCCCTTTTTACAGCTTATATGTTGCAGAACGACGTCCACAAGAATTCTTTTTAAATTTTCCTTTTTCTGATGATGTAGGACCGCTCCTTCAGTGAATAAACTATAAACATGTGAGGATCGTGTTGATTAACCCAACTGGAGTTAGACAAGGTGCATAAAATCCGGTTCGGACGCCAACTGACTGGAAAAAATTGAACATAATTGATGTAATGGATAAAGAAAACTGTAAGTTGAACTGCAGATGGCAAAATGCATTATCTGTCATTGATGATGTGATTGTGTGAAACATGCGCTTAATCTACATGCACGAGTTCTTTGTGAATCACTAAAGCAATCCAGGAAAAAATAGCCATGAGTCACGGGAAATTATTCGATCAATCATACACCTATCACATAAATGTCAATTCAATATTAAACTTTTCAATTTTGCTAATTTAATCTGAACTTCTTTCACAATGTTCCAATTTAATCTTGTTTGTAAATTTTTTTACAGGAAATCGTTGACACGACAATGTGCCACATGGAACAATTGATAAAGATTGGACCACCGCGCTAGCAATTTCCGGGGAAAATTTTTCTAAAATGACTACATTGGAAGTGAAATTGATAACTTCTCTTTGGAATTGAAATTGAAAGTGTCATGACTGGCCTTTGTATGCTTGTCTTATCATCTTATTGTGCAATTGCGTAAAACATGCGATTGATTAGCGATTCCCTTTTACGAGGTCATAGAAAGACAACAATTTACAATTTAACTAGACAAAAATTTGCCAAATCGCGGGAATCACGGGCAAAGAATAGATGGGCCATGCATAAGTCGTGCCTAAATCATAAAACAAACCGTAATTGATGCAAAAGCAACCCTTCCCATCATTAAGTGAAAAAAGTAGAGGATGGAGCTTTGTACCAAGCTGCCTAAATTGCTCATGGATCTCATAATAAATTAGCTGATATTTCGATTTTGGAATTACAAAGAACAAAATCAAATGAGTAAAATTGCGCAAGACAAGCATTAAATCAAAGCAAATATCAATCAACTAGTTCTTGGGCTTAATGTCAAATGTCACAGTCATCTTCAAAGGAAAACAAAGAAGGAAGCAATACAAGTTTCCACGCCATGCTGGATGACTCCTTCCACGTACATGAGAAAGTATTTTGCATAACATTTATACCAAGTGATACATTGACCGATGCCTTTCATCTTATTGTGTGTCCTCAACATTTAACATATAATCAAAACCATGTCAATATGTTATGTAATATAACATTACATAAAAGATTTTTTCTGTATGTTGATGACACCCTGAAGTAAAGTCACCTAACTTTTCGGTGAATTCATACTGCTCGTACCTAGCTCTGCAATCCCCGAGCTGGACCTGAGCCCCAACACTCATCGGACATAAAATGCGGATCTGCGTAACAGCACTGGTCATGCACAGGACGCAATCATAGACCTGAAGTGCTCCGTTCCAAGCGCCGTGACCGTAGCAGATTGGGGTCGACCCTGGCCATGGTGATTGGCAGTAATAATTGAACTTATTGTACGCCGTGTCGTCCCTTAAACGGTGGAGAACATCGTCTAGATTGATCTTGAAAAGATCGTTGCCCTGATGAGTCGACGTGCTGCAACTATAGCCCACGATCCTCGTGTCCTGGTCACCCCGAGCAAGCCCGCAATTGCAGAGGAGCACGACAATCACAGTCGCCGCAGGTCTCTTGAGGATAGCCATTGCCGTGACCAGGTCGCTACCCAGAAACGAGATAAGATTCGACATACAAAGAGGGCAATTGCTCGTGCTGTGCACGTAGCTGGAGATCCCATTTGCCGAATTCGTCTGCCTTTTTACAACTTCTAATGAAATAATTTAATCACGAGGGTCGCTTGTCACAACGCAAGAGAGCTAATGGTTTCTTGCTTTGATCCAAAGTCCGGTTTCCAGCTTATTCTTAGCCTTTATCCGGCTGAAGATGCGAAATGTGGAAACTTTGCATGCGTTGTTCTCTTGACCCGCCGTCTTGAACTTTGAAGCTAACGCAGAGCATGCTATGGAGGGAGGCTCTCCCTCCTTTAATCGGTCTGTGAATTAGCAACTTAGATATGGCGAGTCTATAATAAGAGCTTGTTCTAGTATCTTAAATTAAATGAATTCTTCAGTCCATCAGACAAATGGGAATAGTTTATACAATTTCACTGTAAAAAGAACATCGCATGTCACTTAATTGATTAGTTAATAACAATCGGATTTTGTTGATAAATACCCGAGGGCAATTGCTAACCAATTAGATAAGGAAATATTATGATTTCGAATACCCAGATTGTCCTCGTCATATGCGTGCTCAATGCTTTGAAGACTATATTCTCGTTAAGCACGTTTCAACAAGTTTCCAAGAGGCACTTGTTAAAATGGCCGTGCTTCATTAGATATTCAGCATTACATTGGTTATATAGAAGACATTCTCTAAAGCAACACAGGTTGATCACTTATTCTGTAAAATCTGTGCTGCTCATTACCTAACTCTGCAATCCTAATATTGAAGCATAGCACCCGCACTCATCAGACACGAGTTGTCAACTTGTCTTGTAATCCATTCCGCACATTCATAAATCCCGAGTGCTGAAATGCAGGGCTCCATGACCATAACAGGTCGGGAGTCGACCCAGGCCATGGATATGTGTAATAGCATTTGTATCTGTTGTTCACCGTCTCGTCCGTTAAATGACACATTCTTCATGCTGTGCTGAGATGCATGCACTTGACCAATATTCTCGTGTCCACCTCTCGCAAATCGGACAGCACAAAGAAGCGTGAGAAAACTTACAGTTGATCCCTGTCTGTAATGCTTGTGTCACGTTGTCGTAACTGTAGATCCCGCTGTCCCTTGTTTTGTTGCGTTGATTCAATTCATGGTTTCTCGCTGTATTTTATTCTCGTTCTGTGATTCATTGCGGCGATCACTTATCACAATGCCGGACAGTTGTTTCTTGCTATAATAAAACAAAAAAAGTTTGATTTTTGAGCATTTTTTCTGAGCCATTGTTCGGCTGGAGATACGAAATATGGAAACTAGCATGTGTTTTTAGCTTCCTATAGTGGAGGGTCTTGAATTTTAGGGCCTTGGCAAAGCATGTTGTAGAGACAAGTTCACATTGAAGCTCTCTAAATAAAGAAGGTATTCTCTTTAGGCATGGAGCACACTGGTTTAAACGCCTAATTTGATTTCTCCACGTCGTTTACCGAGCAACACTCTGAAAAATAGCATGCTCTAGTTTTGACATAAAAAAACATGATATTCTACAATTTTTGTATGTATTAAAGATTTTCACCCTTCTATCGATGTAAAGGATCGAAGTAGGATGAGTATAATAAGGCATCCGAACCATCTAAATCCTAATGGGATGTAAATGGATAGAGGGTTTGGGGAGGTTAGACGGGTTTGGGCTCAAATGCCATAAACCTTGTAGGATTTGGGACAGATTCGGGATTTTACAGTCGGAAAACCCAATAATCAAAGCCGATATGTATTGCCATTAAAGTGTCATTTGTTTTCTTTCTATTTCTTAGGTAGTTGAGTAAATATATATCAGTGTAAATTATTTTAGGATTTGCAATAGGAATTTTTTATATTGCCTTTACTCTATTAAAAATCATGACATCAGTCAATTATAATAATTTGTCAACACTAAGAAGGCAACATAGTATTATAATAGATTTTCCAACGACAGCCACTATTTCACTCCTAGCATATAGTTTAGATGGGAAAATTAACAAAAAAAGTCATAAACATATGGCATTGGTACCAATTCAATCATAAACTTTTCAATTGAACCAATTTAATCATAAATATTTTCATTGTAATACCAATTCAATCCATTCAATTAATTCTGGCCAATTGGTGCTAACGTGGATGCCCATCGACCGATGAATGCTAACGTGACAATTTTTAATTTTTTTTTTTATATTTTTGGAATTTTGTTATAAGTTTTCCTTTTTTTTTTTTTCTCGTTTCCTTTTCTTTTTCCTCTTCTTCCTCTTGGCCTTCTTCTTGCGCAGCCACTGAGTGAGGCCAACCTTCCCATGCCCTAGCCGCGAGCAAAGGCAACCTTGGCCTCACCCAAATCTAGACGAAGTCGCCTTGCCCACGACCCTGGGCGCAACCCTCACCCAATGGCTAGTGAGCCACTGGAGGCTTGGCAGCCATTGTAAGAGAAGCAGCACTCGCCCAATGGTTGGTGAGCCACCGAAAGCTCGCCAGCCATTGTAGAAGAAGAAGGCCAAGAGGAAGAAGAGGAAAAAAGAAGGAAAATTTAATAAAATATTTACAGAAAATATTTAAAAAATGCTTTGTTAGCATTGGCTGGCCGGCAAGCGTCCACATCAACACCAACTAACCAAAATTGGTGAGATTGACTGAATTGATATCAATGTAAACAATTTTAGAATTAAATTAGTCTAATTGAAAGATTTACGACTAAATCAATACCAATGTCATAGATTTAGAACTTTTTTTTTGTACTTTTCCCTATTTTAGACCTTAGTTTTTCATGTTCTTTAATTTTAAATTCTTCAATCTTATATTTTGGATGTCGTAAGACTCCAATTTGAGATTTACAATGCATGAATTTTAAATAAATAGTTGCATTTGCAAAAATGAGGTGGTTTATATTTAACTAAAGTGGCAAGTTGCGGGTACCTAACGGAGACCCGACTACTTTAGCAAGTTGGCTTTGGGATAATATATCAAAGCATGTAATGGATTTGGTGAGGGCTCATGGAATAATATAAAGTTAAGATGACGGGTGTGAGAAGACGTTTGCCGTTCCAAAATGATCCTGCTCCCATCCCTATATGAAAGTGCTCCATCATGGCCGGGCTTTCGTCCAGTTAAAGCACAAGTTGCTTAGGCTAATCTTGTAGTCAGTTACTTCACACTTCGACTTAGGATTTTCTCTCCAAATTTCGAAAACAAATAATTAACATTTAAGTTTCAAAAATTTATGCTGTTGAATCTTACAAAAGATGTAGTAGGGGTTTCATAGCTACTTTCTTCTAAGGGAAACCAAAGAAATAACCTTCGGCCAATATTTTTGAGTGCTTTGAAAAGGTTTCAAGTATTTTGGACTACATAAAAAACATAGTACGAGTTGAAAGTAATTCATGAAAAGTCAAAGTTTAAAGTTAATGTCTCTATAAGGAAGTTCAATGGGTCATTGAAGTACCAATGTTAGCTTCCAACTACCATTCCTACCCATTCTGATTAGCCATATAGTGTAAAGAAAGGGAATGGGGCTCTTATTTTCATTCCAATCGCTACAATGCTGAAAAACCAAGATCTAAAGTTTAAATTTGGGAATAAATATCTAGTGGTAACTACAAATATTATGTGTCAAACCTAGCCTTCCACCAGCCCCCCCCCCCCAAAAAAAAAAAAAATTCTCGCTTATTGCGAATGTTTATTATAACATTCACGGGCTTCAACTATTCTAGCTTTTCGTTTTTCTAGGTCAAAGATTATTGTAGCTTCTTGAGCATCTATCGAAAATAAAATTTTCGCATGGATGCTATTAGAATATTTAAGTAATAAATCACACTTCCATCTAACAATTTAAACTTTTTAGAATAATTGGTTGTGATTCCATCGAATCTCACATGGTATCAAAATTAGAGGTACTGAATTTGAATCTTTACAAATCCAAATTGCCTCTCCAATTAAATTTTCATACTTAATATTTGGCAAAAAAGATAGGATTAAGGATTAGAAAAAATATTATAATATTTAAATAATAAAACACGCATTCATCTAATAGTTTAAACTTTTAAAATAGTTAATTCTTATCCTATCAAATCTCATAGATACCAAAATTTTCAATTTTGTCAATTTTATCATCAATCTTTCCATGAGATTTCAGCGTTTCTTTTAATTAATTTTTATTGAAAATCACTAACTTGACAATCTGATAATTGCCAATTATCTTATATGACACATAATTTAATAAATTTTTTAAAAAAATAAAAATGAATTCACACCGATGAATATGTTTAATATTAATTTTCCTGCACGTGTCTATCCACGTCAAGTACACATACTGAAAACAAAATATTAAAGAGCGTTGGCTAGTGGGAAGAGTAATCGTAAGATAGTATGTTTTGGCGATATTCTGATGGGATGTATGAGATATTTTCTCATGGTTCTGTCCCACTCGAGATTCAAAGACCATGTGATATTTTCCCTCGATGTTGGCACTATGCCCCCATCAGAGGTACATCGATCAGTGTCTGCTCACGGGACCTTTCAGATCAGTCCATCGCATTCACAGGGCGATGATGTCATTCTCCACCCTAACTTTGTCTTTGTAACTCCACAGCAATCTAAATTCTATGGAAATACTAATAACAAGTTTTTACTTAAAAGGATTATCTCGAACGACACCTTAATGAATAATTGAAAGAAATTAATGATAAGAATATACAATGCATAAATATATGCTGAAGGGCAAAATTGATTGATAAAATAAGTAATGAAGAATATTTAAGGATGATAAAAGCGATTGAGATCCCCTAAAAGTAGGAGGTCTTCTTTACTTTATACAATTGAACAAATTAGTCATTTTATGATAAGATAGCTCTTCCTATCTTTTGTTCCGTGCACGCAATTGATTGTTCATGAGCATTTCCTATGTTGACCTTTGTGGCTCTTCTAATACTAATCAAGTTAATTAAGAATGTAAAGGATGCATTTTGTTAATCTTGTCTTAATCACAATACAAAATTTCTATTTATAATGTGGAATGACATGTCATGACGGACTATATACAAGCATTGGCTATACTACACCAACATCAACATTTTTAGGGTGTGTGGCAAGTCACATATCAAATGTTATTGTCAAGAGTTAATTTCAATAATACTCACTACATAATAACTTATAATCATTATATACACAAAAGCTTTATCAATCATGCAATTCTTTGATACTATTACAAAAATTGTCGTGCAAATAATGTGGAAACTCACAGATTTTACGATTCAAATCTAACACAAAAAAAAGAAATCACTAGAAAATCAACGGTGAATGATAAGGGCACTAAAGAGATTATAGTTCGAGTGTCACTTCCTACTCTATGAGGAGAGCAAACAACCAAGAAATCCACCATGAATCTCTATAGTAGCTCAATTGTTCAAGTGTTCCCATACCTAGATTATATCTACAGTTGCACCTACAAGTGTTATAACACAATTTCTCACAAAGAAGCACTCAATAAACTCATAGAAAAAATCCTAACACCTCTTTTATTTGCTCTAACATGTAATTGCACAATAGAATTTCATCCCTCATATTCATAATATTTGTATCCGAAATAGGAAAGCCTTTTTAGAAAAATCATTCAAACTAAAATACCACTGAAATTAGAAAATCCATTCAAATTAAGAAACCATTCAAGCTAGGAAACACATTTGAAGGATAAAAATTCGAGGGTGTTTTCAACAAAACTTAAAGTCAATGTCTACAGTAGCCACCATGCACTTGAAGGAGGAGTTAGCGAATACTATTGGGTATTGTGTCGTAGTGATTGATTCAGGTAGTTCTGACTTATGCCCACCTAATACTTTCTCCAAGTTAATTACCTTCCCTCTGTCCGCTAATGCTCTTCTCACCTACATGCTGGTGGGTATAGATTCCCTCTCCCATCCATGTCATTTCTGGGCCGACAGACACTGTGACTTTCTCAAGAAAAGAGAAATTACAGTCTCACTTTTAACCAAAAGAGATAGATTCCCAGAGGATCCAAAATAACTTTTTTCACTGAGAGAACGGTGCCCAGCCACTCTCTTGTTACATCAGAAACGGAGTCGCTGCTCCCTGCCACTGCCAGTCGAAAGCGATTGGCTACCAAATTACCAATAACGCAGAGTCTTTGCTCAGCAGCGTGAGAAGGCAAGGCAAGGCAAAGGCCTGCGATGGCACGAGAGAAGGCGCGTGTTCCTGGATTGGGAAGGAGCTTTTAGCGACCAGTTGCAGTTTCTCAAAGCTATCAGCGACAGGTCTTTCAACTTGTCTCCGTCTCTCTTTACTATCCATCTGATAAGTAACTATCGATCTGGCAGTTCTTTCTCTTTGGGAAAAGGAAATAGAAAGACATTGGCTGGTTCATCGTTCTGAGGGCTTCACTCAAGTTTTCAGATTTGCAGCAATTATTTGCGGGACATGTCACTTATACACCGGCTAGCTATCGGAAATAATCATGCGGAATAATTGTTCTTGTGAATGCCATGCAAGAGAGGTTGCTTTCACGCTTCTCCTCCAGCATAATGCGACATTAAAGAGCCCCTCTTCATTGATGCCTTATATGATCCGTGCAACACGAGAAGCTACCGTAGGTATAACACTCCGTTTATTTCACAATATAATTAATTATAAAAAATTGTATTAGGTTATTACTAAGTATTTCGCCAGCGTAAAATAAACATATTTACTATTGGATTGAAGACATGTATTTCGCCATCATTTTTTTCAATAAGTATGACAAAAAAAAACTCCAAATTGATACGTCTGTGAAAAATTTAACCAAAACTAGATTTTTAATCATCAAAAAACCCAAACTAGTATATATATGATAAATTTACCTTAAACTAATTTTTTAACCACCATAAATCCTAGACTGGTATATTTATGATTAATTTATCACTTACTAATTTCCATTGAATTAGACTTATACCACGAAAAATTACAAACTAATTTTTTATCACAAAAAACTCCAAACTGATATACATGTGATAAATTTATCCAAAACTAATTTGTTCACCATCAAAAACCTCAAACAAATACATTTGTGACAAATTTACTTTATATTAATTTTCGTTAAATTAGATTAATACTACAAAAAATCATAAAGCGGTACACATGTAACAAATAGAAGGTAAAACCCCAAACTGACAGACTCGTCAACTACCACGCAGTAAATTTGTTGTATATGTATTAGTTCGGGGTTTTTAGAGTAAAAAAAAATTAATTTAGCGTAAATTTTTCATGAATATAGTTTGTGTATTCACCATTTCTTTCGTTGTAGAATTTTGACATGATAAAATGAATATTTTCAATCTCTCTAGGTGTTCATTAGAAGTGAGCGGTTTTATGTTTCATGTGAAACCTGAAACTTAATATGTATGCTAGTAACTAGGAACTTACCTCATCAAAGGTTCCAAGATTGATTCTAGATCTACCTAGGTTCCATCTGTACTCTTAAATGAACAATGGTATTGAACCATCATCTCTAATGGCCACCATTTGCTACAATCAACTTATCACAACTCATATTTAAACACATGGAAATTATGAAATATTAACAAGGTAAAAGTTTCAATCATAGACATTATCGAAAATGGAAGTGTATATTAACAGTTTCAAATTACACACTCATCATTGTATATCATAGAATGCTGTAGAATTGTACAAAAACATAGAAAGAAAAACACAAAAACTTGTTTTAGGAACCTAGAATCTAGAACCTACTTGTCCAAATAGATTTTCTAATTTTTTGACCTACCATATATATCCTAGAATCTGGAATCGATCAATCCAGTTCTCAAATTCTCAATTTTACCTTGAAATCATACTCACCTTATTGATCATGACAATAAATCATGTATAGGATAAATTGGATGAACTTCATAAGTTATCAGGAAATTAATTCTAACAATGACCTTGGGGAAATGAACTTATGTTTCACAATTTATGACTTGTTACCAAATTTCCTATTTCCTCTCTGCACGTGCCAAGTTGCATATACCAGTATAGACACAATGGAGTTGCGGTATATAAACTAGGGTTACTATCCTAAAAAAAAAAAACCCTAAATTAGTACACACATGACAATTTGACCATAAACTAATTTTTTGATAATTAAAAACCTCAAATTGGTATATTTTTGACAAATTTACTCTAAACTAGTATACTTGTGACAAATTTACCCTTTATTAGTTTCCATTAAAATTTACTATCAAATTGTTAAATTTAATGACATATAACAGTTAATTGATGTTCCAATTTGGAATTTTATTGTTTTTTTTTTTGGAACAAGAGGAATCAGCTTGCACCGACAGTGCGCCGTAAACCCCCTGATGACGCTAGCAGGGAAACCACCACCCCAACGTCACGCTTAAGTCATCACACAGCGCTTCAGCCTCTCTACTTCGCAGGGGCTTCGAACCTTGGCCTCCACCGAGGAGGGCCAAGGCTCTACAATCCACGCCACCGGCATGTCACAATTGTACAATTTTTGTGATATTAATCCAATTTAATAGATGATATATTTATCACAAATGTATTATTTTGGAGTTTTTGGCGGTCAAACAAATTTACTTAGAGTAAATTTGTCACAAGTATGCTAATTTGAGGTTTTTTTGTGATGCATTTGTCATATGTGTATGAGTTTGAAGTTTTTCATGATCATAAAATCAGCTTGGGATAAATTTATCACATGTGTATCAGTTTGAAAATTTTCAAGATATTAACCCTATAAAATATACTTTCTCATCTTATGCCTTTTATCCTCCCTCAAATCACAAAGACCAGGAATTATGGCAGACATGAACGACACTCATCCATCTTATTCTGCTTTTGCTTTTGCCTCTCTCTCTGCTTCTTCTTCTTTTTTTTTTTTTTGGTAATGACATGAAATGTTCCTTTCTTCTATACATGCTAGAGATCTTTCACTTAATCAGGCAAAAGCCCACAAAAATAATAATTGAAAAGGAAAAAAAAATGATTGTAGAATACATAAGAAATTTCAAAACATACTGAAATCGAGAGCTCAAATTACATTTTTATTTCCTTCATTCTCTATGCTACCGTAACTGTTATCTAATTCTGATGCTAGCTTTAGATCCATTTATTGCGATCTGACATGTACTGAATCAATATAATTCCCGCGCTCCAGTGTTTATAATTGACACGCATAAGCAATACTAAGATGCTTTTAGCAAGATAAATAAATAAAACAAACAAATCTCAGATCTCAAAATATTAAATTACTAATTGGGATATCAACATCTCAAATAGGCAATAGTACTTATGGTACTTATTAACAAACTAATTAAGGAAATTTTACAATTTTTAATTGATTAATTGCCTTTGTGCCATGCATAATCAATATCTTAAAAATCAAATTATTTCAAATAAAACATGCTCCACTATTATCAAATGGGCATTTGTCATCAAAACTCTAATACTTATGGCACTTCTTTTTTTTTTCTCGAGCTCTATTGTAACTTCTATTTTCCTTTTTCCTTTTTTGAGGTAAGCGATAAAAACTTAAATCGGTTCTGAAACGATTGTACTGTATCTATTAAACTTATGGAAGTTGACATCCACTAGATGAGCATAACTTCTAGACCAGGTAACTTGACATAAGGCTGAACTCCCATGCACTGGTTTTGTCCCCAGTTTCAGAAATATTCTTCTACCGACAAGGTTTCCAAAACTTGGGCCGTCGGGTTTTGCAGGGAGAAGACAACCATGGGTTTGGACTGCTCTGCAACTCTGTTGCCTCTCTTCAAAGTTATCAGCGACAGCTTGGGGTGTCGGGTTTGCTGGAAGAAGACAACCATGGGTTTGGACTGCTCTGCAACTCTCTTGCCTCTCTTCAAAGTTATCAGCGACAGCTCTTTCAACTTGTCTCCGTCTCTCTTCAACCATCAATCTGATAAGTAACTATCAATCGCAGTTTTTTTCTCTCTGGAAAAAGTAAATAGAAAGACGTTGCTCGACACTTTGAGCATGAAAAATGGCTCATCGTTCTGAGGGCTTTCACTCAAAGTAGATTGGCAGCAATTATTTGCGAGACAGTGTCGTTTACAGGACGACCACGCCGGCTAGCTATCAGAAACGATCATGCGGAGTAATTATTCTTTAGAATGCGATCCGAGAGAGGTTGCTTTCACGCCTCTCCTAAAAAAAGAGCCCCTCTTCATTATTGATGGCTTATATGATCCGTGCAACACGGGAAACTATCGTAGATACAAGACTCCATTAATTTCACGAGAAAATAATTATAAAAAATTATATTAGGTGATTGAATAATTTTATCATTGGATTTAAGACATGTATATTCAAATTATTTTTAAAATCGAGTTTTGTCTTTTTTTTATTAAGCCCATCAAAAATTCTAAACTAGTATATCTATAATAAATTTATACTAAATTAATTTTTTTACCACAAAAAATCTCGAATTGGTTTATTTATATCAAATTTACCCTTTGCTAATTTTTATTAAATTGGATAAAATACCACAAAAACCATAAAAATAAGGAATAAAACCTCAAACTAGTCGTCCGACTTAGAAACCAATAAAATGTAAATTTATCATAAATATATCAATTTGGAGTTTTTAGTGGTCAAAAATTAATTTATGATAAATTTTTCATAAATACACTTATTTGAAGTTTTTCGTAATATGTATATTTTTTTTGTCGATTTCGTCACGATAAATTGAATATTTTCTGTCTCTCTAGGTGTTCATGACAAGAAATCCCTCTACAGAAAAAAAATAGGATAAGTTGCAGAAGTTATCAGGAAATTAATTCTCACGGTGACCGTAAGGAAACGGACTTCTGTTCCCCAATTTACTGACGATTTTGCCCACAAATTTCCCGTCCCCTCCCTTCACCTGGCAAGCTGTACGTACCTGTATACACACAGCAGAGTTGCGGTATATAAATGCACTTTCTCATCTGATGCTTTCTTTTCTTTCTCGAAGCAAAAAGGCCAGGAATTATGGCAGACGCGAACAGCAACTCGTCCGTCTTCTTCTGCTCCTGCTTCTTCTTCTCTCTCTCTTCTTCATTTCTCTTTTTCTATTCTTTTTTTTTTTTTGGGTAAATGATATGAAACGTTCCTTTCTTTTCTACCCATGTTAGAGAGTTTTCTCTTAAACAGGTCAAATCCCACAAAACTAATATTTGACAAGGAGAAAATTGACCGTAGAATTCATAAGAAAATTCAAAGCATAGTGAAATCGAGAGCTCCAGTTACACCCTTATTTCCTCCATTCTCCATGCTACCGTAGATGTTATCTAATTCTGAGAGGACCCCATCATGTTTTAGATCCATTTATTGCAGGCGGACATGCGCTGGATCGATATAGTTCCCTTGTTCCACTGTTATAATGCAGTCATAAACAATACTTAGATGCTTCTAGCAATAAAAATAATAAAAATAAACAGATCTCACATCTCAAATTTTAAGTTACTACTGGGGACGTCAACATCTCAAACAGGCAATAGTACCTAGGGATCACTAATTAACAAACCAATTAAGGAGATTTTACAATTTTTAATTCATTGATTGGTCTTGTATCATGCACAATCAATATCTTTGAATTTGAAATTTTCCAAATAAAACATACTCAACAATTATCACGTGGGCATTCATTATTAAAATTCTAATACTTATGGCACTTTCTTTTTTGTTTGAGCTTGATCACAACTTATATTATTTTTTCCCCTTTTTTGAGCTAAGTGATAAAAACACGAATCGATTCTCAGATGGTTGTACTGTATCTATTAAACTTATAGAAGTTTGTCTATTATTTCAAAAAACTAATAGAAGTTGACATCCACTAGACGAGCATAGCTTTTAGATTAGGCAACTTGATATTGTGTTGAACTCACCTCCTCTGGATTTGTCTCCAATTTCAGAAATATTCTTCTACTGACAAGGTTTCTGAAAATATGGGTGTCGGGTTTGCAGGAAGAAGACAACCACCATGGTTTGCACTGCTCTGGAACTCTCTTTGCCTGGTGCGCCACAGCTGGTTTTACAATCATTCAAAATCTTACATTAGATTCCGTTCATGATGCAAATACCTTGAACACAACTTAAGTTTCACCCACGACACTAGCAGAAATTCCATCTTATGGAATGATTACATAATGATGGCATATAATCAAATTCTTAAGACTGCCTGTGAAGGCAAATTTTTTATGATGATATATGGAACGAAAATTGCATAATTTGAAATTAAGTTTTTAGTCAAAGATTATGGGTTGCAAAAGGACAATTTGGTGACCTATCCCACGACCCTATAAAAGCACGCACCGAGTTCACATCTTCTGGATCCGTGCCTCACTGTAGGGATGACCTCTTTTGTCACCATCCAAATAGCTTTTATAGACCAAGGGGCATTTCTTAAGGGGCCAAAGAAAAAAGATGAGGAAAGACGCAGGACACATTTCCCCTCAGGGTGAGACTTTTTAGAAGGGAGAACAGAAAAGAAAAGAAAAGAGACAATTTGGCTCCAAAAAGAAGAAAGAGATATTATTCGAACAGCTTTTGGATGTTGGTATTTTGACTCCGGCACAATGTCTGGCGTGGGAACTTGAAACACCGTTCGACCAAAAAAAAAAATTGAAACGCCTACTTATGTTGAAGATGAAAATGGCACATAAAGGGATAGCTTTTGCACTTATTGGTCTTTCTTGCGACTCTTAAAAGATCCAACTTACGCTAATTGCTGTGGGCTTCCCATGTATATGCAGGAGCATTAGAGAAATTGTTAGTGGGAATGGGACTTTCCCATCAAGTCCTGATTTGCTCCCTTAAAAAAATAAGCATTATCTCTGACTAGCTCTGATTCTTCCGGATCTCCATATGTCCTAGAAAAACCATCGGCCAAATTTGTGTGTGAGCAAATCATTCCCCTTTCAACGTAAATAGACATCGATGTTTGTTTGCACGAATAAGTTAACCGGGTCATCGATATAAACAAGCATGTGGATAGAAGTCATCCATATAAAAACCGTGGGTCATTGTTGATGACCGCGGGAATTATTGTCGATATTAATATGCATCAATGACCATAAGTTGTATTGTGGACACAAAATAGCACATTGCTGACAATTTTCATGGCTAAGTTTGTTGATAAGGATATGGATTAAAAGGGGATTGAACGATTATCGATTGCGACACCAAGCGAAGAGCAAATATCTTTAAAGCACCAAAACTCAGTCACAACATTAAAATCATTGATAGGAAAACAATGAAGTCCCATGAATCGTGGGTAAAGAAATGGAGTTAACTCAATAGCAAAGTGCAAGAGATTGAGGCACGAGTTTTAGGGAACAACTGCCTAGAGATGAGATCATGGTGATGTGAAAGCATGGAACCAAAGTTGTTAGAAACGTGGAAGCATGGCTAAAACTACAGAAAAAAATACATTGTGAACACTATAGATACCAGCATTTGTCCACTAAAGAACCTTGCATACAAACAAATAAATATCTTATCTTTCAATTTTGGTATTGTAGTTATAGTTTCCAAATTCCCATTATTGATTAAATTTTGGTATCTATCTTTATTATAATTTATGGATGTCTCGTCGTCGATTAATTTCAATGTTGCATTTCTTAGACTTTGTTTTCGATTAAATTTCAGCACAATTTATGTATATTTAGTTCCATTTAAAGTAAAGTTATCAATCCCCTGAAGTATCTATGATATTTCCTATTTGGAATCACTGCAAACTTCATCTCATTTAATAAAACTTTAAAAATTATTTTTAATGAAAGGTATTTCATCGCGGAATTGAATTCTTGCCAAACCATGGTATAAAAAATGGTGTTTCGTATTAGCTTGCGACAAAGTGAACTGGGTTGTGATCTGCGGAATCGAAAGTACGGTAGATGTCCTCGGTTGAGGAACCCCCTGTTTATTTAGACATTTTCTTGAAAGGAGGGAGGGAGAGAGACAGTCAACCTGTTCTAACACAGCACATGTTCCTATGTTCTCCCACATGGTGTGGTCAAACTGACAACCGCACCCCCCAGAGGGAGAGAGAATTCCTTAATGAACCGGGTCGCGCAATGGTTCATAACAATAGAATTGAAATGACCCCAACACGTGAAGTAGATATTCAAATCAGATGCACGAATAATCTGATCTTGGACCTTACTAATTTCATCAATGCAGACTCTTCCCCTGTATTGGACATACAGATGTGACAGAGCGCAGATTAAACAATAGCAAACCCTAAACCGACCACGACGAGAAGTTTATCAAAGTTTGTTCCCTTAAATTGGAGCCCATTTACCGATTCGAGAAAACTCGCGATCCATAATCAGCTAAACCACTAAATTAAGTATTACGAACTCTATCCATATATAACATCAAATTACATGGTGAAATGGCATTACATTGGATAGTAGCAAAAAACATAGAATAACTGAATAACTCTTGTATCACGAGTGATCGGTAAAAAAATTAGCTCATAGGTAGAGGTTAATTATGAACATGGTGGCTTGAAATTTATGCTTCTTTTGCCAACTTAACTAAAAAGCCCGTCCATTGATCAAGTGTGAACAATCAAACGGGAGGATTGAGTCAGAAATGATGATCCATTTAACTTGTTTTGACATATTTTATGTAATATAAATTTAATGGTTAATACTTACTTTGACCCATATCCATTTATACTTGACCTGACATATATTAATGAACTACTTCCATATTTAACATAATATAAGAAACTCATACTTAAAATGAGGTAAGAATGTGGCATGAATGAGGGCGAGAAAGAGTAAAGAAATAAACAAAGAAGTGGATTTGGTGTGGGTATAGTTGTGAATCAATTTAACACTCATTAATATAGACTAAACCATTATGAGCTCTTTTAACAATTAAACCTATCAAATATATGCCGTTAAGAAATGGATTAGTTAAGAATAATGTGGAATAGAGGAACATAAAATTTTATATATTTCGATATATAGAAAAGAGTATGTAGAGAGCCTATTTATAAGTTTAGACAAAAAAAAAAGAAAAACAAAATCAAATCAGATGTACATAATGAAAAAATATATAGAAAATAAAAAATATATCATAAATATCTCTAAAAGATATTTTAATATCTTAATATTGCTAACATGATTTGTGATCTATTGTAATGAGTATAGTATTTACTAATGCCGTGGTCCACCGATGTAAAATATTAATATTCGATTGCCTTTCGGAAAAGTAACTCCGAGAAAAAGCATGAGTTGAACCGGAGAAACCCTACATCGTGGGACTGAATTTTTGGGGCAGTAATAATGGCAGGGATGTCTTTATGAATTTTTGATGGGTCTTGCTGGAGATTAGCCTCCATGGCTTCAGTGCGTGCCCCCACGAGATTACAGTGAAAAAACACACGAGGTTCATCATAATTTAGACATTGTAATAATTGCGTGGGACCATGCCAGACCAACCGATCCATGTAATTGGGCCACCCCAGCTTTGAATTCCTGTGACCCGACCCATCCTCATCCTTCGTGATCTCTCTCTCCTCTCAAGATTTTATAAAATAATAACACAAATAATCTCTAATATAATTTCTAAATTTTTGATTTATTTAATATAATTATTGAATTATAGCCCAATGTGTAATATAATTATTTAACTTTGGTTGGCGCAATTGATGTGAGTTATCTCCCTCATCGCAAAGATCGAGGGTCCAAACTCTCTTATTTCTAAATAATTTGAAGTGGAGTCCTGGACTAATCTCTCTTGAGATTTACATCTAAATAGTGATTTGTGGCGAGACCTGACAGTGCCATCGGATACTAAAAAGTTATGTGATCTTCGAAGGGTATTCTCTGACGGTTCTTCAATCAACAAAAAAAAAAAATTATTGCACTTTTAATTTATTTAATATGATTTATAAATTTTAGATATATGTTTTATTTAATCCTTTATTAATTTAAGTTTAAGAGTAATATTGAACAATTTTATATAATTTAAAAATTAAATTAAATATATATCGAAAATTTAAAGATCACACTAAATATATTAAAATTTTAGGCAGCTTGGGAAATTATTTTTGTCTTCTTCCCCGACCTTCCCTTCCTAGCCGAGCGCGTTTCGCTTTTTCCGAGAGTTGGGCTATGATGCACCTCGACATGATGACTTTAATAAATCATTATTATTATTATTATTATTATTATTATTATTATCATTATTGTTTTTATTGTTATTGTTATTTAAATTTGGCTCCTTCCAACCAAGGCCATATCGGTTTTTGTGAGTTGTTTATTGCTCATTACAGCTGAATCCACCACCGCCTCTCTCTCTCTCTTCCCCCTCCCTTCTCTCTCTCACAAGCTCCACATAAATTGTCCAGAATTGCAGAGAAGTCTGAAACGAAGAGAGAGAGAGGAGAGAGAGGAAGAGGAAGAAAAGGGCAGGGGTTAATGCTCTGCACCAACCGCCTTACTCTTTCTTAAAACCTCTCAAACCTCTCACACTTCTGAGCTCACTACTTCACTTACACCCACACACTCTCTCTCTGTATTAGAAGGAAAGGATGAGTAAACAAGATCTCATGAAGATGCAGGTAAACCCTGTTGGCCCCTTTTCTTGATTTTTTGAGTTGATTGGCATGAAACCAAGTTCGTGTCTTGTCGGGTCTTTTGCTGTGTTCTTGGTTCTTGATTACGACTGCAGAAGTTTTCAAGATCTTTCTCTCCCCGTGTTCTTGAGATTACTCTGAAATGTTCTAACTTCGTCTCTGTTTTGGGGGTTTTGCTTGCAGACGTGTGTTCTCAGAGTGAACATACACTGTGAAGGATGCAAGCAGAAGGTCAGAAAACTGCTGAAGAAGACCGAGGGTACGTACCTACTCCCGGTTGCTTTTGGTTTCTTTTTCTCTGTCCATTCGGTGATTTTTTTATTTTTTAATTTTGAAGTACTTTAAGTTGGATTTTTTGGTTGATGTGAAAGTCTGTTGACTTCTTCTGGGGAATTAATGGTTTTTTTTTGTCTGTTTGAATTTTAGGAGTGTACTCTGCTAACATAGATGCGGAGCAAGGCAAGGTAACAGTGTTCGGTCCCGTAGATCCGTACACGCTCATCACGAAGCTTGAGAAATCAGGGAAACATGCGGAGCTCTGGGGGGGGATCAGGAGGACACAAGAACGGCAACAACAACAACCACCACCAGTTCAACCAAAACCTTCTCAATCTCAACCAACAATTCAAGAACTTGCAGATGGAGAATGTCAAAGGAGGTAAAGACAACAAGTCTCAAAAGGGTAATCATGGAAAAGACCAGCAAAAGGGAGGAAATATGCAACAGCAGCTGGCTCAGCTGCAGCTGGAGCAGTTCATGAAGGGTGGTGCTAAAGATCTGAAGCTGCCAGCTAAGGGACAGAAGACTGTCAAGTTCAACTTGCCTGAGGATGATTTTGGGGGAAGTGAGGATGATTTTGATTATGAATTTGACGATGAGTATGACGAGGAGCTTGATGAATTAGACGATGAGGGGTTTGAGGAGGAGTTTGGCCATGGTAATCACCATGTTGTCTCTAAGCAAGCCAAGATGGGTGGTGGGGGTGGTGCGCATGGACATCAAGGGGCTAAAGGGAAAGGCGATAAAAAAGGTGACGGCGGCAAGGGCGGCAAGGGGGGCAAGGGGGGCAAAGGCGACAGCAAAACCGCCAAGAAGGGCAGCGGCTTCGACTTACAAGGGTTGATGAAGATGTTTGGTGGTGGTGGTGGTGGGAAAAAGGGTAAAGAGGGAAAGAAAAATGATGGTAAAAACGGTGGCAAGAACAAAGGAGGTGGTGGTGGTAAAAATGGAGGCAAAAATGGTGGTGACTTTCAAGGATATGGTGGCAAGGATGTATTCAATGAAGGGTCCGGCAAGAAGAACAAGGGTGGCAATCACGGCGGTGGCGGCGGCAATGGAGGTGGTGGTGGCGGTAAAAAGGGGGGAGGAGGAGGAGGAGGCGGCGGCAAGGGTGATGGGGCCTTTGCAACGAACATGATGCAGCCTGGATTCCTCCAAGATGTGAATGTCCCTAATCATGGCATGGCCAGAGGTGGTGGTGGCTTTGGGGGCCCAATGGGGCCCATGGGCCCAATGGGCCAGATGGGCAATTACCCAATGGGCCAGATGGGCCCCATGCCAGCCGTGCAAGGACTGCCGATGAACGGCGGGTACTATCAAGGGGTGGGCCCGGGGAACCCGTACAGCCAGCAACAGCAGCAGCAGCAGCAGTACATGGCCATGATGATGCAACGACAGGCCCAGGCCCAAGCCCAACATGCACAGGGCAACAACATGTTCCAGCCGATGATGTACGCGCGGCCGCAAGCACCGATGGGTTACGTCCCGCCGATGCCGCCCCCGGCTTCGGACCCTTACGTCCACATGTTCAGTGACGAGAACACCGACAGCTGCAGCATCATGTAAATTAGTGGCTGATGCTAGTGCAGCTTATATGTAGTGCTTCTTTAGGATTTAAATTTTGTTGGGTAGGTTTTGTGTCCGACTTATGAAGGTAAGTCTTTTGGTTGAAATGAGAGTGCAAAGTCTTGAAAAGTGCCATATAGCTATGTACTAATTAAGAATCCTCATCAATCTCTCTGATTTCGGCTTTCAGTTTCGTGACACTATTTTCGTTCAAGATTACATATTGATTCTTCGAGTATCATTGGCTGTCCGCCTTGGATGAAGTCTTAAAAGAGTATTAGCTCTAAACGATTTGGACGATACGTAAGCATTTTTAGTGGGGGATTAACTTTTGTTTTGGTGGGGATTAAGTTAGGAGAGAGGTGGGACAACGACCATCTTGGCTTTTGATCTTTGAAGGGTCGCCTTTCTTTGGAAGGTGTTAGACAGCTGTGGAAAAAGGTCGCAATGCGATGCGACAAGGCTGGTTTGACAGATATCGGAACGTGGATGATTCAGTGGCAAACAAACCAACACACCAGGAGTCATAATCAAGAAAACCCTGAACTCCATCAAAAGCATCGCCGACCAAGCAAGACGCAAGTGTAAATTCACATTGATGGGTGTCAAATGCGAATTCGTCCGCAATTGATGGTGTGACAAGTTGACCGTTCATTACATATCAACGAAGAAAATCCTCGTGATTCAACATGTCGCGATGACACAGGGAACACCTGGTTTTAATGGACATGCACTATGCGACACTTAGTCTGGAAAAAGCAGGAAAGCTAGTTGACGACGTGACAAACGAACCTATCATAAACTAGTCAAGAAGTTCATCGATTACTCCATCAAAGCATCGTCGACTAAGCAAGACACGAGCGCAAATTCACACCAATAGATTATCAAGTGCGAATTCGTCGGCAGTTGATGGCGTCAGAAGTTGAATGTTCATTGCATCTTGACTAACAAGATCCTGGCAATCTGACGCACGCCGCGATGGCACGGGGAGTGCTTCCGGGTGGATACTGGTTGTAATGGACCTAGCACTACGCAGCACTTTGATTGTGGAAAAAGCCCAAAAGCTAAACGACAACAAATCTAATTTTTTCCTTTAGGTATGGTGTGCGGGTTCCCTAAGTTATCGAAAAAAAAAAAAAAAACGTGGCAGTACTATTGATGGAATCGAAGGTACTAATGGTGGGGCTGGAGTTAGGTTCGTAGCTCGATAATTGGAAGTGCCTTTATTGAATTATCTAAGGTTTCTACCTTTCTGAACAATGTTATTGAACTGTCCACTTGCAATTTCTTCTTTTGGCCCCATCGACTTAGATATTATTTCCACAAGGCCCCACCACTTTCTTGAAACCCTAATAAAAATGGGGATCGGAAATTTAACCATGACCAGATTTAACAAGTTAAATATAAAGTGTTGGGCTTCTTTTCTTTATTTATGTTGATGTAAATTGATGCAAATTGCAAGCGCCACTGGATCCACTAGTTGGACCTCCATCTGCTTACCGTTTAGAAGCGTTGTTATATGCTTTATTGTTAGAAAATACAAAGTAAAAATATAAAAAAAATTCCCTAATAAAAGTCGGTGTTATTAAAAGTTATCGCGAAGCTCGGAGACTTTATTAGGCTAAATCATTTGTTGCCTTGCGATTGATATCGCTTTCTCAAAGAGAGAGATTTTTTTAGGTAAGATGCTAAAGTCTATGTGAAGGCACCACCTCTTGAGCTTTAACTAATAAATAAAGAGCACGAACTGTTGTAAAGTCGGATAAATAAAGAGCACGAACTGTTGTAAAGTCGGAAAGGTGTTGGTTTTGAAGTTCAATTGAAGTGCAGCCTTTAAGCCTAAACATGCATATCATGCAAAAGCTGGTAAAAAAACACCTTCCTAATGGGGAGGCCAAAACCTGAGCCTCTTGACGATCTAATTGGCACGTTCACTGAAAAGTACAAGCAGTTGAGTTATGGACAAACTCAATGTTATTGATTTTTCCTTTTAGCTTGATATATGATGCGGGACTACATATTTCATAACGCCAATCACATGTGTACTTGACATTCTATTTACCGCATGTAAGTCTCTACCATATTGGGCTAGTTTCCCCTCAATCAAAATACGATTTCTTCTACATCGACAAGTTTCAACTTGAATCTCGAATCATCATCAACCGATGCGGACAGGCCTTTCACTTATGATCTCCTCTTGGGCCAACCCGCGATTGTAAATTGCATTCGGCAATCACGAAGATTAACAAGATTCCTTGTTGACTTTAGAATAGTGAAACAAATATTGGGCCCATTGGCCCTAAAACCACTTTCTTCGGGGACACTGTATTTGCTAAATGGGCTAGACCCATGAGTTGGGCCTATGATTCTGCAGTGTGTTCATCTCCCTAGAAGAACCCTTTCTAGCAGAAAGGTCTCGTGAAATTCAGACACATAATACACACAACACAGGAAAGAGAGAGAGAATGAGGTTTAGGATTTTCTACACCTACAACCTTAATTCTGATTCCAAGTGAGTTGTGTTAGCTCTTAGAGAGTGGTACCGCATTATTTCTGATTTTAAAGTTTGTGGGTTTGGCTTCAGGGAGGAGCTTGTGCCTTTGGGGGTCTTGCTGGATTGAACTCTTGTGCTCTTGATTGAAATTGACTAGTGGATTCGCGTAATCCCGGCGTCGTTACTCTTGTTGAATCCTCTCTCATTGCTTCCATTGTGTATTTTTGTTTGGTGGTGGTTGCGTCGGTTGATTGTGTTGATGTCGCACGTAGGACTGTGAGGAGTTTTAGTTCATTGCATACAGGTACGGTAGTAGAAAAGTCTAGCAGAGGGCCATCAAAAATACCTTGAAGCTTTGGTCTTATTTCACCACCCTAACGCAGAATTCGTATGCAGTAAGAATTGGAAAGGCGATTGTACAGTACAGAATGTATGAGATAAGTAGGAAGCGAAATACTGTAGCCGTCTTGCAAGATCTACTGGCCGACGAGATATGTGAGTTAACTTCATGATCCTGCATCTGGAGAGCGCGTGCTTGCACTTGGACAATCTCAGCGGCTCGATATCTAGGACTATGGGGACAAGGACTTATGCCGACTTGGAACGAGCTTGTCGGATCATTGCCACGAAGCGTTGATAAATCTCGAAGGACCTTGTTAATTAAGTTGTTAGTGAGAACAGCTCTACGGCCATAACTTGAATCCGGAACTGAAGCAAAAAGTCGAATTGACTACCACATTTATGATGATCTAGAGCACCAAAAGCATCTCAAATACAAACTTATTCATGGCACTTGCAGTTGCCGGAGGAAACTACTGTAGCTCCGCATCTCTCGCTGGCATTTGAAAACATGCATCGATAAGCCGTGACGACAAAAGCTGGCAAGATAAACGCATACAGCTCTAAAAGGTCGATCGGCGTTTCAGGTTTTTCTCTAAAAGCTCAGCTAAGCCCTAACCACAGAAGAAGTCCTAAGCTTCCGTCCATCCTGACGGGGAGGGGAACCCCGTGACAAAGCGTAGAGCTGTTGCGGAGCTCTCAATAGACATGTTCTCGATCCTGACGATTCGTGGCTCGATCCCCGGTTGGCCGATCCGATTCTGCAAGTTCTACTTCGCCCAGATGCCCTCTTCCTTGCTGGTTGCCGGCCAACGTGCAAGGTGTCGCTGGGTTGGCTGCACGCCGATCTCTCTCCAGAGCGTGCCTATTCAGCGCGAGTTCTAACGACAACAGAGGGGTTATCTTCTTTGCTCTATATGCCGCTGAGCATCCTACGGAGAGGAAAGTACTTTGTCGGAGTGATATCGATCAGGATAAACCGGAAACCTGTCCCATTGAACGCATCTCTACTAGGTAATAACGTTTAGTCAAACTTGAAATTTCAATAATTTTCCCCTTTTTTACGAATAGAAAGCTGACTTTAGATAGATAAATCCCGAGCCGATAGATACCACGTTAATCCAATGGAATATGTAAGACATGAGTCTAAACCGATATGAGTGTTCAAAACATGGAATTGTTTGCACTTGATGGTGTGATATTTAAATATATATCACGTTACGCCTAATTCACACGAACAAATCATATCCTTAACCATTAAATCAACCTCATAAGATTATCAAATTCCAAGAAAATTTTGTTCTCAATACCAAAATCGAAACTCAAATTATGAAATTTTTGTTCTCTAGCATTTATTTTCTTATCAGTCATGCCTTTCTAACACAAGTGCATGTTTCAGCAGGCAACGGACGAACAAGGATCAGCAGCACAACACCGTACACGATTTTGGAGCACTCCATTTTCGCCTCCGTGACTCGATTCTTCACTAGCGAGCTCTCGGAGATAGCGCCGGAACCGATCCCGCTGTTCCCGGCATGTTACGAGCGATCGAGGTTCCCGAGCACCCGGGTCGGTCCCAGAGTCCGATCATCAAATTCGTGACGCGAGGTGAGGACACCGTCCAGATGATCTTCGGCGCAAACTCCATGGTCGAGGCGCGCCCGGAGACGCTCTGCCTGGCGTTTGTCGACTGGGGGTCGCGGCCCAAAGGCCCGATTGTGATCGGAGGGCATCGGTTTTAAGATGGTCTCCTCCAGTTCGACGTAGCGAGGACGAGGTTGGGGGTACAGCTGGTCGCGGCTGCTGCCCCGGACGAGTTGTGTCCACTCCAACTTTACTAGCATTGCCCCACAAACGGACTGATTGCATAAATGATGAAATGAATGCACCATGTCCAGATCAAAGGGCATGGCATGCCTAAACTTAGGAAATAAAGCGAATGGCTCGATTTGGTTGAAATGCTCGCTTGTATAAATTTATCACCTAAGAAGGATCGATAAATAGGTAGATATATACGTATATATTCTGAGTTTTTTCGCAACATAGTATACATCAAATCCCAATGAGCGAGCCATATATACTTGGAGAATATAAACTGATTAGTAATGAAATATCATCTTACTTTGATTCGAACATAGCATCTCTTGCCAAAGAGACGAATGTTGCAACTATTAAACCATCGATTAAATTGAAAAATGAGATTGATAATATGTCATGTTCGGAAATTGAGTCTTACCAAATGAAGTGAAACAATTAACTTACCATTGATTTTCAACAAAAATATTAGTTTGCCATTTTCTGGCGGTCGACATGTTTCGGGCCCTTTTTTCTTGGAGAGCATATCGTTGCCCCAAGATGAAATAATCAAACAAATCAACAAATATATACAGCAAAACATGGTCGCCCCGACCCTTTTTTTTATGAAAGGAAAACGCTTTTGTCTTTCGAAGAAGATGGTCCGAATGTGCACCGCACCACTGACAACGGTTGATTGCCCTTGATCTTTTGACAAAATTGCAAACTTGCCATTATGAAGCGGTGGGCCCATTTTCTGCCCTTCTTTCTTGGAGAAGAGACCCGTAAAAATAAGTCATAAATCAATCTTTTAGCCCATATTTAATGAATTGAATTGTTCATTACACGTCGCAAAATTCAATAATATGAGTTAAATGAGTTTACAACTGATTTTAATTTAACCCATTTTCATAACTCTCTTTTGCCTTCACTCGATGATGATCTACTCACTCATTCCGTGCTCTCATCTCAGTTTGTGAAATTGGATTAAATATGACACTATATTAACAATATGAATTTAGTTGGATAAGTATTGAGTTGGGTATAAGATTATTATAAAAAAATGTATCAAAATAGATGAAAAGTCAATTTGAGCTGGACCAATTTTGATTAACCCCTTTAATAATTCTAATGAAGACTAGTTATCTACATCACTCAAGATTCCAAGACCAAGGACGATTTTTTCTTGTTAACATCCAATGAGCAAATTTCTCATTTCTACTGTTAGAACCGATTGGATCAAGAAGCTCTGCGTGGACATTGGAGCCTCGTTTCTTGACTGCAACTGTCCATCGTCTCTTCCGACGAGTAGGTGACACCAAGAAACAGCGACTAACGCCCAGAAAAGAATGGCGATGGCTCCGGAGTATGGCGCTTTCGTGAGCAAATTCGTGCTCGAACCTCCCTCCCCGTCTCCCTCGCTTCCCTTGGCCGGCCTCACCTTCGCCGTCAAGGACATGTGAGCGATTCCTACTGCTTCCTCCGCTGTCGCTCGACCGTGACACGACACGGTTCACTGTAGTCTCTGTTTCTCTCTCGAAAAGCCCAGCTTTGGTTTCTGGGTGTTCAGTTTTCCTTCTTTTCGATCAAGTGGGAAGATGATGATCTTAAGTCGTGTGTTTTTGCCGCCCGTTTGCGTTGTTTGGTCAGTAAGTAGTCGTCAACTTCGGATTACTCAGTGAAGTATCGATCTCTGTCATGAAATGGCGAAGACCCAATGAGAAGATACTCACATACCAGGTGATCAGCTGACATGAGCGGCGAAGGAAGGAGAAAGGAGGGGAGGGGGGGGAGGTGGTCGTTTTCAGTACCATGTTGTCATTAAATGTCACGCGCCATGCTGATCGATGACGAGGTGTTTAATGCTCGCCGTGTTTTCTTCCTAAAAGTTCTCGAAAGAAATACAGAGCATCGAGCATAGACGGCTCGGGTAAAGCTTACTGCATATGCCCGATTGACTTGTGGCTGGAAAGTTTCTTTTCATCGATATTTTCGTTTTGTAAATGTCGGATTTTCATCCTTGGTCTAGTGAGTGACTGTTGGTAGTTTACACTTATGACTGAATTAAAGGGAGAGATCTAACTATTACCGGGTGTTCCTCACGATGGCAGCACTACTCGTACATGCATCTTCTGTGAAAAGGCATGAAATTTTAAATTGATTGGTGCTGCTATGTGTAGTTGGACATTTCTGTGACTGAAGTTTGTATTGGTTTTTTCATATGGAATTCTACGTGCAGCTTCGACATTGAAGGACAAGTGACTGGGTTTGGAAATCCTGATTGGGCGAGGACGCACACGCCTGCATCTTCCACAGCTCCAGCTGTTTTGAATGTGTTGAAAGCGGGTGCTACATGTGTTGGAAAAACAGTCATGGATGAAATGGCATACAGGTTAGTGTCTGCGAAATTGGCTCGTAAATTCAGAGTCTTGCTGCAATTGAAAAACACAACTCAAACTCGAGAATTGTGGCTTACTGTCAAGTTTAGAGAGCACGAATGAATCAAGGATCGGGTAGGTATATACTTGTACTTAGCCTTAGCATGCAGAGAGAATCGGGGATGAGCCAGACTAATTGCATGGCTGGAGCTACCAAAGACTCTGTACCGACTCCACTACTTTAGACAACCTGCAACGCAGTCATATTTCAGATAGTCTTCCCAAGATCAGATATTAGAGTTCTGAATCTTGGAACGATGCCTCTCACCTTGCCAATGAAGGAGGCATCATGATTTGAGAACTTTCTTTTCCGTATTGTGTTTTGAACTTGGAATGGTTAGCTTAAGATAGGAATGCTTACCAAGGAAAAGATGCGATAAAGGCACCACATACAATAGTACAACAAGGTTGACCTTTGAGGAATTCTAGCTTGAGAATATAATTTCCAAGGTAGTCTCTGCCTTCTTAAATAGCTTGAAAAGGAAGTTCTACTTTAAAGAGAGGAATACAATCCACTGAAATGATTATTTTTATGGTGGCAGCTTAACTGGGGAGAATAAACATTACGGCACACCAAGGAACCCATGTGCACCCGATCGTGTGCCTGGAGGATCTTCCAGTGGATCTGCTGTTGCAGTAGGAGCAATGCTTGTCGATTTCTCCCTAGGTGAAGCACTTCATCCTGTAATTACTCTGAAATTTTCTCAGTTTATCCTTCTGAATGAAGCTAAAAGTGCTGCACCATTGCAGGAAGCGACACTGGAGGAAGTGTAAGAGTTCCCGCATCTCATTGTGGGATTCTCGGATTTCGGCCTTCACATGATGCCGTTAGCACTGTTGGAGTCATTCCAATGGCACAAAGTTTGGATACAGTAGGTAAGCATTCTGTTTTTTTAATGGCCTCGAGCTTTTGATGAAAATAGTCATTGGTTTCGGCTTCTTAAAGGAGGAAAGTTCAGTGAAACACGTAGGTTCCTTATTTTATTTCTAACATCAGTGGTGTTTTTTTATCCAAATGAAATATTGGGCAGCTGAAAGAAATATCTTGCACTTTCAATGTGGTGAAATGTGTGCCTCCTTGAAACAGATTGTCCCCTTTCTCCTAGGTTTTGTACTGCACTGTAATTCCATCTTTAAGTATTCTACAAATGATAACACAGCAGCCAACTGGCTGATTCACCCTTCTTCCGGGTTTAGTTTTTTCCGTTATGTCATGTACTTATGCAAGTTTTCTGCACTTCTGTGAGTATTCACGTTAAACTCGTTCACAACCAGTGTGAATTTATTTAGTTGGCTTCTTTTCTTGTTTCCTCCCATTGTAAGCTAGTAAATCAATACTTGTTTACTAATTGTCTTTCTTTACTGTCTTATCTAGGTTGGTTTGCTAGGGAACCGACCATCTTGAAGCAGGTCGGTCGTTTTCTTCTCGAGTTGCCTGATGCAGATCCAAATAGGCCTAGTCAGATCATTATTCCAACAGATTGTTTCCAGCTTTTAAACATTCCAAGTGAGCGACTGACTCAAGCTCTTGTAAGATCAGTGGAGAAATTATTTGGAGGTAAGAAGATGAGAGCATTCAGTAAATGATTTAGCTCAAATCGTACATGCAGTCCTGAAGCACAGTGATGTGGAAGGAATTGATCATTACGGATAAAGCGAACTGGACTGAAATTGGATAATCTCTCGATTCATATATATCCAATCCCTAACTAGTTTTTCTTTTTGTATCTGATGCTCCTTAATGCGAATCAATGCAGGTGCTATAATTAAGCGTGCTATCCTTGGGGACTACATCAGAGACAGCGTTCCGGCCTTGAGTTCTTTCCTGTGTCAAATTAATGAGGATCAAGTAGACAGCATACCATCTTTGGCAGCTCTTTCTAGTGCAAGGCAGTTGCTTCTGAGGTGGTGATGTGTACCTGAACCCTTGTCGGATTTTATTTCAGTTGATCATTGTGTGGGATATTGAAGAGAACCACTATCTAGAGAAGGATTCTGATTAACCTTGAATGATAGGTATGAGTTCAAGAATAATCACAAGGATTGGGTCTCTGCTGTCAAACCTGATTTGGACCCAATAATATCAGAACGGGTCAGGCAAGCCCTCGAGATGACTGAAGAAAATATTGATATCTGTTGGTCAGTGAAGAAAGAATTACATTCTGCTCTTACGTCACTACTCGGGGTATGTCCCTCTCTTGTCATCTCGCATGCCTTTGAGTTCGTAGTTGTCTTCTGTCACTGTTCTTGGCTTCTTGCTATGTTTGACATTAT
The DNA here is from genome assembly GCA_017140165.1 of Eucalyptus shirleyi. Classification (NCBI taxonomy): domain Eukaryota; kingdom Viridiplantae; phylum Streptophyta; class Magnoliopsida; order Myrtales; family Myrtaceae; genus Eucalyptus; species Eucalyptus shirleyi. Next base: position 1,588,168 of record CM029454.1, read on the forward strand.
GTTCTGGATTTCCCAAAAGAAATGCAATGGACTAAAATAACCAGGGGAATCATCAAAGGATACTGTTTTTATCCAACTCTCTCGAGCAATCTAAATCATAAAAGAAGAATGAGGTGGTATTGCCTTTGTTACAGGATTTCGGTATCCTTGCAATCCCCACGGTTCCTGGGCCTCCGCCAAAGCTACAGACAGATGCATCCTCTGTGGATATCATCGATGAAAAGGCATTGAATTTGCTTTCCATTGCCGGTTTATCGGGATTCTGTCAGGTTGTGCAATCGTCTCTCACTATGCATCCTTAAAGCTGTCATACCCCTGTTTCAATTTAATTTACTGCCTCTCTGCAATCTAGGAATAAGTGTCTGCAATTCGCATTTACAGGTAAGCATACCGATGGGGCTGCATGATAATTTGCCTATCTCGATATCCTTGCTGGCGAAAAACGGTGCCGATGGGTTCCTGCTAGACCTCGTTGAGACACTGTATGAGCCTCTTAAGGAGCAAGCTGCTATTGTAGAGAAATCAGTTTGACGTATGTACGCCTCATCCTTTTCCCGAGATGCTTCTAGCTATATTTACAGGCCGATTATCCTTGTACTTATGCTGTGTGCGGTCGAATGTAGCGTGGACTCTGTGATCTTCGTTAAGGCTGTGTTGCTGAGAAAATAAAGTTCTGTATATCATACATTACAGCCCACTTGTTTATGCTGAGTGCGGCGAGGGAGATGATGGAAGTTCTGAAGGGGGAGGTTGGAATCCGGATTCTAATGGTGGGATGAGGTCTGAGTAAGGTCGTGAAACCTCGCCATTTTCGGATTGGATTGTGCAATCGTGACAGACTGCCACGTGGGTCGCTAAACCTTATCCGTCTCTCTTGCTTAACCTATTTTTATTTTCCTTTTTAATCGTAGTAAGGGTCCTTTGAAAGGCTTACATTAGATGGGGCAGTGCTTGTTCGACATCACATTGGCATCAGGTGTCCTCGGATGACGATTCTCTAATGGTCAAGAAACATCAAATGATAGCAAAATCAAAGTTCATTGTCTTATGCCACAATGAATGGCATCATCTTCAGAGATCAGCCTCTTTTGGTCCCGACCATGAAAAATAATTTTAGGAACAGAAAGTTGCAACGAAGTTGAGGTATTGATCCGATCATTTTCTCTCGGGAGTTATAGCCTTGTCGGAGTCTCTTCGATTTGGAGCCGTGGGCTACTCTTCTCCCTGGTTGTCACTTTTTGCTTGAATGCCGATTGTCTATGCTGTGCTTGTCTTTGGCGTTGCATTGTAGGGTGTGTGCCGCGTATCTATGGCTTTTACATCACGTCCTCCTTCCACTCCTTTTGATCTTCTCATTTGGGGTGCAAGTTTTGAAGCCATGATTTTGTGTACTTTTAGCATCTCCTCAATATATTTATTACCTTTCACTAAAAAAAAAAAAACTCATTATCTTAGTAGAAAAAAAAAATTCAAGCTTAGTAATCTCAATAAGTTGTCTTGAAACTGCACAACCTTTCTTATTAATGACAAAGCGTGCTAATAAATAAAAGTGTACCGATTTTTAAGGTTTTGTTTGTTTCATGGAAATTGAATAATTTGAAAAATATTTTTCTGTAAATAAAGTTGTATCGACTTAAAAGTATACCCTTATGTCCACATGTTCAGTGGCGAGAACATAGGCAGTTGTGGCATCATGTAAAGAAAAGGTCTCAAGGCAGCTACACTCAACGATAAAGGAAAATGGGTAGTTAAATTACTCCGAATGAACGGCTGCATTAAGGTTATATCTTTATATAAGAAACCTTGCTGCTATGCTAAAAAAGCAACAATTGAAGTTGTCAGATTACATGTTCTTCAATTATAAATAATTCATTTAATATAGTGTAGTGCTCTTTTAAGATTTCAATTTTGTTGGGTAGGTTTTGTACCTTTCTATACGTTATATAGTCTGAGTTTTTTTTGTAACATAGTATACATCAAATCCCGATGAGTGAGCCAATATATATTTAGAGAATATAAATTGATCGGTGGGGAAATTATCATCTTACTTCGATTCGAACATAGTGTCTCTTGCCAAAGAGACGAATGTTGCAACTACTAAACCATTGATTCAATTGGAGAATGACATTGATAATATGTCGTGTTCGGAAATTGAGTCTTACGAAATGAAGTGGAACAATTAACTTACCATTGATTTTCAACAAAATTATAAGTTTGCTATTTTCTGGTGGTCGACATGTTTTCGGCCCCCTTCTTTTTTGGAGAGCATATCATTGCCCCAAGATGAAATAATCAGACAAATCAACAAATATATACAGCAAAACATGGTCGCCCTTCTTCGCTTCCACTAGAGGATAGGCGATGGCTTATTAGCATCGCTTTGGTTTGATAATTGGCATCCCAGGAGTCATTTGAATTTATTTTTCACGAATTCCCTCATCTATAGCTACGGTCTCTCTAGGCAGGCTTTGGTTGCTGATATCTTCTCTGTGGATGGACGGGATATCAAATCAGAGATTGAGTCTTGGGGTTCGCAGCTTCCCTCTTTGTCTGGAATCCAAGATCAGTTCTGTTGGAGGGAGGACTCGGCAGGCTTGTTCTCGGTGGCCTCAGATCAATTCTACTAGAGTCAATTGGCATTGTTTCATTTGAGGTAATGCCATCCTACCTTAATACCAACTGAACCTGTGGCTCATCACAAAGCGGAGGTTGCATACACAGTCTCCTCTCATGTCTTATGGTAGGATTGATGTCGCTTCCCACCCTTTTTGCAATGAGGTGCTTGATTCTATTGATAATCTCTTTTTTGGTTGCCGCATTACTTTGAGGATTGCTTTCTTTTGGGCTACTAGATGCAATCTTCCCTGGACCAATAGGACTTGAGAGGAGACTCTTAGTTGGCCATTACCTTGCTCTCCGGCAAGGAGTTTTACAAATGTGTTGCCCGTAATTCCTTTGGGGCACTTTGCCACATCATCTGGAAGAACAGGAACAATATTCTTTTCAAGGGGGAGTCGCTGTCTATTTCGGCCATGAAGAAGCATCTCCTCAAGGTCATAGAAGACAAGGCTCTTACCTTCAAGAATGTTGAGGACTATGCTAGGAACAAGAGAATGCAACGCTCATGGGATGTGGACCCCATTATATTCTCTTCCACTGATCGTAGTCTGATTGGGTAGACATCTCATTGGTTGCTAGGTTGCTTTTGCCAGGCGTTGTTTGTCGTTGGCCTTCTTTTGGTTGTTTTGTTGTGCCACTTGGCTTTTTTCGTGGCTTCTTTCCACTCATAATGAGCATGTTTATCTTGAGTACAAGTTTTTAGAATTGTGTTGCTTGTACATTTTGACCTCCCCATTATATTGCTTACTTTTACCCAAAAAAAAAAAAAAAACATGCTTGCCTTGACCCTTCTTCTTATGAAAGGAAAACGCTTTGTCTTCCGAAGAAGATGGTCCGAATGTGCCTCGCACCACTCACAACAGTTGATTGCCCTTGATCTTTTGACAAAATTGCAAACTTGCCATTATCAAGCGGTCGCCGGTCAACCCGTTTTCGGCCCTTCTTTCTTAGAAAATAGATCCATCAAAATGAGTCACGAATCAATCTTTTAGCCCATATTTAATGGATTGAATTGTTATTTGCATTAGATTCATTATACGTGGAAAAATTAAATAATATGAGTTAAATGTGTTTACACCTTATTTAAATTTAAACCACTTTCTTGACTCTCTCTTGCCCTCACTCGGTGATGACTTGCTCACTCGTTCCGTGGTCCTATCTCAGTTTGTGATATTGGATTAAATATGAAAGTATATTAACACTATAAATTCAGTTAGATAAGTGACGAGCGATGAGTTGAATATACGATTATAATATATATTTGTATATGGAAATGTATCAAAATAGGTGAAAAGTCAATTTGAGCGGGACCAATTTCGACCCATGCCTTCAATAATTCTAATGAAGACTAGTTATCATCATCACTCAAGAGTCCAAGACCAAATCACCACCACATACACTAACGAAGGACGATTTTTTCTTGTTAACATCCACTGAGCAAATTTCTCATTTCTACTGCTAGAACCGATTGGATCAAGAAGCTCTGCGTGGACATTGGAGCCTCGTTTCTGTACTGCAACTGTCCATCGTCTCTTCCCACGAGTTGGTGACACCAAGAAACAGCGACTAACGCCCAGAAAAAAAGATGGCGATGGCTCCGGAGTACGGCGCTTTCGTGAGCAAATTCGTGCTCGAGCCTCCCTCCCCGTCTCCCTCGCTTCCCTTGGCCGGCCTCACCTTCGCCGTCAAGGACATGTGAGCGATTCCTACTGCTTCCTCCGCTGTCGCTCGACCGTGACACGACGCGGTTCACTGTAGTCTCTGTTTCTCTCTCTATAAGCCCAGCTTTGGTTTCTGGGTGTTCATTTTTCCTTCTTTTCGATCAAGTGGGAAGATGATGATTTTAAGTCGTGTGTTTTTGCCGCCCGTTTTGCGTTGTTTGGTCAGTAAGTGGTCGTTAACTTCGGATTAGTCAGTGAAGTATCGACCTTTGTCATGAAAAAGCGAAGACCCAATGAGAAGGTACTCACATATCAGGTGATCAGCTGACATGAGCGGCGAAGAAAGGAAAAGAGCGGGGGGAGGGTTCGTTTTCAGTACCATGTTGTCCTTAAATGTCACTCGCCATGTTGATTGATGACGAGGTTTTTAATGCTCGCCGCATTTTCTTCCTAAAAGTTCTCGAAAAAAATACAGAGCATCGAGCATAGACGGCTCGGGTAAAGCTTACTGCATATGCTCGATTAACTTGTGGCTGGAAAGTTTCTTTCTATCGATATGTTTTCGTTTTGTAAATGTCGGATTTTCATCCTTGGTCTAGTGATTGAATGTTAGTAGATTACAATTTTAAATTGATTCTTCCTGCTCCGTGTAGTTGGCCATTTTGGAGACTGAAGTTTGTATCTTTTTTTCATGCGGAATTCTGCGTGCAGCTTGGACATTGAAGGACATGTGACTGGGTTTGGAAATCCTGATTGGGCGAGGACTCACGCGCCTGCATCTTCCACAGCTCCAGCTGTTTTGAATGTGTTGAAAGCGGGTGCTACATGCGTTGGAAAAACTGTCATGGATGAAATGGCATACAGGTTAGTGTCTGCGAAATTGGCTTGTAAATTCAAAGTCTTGCTGCGATTGGAAAACACAACTCAAACTCGAGAATTGTGGCTTACTGTCAAGTTTAGAGAGCATGCAATGAATCAAGGATAGGGTAGGTATATACTTGTACTTAGCCTTAGCATGCAGAGAGAATCGGGCATGAGCTAGACTAATTGCATGGCTAGAGCTACCAAAGACTCTGTACCAGCTCTACTACTTTAGGCAACCTGCGATGCAGTCATATTTCATATAGTCTTCCCAAGATCAGATTATAGAGTTCTGAATCTTGGAACGAAGCCTCTCGCCTTGCTAGTGAAGGAGGCATCATGATTTGAAAACTTTCTTTTCTGTATTTTGTTTTGAACTTGGAAGGGTTAGCTTAAGATAGGAATACTTACCAAGGAAAAGATGGAATAAATGCATCACATACAATAGTGCACCAAGGTCGACTTTGAGGAATTCTACCTTGAGAATTTACCAGGGTAGTCTCTTCCTTCTTAAATAGCTTGAACAGGAAGTTCTGCTTTAAAGAGAGGAATATAATCCACTGAAATGACTATTCTTATGGTGGCAGCATAATTGGGGAGAATAAACATTACGGCACACCAAGGAACCCATGTGCACCCGATCGTGTGCCTGGAGGATCTTCCAGTGGATCTGCTGTTGCAGTAGGAGCAAGGCTTGTCGATTTCTCCCTAGGTGAAGCACTTCATCCTGGAATTACTCTGAAATTTTCTCAGTTTATCCTTCTGAATAAAGCTAAAAGTGCTGCGCCATTGCAGGAAGCGACACTGGAGGAAGTGTAAGAGTTCCTGCATCTTACTGTGGGATTCTCGGATTTCGGCCTTCACATAATGCCGTTAGCACTGTTGGAGTCATTCCAATGGCACAAAGTTTGGATACAGTAGGTGAGCATTCTGTTTTTTCAATGGCCTCGACCTTGTGATGAAAATAGTCATTGGTTTCAGCTTCTTAAAGAAGGAAAGTTCAGCAAAAGACTTTTAGCTTCCTTATTTTATTTCTAACATTAGTGGTGTTTCTTTATAAAAATAATATATTGGGCAGCTGAAAGATATATCTTGCACTTTCAATGTGGTGAAAATTGTGCCTCCTTGAAACAGATTGTCCCCTTTCTCCTAGGTTTTGTATTGCAATGTAATTTCATCTTTAAGTATTCTGCAAATGATAACACAGCAGCCAACTGGCTGGTTCACCCTTCTTCCTGGTTTTGTTTTTTTAAGTTGTGTCATGTATTCATGCAAGTTTTCTGCACTCCTGTGAGTATTCACGTTAAACTCCTTCATGACTAGTGTGAATTTATTTTGTTGGCTTCTTTTCTTGTTTCCTCCCATTGTAAACTAGCAAATGAATATTTGTTTACTTTGTCTTTGTTTACGGTCTTATCTAGGTTGGTTTGCTAGGGAACCGAGCATCTTGAAGCAGGTCGGTCGTGTTCTTCTCGAGTTGCCTGAAGCAGATCCAAATAGACCTAGTCAGATCATTATTCCAACAGATTGTTTCCAGCTTTTAAACATTCCAAGTGAGCGACTGACTCAAGCTCTTGTAAGATCAGTGGAGAAATTATTCGGAGGTAAGAAGATAAGAGCTTTGAGTAAATGATACAGCTCAAATTGTACATGCAGTCCTGAAGCACAGAAATGTGGAAGGAATTGATCATTACAGATGGAAGTGAACTGGACTGAAATTGGATAATCTCTCAGTTCATATATATCCAATCCCTAACTAGTTTTTCTTTTTGTATCTGATGCTCCTTAATGTGAATCAATGCAGGTGCTATAATTAAGCATGCTGTCCTTGGGGACTACATCAGAGACAGCGTTCCGGCCTTGAGTTCTTTCCTGTGTCAAATAAAAGAGGATCAAGTAGACAGCATACCATCTTTGGCAGCTCTTTCTAGTGCAAGGCGGTTGCTTCAGAGGTGGTGATGTGTACCTGAACCCTCGTTGGATTTTATTTCAGTTGATCATTGCGTGGGATATTGAAGAGAACCACTATCTAGAGAAGGATTCTGATTAACCTTGAATCATAGGTATGAGTTCAAGAATCATCACAAGGATTGGGTCTCTGCTGTCAAGCCCGATTTGGACCCGATAATATCAGAACGGGTCAGGCAAGCCCTCGAGATGACTGAAGAAAATATTGATATCTGTTGGTCAGTGAAGAAAGAATTACATTCTGCTCTTACTTCCCTACTCGGGGTATGTCCCTCTCGTCATCTCGCATGCCTTTGAGTTCGCAGTTGTCTTCTGTCACTGTTCTTGGCTCCTCGCTATGTTTAACATTATGCTCTGGATTTCCCAAAAGAAACGCAATTGACCAAAATAACCAGAGGAATTATCAAAGGAATAATGTGCTATTGAATGAGGTGCTAGTGCCTTTGTTACAGGATTTCGGTGTCCTTGCAATCCCCACGGTTCCTGGGCCTCCGCCAAAGCTACAAACAGATGCATCCTCTCTGGACGTCTCCGTTGAAAAGGCATTCAATTTGCTTTCCATTGCCGGTTTATCAGAATTCTGTCAGGTTGTGCAATATTCTCTCACTATGCAACCTTAAAGCCGTCATACCCGTTTCAATTTAATCTAATGCCTCTGTGCAATCTAGGATTAAGTGTCTGCAATTCGCATTTACAGGTAAGCATACCAATGGGGCTGCATGATAATTTGCCTATCTCGATATCCTTGCTGGCGAAAAATGGTGCCGAGGGGTTCCTGCTAGACCTCGTCGAGACGCTGTATGAGTCTCTTAAGGAGGAAGCTGCTAGTGTAGGGAAATCAGTTTGACGTATGTACGCCTCATCCTTTTCCCGAGATGCTTCTAGCTTTATTTACAGGCCGATATCCTTGTACTTATGCTGTGTGCGGTCGAGTGTAGCGCGGACTCTGTGATTTTCATAAGACTGTTGCTGAGAAAATAAAAGTTCTTAGTATCATACAGCCCACTCATTTATATTCTGAAAGAATTTGTGGGTGCTTATTGTGACACTTTGAGCATTTTGGCAACCAAGTGCTTGCGCACATTTCTTTCTACTTCTTTACGATATAGGCATTCAAGATCCGATGAAACGCATACGAATCGTCCCTTCACGTGCATCCTTGCTTCTGCAAGATGATTGGGGCGTGACCCTTGAAATTAATCCGAGCAAAAGGGGTTAAGTACCATCACATCCAAATCGAAAGTGAATATTCCTTTCGTGGTCGTGTAGCTGAAGGATGACATTGCAAGGGATGGTCTGTGGCGTTTTGATCGTGGTCTAATATCGCATTAATTATGACATAAGCTATAGAGAGAGTAATTTCATGCATGCGCACACATCCGTAAACTTAGTTCGGGTCAGCATGCTCCTCCCTAGTATAGGAGCATGGCTAATCTATGTTAGCTCGTTAGAGATTAATCGGTGCTGATAAGTTAGGTCCACTTCATGCTCGATCTTAAAAGTAACACTCAGAATGTGATTAATTCGCCCGCCGGACAAAGAATGCCCGGTTGAACCGAGAAAATTGAACCTTTCATTCGATACGTAAAAGCCTGACTTGAGATACAGTATGATATTGATGAAGCCAGACGTGAAGATGGTCGGTGAGCCGTAATGGCGAGGCTGACAAGTTTGACTTCGGCCGTTTGACCATCGACCGTCGACGTCCGACGATGACTCAAGTTCGTCCCGAGCCATTTTCCACTGCTGAGCGTGGCGAGGGAGACGATGGAAGTTAAAAAGGGGGAGGTCGGAATCTGGATTCTAATGGGGAGATGAGGTCCGACTAAGGTCGCGAAACCTTGAGCAAGGGATTGCGCCCGCCTCGGGTGACGGTCGCGTGTTCTCACTCCTTGGTTGAGGGCCGCCGCCCGTGTCGGTGGGTGGTGGTCTTACCGGGGTTCGTGCGGCCCTCCTAAGGCTAACGGTGGGAGACGATTTCAATTTTGTCTTCGGATGATGATTCTCTATTGGTCAAGAAACATTAATCGAAAGTAAAATCAAATTCATTATCTTAGTAGAAAAATTAAAACATAAAAATAAATTCAAGCTTAGTAATCTCAATAAGTTGTTTTGAAATTGTGCGACCTTTCCTATAAGTGACAAGGCATGCTAATAAATAAAAATTTGCTGACTTTTAAGATTTCGTTCGTTTCATAGAAAATGAATGATTTGAAAAATATTTCCCTATAAGTAAAGGTGTACCAACTTTTAAATGTGTACCCTTACATCCACATGTTTGTTCTTTTGCTCATTGGAATAACTTAAGAATCAAGCCCAAATCAATTTCTTTTTATTCTCTTTTTTCTTTTCTTTCTTTTTCTCTTCCTCTAGCTAGTTGCCGGCCACGGCAATGGCTGGCAACCTCGCCTTGCCGCTACGAGGCCAAGAAGAAAGAAGAAGAAGAATAAGAAATTGATGATCATACTAAACGCATTTATATTCCGAGAATAAAAATTTTATATAGTTATCAAACAATTTTGAATGCTTAGAAACTTGTTCAACAAACGAAATAAATTAAAAAAAGAAAGAAGAAGAAGCCTATTTCTAAGTAAAAATTGTTTCTGAAAACAAAAGAGTTACCAAACGCAATCATAGTATAGAGCTTCTTTAGGATTTCAATTTTATTGGGTAGGTTTTATGCCTTTCTTATATGAAGAATTCTTTTGGTTGAAATGAGAGTGCAATATCTTAGAAAAAGTACCAATAGCTCATGTTACTAATAAAAAAATCCGCATCAATCTCTCTAATTTTGGCTTTCGGTTTCATGACGCTATTTTCGTTCAAGATTACATATCGATTCTTCGGATATCATCGATTGTCTGCCGTTAGATGACTTCAGGGGAATTAGCTCTGACCATAATTAGGTCTAAACCTTTTCTTTTCCTCTATTGTCCTTTCTTGAACAATTGGGCCGATCCGCAACATTTTTAGTGGGGGGATTAGCTTTTGCTTTGGTGGGGATTAGCTTTTGCTTTGCTTAGGAGGGAGGTGGGACGACAACCATCTTGGCTTGATCTTTGAAGAGTCGCTTTCAGTTCTTGGAAGATGTTAGACAGCTGTGGAAAAAGGCCGCAATACAACGCGACAAAGCTGGTTTTAAACAAGCACCTCAGTGCCGTGCCTGTGATTCCGGCAGATCTCGGAACTATATCATGCAATGACAAACCAACTACCATAAGTTATAATTTAAAAAAAAAAAAAAAACCATGAAATCCCCCATCAAAGCATTGTCGACTAAGCAAGACGCAAGCACAAATTCACATTGATCGGTATCGAACGCAAATTCTTTGGCATTTTTAATGGTGCAAGAAGTCGAACATTCAAAGTAGGGGTGAGCAGCGGTCTAGGGTTGACCCTGGACCGACCCTGGACCAGCCCAACCCTGCCGGTCCTCGTCCGGTTCCCAAGGGGATTGGGTCAGTCCTCGGTCCTGAAATTCCAGGACCAACACTGTGCGGGTTGGTCCTCGGTCCTAAGAGTTTTGGGTCGGTCCGACCCTGGACCAACCCTATATATTATATTACATTATGTATAATTCTTTTATATATTCAAACCTAAGTAAAATGTCTATTATATTATATTGAAATATTCTATTAATAACACTAATAGTAATTTCAATTTAAAACTTTTGTTGAGTATTAATTATGTGTCGTTTGTTTTGTTTTCAGGTGTTTAGAAGTTCAAGTGAATTAACAAGATGTTAAGTTATATATTCATAATCTATATTAAGTATTTTGAACTTTTTATAGTTTAATTGTATTTTACTAATAAATTTCAGCTGCACTTTGCTTTTTCAATTTGTGTCAAATAGTAGAGGTTTTTGAAGAATAGAGTAGTATTGCAGTTGCTGCGATGATTTGCTAGTCAAGTGGTATGAAGCTCATTTTTTAGTTGAGTGGACTCTACATGATCAAATGCAGAAAAACTCTTTTGCATATGATGTTATGAATATTAAAGATAGATGATTACAAGAACTTTCCATCTTGTCCCATATCTCGATGAGCGGTTAGCAAGTACAAAATTTCTATTGTGTCATCTTAAATTTGCTAAATATGTATTGGTATTTATAATTTAGTTGCACAATGCCGCATTGTCAATGGATGTGTAATTTGAATTTGTAGGTTTGCTTTTTTAGGGAGTATAAAAAATAAGACGAAAAAAATTATTGTTCGGTCTCGGGTTGACCCTGGAACCGAACCAAACCCATTGGGTCGGTCCGGTCCTTGGTCCCAAGCTCAATAGGGTTGGTCCTCGGTCCTAAAAATTGAGGACCGACACTGTACGGGTTGATCCTAGGGTTAGGGGGTGGCCCGGACCAACCCGGATCATGCTCACCCCTAATTCAAAGCATATCAACGAAGAAAATCCTTGCAATTCGACACACGCTGCGATGGTATGGAAAATACTTTTGGGAAAAAAGTACCAAAAAAGTCTTAAACCTTTTGTGTTTGTGTTAAAAAAAGTCATAAACCTTTTTTTTGTGTCAATTTAGTCTTAAACATTTTTGCTTAGTGCTAATTAAGTCATTTCTAGCCAATTTTGACCAGATTTTGCTGACTGGACGCTAACCGGATGACATGCCTAATCAGTACTGACGTAGATAATTTTTAACAATTTGTAATAATTTTGAATTTTTTTATTCTTTTTCTTTTGGCGACCGGCTAGAGGCAACGACCGGTGAGGCTCACCGGCCACCTTGCCAGTGGCCGTGAGGGCGGACTCACGTTGGGCGGCGAGGCTCGCCCTCACCGGTGCCGCCTAGGCCGTGATTCGGCGAGGTCGAGCCTCGCCAGCCATGGGCGAGGCTCGACCCTCACCAAATCTGGCATGAGGCGGCCTCTCGCCAGGTTGGCGAGGTCGAGCCTCACCGGCCATAGGCGAGTGCATCTCCCCTTGATATTGGAGCTGCGTGCAGAGGATCCCATCTCCCTTACATTGTATTAACCTCCTCGACTGTGTCATTTCTAGAGAGAGAGAGAGAGAGAGAGAGAGAGAGAGAGAGAGAGAGAGAGAGAGAGAGAGAGAGAGAGAGAGAGACCCGCCATCTCTCTCCCTTTTCTCTCTCTCTTGCTTGCTTGTTGTCCGATTCGTTGTCATTCCAGGCAGTCAGACCTCGCCAAACACCCTTGCTGTCCAGCATGAGGCGCCCTCGCATCCACTGGCAAGGTGCTCGGCGAGCCTTGCTGGCCGGTCACCATGGTTCGGACAACAGCCGGAGGGAGGAGGAGAGAAGCAAAAAAGAAAAAAAAAGAATAAAGAATAAAAAAAGAATAAAAATATTAAAAATTATTTACGTCAGCACCAATTAGGCCATGTTAGCCGGTCGGTGTCTAGTAAGCAAAATCCGGCCAAAATTAATCAGAAAGGACTAAATCAGCATTAAGTAAAAAATTTTATAATTAAATTGATACTAAAAAAAGGTTTAAGACTTTTTTGGCACAAATACAAAAGGTTTAAGACTTTTTTGGCACAAATACAAAAGGTTTAAGACTTTTTTGGCACTTTTCCGGTACTTTTGGGTAGCTACCGGTTTTAAAAGACCTAACACCATGCAACAAAAAGCACGAAAGCCAGACGACGACGGCTCTGGGTTTTTCCATAACACGCGGGACTAAAGAAACGTGGTAGTATTATTGATGGAATCGAAAAGGCACAAATGGTGGGGCTGGAGTTAGGCTTGTAACTCGATAATCGGAAGTGCCCTTATTGAATATCTAAGTTTCTGCCTTTTGAACAAAGATGATGTTGAATTGTCTAGTAGCAAATTTCTTCTTTGGAGCCTCTTGAATTAGATATTTTGCCACAAGTCCCCACCACTTTCTCGAAATCCTAATAAAATTTGGAGGAGAAATTTAACCATGACCAGATTTAACAAATTAGATATAAAGTAACGGGCTTTTTTTATTTTATTTTTTTGGGTGAAAAGATGCAAAAAATCCCAAACTTTACTAACTATGATACATTTATTTTAAACTTTTTTTTTTTACAACACAAAAACCCCAAATTTGTATTCGTATGACACAATTATCCCAAACTCTTTTTGTAACATCAAAAATCCCAAACTTGTATTAGTATGATCCAAAAATTTAGTATCACAGAAAAAAGTTTGAGATTTTTTGTATGACAAAAAAAAAAATAGGGTTTTATGTATTACCAAAAAAAAAAAAGTATAGAGTAAATGTGTCATATAGGTAAATGTATCATAGTAAATATAGTTTATGATTTTTGGCGACTTTTACCCCTTTTCTTATGTTGATCTTAATTAATATAAATTACAAGCACGATTGGAGTGTTGTTAGATGCTTTGTTGTTAGAAAATGCAAAGTAAATATAAAAAAATTTGCCAACAAAAGTCGACACTATTAAAACTTATTGCGAAGCTCGGAGAGTTGATTAGGCTAAAACATCCCTTGCCTTGTGATCGAAGCACAACATTCTTCTACACCAACAAATTTCAACCCAAATCTCCAATCATCGTCGACCGGTGCATCCATGCCTTTCACCTATGTCTCCTCTTGGGCCAAACAGTGATTGCAAATTGCTCTCGACAACAGCAAAGAATAACAACATTCTTTATTGAATTTAGGATGGTGATACATATTTTGGGCCCATTGGCCCTAATACCACTTTTTCAGGGACATTGTATTTGCTAAATGGGCTAGACCCATGAGTTGAGCCTCAGAGTCTGCAATGTGCTTATCTCACTAAAAGAGCTCTTTTTAGTAGAGTGGCCTTGTGAACTTAGAAAGCACACATGACCCACAACACAGGAGAGAGAGAGAGAGAGAGAGAGAGAGAGAGAGAGAGAGAAGGGGGTTTAGGATTTTCCACACCTACAACCTAATTCTGGTTCCAAGTGAGTTGTGTTTGCTCTTAGAGAGTGGCACCACATGCTTTCTGATTTTAAAGTTTGGGGCTTTGGCTTCTGGGAGGACCTTGTATCTTTGTAGTTCTTGCTGCGAATTGATGTCTTGTGCTCGTAATTGTAGTTGATTAGTGGATCCACGTATATCCCGGCGTAGTTACTCTTTTTGAATCCTTGCTTATTGCTTCCATTGTGTAAATTGTGCTTGGCGATTGTAGGGACTATCAGATTCCCGAAAACCTGATTCGACACTAAATCGAACTCCTAAAACGAATGCGGAAGATAAGCCTGGGAAATACATGTATCACCGATCCTAAAACACACAATGGAATCGAGCGTACCTTGTTAGCCACAGATTAAACACCAACGTCGATAAGAGAAAGAGAAAACCGATCATGTTCGATCCGATGACGTCGATTGGCCTTGAAGGAAAGATGGCGTCGCCGTTTGCGCTCGTTTTTCTTTTGGAGGGAGAGAGGGAGAGGAACGTACGTAATAATGCCAAAGGGTGCATTCTCCCTCTCTTTCCTCCCTTATATACGTTCCCTCAAAAATAGAAACGTACTCCTTCATCATATCCCTCCATCCATGGGCCCTAATCCTGTGGGCCGGGCCTTTAGGCCCAACATGGGCGGACGGGCCTTAAGCCCATCACATAAAACAATCATCTCTCACTCGCACATGGTGAGCCGAACAGGATTCTCTTTACCTCTTTTCAACATTAATACCGATGAATAATCCGTGCGGCCAGCATACTTTGAGAGCTCGTTGCTATACATCTGTTAGGAATATATAGCAGCTCATAACGGGCATCACATCCTAAGTAGATTTAGTATGCAGTACCCTAGATTGATCGATCATATTTATATCTCTCTTAATCTCTTTTAAACAATAATATATATATATTTTGTATTCACAATTATGATTATCCCAAAAAACAGTCATAATTGGTTAACTAGTGAATACAAAACTACAATGTGATTTTCCAAATTCGATATTCCTCTTTCCTTCAAACTCTCAATTTCAATTTAGCTTACTTTTCTAGAAATGTCACATTAGATCGAATCAACTCATGACCATTGGCAACATCATAAGATAGCAAACACTAAATAGAAATCTTGAGAATAAGTAAGAGTCATGAGGGGACTAAAAATTGAGGAACTCTTTTCCTCAAGAGTCTCACACTACATAAAAGTTGAGATCAAACTTTTGCCACTCTTATTGGTCGTCTCATGCATACATAGTATGAAATACGTATTACAATATTAACTCATTTCCCATGGAGCGTATGTCTACATCTTCAATACTGTATAGATGATAGTTCAGACATACCCAATGTCTAATTTGAGTTCATGTATCTACTCATTCACAAAATTCATCAGAACTCACATATGGCATCTTAGATAGATAAAGTAAAATATGTGGGGTATTTTACTTTCGGACATAGTAAGTATTATGTCCTCATATTAACACTCAGTTAAGACGACTTATGTATTTTAAGCTTGAGCTCTCGATTATCACCTAGATAATAAGCTTAAAAACAATCTCATCTCTATTTATCACACAGTAAATAGAGGCGATTACCCATGTGAGTAGGCTAATCTTATATCTGTCCGACATACTTTCTCAACTCAAAGTAATGTACTGAGCATTAAGATGCATAAAGATCAAAACAAAGATTCATAGGCATTAATGATGAAAACACAAATTCATCAAATGTGAACATTTAGGAAAATTACAATCCAGTACATCAGACTCTACGCAATCCTGGAGATTTCATATGGCCACAAAACACATCTCTAGATATTGGCTCTGTCATAGGATCTGCTACCATTCTATGTGTAATATGTACTGTAAGTTCACATCTTTTGGTGCAATCATATCTTTGACAAGATTATACTTGGTATCTATATGTTTGGTCTTGCCATGATATTTTGGATCTTTGGTATACGCATTTGCTGCTTGGCTATCACAGTTAACCAATAATGAATCTGTAGCACTTCCAATAACACCTAAATGATCCAACAATCTCTTACGCCAAACACCTTCTTATATTGCTGCTGATAATGCCACGAACTCAACTTCCATTGTGGACAAGGCTATACACGTTTATTTCTTACTGCTCCAACATATGGTGCCATTATTTGGTAAAAAAACAAACCCAGAGGTAGATTTTATTTCATCTAAATCTCCTCCCCGATCAGCATCAGAATAGCCTCAGAGTCACAGATCCTTTCCTTAATAACTTATCATATAATCAGCAGTTCCCTTTAAATACCTCATTATTTTTTTAATGGCTTTCCAATGTGTTGGACCTAGATTGGATTGGTATCTACTCACCATTCCAACTGCAAAACATATATCAGGTCTTGTACACATTATAGCGTACATAAAGTTTCCAACAGCACTAACATAAGGAACATGTTTCATTTGTTTATTCTTTTGTGGAGTCCTTGGACACAGTTTATGGCTCAATCATTCACCTTTTGTAATAAGAATACCTATGGGTTTTACAATCTTGCATACGAAATCGTTCAAGAACCTTGTTTATATATCTTTCTTGCAAAAGAGATAACGATCTCTTCGAACGATCTCTTGAAATCTTAACTCTAAGAATGTATGCAGTCTTATCCATATCCTTCATCTCAAAGTTGGAAAATAACCAACTCTTGACAGTATTAACAAGCTCCATATTGCTTCCGGCAATTAGTATATCATCAACATATAATGATATGATCACAAATTGATCATTGGATCTTTTGATATATACACAATGATCCACATCTATCATTGTAAAGTCATATGCCATTATGGCATTATGAAAATGCATATACCATTGTCTTGATGACTGCTTAAGGCCATATATCGACCTCAAAAGTCGACATACCTTTTCTTCTTGACCTTTTACTATGAAACCAGCAAGTTGTTTTATATATATTTCTTCCTTTAATTCTCCATTAAGGAAAGCAGTCTTTATATCTATTTGATGCAATTCAAGATTCATACTAGCCACTATTACCAAAATAATGTGAATTGAGGTAAATCTCACTATAAGAGAAAATGTTTTTTCATTATCAATTCATTCCTATTGATTATACCCATTCCCCACAAGGCAAGCCTTATGCCTTTCTATTGAGCCATAAGTTTTTGCTTTATTTTGAGAACCCACTTGTTCCCAATAGTTTTGTGTTCTTTTGGAAGATCAACTAGTTCCCAAACATGGTTTGACTTCATTGACTTTATTTCCTCTTCCATTGCATGAATCTATTTTTCCTTACTAGGGCAATTTAGAGCCTCATTAATATTTCTTGGCTCATCCTCATCTTATAGAGCAATCATAAAAGTTTCCCCTTCAATGTCAAAACGTCGACGGGAATACTTTGGCGACTTGTTCGCTTCATGGGAGATTGTACACTTAGCACATCATTTCCCATTATGCTCCCACTAGGATTAGATAATGATGACGTCATCTCATCATGTGGTTGTAGTTGAGAATGAGTTGAATTCAATTCATCACTTCTCATATTACTCCCACTTGGACGAACTCCACTAATATCATTATCTTGATCCAAGATTACAAATAGGGAGTAATCTTCCCCTATTTCGCCCTTCTTAGGAAATTCATCCTCTAAGAATGTGACATCCCGTGATTCAAATTAAGTTATTTTTCCACTTTCCTGCTCACCTATGAACACATACCCTTTCGAGTGTTTGAAGTATCTCATTAAAATACTCATCTTTCCTTTTGGGACCCAATTTCCCAAACTTGTTAGAGGACTCATGAGTATAGGCAGCACAACCCCATGACTTAAGAAAACTTAAGTCCGGTTTTCTACATGTCCATAACTCATATGGAGTGGAAGTAACTGATTTGGAAGGCACCTGGTTAAGTATATAGGCAGCAGTTAACAACGCATCATTCCAAAAAGTGATAGGTAAGTTAGCATGCGCCATCATGGACCTAACCATTTCCAATTGGGTTCTGTTTATTCTTTCCGCAACATCATTTTGTTGAGGAGTATATGGAATAGACAATTGTCTTTCTATTTCTTTTTCATCATATAATTTTCTGAACTCATCAGATAAATATTCTCGACCTCGATCGGATCTCAATACTTTTATTTTTTTGTCTAATTGATTTTCTACCAAGTTCATAAATCTTTTGAAACAACTTAATGTTTCATATTTATGAGAACTCAAATAGACATATCCGAATCGAGTATAATCATCTATTAAAGTGATGAAATAAACAGCCACATGCCTTCCTCTCATATTCATTGAACCACATATGTCAGAATGGATTAAATGCAGAGGAAATTTAGCTTTTTTACATTTTCCAAATGGTTTCCTTGTCGTTTTCCCTACTAGGCAATGCTCACATATGGGCAAATCGACTTTTTCAATGTAGCCCAACAAGCTCTCTTTGGTTAGTCTATTTATATGTTGTTAGCAAATATGACTAAATCTAGCATGCCACGCATTCACATCATTGTCATATAAAGTGGAAGACGTGAAAAAAAGAATAACAAATATTGACATAATTACAATCAACATTTAGTACAATAAAATCATCCGGAAAATGACCATAACCATAGTAGTTTGTATTCAAATACAAATCTACGCCTCTATTATGGAAGTTCACACTAAAATCAAGCTTAACCAACACAAAAAACAGACACAAAATTTCGACGAATCTCCGGAGCATATAGAACATCAAGGTGTGTCCACCACGCATGTTCAATTGGCAGATGTCAATCCCTTTAACTTGAGCTCTAGAGTTATTTCCCACATAGATATACTTAGTTCTAGTTGGTACTCGTTGGAATTCCACGAATGATTCTCTATCATTTTCTACATGGTCTGTCACTCCTGAATCTACAGTCCACAAATGATTGAATTCAGCCAATAATGTAGAACTTGACACATAAGCAAAGTTCTTAAATGTACAAGAAGTGTTTACCCTTTTCGGCTCACAACAGTTGCAAGCATAGTGACCTTTTTTGTCATAATTGTAACACCTCACCCTTGACATTTTATTCACTTAAGGACGTTTTCCTTTCTTGTGTTGGTTAACTCTTGATTTCTTGCAACAAGGACTTGATCCTTTACAATCCCACATATTGAACGAATCAATACGCTTGCGCTTAGAGTCAAAGCCCTTTCTAAGCTAGAACCAGCATTGCAAATGTCTATTTTCGACTCAAATGCCGTTAGGCGGTCCTCTACTAGCTCAAGGTGATGCACGGCATCCTCAAGATCTTCCATAATATGGTCAATAGCTTCTAATGCTTTTTGCTTTTCCAGCACATATTGAATCTTCATATTCAATATTTCATAATTGTTGCCGTTTATATCAGCAATTACGTTCTTAGTTGCTGAAACCATCGATCTGAACACATCAGACATATATGCACGAATAATTAATACCTATAATTTATGCATCCACTTTGCACAGACCCATCATATCAATGAATAATTTCAAGTAAGGTTTCAGAATCAAAATGTCACTACGTTTCCAATCATCCTCCAAAAATCATAACTTAAAACTATTATTATATAATTATCTTATGCAAAATAAATTCTATGAAGTTACAAAAGCTTCTATGAACTAGTCACAGTAGTCAACAATAACAGAAAGCAAATAATATCTAACATCCAATAGAATAACAATGCTTTCACATAATATAGCTATCCATTACACTAAGTAATATATACAAAGAAATATCAACATAAAAAAAAGATATTCACACCCAAAAACATCTCAAACTAATCTAAGAAATAAATAGGGAATGTCCATTCTAATCTATCAGTCAAAATATCTAAGAAATTTGAAGTCACATTTGCCAACCATGGAAAAACTTTTGGAGAACTCTCATGTCACCTCCAAGGCGCATTCACTCTGCGCCATGTGGCGCTCAATCTAAGGGTTGAAGTTTTGGTTAACTCAATCCTATAGTACTCTCTAACAAAAGCTACCACTAGCCTCCTATAACCCGGGACCACGTTGACCTCTCATAACCGATTTAATACTGCTTGCCATTCAGGTGGAAGAGTATTAATTAAAGCCGACACTTTTTCAAAATCCGGCATAAGATAACCATTCCAGATGATTTCCTGTATCATCTGATTGACCCTGACCATATGTGATACTAAATCACCGTCATGCCATCGATAATCAGCTAACTCTATCATCAGCCTTTTAAGTCTTGCACTTCTCTCGTCCGTTCTCGGGATTGCAGGTATCCGTGCATAATGCATCATAGTTCATGCAACAAATGCAGAACTAAAAATGGATCACTTATAATCCATAATGAACATAAGGGAAAATACATAATTTTCCATGATTTATGCAACAAATGCACAATAAAAAATGGATTACCTATAACTCACACATACATAATTGAAAAAGAAACAAATTCTTTTTTTTTTTTCCAGGTCAACGGTCAACAGTGATCAACGGTCAACAATCGTCGGTCAACGATCAATGGGTCAATGGGCGGCGGGTCGGGCCGGTTGGACCGGACGGGGCGGTTGGACCGGTCAGGCCGGTCAGATGAACTGACCGGCACGTGCCGCGTGCGTGCGTGGCATGCGCCAGGCTTCCGCGCATGTCGGGTTGGGTCAGGTTGCTGGTCGTCGGCGATGACATCACGGTGACATCGGCACGCGTCGGTTTGCCGACCGGCGCATGCCAGTTCGTCGGCCGGCAACGCGCATGTGCCGGTTCGCCACCAGCGCGTGGCGCCCACGAGCAACGGCTTCTGGTCGCACGTGTGGGTGCGTGCAGCGTCGTTCGGCGACGCACGACACATCGTTGGACTTGTCTCGACGAGATCTTTCACCCTATGCCTTCAAAATTTGATTTTGACTTACAGAAACTTGAAAAAATGGATGAACAGTGCTCGGGTGTCGGGATTTCTAGCCCCGATCCATGTCGGCCGAATATTTTCGCGAAAAATCAATCAAAAAATGTCAAAGGGATCGGGAAAACATGAACTAGGGCTCTGATACCAATGTTGGGTTTATCGAATTCTCGAAAACCAGATTCGACACTAAATCGAACCCCTAAAACGAATGCGGAAGATAAGCCCGGGAAATACATGTATCACCGATCCTAAAGCACATCACGGAATCGAGCGTACCTTGTTAGCTACAGATTAAACACCAACGTCGATAAGAGGAAGAGAAAACCGATCATGTTCGATCCGATGACGTCGATTGGCCTTAAAGGGAAGATGGCGTCGCCGTTTGCGCTCGTTTTTCTTTTGGAGGGAGAGAGGGAGAGGAATGTACGTAATTATGTCAAAGGGTGCGTTCTCCCTCTCTTTCCTCCCTTATATACGTTCCCTCAAAAATAGAAACGTACCCCTTCATCATATCCCTCCATCCATGGGCCCTAATCCCGTGGGCCGGGCTTTCAGACCCAACATGGGTGGACAGGCCTTAAGCTCATCACATAAAACCATCAGCGATGATTGCGTCGATTGCTTGTCTTCGTATCGTCCCTTGGCATGGAAGGAGTTTAGTTCCTTGCATACAGATATTGTAGTTGAAAAGTTTAGCAGAGGGCCATAAAAAATACCTCGAAGCTTTGGTCTTATTTCGCCACCCTCACGCAGAATTCGTAGGCGGGAGGAACTGAAAAAAGCAACTCTATAGTACGGAATGTGTAAGATAAGAAGGAACCGAAATATCGTAAAAGATCTCACAAGATCTACTGGCCGACTCCGAGTTATCTTTATGATCCTGTGTCCGGATAGCGTGCGCTTGCACTCGAACAATCTCATCGGCTCAAAATCTAGGACTGTTGGGGACAAGGAGAGAAGTAAGCTTATAAGATGTCGTTCTCCACTTCAGCGGGTGCTCTAGTGGATTACGAAGAACTTATTTTGACTCGGAACAAGCTTGTCGGATCGTTGCCACGAAGCATTGGTGAATGTCAAAGGACCTGTTCATTAAGATGTCAGTGAGAACAGCTTTGTGGCCATAACTTGAATCCGGAATTGAAGCAACAGTCATCTTGAACACCATTTCTATGATGATTCAGAGCAACAAAAAGATCTCAGACACAACTTATTTATGGCACTTGCAGATGCAAGTGGAAACTCCAGTAGCTCTACATCTCTTACCGTCGTTCCAAACATGCATCGGTAAGCCGTGACGACAAGAGTTGGCAAGATAAAACCTATAAACCTCTGAAACGTCAATCCGCATTTTGGGTTTTTCTCTAAAAGCTCCAGCTAAGCCCTAACCACAGAAGAATTCCTAAGCTTCCGTTTTCATCCCCCAAAACCTTCTTCCGCAATACACGCACAGCATCGCCCGTAACGCATTCCTCAAAAGCTTAGCAACGATGTCAGAACCCACGTTCTTCTGGTGAATCCCTTCGTAACCGAAGCCAACGTTCAATATCTGCCCTCCGCCTCTTCTGTCTATCTGCTCGTCTCTTTTCTCTCTTCATTATCAGTTTGAAGCCTCTCTCATGGCGGCCACTGCAGATTCTCCCCTCCGTCTCCTCCATCTTCTCCTTCTCATCTTCTCCGCTCTCCCTCTCCTCGCTCCCGCTTCGCCCTCCCGAACGACTCCTCCTCCTCCGCCACCTCCGCCCATGATCAACCGATACGTGCTGGCAGTCCACAAAGACAGCGCAACGGGCCTTCACGTGGCCAACGTACTGAAGAGGACCCCCACGAAGCCCATCTTTCACCTCGTGGATCTCGACGGCGGGATGGTGTGGGAGCACTGCGACGAGCAGCGCTACGTCTCGTCGACATTCTACGCTCCTCCTTTCGACGACTACCTCTGCTCCCCCGCCGGCAAGGCCCGGTTCAGCCGCACTTGCTCGGGCCCCGCCACCCCCGCCACCCCGGACGGCCCGGTTGCCACAATAACTCCTGCGGGATCTTGGCGGTATAGAACAGCATTCTCTTCAGCATATCACGAATAAAGAAATAGTAATATCATTTTACGTTTTGACAGGTGAACCCCGTGACGAAGCGTAGAGCCGTTGCGGAGCTCTCGATAGACATGTTCTCGATCCTGACGACTCGCGGCTCGAACCCCGGTCGGCCGATCCGATTCTGCAAGTTCTACTTCGCCTGCGCACCCTCTTCCTTGCTCCGATCTGGGTGGCCGGCCGGCGTCCATGGCGTTGCCGGGCTCGGCCGCACGCCGATCTCTCTCCAGAGCCAGCTCGCCTCGCACTGCGGCTTTCCGCCGATGTTCGCCTTGTGCCTCACCAGCGTGAGTTCCAACGACAACAGAGGAGTCATCTTCTTCGGCGACGGGCCGTACAACATGCTTCCCGGGGTCGATGTCTCGAGCGGATTGCTCTATACGCCGCTGACGTTCCGACGGAGAGGGAAGTACTTCGTCGGAGTGAGATCAATCAGGATAAATTGGAAACCTGTCCCATTGAACACATCTTTACTAGGTAATGACGTTAAGTCAAACTTGAAATTTCAAGTTTTTTTTTTTTTTTTATTCTAACTAGAAAGCATAGATAAATCCCGAATCGATAGATGTCGCATTAATCCAATGAAATATATAAGATATGAGTCTAAACCCTTATGAATGGCCCAAATACGAAATCGTTTGTACTTAATGATGTGATAATCAAATATATATTATGTTATTTCTAATTCACACACATAAGTTAGATCCTTAACCACTAAACCAACCTCACGAGATTAGCAAATTATGAGAAATTTTGTTGTCAATATCAATATCAAAACTTGAACTATGAAGATTTTGTACTCTAGTATTTATTTATTTTTATCAGTCACACCTTTCATAAAAAAAAAAATTTATGCGAGATGTTTCATTCTAACAAGGGCATGTTTTAGCAGGCAATGGACGAACAAGGATCAGCACCACAACGCCGTACACGATTTTGGAGCACTCAATTTTCGTAGCCGTGACTCGATCCTTCACTAGCGAGCTCTCGCAGACACCGCAGGCGGAGCCGATCCCGCCGTTCCCGGCATGCTACGAGCGAGCGAGGCTCCCGAGCACCCGGGTCGGTCCCCGAGTCCCGATCATCGAATTCGTGATGCAAGATGAGGACACCATTTGGCCTATCTTCGGCGTTAACTCCATGGTCGAGGTGCGCCCGGAGACGCTCTGCCTGGCGTTCATCGACGGGGGGTCACGGCCGAAGGACCCGATCGTGATCGGGGCGCATCAGCTTGAAGATAATCTCCTGCAGTTCGACGTGGCTAGGTCGAGATTAGGGTTTAGCTCGTCGCTGCTGGTGCGCCGGACTAGCTGTGCCAACTTCAACTTTACTAGCGTTGCCCCACAAGGGGAGTGATTGCGTAAAGGATGAAATGATTGCGCTATGCGCAAATCAAATCGCATTGCATGTCTTAATTTATGAAATAAATCGAATGGCTCAATTTGGTTAGAATGCTCACATGTTTAAATTTATCACTTAAGAATGATGATGGAATGGATATATTCATATGTTATATATAGGGTCCGACTTTTTCATTGCATAGTATACGTCAAATCTTGATGAACGAACCATCAAATTCACGACTATATTTAAAGAATACAAACTAATTGACAGTGAAACATCATTCCGATTCAATTCGAACCTAGTGTCTCTTCTCAAAGAGATGAATGTTGCCACCGCTAAGCCATCGATTGGATTTAAGGATAAGAATCATGCGTCATGATCTCAAATTGAGCCTACGAATAGAAGTGGATTAGATCAATTATCATTGATTTTCAACAAAATTACAAGTTTGCCATTTTTCTAGCAATCCACATGTTTTCAACCCATTTACAGTCCTTCTTTTTCGGAGATGCACATATCAAGATAAGTCATAAACCCATTTCTTAATTGTATCTGATGGGAATAGAAATGAAAAACTATATTTAATGAGCTATAATATAAATTAGAATAATGTGTTAGAATGGTTAAGTTTAAATATTATAAGTATTAAATAGATTCACAACTTACCTCTATGACTTTCACTCGATGTTGCTCTCTCATTTCAATTCGTATATGAGTTTTCAAGTGTTTAAGCAATATAGGTTAGTCAAATATAGATTAGATTTGTATTATATGGAAATATGTCAAAACATGTGAATAAGCTAAATTGAGCCGAACTAATTTTAATAAGAGAAATAATTATGTGATAGTCTTTAATATATTATAAGAATAATAATTTATTTTGTGTCGTAAAAAATGAAATCATCAATAATTAAGAAGCCTTTTGACGGGTTTATCAGATAATATACAAAGAGTAAATTTATCATTTTTCTGTCAGAACTGATTGGGTCAAAAATCAAGAACCCCTCCGTGGCCATTGAAGCCTCGTCTCTGTACTGGAAGTATCCGTCCGTCGTCTCTTCCGACGAGCGGGTGATAGCCGGAAATAGCGAACAGCGCCCAGAAAAAAAAATGGCGATGTCACCGGAGCACGGCGCTTTCATTAGCAAATTCGTCCTCAAGCCTCCCGCCTCGTCTCCCTCGCTTCCCCTGGCCGGCCTCACCTTCGCCGTCAAGGACATGTGAGTGGTTCCTACTTCCTCCGTCGTCGCTCGACCGCGACCCGGTTTCATTGCAGCGCCTCCGTTTCTCTCTCGATAGCCCCAGCTTTCGTTTCTGGGTGTTCAGTTTTCCTTGTTTTATTCAAGTGGGAAGATGATTTGGGTTGTGGGCTTTGCCCCCTTTTGCGTGGTTTGCGAAGATGTGCCTGCTTAGTCAAGTGAGTAGTTGTTAGCTTCGGATTACTCGGTGTATCGACCTTTGTCATGAAAGAGCGAAGACCCAATGAGAAGATATTCGCATACCAGGTGATCAGCTGACGCGGGGTTCATTTTCAGCGAACGTCATGGGACCCCATGTTCAGAGCGGTAAAGAAAGAGGGGGGAGGTGGTCGTCTTCAGTACCATGTTGGCGATAAATGTCACCCGCCATGTTAATTGATGACGACGTGTTTGTGCTCGCCGCATTTTCTTCCTAAAAGTTTTCGGAAAAGTACAGAGCATCGAGCATAGACATCTCGGGTTAAGCTTGCTGCATATGCCCGGTTGACTTGTACCTGGAAGATTATTTTTTATCGATATGGTTTTGTTTTGTTAGTGTCGGGTTCTGATTTTGGTCTAGTGAGAGTGTTAGTAGTTTACATTTATCACTGAATTAATGGGAGAGATCTAGTTATTATTGTGTGTTCCTCACAATGGTTGGGCTACTTGTGTGAAAAGGAATAAAATTTTACATTGATTCCTGCTGCCATGCGTAGTTGGACTTTTTCTGAGACTGAAGTTTGTGTCAGTTTTTTTCCATATGGAATTCTGCGTGCAGCTTGGACATTGAAGGACATGTGACTGGATTCGGAAATCCTGATTGGGCGAGGACTCACGCACCTGCATCTTCCACAGCTCCAGCTGTTTTGAATGTGTTGAAAGCGGGTGCTACATGTGTTGGAAAAACTGTCATGGATGAAATGGCATACAGGTTAGTGTCTGTGAACTTGGCTTATAAACTCAGTCTTGCTGCAATTGAAAAACACAGCTCAAACTTGAGAATCGTGGCTTACTGTCAAGTTTAAAGATCATGCAATGAATTAAGGATCGGGCAGCTATGTGCTTGTGCTTAGCCTTAGCATGGAGAGAGAATCGGGAATGAGCTAGACTAATTGCATGGCTAGAGCTGCCAGAGAGACTGCACCAGCTCTACTGCTTTAGACGACCTGCGCAGTCACATTCACATAGTCTTCCCAAGATCAGATTATAGAGTTCTGAATCTTGGAACGAAGTGTCTTGCCCTGCCAGTCAAGGAGGCATCATGATTTAAGAACTTTCTTTTCCGTTTTGTCTTTTGAACTTGGAATGTTTTAGCTTAAGATAGGAACACTTACCAAGGAAAAGACGGGATAAATGCAACACATACATAGTATACCAAGGTTGACTTTGAGGAATTCTATTTTGAGAATGGAATTTCCAAGGTAGTCTCTTCCTTCTCATATAGCTTCCGTAAGGAAGTTCTACTTTAAAGTGAGGAATATAATCCACTGAAATGATTATTTTTGTGGTGGCAGCATAAATGGGGAGAATAAACATTACGGCACGCCAAGAAACCCATGTGCACCCGATCGTGTGCCTGGAGGATCTTCTAGTGGATCTGCTGTTGCAGTAGGGGCAATGCTTGCAGATTTCTCCCTAGGTAAAGCACTCCATATGGAATTACTCTGAAATTTTCTCAGTTTATTCTTCAGAATGAAGCTAAAAGTTCTGCACTGTGCAGGAAGCGACACTGGAGGAAGTGTGAGAGTTCCTGCATCTTATTGTGGGATTCTTGGATTTCGGCCCTCCCATAATGCCGTTAGCACTGTTGGAGTCATTCCAATGGCGCAGGCTTTTGATACAGTAGGTGAGCATTCTGTTTTTTCATGGCCTTGAGCTTTTGATGAAAATAGTAATTGGTTTCAGCTTCTTAAAGAAGGAGAGTTCAGTGATTATTTCTGACATTAATGGTGTTTCTTCATAAAAAATGACATATTGGGCAGCTGAAAGAAATTTCTAGCACTTTCAATATGGTGAGAAATGTGCCTCTTTGAAACAGTTTGTCCCCTTTCTCCTAGGTTTTGTATTGCACTGTAATTCCATCTTTAAGTATTCTAAAAGGATAACACAGCAGCCAACTCGCTGCTTCACGCTTCTTCCTGGTTTTGTTTTTTCCATTATGTCATGTACTTATGCAAGGTTTCCGCACTCATCGGAGTATTGACATTTAAACTCATTCCTGACAAGTGTGAATTTATTTTTGTTTGCTTCTTTTCTTGTTTCCTTCCATTGTAAACTAGTAAATGAATATCTGTTTACTTTTGTCTTTGTTTACTGTCTTATCTAGGTTGGTTTGCTAGGGAACCGAGCATCTTGAAGCAGGTCGGTCGTGTTCTTCTTGAGTTGCCCGATGCAGATCCAAATAGACCTAGTCAGATCATTATACCAAGAGATTGTTTCCAGCTTTTAGACATTCCCAGTGAGCGACTGACTCAAGCTTTTGTAAGATCAGTGGAGAAATTATTCGGAGGTAAGAAGATAAGAGCATTGAGTGAATGATTTAGCTCAGATTGTACATGCAGTCCTGAAGCACAGTAATGTGGAAGGAATTGATCATTACAGATGGAAGTGAAATGGACTGGAATTGGATAATCTCTCAACACATATATCTCCATTGCTTAACTAGTTTTTCTTTGTGTATCTAATGTCTCCTTAATGCGAATCAGTGCAGGTGCTATAATTAAGCACACTGTCCTTGGGGACTACGTCAGAGACAACGTTCCAGCCTTGAGTTCTTTCCTATGTCAAATAAATGAGGATCAAGTAGACAACATCCCATCTTTGGCTGCTCTTTCTAGTGCAATGCGGTTGCTTCAGAGGTGGTGATGTGTACCTGAACCCTCATTGGATTTTATTTCAGTCGTTCATTGTGTGGGATATTGAAGAGAACCACTATCTATAGAGGGATTCTGATTAACCTTGAATCATAGGTATGAGTTCAAGAATAATCATAAGGATTGGGTGTCTGCTGTTAAACCCGATTTGGGCCCGGGAATATCAGAACGGGTCAGGGAAGCCCTCCAGACAACCGAAGAAAATATTGATATCTGTCAGTCAGTGAAGAAAGAATTACATTCTGCTCTTACTTCCCTACTTGGGGTATGTCCCTCTCTTGTCATCTTGCATGCCTGGAGTTCATAATTGTCTTTTGTCACTGTTCTGGGCTTCTTGCTATGTTTAACATTATGTTCTGAATTTCTCAAAAGAATCGCAATTGATCAAAATAACCAGAGGAATTATCAAAGAATACTCTTCTTTTTTTCATCTCTCTCGAGCAATTTGAATTATAGAAGAAGAATAAGGTGCTATTGCCTTCGTTGCAGGATTTTGGTATCCTTGCAATCCCCACGGTTCCTGGGCCTCCACCAAAGCTGCAAACAGATGCATCCTCTCTGGAAGTTTTCCGTGCTAAGGCATTCAGTTTGCTTTCAATTGCTGGTGTATCGGGATTCTGTCAGGTTGCGCAATCCTCTCTTACTACACAACCTTAAAGCTGTCGTACTCCCATTTCAATTAATCTAATGCCCCTATGCAATCTAGCATTAAGTGACTGCAATTCACATTTACAGGTAAGCATACCGATGGGGCTGCATGATAATTTGCCTATCTCGATATCCTTACTGGCAAAACATGGCGCTGATGGGTTCCTGCTAGACTTCGTCGAGACACTGTACGAGTCTCTTAAGGAGCAAGCTGCTATTGCAGAGAAATCAGTTTGACAAATGTATGTCTCATCATTTTCCTGGGATGCTTCTAGCTATATTTATGGGCCGATGCCTTGTACTTGTGCTGCGTGCCTTCAATGTAGCGGGGACTCTGTGATTTTCATAAGGCTGTTGCTGACAAAATAAAGTTCTGTATATCAGACAGCCCACTTGTTAGATTCTGAAAGAATTTCTAGGTGCTCATTGTAACTCTTTGAGCATTTTTTGAAACCGAGTGCTTGTGCAATTTGTTTGGTAAGGAACAAGGACTGTGTTATCGCTTTAGATTCCCCTCTCCCCTGTTCAACCCAGTTCAGTACTGAGTCTAAGCCGAAGGGTTTCATGGTCTTGGACAACCCATGTATATATAGGCCTCCATAAAAACTTGCACTCAAGATCATGCCCCATCAAAGGGAAACTTGGCCCAAACACCAGCCCTCTCTCGTCCCTCGGTCCGGCCTCGCCACTTCCAATAAGTCGTGTCACACCATCACTTCCGTCGCCACTCTCGGAGGACAGCCTCCATTGCCGCCCTCTCGATGCCTATGTGTCCTTTGCAACTGTGAGAGATGAGGTCAGACATTGGCTTCTTCGGAATGGTGGAGACAAGCGTCTCTACTGTCGAGGTTAGCGACGGCGGTGGAGAGGTGGAGAGGCGGCAAAAGATTATCGGATGGTACAAAGGGCCTACATGGAGAGGCGGTTGCAGGAACGCCTGAATCTTTGCCTTATTTAGAGGCATAATGACACCGCTAATCCCAGTGTTTCTTGGTAAAACGAAAACATCTACTTGCCTTGAAGGATGACCGGTGAAGTTTCGTGAAATGTTAGGGTCTGTCTAATATTTCTTTCTTCATTTCTTTAGTTATTTCTTTATAGTATAGCTGTATAAGGTATTCGACCCTTCTAACTCGATCAATTCTCATGAACGCGCACAAATTATTGCATCACCACGAGCATCGTGGGAAAGCCACTTCCATAGATGGCGGGGGGTGACCCTTTTTAGTCAATATGAGCACAAGACATTGCAATTTGAATACTGTATCCGATCGCATTCAAATCAAAAGTGAATATTCCTTCCGCCGTTTTACGGCTAAAGGACATTGCAATTTGCAAGGGATGGCCTCAAGTGCGAAAGTCAAATACCATTGTGAAGTCCCTTTGAAGCTGTCGTGTTTGGACTTGGAAGTGGACTTTCCCTCTATTTGTTGTCTTCGGCACTTTGGTCATGGTCCAATATCGCGTTAATTATAACATAAGGTATAGAGAAGTCGTTTTAAGCATGCGCACGCATCCGAAGACTTTCTTTGGCTCGGTGGCTTCTGGCTAGAATAGGGGCATGGCTAATCAGTGTTTAGCTTGTTAGAGATTAATTTGTGCTGATACGATAGGTTCACTTCACGCTCGATCTCGAAAGTAACATTCCAAACGCGATTAATTCACCTCTCCCAGCAATGTTTCTATGATTAAACCGAGAAATTTGAACTTAAAGTAGAACCAAAACGTGGGAAAACCGTTCATAAAATTACTGAACTTTTTGTGCAAATATTAACTCAATCTTAAATTTTTCAATCATGACGATTTAATCATAAGCCTTTTGACGATTTGTTAGTTTAGTCGTAAATATTTCAATTATATTAATTTAATTCTAAACCTGTGATAGTTTGCCAAGTATAATTTTTTGAGCAAAAAATTTAAATAATAAGTTTGTGATTAAATTGCCAAAATCTCATCAAAATGTTTAGAATAAAATTGCATAATTGTTTATATACAATAAATGTAAGATTTTCCAGATAATTATCGCTTTAGAACGAAATAATACGATCTGGATGAAGCCAAAGAAGGGCTCCTCGTTTCGCACGAGGGTGGTGGGTGAGCCGTACCTAGTTTAATACGATGCGGCCTCGTTTGTAACGATATCAACAAGTGCGATTCGTTTACGAGGCTGACAAGTTTGACTTGATAGGCAGGTCCACATTCCCTCACTGGTTTCATTTCGACTTTCTGCAGCTCCCGCGCCCGGCGAATGACCCCAGGTCTTAGTTGACGGGCTGGAAACTCTCTCTCTCTCTCTCTCTCTCTCTCTCTCTGTTTTTTTTACTCCGAGTTCGCGGGACATGGACGAAATCGAAACGGCTCTGTCGAATGTTGTTGGGGTCTCGACCAGGTCCGATGACTCGAATTTGTCCGGAGCCATTTTCCATCGCCGAGTGCGTGCGAAGAAATAAGACCAGAGCTAAAAGGGGAGGTCGGAATCCGATTGAGGTCCGACGGAAGCCGTGAAATCTGGCGCAAAGGGATTGCGCCGCCGCCCGTGTCGGTGGGAGGTGGTCTCATTGGGGGAGGACCAATGGTGGAGCTGACACCCTTATGGAGATTGGATAGTACGGTCGTGATAGGCCGCCACAGGGGTCGCAAAACCTTGCTTTCTTCTCTTGCTTACTCTATTTCGGTTTTTTCTTTTCAATCACTGCGAGGGTCCTTTGAAAGGGTTTTCAATAGATGCGGCGGTACTTGGATATTACATTGGCTTCACATGTCCTCCTATGATGATTCTTCAATGGTCACGAAAGATCAACTGATAGGAAAATCATAGTTCACTGTTCCGATTGCAAAAAATAAAAATTCAAGCTTAGCAATCTTAATGAATCATTTTGAAATTGAGCGATCATAAATATAAAATTTACTCTCTGACCTTTCCTTATGAGTAAAGTGTACCCAACTTTTAATTACCCTATGGCTTCGTTAATTTCGTTGAAGATATATGGTTTTGAAGATATTTTCTTAAAAAATAATCAATTGTATTGCTTACAAAAATAAATGAGAAAGAAATATCTTCATTACCTACTATAATATTCAAATATAAATTATTATCAATAATGAAAACATTTTTCACCAACTGATCAATTCAAGTAATATATGCATTTTTTTTTATATTTATAAATATCTCTTTTCTTGTGAAACAAATAGAGTCTACATGTACACACAAGCATACATGACATAAATGACAAGCTAATAGAGTAAAAAATTGCACCTATTTTGAAATATAATTCAAACGGAAAAAGGATAAGTTATATCATGCAATTACATGACCTAATATTAAGTAAAGTTTAGGCTCTATTTGGTAACCGGCCATACAATTTTTGATTCTAATTTTTTATTCTCTAGAACAAAAAATAAGAACAAAAATCTGTTTAGTAACTTTATTGTTCTCATGAATAGATTCGGAAGATTATTAAAAAGTTAAAAAAAAATTGCTTATTTATTCTCGGGTACAATACCAATACTAAGCCTATTTTCTTCTTTTTCTTTTTTCCTTCTATTCCTTTTATTCTTCTCCTTCTTCTTTTGGCTTGATGGCCAGCAACTAGCCACACGAGAGTCATTGATCTTGTTGGAGTGTTGCCAATAGGCGAAGCTAAGCTTTGTCGACTGTTGGGGGAGGCTATACCTCATGGTGGCCACTGTGAGGGCGTCATTGCTTGGCCATGGCGAGGCTGATCTCACAGTGACCCAACGAGATTGAGCCTCGTTAGAGATTGGTGATGCTACAACAAGGTAGCCGATTTGGCCAAGGCCAATGCTCGGCCAAAGGAAGAAGGAGAAGAAGAAAAGGAAAAAAAGAAGAAGAGAAAAGTGTAATAAAATTATTTTAAAATTTTAAATTAGAGAAGAATTTGAAGATCCTACTAAACGTATTTTTATTTTAGGAATAAAAATTTTAAACAATTGTTAGATACTTCAAATGCTCAAAAACTCATCCAAAAAACATAATAAAAAAAATCTTTTCTGAGCAAAAATTATTTTCGAAAATGGAATGATAACTAAATAGGTTTTTAAATACTCTAAAATCTAAAGTATTTCTTCTAAGAAAGGCCAAAAAAGAAAAAAAAGAAAAAGAAAAGGACATTCAAGAAACGCATCACCCACGCGAGGGAGAGGCGCGTGTAGTCGCCACGCAACCAAACAAGCGCGACAAATTTAATGGCCACCAAGTTCGTTTTCCTTCGCCGTAGTTCTTCCCACATTCTCTCACATTCACAGCAGTCTCTGTCTCTCTCGCGGAGCACCAGCGTAGGAGAGAGGATCGATCCATACCGATCGAATCGCTTCCGACGAGATCGAGCCCGCAATCCATCGGCCACTGAGCGAATCGCGGCGCGGGGAATATGGAGGTGACGGCGAGGGCGCCCGGCAAGATCATCCTCTCCGGCGAGCACGCGGTGGTCCACGGAACGACCGCCGTCGCCGCCTCGATCAACCTCTACACCTCCATCACGCTCCGCCTCCCCTCGCCCTCCGGTACATTTCCTCCCCCTCCCCTCCCCCCCCCTCCCACCGCCGGTTGTTCTCCGCCGCTGCTCACGTGCCTGCGCGCCGGCTTTCGTTTCGTGTGAAGTCCGTCCCGAGATAAGTGTCGTCAGGCGTCCGCTTGCCGATTTGAAAATTCGCTGTAGCGTATGGCGAGGTGTGAGTAGCCATGAAGAAATTCCTGGAAGGCCTGAGTTGAGCTGAGCTCGATATGTTTAGTCCTTAGTTGGATGTACTCAGTTTCGCACTTAATTCTCAATTTTTGTCCAAGTTTTTTTTTTCTTGATTTTAGTTGCTTTTCTTTTGAACGCGCTTCAAGGTCGTACCTTTTTGCGGTCGCGATTGAAGTCGAATTATGGGAATCCTCTCCGGATGATGATCTTGATCGTCTTCTATGGGGAATATATATGGGAGGAGAAAAAGGTTTAAAAGGTTTCTAAAGATGAATACTTTAACAATCCCTTCAAATAAGTGAACGGATTTTTACCTGCCATTTTAGATTGGTTGAGAGGATTTGTCTGTGTTCTCTAGTAACCTTGTCTTCGATTTGTTTTGCCATCTGGGTGGGTGCTGAATCTTTCCCCAATCTGGTTGACCTTGCTGTGTTTGAACTGGTGCATGAAGCTTGTAATGGAGGGCATGCTTTTCACCATAATGTTATGCAATACAATTTGTTTTATGCATTGGAATTTTGTTCTATCACTAGATTTTTCATTGGCTTTGGTCACGGCATAATATTGTCTTTCTGAGCAGAGACCAATGACACGCTTAAACTCCATCTCAAGGACATTGGGTTAGAATTTTCTTGGCCTATTGGTAGAATCAAAGAAGCACTTTCAGAATTAAATGGTATCGACTGTTCAACCCCCACGACGTGCTCCGGAAAATTTGCAGAATCAATTTCTGCTCTAGTTGAAGAACAAAACATTCCAGAGGCAAAAATTGCACTTGCATCTGGAGTTTCAGCTTTCCTCTGGCTCTACACCTGTATCCAAGGGTATGTCTCTTTTAATCAGGTTCAGCAGTACATTTTGCACGGTGCATAGTTCTAATTTTTTACTCTCTGTGGGTCAGGTTTAAGCCTGCCACTGTGATTGTCACTTCTGAGCTTCCTCTTGGCTCAGGCTTGGGATCATCTGCCGCAATTTGTGTGGCACTCTCGGCCACTTTTCTTGCTTTCTCCAAATCTGTGAGCTTGGACAAAGGCCATCAAGGATGGCTCGATTTTGAGGAGAATGAACTCGAATTGTTGAATAAATGGGCTTTTGAAGGTGAAAAGATTATTCATGGAAAGCCATCTGGAATCGACAACACTGTGAGCACATATGGTAAGTATCTTGTGCAAGTAAATTGTTACCTTCTATCTAGATTATTGGATTCTATGCTGGCTTTCTAAATTTATTATGATCCTCACCTGTCTTTGCTATGGTTAGATCAACTGGTCCGCATGCTGGCATTCAATGGAAAGATTAACATTAATGTGACTCTAATGTGGTTCGGGAGTCTCTTTTTTTCTTTTTTTCTTTTTTTTCTAATTGGTATTCTGGCAAAGAAACAAATGGAAGAAAAACTCTTAATAATGTGGATTGTGTCAGAAATTATTTCCTGGTGTATAAACTCCAAGTGGTGGTTGTAAGACTACGTAGATAGAACCACTTCAGCCTTCTCAACTTGAGAAGAAGATATAGAATCAAGAAATGTCAATGCTAGATCTATGAATACAATCGAATGGTTCCTGATCTCGTTTGGCTGTGAATCAGGAGAATGGGTTCTCTCTTTCAATTGGTAAATAGCGTTTTTTAAGTTGTCAAGCTTAACTAGAAAGGGCTATTGTATTGACTGTAAACTTTATTCCGCAGGTAACATGATCAAGTTTAAGTCAGGAAGTTTGACACGCATCAAGTCCGCTGTGCCCCTTAGAATGCTGATTACCAACACAAAAGTGGGGAGAAACACGAAGGCTTTAGTTGCAGGTGTTTCGGAGAGGACCTTGAGACATCCAGAAGCCATGACCTCTGTGTTCAACGCTGTTGATTCTATCAGCAGAGAATTGTCGACTATAATCCAAGCACCCGCTCCTGATGAAATCTCGGTAACAGAGAAGGAAGAGAAAATAGGGGAGTTGATGGAAATGAATCAAGGTTTGCTACAGTGCATGGGGGTCAGCCACGCCTCCATAGAGACAGTCTTGCGGACGACATTAAAGTTCAAATTAACCTCTAAACTAACCGGAGCTGGGGGCGGAGGCTGTGTTCTTACCTTGCTGCCAACCTGTATCCTTTCGCGCAATTCTTTTTCTCTCGATAATGTCATTTGTGTAGTTTTGAGTTTTCACTAGGGTCATGCATGTCATCGTCTTCTTTTAATTGAAGCATCAATTCTCCTCATAAGCATACAAAAGTTTTGAGAGAAGTCATTTCGCGTGCTAGTGTAGGATTTGCATAATTCTTAGCTCATATACTTGCATGAGTTGCATCCCCATGGGGGTGCTTATGAGTGTCAAGAAAGAAGTAAGAAGTAGCACCTGCTCATGAAGGCTTAGGATGCTTTTCATGCGAACGCAATGTAAGTTCCATCCTAGGACAAGAACATGGAAAGACACCATGGGTCCGTAATTACGGCTTAGCACCTCAGAAAATCTGTCTGACTCAGCACTAGAGAACAACTGAATTATTGTGTGGGTTCTCCAGTGGCCTGGCAACCCTGATTCTTGAAAGTCTTTTTCAGAATTTCGAAGATGGGTAACTATGTTCTGTCTCATGTATTCATATGCTGTTTGTAAGTCTATTCCTTGACCCTGCGGATCAGTGCTATCAGGGACGGTTGTTGACAAAGTGATTGCTGAATTGGAAACCTGCGGATTCCAATGCCTGATCGCTAGAATTGGCGGGAAAGGGGTGCAAGTCTCTTTCAGCGGTTCTTCATGATCCCATCTCGCAGAGGCTATAAAGATTGCAGGAATTGGCAGACGAACCATAAATGGATTTGCCTGCCTTCGCCTTCCCTTCTTCCGAGTTTGTTGTTGTACTTGTATATTATTCTCTCTTGCATTTTGAAACATTTTGTGTTTCGATTATAACCGAACCCTTTAGTCTTGGCCTCTAATTGAGGTCAGATTACCATGTTACCATGTTGCCGCATGTCAAGTGCTTAAATTTAGTAACTCGAGCAATAACCAATGAGATCTGGCGAACTACTTTTGCAACACTGTTCTCCATTTGGGGTTTCTATCGTTTCTTGTGCTTCAGATCTTAGGCAATCACTCTTTTCTTCTCTTTAAATCGGGTATTTCTTTGGCCCGACTCTAGACTGGCAGTAGAGACATGTTCATGTTTACTCGAATGTCTGATCTGGATTGTGTATGCTGTGGTCCTTTCCATTTTTCTTTATGGTCGTGATTCACAAGTGAACCGAGCACAACAATGTGTTGCAGCCTTTAGCATTGCTAATTGGTCGCAACCTGATGAGTGATAATCCGAAGATTACATAACATACACAAATCTCAACACCAAGCATACATGTGGTATAATTGTACTGCGTTCTTTAGTATTGACCACTCATAGTTGCAAGGCAATATACACCAAGTTTCATAGTTTATTTGACATGAAACCCGTACGTTTAAGCTTCCTTCATGTCATAACATCAAGCTGAAGTATACCGACTTTACACACTTTAGAACTTCATATCACACATCTAAGAGACTTAACACCACAAAGGCACACCACCCTTTAGAACTTCGGTTGTATTAACCATTCACTATTGCCCCACCTGCAAAGAAATTGCAGAACCGAGCATACTCTTAGTAGTGGCGAGATTAAGTAAATGAAAGTTGCAATTATACTGGGTGTACTCACCGTTGGGATGAAGGACCTGGCCAGTGATGTAGGAGGAGCATTGGTTGCACGCAAGGAACACATAGCACGGCGCCACCTCGATGGGCTGCCCGGCCCGCTTCATTGGCACCTCCGACCCAAAATTCTTGACCTCTTCCTCGCTGAACGAGGCCGGGATCAATGGGGTCCAGATGGGCCCTGGTGCGACTCCGTTGACTCGTATGCCCTTGCTCACTAGCTGGAGTGCAAGTCCTCTGGTGAAGGCTACGATCGCTCCTTTTGTTGCCGTGTAGTCGAGCAGCTCGGGATTTCCTTTGTAAGCGACTATTGATGTCGTGTTGATGATGGCGCTACCTTCCTTCATGTGCTTCAGAGCGTGCCTACGATCCAAAACTTAAAACTCAGGAGGAAATATCATGTTTATGCACGAACCGAAAGAGTGAAACGAAAAAACTTAGTGAAGTCTAATTTATATGCAAGTTGTTCTAAAACTAAGTCTTCATATACCTGGTAATGAAGAACTGGGCAAATATGTTAGTCCTGAAGACTCTCTCAAGCCTTGCCTCATCAATCTCTTCAATGGTGCTGCACTTATATTGCTCTGCAGCATTGTTCACAAGTATATCGATCCGACCGAACGAGTTGACCACTTCATCAACCACTTTCTTGCAAGTCTCATCGTACCCAAGATCGGGCACGGCTATGGCTATTGGATCCTTCACATTAGACGCCTTTGCTTGCATCAACATTTGGAGCAGGTCGTTCGCATCCTTGTGCTCTCGATCCTTGACGAAGGTGAATGCCACCGTCGCACCCTCTTGCACGTAGCAATGGCAGACTGCTCTCCCAATACCAGAGTCTCCTCCGGTAACAAGTGCGACTTTCCCCTTTCACAATTTCAAAATAAGTAGCATATTATGAATGCATACAAGAGAAATATCCGATCAAATTCCTGTTGGAGACTTCTTTAAATTGAGCATCAAGTATCAACTAATGGCTACTTTTTAGGCAACAAACATTTACCTGATAATATCCTCAGCACGATTCAATCTTTTCAGCATGCCTTACACTTGTCCCTAACATCTTGCATGCGACTATCACAAACCTCATTGTTTCCATGCGCTAGTACAAGTTCTACATTACGCAATGAGGGCATGCGACCAGGTGATGCGAATCGGCATAAATTTTTCCAGGTTGGCTTCTCGAAACCTGGTGCCGAATGGAAGGGGATGCTGAGAAGATTGACTAATGCAATCA
Organism: Eucalyptus shirleyi; assembly: GCA_017140165.1. NCBI lineage: Eukaryota > Viridiplantae > Streptophyta > Magnoliopsida > Myrtales > Myrtaceae > Eucalyptus > Eucalyptus shirleyi. Next base: position 1,626,866 of record CM029454.1, read on the forward strand.
CCTGACAAGTGGTATCGGAGTTAAGGGTCGGGACACCGTTCGGGAGGGTGAAGTTGGTGGTCGGTCAAGGGCCGGACTTACTTGAGAAGGCAGAAGTGTAACCAAAGTCACTACTCACCTAGACCGAACCAGCATAGAGCGGATTGATTTATACCTCATGTTCATCTAGGACACACCAGATATTCTTACAATTGCTTCAATTATGTTTCTATCCAAGTTCGAATTTTTTAAGTGAAAATGCAAGAAGGATGAAATTCTTGGATGTCATCCTTTTTCAGGATTGAGAGAGAGAGAGAGAGAGAGAGAGAGAGAGAGAGAGAGAGAGACCCTAAAGATGAAGTTAAGTAAAAGACCTGGAGCTTGCCAGAGGGCTTGTAGTCATGGCTGGTGAACTGCGGAGTGGGTTCCATCTCGTGCTCTTTCCCCGGCTGCCTCTCCTGCCTCTGCGGCGGAAACTGCTCTCCTCCGCCCGACGCCATCTCTCTCTCTTTCTCTAGCGAACACAACTTCACGGCGAGCTTCCAAGCTCAAAGTGCGTGTATAGTGCTTAAATGGTAGACGTTCTTCGGTTGCTAGCCGCTAGGGGAGGTGGCCACGTAGCATTACGTGGCGGCACCTGATTCCACGTGGCCGGCTGCAGCGAAGGACTCTGACCACTTGGCTTCGCATGGATATGCAAAGTGAGCAACGTCGAGACGTGACGCTGCCCCTGGAGTCAAAGCCAAAGGCAAGAGAACACAATCAGGACGAGGGTGGAGAGGAGAAGATGACGATGACGATGGAGATGGAAGGAGAAGCAAGAGCATTTTGCGGCACACGTCGCCACGTCATGACCGTCATCCTCGTCGGTTTGACCTTTCGTTTCGACAAGGATGCGGATAATCTCACAGCGCTGCAAGTGTCCCTTCTCGTTATCCTTAGTTCTAAGAATCTCTTGTTTTGGGAAAGATTCAACATATCTAGATTCTTGAAAACGCTTAGACTCAGTTAAGTTGTAAGCCAATTAGATATATCGATTGTATACGTTCCATCTCATGTGAATTCTTGATGGGGAAATCCTATCATTTTCAAGGAGAATTCCTGAGATTTCACAGTGATTTGACTTTAAAATAACAATGGCATGGTGTTTGAAAAGTAACTACTACTAAAGATTTGTGGTTGATTAGAGGTGCTCTCCCAAGAAACAGAGAGTGATAGATAAATCGATATAAAAGTTCGAATAACTGATGAAAAACATGATGTATATCTTACTATCTCTTCAGGGATTGACAATGGGCACGCGACATCATGTGTCACAGGGGAGAAAAGAGATCAATGGACTATTTTTCACCGAAAAAGTTGATGTCATACTCAGTGTACTTCTTGTTTCTATAGCCCCTAAAGGGTGAACCAGTTTTGTTGTCTCTTTTCACGGGACTATGTCATATCTTACGAAATTTGTCAGGCATGATTATCTAAAGGTTTATGAAACACTTCGTAATTCTTATAAACTAGTTAAATCTAGACTTTTAGGGCGCATTTGGTAACGATTCTGTTCTCGGGAGTAGATTCTAATTAGAAATGATTTTTTTTTTATTCTATTCAGGGGAACTGATTTTAAGCATTTTAAGCCGTTTGGGGCCTGTTTGGCAACGTGCCAAACAGTGCCTGATTCTGATTTTTTGTTCTCAGAATCAGTTTAGGACGAGAATCTCGTTTGGTAAAATTTTTGTTCCCGAGAATAAATTTATTCTCGGGAACAATCATTGGGAAGAGAATTGAGAATAAAAAAAATATATGATTCTCCATCCGAGAATCAAAATGGTAAAAGTCTCATTTCCTTCCGACATCCCGCGATTGTCGTCCACCACCGGTCGCCGCCGTTCGCCACCGCCCGCCGCCGGTCGCCGGTCCGGCAAGCTCGCTAGGCCAGGGTGAGGTCCGGCGAGCTCGCTGGAGGCCAGGCCGGCCTCGCCCAACCTCGGCAAGGCTCGCTTGGCCACCGACGGGGCTTGGGCAGCTGGGTGAGGTCAAGCCTCGCCGGTGGCCAGATGGGCCTCGCCCAGCCCGGCGAGGCTCGCTCGGCCACGGGAGAGGCTCGCCTAGCCCCGCTTGGCCACCGGCGAGGTTGGTTGAGCCTCGCCCAGCTGCCAACAAGGCTCGACCGATGAGGGCCGACCTCACCAAGGGCCGGCGATGCTCCGGTGAGCGTCGCCGGTCCGGTGACCGGCCAAATGAAGAAGAAGAAGAATAGGAGAAAAGGGGAAAAAAAAAGGAAAAAAGGAAAAAAAAGTAAAAAAGTAAAAAAAAAAAGTATTTAAAAGTATTTAAAAATTATTTAAAAATTATTTTAAATTAATTTGGAACATAATCAATTAGCATGGTATCAAACGCAATTCTATTCCAGAATAAAAAATTTTAGACAGTTATCAAACGTGTTTTTTTTACTCGGGAATCGTTCTGGAAACATAATAAAAAATAATCATTTCTAGTCGAATTAGCTCTCGGGAATGAATCGTTACCAAATGCGCCCTTAGTAATTGTCCAAAATTTCTGATTCTGGAATAGAATTGCGTTTGGTACCGTGCTCATTGATTCTGCTCCAAATTAATTTATAAATAATTTTTATACTTTTTTCCTTTTTTTTTTCTTTTTTTTTTTTTTTTCTCCTATTCTTCTTCTTCTTCTTCTTCTTCTTCTTCTTCTTCTTCTTCTTTAGGCCAGTCGTCGGTCCGGCGATCGGCCAGATGAGGCCTGGCGACCTCACTGGGGCGTTGCCGGCCCTCGGCGAGGCTAGCCCTCGTCGGCAGCCGGGCAAGGCTTGCCTAGCCCTGCTGAGGCGGTGGCCAGGCCGGTCTCGCTAGGGCTGGCGAGGCCCGCTTGGCCACTGGTGGGGCTGGGCAAGCCTCTTCGGGGTTGGGCGAGACCCGCCTAGCCACCGGTGGGGCTGGGCAAGCCTCGTTGGGGCTGGGCGAGGCCCGCATGGCCACCGGTGGGGCTGGGCATCGGGAGGCTTGCCCAGCCCTAGTGAGGTGGCCATGCGGGCCTTGCCGATGGCCTCGCCAATGGTTGGGCTTGCCTCCGACGAGCTTGCCAAATCTCGCCCTAGCTTGGCGAGCTTGCCAGACCAGCTGCTAGCGACCGACGGACGACAAACGGCGGCGATGGCGGTGGCAGATGGTGGCGGACGGTGGTGGATGGGGGTGGATGGTGGCGCGCAATTGAAGAAGAAGAAGAAAAGAGAAGAATAATTAAGTTTGATTCTTTTTTTTTTTTTTTCTGATTTTGGAATAAGAATCATATTTTTTTATTTATTTATTCTTGATTCTACTCCCAACTGTTCCCGAGAACAAAAATTTTACCAAATGCGATTCTGTTTCAAAACTGATTTCGGAACAAAGAATCAGAATTTGGCCATATTTGGATAGTTACCAAATAGGGCCTTAGCCTAAGGGCTTTAATCTAGAGCAATTTATATCTAGTTAGTAGGATTCGAACAAATTATCTCTATTTCTTGAATTGGAAATCTTTTGACGCCTCAACCAACTCTGAGGGGTTCTTATTTATTGCCTTCTATTTAGTATTATTTCAATTGTTATTTAATATTTTATAGAAAAAGGCGCTCAGCCTATAAGAACTATTTATGATTGGATTGTAACTCGTTGTGCTGCAGCAAATTCTACACGTTGTAACTTTGAAGAGCTGCCGCAAGGTGTTGTAATAACAAGTAGTTTTCCCATTATCTTATAAACTTAACAGCATTCATTTTTCACCGATGGAGATACTGCCAGGGAGCCGTACCGAAATCTAATATTCGAACACGAACCTTCACGAAATCGAGCCGCCAGACAGGCAGCGAGTCTCAGTTTTCATTTTCTGCATGTCTGCCACATGTGAACTCATCTGTCAGCTCGCTGCTTCGCCATTACTGGAAAGCGGAGGGAACGAGGTGGCACCTGGAAACTCCAACGGCAAAAGAAAAGCCAATAAGAGTAGTAGATAAGAAGCACCGAAAGCCAACTTGTTCTTCCTTTCATATCCACTTTTCTGCAAAGAAAATCTGCAGCCGGGGTTCATATAAAGGTTTCGTTCTTCATTGCCGACTTACGACGATCCCGTTCCATTAATCACCATGGGTTTGGTCAACTTTCTCCTCTCTGGGTTTGTTCTCGTTCATGCCATCTTCTTGCAATCATACCCAGTGGTCTGTAATGGTATGTCCCGTTTGATCGTTAATAGTTCTGGGGTTTGTCAGCTTTTACTTATGGAGTGGTTTCGTTTTTCTCATTGCTGCTGCTGCTGTTGTTTTTCATGGTATTGCCAATTCACGACCTAAGTGCATGCATAATTTCCTGTGCCTAAGAGGACTTCTACTTCTGCAGATCTGGTGATTTGGTCATTACTTAGTAATTATTAGTAGCTGCTGGCGTTTGTCTCGACTATGGTTGATTCTTGATTGGGATTGCCCAAATAACTCTATTGTTGATCCATAGGAGTTTTTACATTCCTACTTATATACCTTCAAGGATTCTTGAGTTATCTGAGTTGTGTGAATAACAAGCAATCTGAGAGCTTCCACTCTTCACTCTTTTCTCTTCTTGCAGACGACGAGGACAATCTTCTTCAAGGCATCAACAGCTACAGAACTTCCCAGAATCTCCAGCAGCTCGCCAAGAACGACAAGGCCAACTGCTTCGCGGATGAGCTCGCCGACAAAATCGACGACCAGCCCTGCAGCGCCGCGTACGGTGCCAACACCCTCCCGGGCGTCAGCCTGCAGTCCTCGAGCTACCGGGACGCCCTGTCCAAGTGCAAGATCCACCCCAACTACACGACAGATGGCGTCATACTCCCAGTGTGCGTGGCAAAGCTGGTTCCGACGCTAGTCCTCACCAACTACACCCACAGCCCGTACCAGAAGTACTTGAATGACTCGAGGTTCACAGGAGCCGGCGTTGGGTCGGAGGACGACTGGATGGTGGTGGTGCTAACTACGAGCACACCGGGAGGGAGTTTTGCCGGTGGGGCCACAGCCTTGCTTGGTGGGCTGAGTATCTTGTGGGTGTGTCTGTTGCTCGGAATCTTGATGATGTTCTAAGAACTCTCTCTCTCTCTCTCTCTCTCTCTCTCTCTCTCTCTCTCTCTCTCTCTCTCTCTCTTTGTGGGGGTTGATTCTGCATATAGCTGGCTGGCTGTGGATGCAAGGAGAGATGCATTTTGGGAACATGCAAATCTAATAACTTGCTGCTGTAGAAAACTGTGGTAGTGTAATGTAAAAGTGAAAGGCAATTGTCACGATGTGCATTGGTTTGAATGGCTATCTTGTCTACCAAGGCACCGTCTCCCTATTTGATGGACCGTCATTCATATTCAAAGTGGATTCATCTGTTATAGTTTTACTAAGTTAATGAAGTTTAACAGAGTCACAATTCGCCAAAAGCGTTCTCTTGATAGCTTGCTCATGGGGATCTATTAATGTTCAAGATTCTTTCACAAGAATCGATCAGGATATGCATCATCTACGAAAATCTATGCATAATCCTGACAGATGCAATCCAAATGAAAAGCTGAGATGCATCGACATGTTTTTTGTAACGAGCGTTTGATTTTGTCAGTCTCTACTCCTGAACAAAAGCTGAGATTGCGTACATCTCAAATCGACTATAACTAATATCATGATTACCTCGTTACCTAAATGGATATAATGTATTTGCCAAAAAATTATATATATATATATATATATATATATATATATGTATGTATGTATGTATGTATGTATGTATGTATGTATGTATGTATATTACATATCAAAATATACAGTATCTCTCTTTCTCGCTTCATTCTTCTCTATCGATCGACAGGTCTGAGTCCTCTGTACTGTCTCTCTCCCTCGCTCTTGTTTCTGTATGCAGATTTTTTCTTGCTTGTCTTCTACCCTCGTTTTGTTCATTCGCTGTTTGCAGAATATGTTGTTCCTGAGATCCATTATTCTTCCATTTACTTTCTTTTTTCCCTGAATTTTTTTACTGTTCGTGTTGGAAAATGTCACGTGCCGGAGAAAAATCAGTGCCGGTTGCGAAAAATCCAGTGGAATTTGATTGAGTACATGGCCTGCTATTTGTACTCTCGGGCGAAACTTTGTAGTTCCAGCCTCACTTTTTTGGATAGATCCCCATGTCCAACAAATATCACCTGCTCTTACATGTTCTAAAGTATACAGATGTTTATATATTTTTTTTCTGCATATTTTTCTTCATTTTCTTTTTATCTTGATTTTGCGTGCGACTTGAGATTTTTGGGCTTTGACCACTTCATTATTTTGAGGAAGTTTTCCTCTTAGTTCCATTCATTTGTTCCATTCATTTCGTTGAAAATGAATAATATTTCATCATAGACAACAATTTATATTTGAACACTTTTGTGGAGGATGAGATTTTCTAAATTGTTTTGGATGTCCCTGATGGTTTGGCGGATTTGGCGGGGTTGGTGTTACAGATTTGATGGGAAACGCTTCTGCTAGAAATGCTTTCTCCGGTGGTGGAACCGGCGTTCGAATCGTGGTTGCTGGGGACCATGACACTGGGGCCGCTGCTGTTTTTCCAGCGAATGTCTCGCTGGGGTTGTCACCAACACGTTTGCCCCAAGATTTTTATCCAGATCGCGTGCCTCTTACAATTATCGACACCTCTTCAAGGTGCTCTACCGAAACTGTTCTGCTTAACTACCATCATCATCCAGGAAGTAAACCATATGTTTTAAATTGGGGTCACGTTAGCTCATTCAATATCTGTTTTTGCATGAATCTGAAATAAGAGTGGAGGACAGGGAGGACTCTGGGTGAAGAGCTGAGGCGGGCCGATGCTGTGGTTCTTCCAGATGCATGCGATCAGCCTGCTACCCTTCTTCGATTCGGTACCTTTTGGCTTCCAAAACTTCATTGATTAGAGGTTCGGCATTGTAAATTGGTTGTCCCTCTGTTTCTTGATTCCCAGCCATAGGAAAGAATTGCAACTTCCTTCTGAAACTTTTACTCTTGGTTGCCGAAGTCAAGCACATCAAGTTCACTTTGATATGCAAAGCCTTGTGAAGTGGCCTCTGTTCTGGTGTTTAAGTCACTGACAGAAATCTCTTAAATGTCATCTTTAGGTAACAGTCCCAGTTATAGTGGTGGGCTGCGAACTAGATTTGAGAGATGAGAATCGGCAAGTTAACTTGGACCACGTAAGGATGCCGATAATGCTGCAAGTCCGGGAGATCAAAACTTGTATTGAGTGTTTGGTTACAATTTATTTCGGGTTTGTATGAATTCTCAGCTCTCTTGTATTAGTTATAGTGATCGAGTAACGTTCTGTCCTTGTCGAGAATTTTCTCCCTGTAGATCCCAGAGGTTTTCTCCTATGCACAAAGGGCTGTTCTTCATCCAGCCGGCCCACTATTTGATCCGGAGAGTGAACTCTAAAGCCTTGTTTCGTCGAAGCCCCGGAGTGGATTTTCATTCTCTGCGATCGTGGTAGGGATGGTGCCCTCAGTGATGCAGAGCTATCTGAATTTTAGGTCTGCATTTGTGCTTGCATTAGTGTGTCTTTTCTTTTGCAAGTTGGTTTGCATCTGACGCTGTTTTCTTTTCCTTCTTTGGGAGTTCATGTATATAGATAGAGACTGCTTTAAGTGCCAGGATAATCCCTGGCTATTTTAAGGAACCCTTAGCAAGCATATCTTCTGTTATATAGTCTTCAGACTGCATTCATATCACCTCAGTTCATATGTTCGACAGGACAAATGTTTTAACGCGCCTATACAACCTTCTGAAATAGCAGGAATCAAGAGGGTCGTTCAAGATTTGTCATCTGAAGGCACTGATGAACTTGGGCTGATATTGACAGGATTCCTTCTTCTCTATCAGCTGTTCATAGAAAGAGGACGTTGGAGACAACTTGGACCATTCCTGAGGAAGTTTGGCTATGACAATGATATCCAACTAGCAGAGTAACTTAATTCCATCTTCATTGTGAAGATCGGGTACCTATATGTTTGGACGTAAATAGCAAAGAGTAAAGGAGTTAAGACTGCTGTTCGCCTGGAGCAACATGTTGATGGCCTTTTATTTCACGACTTCATTTTAGTGACAATTTTCCTTCTTCTTTCTTTATTGCTTTGCCAGAGTGAAGGCTATTTTCTGTCACACCCAACTCAACAAGAACAAGGGCATGATATGGCCGTCCTTTTGAAAGGACGCAGTCTCAACATAACCAAAATTCGGCTTGATATCAACATACATACATACATACATACATACATACATATATATATATATATATATATATATATATATATATATATATATATATATATATATATATATATTTGACAAAGAGGGCATGTGGTTATAATATCAAATTTTTTTATAAATCATAAAACCAATATATACATCTCTACCAAACACTAACTCACAAACTTATCAACTATATACAACTCATACAATTTTTTTTTAATCTCTCAACTCAAGCAATCGATATTTAAATATCAAAACACTTTTGAAACCCACATTAATAAATCATTAACTTTTCAAGGTTGTTTCATAAAAAGTTTCACAAACCATTTATAATCAATTATTCAAGTTGAAGACAAAAGTTGACCTCCCTTTTTAAACAACAAAACATTAATAAAGGCTTGATAATGTTTTATGCAACAAAATGATGTTCTTAACTCATAACATATTTAAAAAAAAAAAACTCATAACATATTTAGTCAATAATGTTTTTTAAAGAGTTTAAAACACAAAGAAAAAATAGTATCACTCACTTGGGAAAAGCCAAAAAACCAATTACAGCGGTTACTCAAGTCAATGCACCTGAATTTTAACAAATAACTGAAAAACAATATCAAAAAACTAAGTAAAATGATATTCTAATAAACGACTTGACTATACTATGCTTATTTGTCAATAAAACAACACCTACACGCCAATGAAAAACTCACCTCTAGCAGTAATATATTGTTGTCTACTAGGCGCAACTTGTGCGTTAAAATTCATCATGTCATAATTTCCTCCACATAATTCCATTTTAGGCCAACTTATAGTCCATAGAAAGCTATTTTGACATGCTATGATAACCCCAACTCAGCTGCTCCAAGACCTTGACGGAAATGACTGAAATTTGATTAAAAAATTATTGTTCGAAACTCTGTCCATAACACACACCGAACTTGAAAATTCCATTCTAGGTTATTGTAAGCTTAAATTAAGATCAATAAAATCTTATAGCTTCACAACACCCTTAACTATCATTTCTATACAAATATGTGGCTTAACAACTTAAAAATCCGACTTCACTACATAAATTTCCATTAATTCTGAATTTCAAGCCCTAAATTCGAAACTACTCCAATTGAATGAACAAATGGCGTGAGCATTTACCGAGCATTGTGAATTGGAGTTGAATCAGCTTGATGAGTTGTCCGTAGCGCACGCGCACAAAATCCCCCCCTTTTTCCTTTCTTCTTCCTACTTTCTCTTCTTTCTCTCCTCTCTTCTTTTTCTTTCTTTTCATTAAAAGTAGGTTCTCGGTCTCTATCTATCTCTCCCCTTAAAAGAGCCGAAGCTTTCACCATTCTCTCTTTGCTTCTTTTCTTGACTTTTCAAACCTCTTTTTTTTTTGTCCTTTTTACTTTTCAAAGCTCATATTTTACATGCTATGCTCTTTAAAAAAATTTCGTTCTAGAAATTTACAAGTACCTCGGTCATGAAACAAGTGAGGGTATTTGCGTATTGCCTCCTCCTTGAGCTCCAAAGTGGCATCCCTCTTGGTATGGTTTTGCCACTAAATCTTCATGTGAGGGATGGTGTATCATTACGACACCTAATCTTCTTTATTGACAATACGGATGGGCTACTTTTCATACGTTAAGTTTCTCTCAACTTCAACTATGTAAAATCCCGTATCTGATTAGAATTTGGCACATATTTCTGTAATAAGGACATATGGAACCCATTATGCGCTCCAAAAAATGCTAGTAGTAAAGCCAGTTTATAAGCAATTTCACCAATCCTTTCTAATATTAAGAATGGTCCTACATACCTTGGACTCGATTTACATGCGTGCCAAATCTCATTATGTCTTTCATAGGAAAAACCTTCAAGAATACATGGTCTCCCACATTAAATTATACCTTGCACCTTTTGAGGTATGCATAACTTTTCTAACGGTTTTGTGTAGTTTTCAAACATTATCAAATAATCTTGACTTTCTCTTTAGATTGTTGTATGAACTCAAGGCTAGTTAACATATAAAGCTTCAAAATGAGCCATCTTAATGCTGGAATGATAGATGTTACTATAAGAAAAATTAGTTAAATTCAAATGTTTGTCGCACGAACCACCAATGTCAATAATGGAAGATCATAGCATATCCTCTAATGTCTAAATGGTTCTCTCTAATTGACCATCTATTTGCAGGTGAAACTATATTAACGCCCCTTGTAAACTTTTCCAAAAGTTAGACATAAATCTAGAATCTCTATAAAAAATAATACTTAATTGAAACTCCATGAAGTCTTACTATCTCATTGATGTACCACTTCACCATGTCCTCAAGTGAAAGGCCGAATCGATATTACAACAAGCATGTAGATTTAGTCAATCGATTGACAATCACCTATATAGCATTCTTACCACTAGGCGTTCTCAGTAAATCGACAATGAAATCAATGATAATATGCTCCCACTTCTATTTAGGTATTTTAATTGGGTGCAGTTGGCCACCTAGTTTATGATGCTCAATTTTTATTTGCTGACAAATCTGACATTGGTTGATAAACTTCACAATATTTTTTTTTCATATTGATACACCGTAAGTTTTCTCTCAAATCCTTGTACATCTTAGTGCTTCCCGGATGAATTGAGAATCTAGTGCTATGAACCTCCTATAATATCTCCTTTTTCAATTCTCAATTATCGGAAACACATAGCCAATCACCAAACCTCAACGACCTGTCCACGTGGATATTAAAGTTGTAACGACCTCAATTTCATCTTTAGAGTCACGAACAGTGGGGTTTATTTTTATGACATCCTAAGCACGTCATCATCTCGTTTCTTTTTAATCTTCAATTGAAGTACATGCAGAAGTGTATACAACAACCATCTCTCAGACGATACAACAATCAAGCAGCCAAGAAAACACTTTACAAAGCTTATTGCTACTATATTACATCAGTATATTTACAAGCCCTTATTTATGGGGTTATTTCCTTCCATTGTACATCACTCAAAAAGACATAGGTCGGGGAATCCCTAGCTACTCTAGTGAGACTACAACTCCAAAGGGGAGACTTTCATACTTACAAATTTGAGGAAAAAGAACGAGGTTAGTTATAAACTCAACAAGTAAATCCACTAATTTTTGAGTTGAATGATGCATCGCCTTTCAATAAATGCATAACTTATTCAAAACATTTGTCAATGACAAATCAATAGCAAAACAAAAGCCTCGTCTTAATTAGAACATGAGAAATCCCCATTTGATAATATGCAAGCATAGACCAAGATCCATTCCATAGTACACGTACTTCACACCTCACTCAATCATATGCAAACATAAATCAAGATTCATCCCACAACATGAGGAACTCACGCCTCATCCAATATATGCAAGCATAAACCAAGATTCATTTCATAATATGAAGAACTCATGTACATAGGGTTCATTCATTAATAGTTGAAATCCATTAACTCTTTCGATCTAACAGACATTTAAAATCCATCAGCCAACATTCCTCAATCTAAGGGTGACAGTGATCGTTCGATAATGAGTCCGTCAGGCATCCAAACTTAATCTAGGAACATCCCATAATATCCTCCATTGAATCCATCGACAACTTTGTCAAAATCCATCAATTGACGGTTAGAAATTAATCCCTCGTATGACCATGCATCAAGCATCACAATTCGGTTCCTATCTTCACTTTTAGCTCAAGGGCCTAAAGACATGCTATGCATAAGTTTGTAAAATGACTTATCATAATGAGATGTTGAACATGTCGGGTGCGAATCAAGGATTGTGACTTGATCTGACAACTTTTAGTATCAATCTAGTACTTAACTTGGCTAAAAAACGATATGCGTCAATATCGCATGAGACCATGAAAGGACTAATCCGTCATGACATTTTCACCGACCTAGTACCAAACTTGGCTTAGGAATGATACACCTCAATAACGCACTGAGACCAAGAAAGAACTAGCCTTTTGCAACATGATCACCAACCCGGTACCAAACTTGGCTCAAGAATGATACGCCTCAATATCACATCGAGACCAAGAAAGGACTAGTCCATTGTGAATCCATGTTCGTTCAAGGTCAATGAAACCTTTTTTCGAAGCTCCGGCATAAACTAGAACATGCACTTGTGAAATAGTTTTGCAAAGAAATAACAAGCTTTCACAAAAATAATTTCCAAATCAATTTGAATCAAAGCATAACCAAGCATATCAAATAAGAACATGAATTGGGCTTCTTCCAAAAAACAACTTAGGCCAAAGCACGAGCCAAAGCTCATCAAGAAAGAACCGAACTCATCTAACAAGAACACAACCTAAACCGACATGAACGAGCATTAGCCAAACTTCAATTAAGTAAGAACGAAGTTCCAAACAATTTCAAACAAGGATTTGCTACACACTTAGACTCGCATAACACAACACCCTAACAAAATATTAGCAAGTTCACTTACCACTTCCTCAGGTGGTGACCATGGTTGAGCGGTGGCTAAATGCGAGAGGTGAGGGAGGAAGTGGTCGAGAGAGAGAGAGAGAGAGAGAGAGAGAGAGAGAGAGAGAGAGAGAGTGGATGTGCAAGAGAGGAGAGGAATAGAGGAAATGAGCTAAGGCTTGGGGAAATGAATGGGTATGCCTCCATTAATAGGCCAAGCTTCTAATTGTCTCAAGTCAAGAAGCATTAAAGGAGGATCAAATGGAAGACAACTTGGTCTTCAAGTCTTAACTAAAGGGAATTTATTAGCCTAAGCTCTTTAGGTAGACATGGACATGTGACTCACCTGTCATATTAACTAACTAGTGTCCAAAGTCATTTAAGACAACTTGATCTTAAAGACAATAAAGTTCTAAAATGACTTATCCTCCAGGCTTGGGCATGTGGCCCTCCTATTCTAGGGTGAAGAATAGTTTCAAGTAACTTTAAAAATCAGTGTCATTATCTTATCAAACAAGTTAAAAAAAATTATAATTTAATAATTATAAAGAAGACCTTAAATAATATTTTTCACAAATTCTAATTCTTTTTATGGAAAGAGCCGCAAATCACCAAACACAACCCAACAGTTTGTCCGTCGAATAGATTCAACGACCATAGAGAAAAACCAATTTTGAAATACAAATCTTCATAAAACACTTTGAAATTTTGATAAATTGTAGTTATGGATATCATTTACAACTTTTGCAAATGAAGCATGTTTAGATTTCAAAAGGAAAATTTTATAAAAAATCGAAAAGACAACTTAGTCACCATTTTTACTGCACTAGATAGATTCATGCGATAAAGGAATAGGCTCTTGGATAAAATAGTTCACCTCAAAAAATTTGAAATAAATATATATTTTAGTTGAAAATGTTTTGAACAATTTTCATGAATTGAAGTTTCACCAAATTCAAAACACAAAAAGCTCTGTAAAATTGGAAAACAATGAAGGTCTGGTAGTTTTGAAAAATTGGAGATCTAAGTTAGAACTTAAGAAACCAAATGTGCCAAGTATATGAAGGATGAAGTGGTGCCCTACTTGATTGAGTGAAGAAGTATTAATGGTTGGATAATCTTATCACGCAAGTCTCCAAATGGGGGAATTAATGACCCTAATCTAATAGGGACACATAAACACTAAAGTTATCATCTCCATTAATGACCTTGAATTTTGTCCATTATGAAGTCTAAGACATAGTTATCTTGCTTTCTAAGAACTCTCATTAGGCGTGTGACTTATTCCCAAAATAATGTGCTAGAAGCTAAAGAACATCAATGGCTTTAAGAGGCAATACCATTTCTTGCCATGTGTCTTGTTAAGTCAACATTGCATTTAATTATTAGCTTCTAAAAGCACTAAATGCATTTTGGGAAAATATCTAAGTTTGAATGCCATCCCATTAAGTGAGAATTAATCGAGTCTAACTACGACCGATTACCTTATTTGGTTCGAGGTTTGTGCCTAAGCCATGATCGAATGAAGCCAAACGCAACTGAGCTTAATCGGCAAAGCCAAATTCGAATATCTCCCTTCCCATGTAAAGGGGCTCTCGGATGGGTCCAAAGTCAAGTCCTTAGGTGAGTCAACCGATCCCCTAGCTGGTCCAAGGTTCTACGCCATAATCCATGGTTAGTTTGAAATTGATCCATGTTGAATTTATTCGATACATGGTCGATTCTCAATTATTATGTAATTGTGTGGGATCGATTGATCCGCCTTCACACATAATCACGTTGAATCAATCATTCACAACCTATGGTGAGTTATTACATAATCGTGTGGGATCGATTGATCCACCTTCATACACAGTCACATCGAATTGATTCAAGGTCATTCATGACCTACAGTGACTTTATGGAGTCACCCGCAACCATTACACGACTATGCGGAATTGATCCATAACTATCCATTGATCAAATAGGTGGAGATGCATGATCGTCCCACTACTTATCATTATGGTCGAATAACCTATTCATGGTCAAATACTTTATCCGAATATAATCAGTCCCTAGTTTCCTATTTCCTGAACAGGCTAAATGGCTCATAATCGACCCTTGGGTCAACTTATGGTCTATTCCCAATATCGTGTACTGATTCTTTGCTTCCTAGTCAGGACTAAAATACAAGCCGAAATTGAGAATGTTACAAAAGTCGTATTGTTTCCTAGTTTCTACACCTTATTTGATCTTCCCCAATTAAGGATCTTCATTTTGTTTAGCTTTGATTATGTTAATCAACATCGATTGTACTCGAACATTAGCTAATTGAGTATCAAGATGATATACCAATACCTCCACGTCTAACTTTCTCATATCCTCAAATATAAGTTTTTGAGAAGTGAGCAATGCTACAACATTTCCAGATTTGAGAAGTGAGCAATGCTACAACATTTCCAAAAGACTTATGACTCAAGGCATTAGTGATCACGTTAGTTTTACCTAATTGGTAATTGATGGATAAGTCAAAATCTTTCAAAAGTTCGAGCCATCTTCTTCATCTCATGTTCTGTTCTTTTTGTGTAAAAATATACTTCGAAGTCTTGTCATTTGTAAAAACTTCACATTTTTCACCATAAAACAAGTGTCACCATATTTTTAAGGTAAATATAACTGTTGCCAACTCCAGATCATGAGTAGGATAGTTCTTCTTGTAAGCTTTCAACTGTCTAGAGACATAAGCCACAACTTCATCATTTTGTATAAAAACACAATCTAAACCTTCCTTAGATGTATCACAGTAAATTATGAAACTACAAATTCCTAAAGATAAGATTAATATAGGAGTTGACACTGAGTGCCTCTTCAACTCTTGAAAATTGCACCAATACTGATCTTACCATACAAATTTAACTCCATTTTGAGTTAGGCAATTAAGTGGACTAGCAATCTTAGAAAACCCCTCCACAAATCATTTACAATAATCTGCTAACCTAAGAAAACTTACTTTAATGACATTAGTAAGACGATTCCATTGAATAATTGCTTCAACGTTCTTTGGCTCAACTAAAATACTATCTTTTGAAATTACATAACCCATGAATTCTATATGATCAAGCCATAAGTCGCACTTATTGAATTTAGCTTACAACTTCCTTTTACGTAAAGTTTGCAAAATAAGCCTAAATTGTTGCACGTGTTCATTCAAACTCCTTAAATACATCAAAATATCATCAATGAATACCATAATACATCTGTCAAGAAATTGCTTGAATACTTTGTTCATCAAATTCATGAAAGTAGCTGATGCATTCGTTAACTTGAAAAGCATAACAAGGAATTCATAATGCCCATACTTGTTTTGAAAGCAGTCTTCAAGACATCATAAACTGTTATCTTCAATTGATGATCCCCAGAACAAAGGTTGATCTTAGAAAATACCGGAACCCCTTAAAGTTGATCAAATAAATCATCAATTCGGGGTGAAGGAAATTTATTTTTTATCGTCACCTTGTTGAGTTCTCTGTAATCTATGTAAAGCTGCATAATACCGTCCTTTTTTTTCACAAATAAAATAGGAGGTCCCCAAGGCGATACACTAAATGTGATGAAACATTTATCCAAAAGTTCTTGCAGTTATGTTTTTAATTCATTCAATTCAGAAGGTACCATCTGATACGGTATTTTATAGATAGGTGTCGTACTAGGCAAAACTTAATTTCTCTATCAGGAGGCAAGCTGCGTAAATATTTAAGAAATGCATCAGGAAATACTCTAACAATATAAACATTTTCTAGTTTTTCTATTTCCTTACTTTTATCTTTTACACAGGCCAGATAACCACAAAAACATTTCCTTAAAAGCTTCCTTACTTACATGGCACCTTTACAACTTTTCGAAAAAGAGAATTCGGGTTGATTTGAAGGTTAAAATACAACTTTCTTTAAATAACAATCAACAATAGCATAATATTTTGATAACTAATTCATCCCTTGAATATCATTGAAATCCCGTATATTTAATTTCATCAAATTCACAAGCTATAGTACGTCATCAATCAAGAGCAAACAATTCTTGAAAACATGGTCAACAATCAAGAAATTACTAGTGGAAGCATCAATATGCAATTCATATTATAGAAGCTTAGGTAGTACATCGAATTTCCTTGCAAAGCAATGAAAGTAAAGGAATGCATGGCACCATGATCAAACAATGCACAAGTGTATTATGAGACAACAAAAATTTTATCTAGTAATAACTGTATTAGAAGTTGCCACATCCTCGTTTGTCATCGCAAAAACTTTTCTAGTCATTATTTGTCTTTATTAGCTTTCTTGTGGCCTATCAATTGGAGAGGCAATCTTCCTTATAGAATAAGTATATGCCAAATGTCCAAGTTACCCACATACAAAACATATTCTACTATTCCTAAGGGAATTCTTCTATGTAAAACAATCATAGGCTATATGCGCCATTTTTCCACAAAGAAAACATGCTCCACTCTTGTGGTAACAAGGATGGCTATGACATCTCTTACAGGTAGCACAATGGCCTAGATTACTTTGAATTTTGGACTTTCCTGACTGGTTAAAAACTCTTTACTTTTCGCTGCCACTCATTCAATTATCTCGATAATCAGTGGGTTTCCATTTTTTATGTTGAGATGCACCTTGTGCATCACATTCCAAAATGTCTTACTCAACCCTAATTGTTCAACTCAAAACATCTTTGTACGCTATTAGTTCAAGAAGTATGTGTATAGTACAAATGTTTGATTGGAGCCTATAGTGAACGTGTCCACCTCTATGCCTTTCACTGGTGGCAAAATCGTCCTTAAATTTATTTAACTAATTAAAATGGGTTGCATATTCAATAACTATTTTTAGCTACCTTGAGATATATTGACAAAGTCACTTCTCATTTCACTTTGAAGGACTTTGGAATGAATTAGGCATTAAAAGCCTTAGTGAAATCCTTCCACAAAATGATTGCATCATTAATTTCGAGGGTTGATCTAATTCCTTCCCACCAACCAATAACTTAGTGCCGAAGTTAACTTTTTTTATCATCACAAACATTCTTGGCTCTGAACATCCCCCTCCATGTTTCTAATTCAATCGTTAGCCTTGAAAAATCCAACTTCCCATCAAACTTAGGTGAATTCGCCATTCTAAATTAGGCAAAGATACATGACCAGCTACTCTATCTTCACTTAATTCTTTTGGTCGACAATATCAATGGATCATTGCTTGCTGAAATTTGGTCAAAAGAAGCGGCTCTTGGTTCTCTTACCTAGCTTCACGTGGGTCAGAACTTCTATTATATTGATCCTCTTGTCTCCTCCTTAAAGCTACATCTCGAGAAGTTTGAGGCAAATCTCTAGCATTAGGAGCAACAACTTGCTTGCCTCTATTATTTCTACAAAGTGAGGAAAGTGTCTCAAAGTCACGCATTATCACTTGAATCAAAGAATGGAGTTACAACTTAGTATCCAAATGGCTAACATATTAAAAATCTATCACACAATGCTAACATATTAAAAATCTATCACACAATCTTACATTATCCTATATCTATCCAAATAAATCAAAACTTAAGTTCTAATACTAGCAAATGTCACATCCCAACTCAACAAGAACAGGAGCATGACACGGTCTTCCTTTCATGAAAGGACACAGTCTTAATATAACCAAAATTTAGCCTAATCTCAACATATACACATCCACACATATATATTTGACAAAGAGGGCATTTGTTACAATATTAAAGTTTTCTACAAATCATCAAATTAATATATACACCCCTACCAAAAACTAACTCATAAACTTATCAACTATATATAACTCATACAAAAAAGTATCTACTATCAAAAAGCCCTCCCTAATAATTACTCATGTCCTACTTGCGACTTGTTGAAGAACTTGTAAAAGCAAGTAGATGAAAGGAGTGAGCTACCGCGGCTTAATGACTAATATATTTCTTCTAAGTGGATCGAACAATTACTATTCACATTTGAAACATAAATATAACTCACTCTCACTAGAATCTGGAATCTAACAAACCTTGAATACCAAAGTGTGATATTTCTTACTTCAACATAATATATTCATAACAGAAGTACCCACGATAATAACAAAGCAAACCTATTGGTCCAGCCCATTGATCAATATCATAAAAATATCGTCAATGATCTACTCTATTGATTAATCTCATGCTTAAATATCTAACCATGGTCATGAGTAACGCCCATGACAAAGCGACCAAGATTCCCCTCTTGGTTAGGTCTTCACTTATTATTAGCTGGTAATTTGATCCATAAGGGTATCCTAGACTAGTATACGCATACCCACGCCCCCTTCAAGGTTTAAAGAGACACTAAGCATCAATCATCAATGACAAATCTCCAATACTCCACATATATGATAAGAATTATCTCACAACACAAGCAATCGATATTTAAATATCAAAGCACTTTTTGAAACCACATTAGTAAATCTTAAACTTTTCAAGGTTCTTTCATAAAAGATTTCACAAACCATTTATAGTCAATCATCCAAGTTGAAGTCAAAAGATGACTTCCCTTTTTAAACAACAAAACAATAGTAAATGCTCAATTATGTTTTATGTGACAAAAGATGCTATTCATAACTAATAGCATAATTAATCTGTAATGTTTTTCAAAACATGAGCTTATAACACAAAAAAGATAATATCACTCACCTAGGAAAAGCCAAAAACAAACTACGGCAATTACTCGAGTTGACGCACTCGAATTTCTAAAAAATAACCGACGGAAAACAATATCAAAAGACTAAGTAAAATGATATTCTAATGAACAACTCAATTATATTATGCCTATTTGTCGATAAAACAACATGGATGTGCCAACAAAAAGCTTGCCTCTA
The DNA here is from genome assembly GCA_017140165.1 of Eucalyptus shirleyi. Classification (NCBI taxonomy): domain Eukaryota; kingdom Viridiplantae; phylum Streptophyta; class Magnoliopsida; order Myrtales; family Myrtaceae; genus Eucalyptus; species Eucalyptus shirleyi. The sequence continues at coordinate 1,646,441 of CM029454.1, forward strand.
GCGAAAATCAATTGTTGTCTGCTGGACGCGGCCCGTGCATTAAAGGTCATCGTGCCATAACTTCCTCCTTGGAATTTCGTTTCAAGCCAACTTATAGTCCTTATAAAGCCATTATGACATACTATAAGAACGTAACTCTGTTGCCCCAAGACCTCATTGGAAACGATTGAAATTCGGCTCATAAGTTACTATCCGGAACTCTATCTAGAACGCACATCAAATTTGAAAATTTTGTTTCGAGCAAATCGTGAGCTCAAATTAAGATATGTGAAATCCTATAGCTTCACAACACCCTAAACTATCATTTTTACAGAAATACTTAGCTTAACAACTCAAAAATTAGACTTCACCATACGAATCTCCAATAATTTCGAATTTTAAGTCCTAAATCCCAAACCACTCCAATTGATGAACAAATGGCGTGAGCACTTATCGAGCATTGTGAATCGGAGTGAGCTAGCTTGACGAGTCATCCGTGTTATGTACAAGCCAAATCCCCCATCTTTTTCCTTTTTTATTTCTCCTTTCTCTTCTTTCTCTCCTTTTTCTTTCTTTTCCCTGAAACGGGCTCTTGGTCTTCCTCTCTCTCTTCTTAAAACAGCCTAAGCTTCCATTATTCTCTATTTGCTTCTTTTGTTGACTTTTCAAGCCCCCCCCCTTGTTTTTGCATTTTTTACTTTTCAAAGCTCATTTTTACATTTTCTTATTCCCTTTAAGTTATTAACTATTTTACCCTAGTCTTGGGAACATGATGTAGTGTGAGATCCCTACTTAGGCAAGAATTTGCGAGGCCTTGAATGACAAAACTTGGTTGATATCTTGGATGGTTTCTTTATTTGAGATTCCATAACTTACTTTATCTTTCATAATGCAAATAAACTCATAGTTCTGGGGCATTGAATGCTACATGCTCGTAAATGTGCATATAGTTATGGGTTCACTACATTACTTAAATTGGTACTAACAAGCTTCTTTCCTACTTGGTCAATCTGTTTTGATGGAAATTGTTTGATAATCTCATTCAACTTTCTTCTTTGGAAATTGGAATACCGATCTTTCTCTAAGTTTCTATGGCAGCTGGGGTGCTAGTGGGAATGATCTTGCCATGTTTGCACTAAGTTGAAGAAAACAACATATGATTGTATCATATGATTTGCATATTTTCTAATGTAAATGAATGTGAATTTACTTGTTGAGAGAAATTGTTTAGGCTTTAATATAATTCTAACTATTTATTATATATATAACTCAAAAGCTGCGTTTGGCCGTCAATATAAAATTCAAAATGCATAAAATTTATCATGTCTTGCATTTGATGCTTGCTCAAGATAGAATAAAGTTGGATATATGGGGGATATAGACCGGATTAAATTATCTCATGGAGAAGTGGGATAAATGTATATATGATTTTTAACAGTTATAATAGGAAATTTATTTTTTTTAATAACAAATTTCTTAAATTAATAAAATTAAAATTATATTTCAAGACAAATAATATTTGAATTCTAATATTAGGAATTAAAAATAAAAAATGTAACAATTAAGTTATTTTAATTTTATATTATTTTTATTTATATATTCAAATTTGATTCTATTTTATAATACAAGGAAAGAAAGAAATAGAAAAGAAATTAATTTTAAAAGAGGAAATAAATAAAAAAGAAAATAAAAATAAAGTAGGTAAGAGTGCCACTAGGGATTTTTATCATCTCATCTCAGTTACATTTATACTAATATGTCATTATACCAAATACTATATGTGATATGATGTGAATATATCCGACATTATTATTGTAGTCACCAAACAATGGATATGATATAATGAAATCCCTAAATTTCATATCTTATCATATCCAATCTAATTTTAATTAGAAATCTAAATGACCAAACACAGCCAAAGATGCTAGTAGTTGATTCAAGTGAATTAGACATTGATTTTACACATAAAGTTATTAGTATGGACCGTACTTTGCTAATTACCGTCAACATTGACTATGCTTTCTTTCATCGGGTTAAAAAATACTAGTATAAAAAGAAATTAAGTGATTCATAATATATATACAACAATACGTTTAACATATAGAAATTTTAATTTGTTAATTGTACATCGCAATCTTGTCTTGGTACCATATGGAATGCGACATCATTTTGCGCAGTGGTGAATTGCTTTCTACATAAAATAAATAAATAAAGAAATATATATTTAGTGTTAAGTTGATGATACAAAAAAGATAAACATCATATAAAAAGTTGGTATTATCTTTAGATTGAATTTTACTTTTTATTTTTGCTTAATTTAAATTTTGCAGTTCATAAAAAAAAGAAGAAAATTTGTAGTTCATACACAATCCGAAACTTTTGAACTTTCATCGCACTTAAATGTTGACACATAACTATACATTTTAAAGATGTTTTGATTTTTGAATAATGTCTTTAACAGGAATTTTTTGCTTTTATTTAAGTCTAAACAAACTAGAATAAAGATAGCCGATAAGGACAAGCTCCAGCGGATCCTTGGTCACCAAAAAAAAGAAAAAACTAGAATAAAGAAAAGATAGGAAACAATTAGATTTACAGAGTTGGTTGTATCATTGACAATGTGGACACTATTTGTTTAGGATAACATGTAGAGATAACTACATAAAAAAAAAAAACACATGAAAACCCAAGCAAAATATTGAAAAAGTTTGAAGTAGAAAGTAGGTGTTACCCATCTGTGGGTAACGTAGTTGGTTGAGATCTCTCCTTCCAGTGCATGGAGGTCGAGGGTTCGAAACCCTGTGTTGCTAGCGATTAAAGCTAGGGGTCTTCGCGATGGATTGTTGGGCCAATTTCCCCTGAGGTATAGTTGATGTTGGTCCTTTATTGCGGAGGCCCGTGAGACCCCAAATCAGCATAAGCCGATAAGGGCATGCTTCGACAAATCCTCGGTCACAAAAAAAAAAAAAGTAGGTATTGAAACCTCTTCATTTTAATCTATGTTGCTTTCTTTTTTAATAATTATGAGCCGAGCAGGCAAAATTTGTAAGTAAAGAATATTCTTCGGAGTCAATTACTATATGTTTTGCCACATATAAAAAGAGCGAAATTCTTGTTCAAACAAACAAAAGTAGTGCCTGACAAGTTTGAACAAATCAAACTACCTTGAACATGGTGACCGGGACATTGACATGAGGAGAGACGTGTTATTGAAAAATTGAATTACAGGATTGCAACAAAATCGGGGAACTGAGCTAGCCTGTGATAAGAGACGTGTTATTGAAAAATTGAATCAAAACTTGCAAATTAATTTGGAACTATAATACATTGTACAAGTATCGATTGGCCATGTTACGTTGCATCCGTCTTATGATCAGTGCATAAAATTCTTTTTTCACTTTATAAATGCAATCCTTCGTGAAGTTTGGTTTCTCCCACCTTGCTTCTTGCTCGGCCGAGGATTGCATTTGCAATGCAGGTGGTGTTTTGAATCAGGAAGATATGTAACTCAAGCCAAGGAAAGAACAACGAAATTCAGCCAGCACAAGATAGGAAATGTGAATTTGGCCATAATATAAGAAAGGAAAAAGCAAAGGAAAATTCAGCTGGAAATGATATAGAAAAGGTGAGTGTTATTTCAATCCTATGAATGCAAAAAATTAGGCAAGGGACTTAAATTTTCCGGCCACAAAAATAATGTAGATGGGGCCATAATGTCATGCAAAATTCGGTCAAGTATAGAGCACTCTTTTGGATAGTGGTGCGAGTACAAAGGCCTAGACGTGAACAAATTCTTGGGTCAAAACCAAGGTCGATCTGTGAAGAAATTCGGCTAGCGTCCACAATAACGTCAAGGTAAACACCAGAGATTCATGTGTTGTGAGTGTGTAATAGAAATCCAATACTTGCACTCGGGAAAAAGCCTAATACCTATACCCGAAAAAATCGCCAAGAAAGAGTCCAAGTCTATGTTCATCAATATAATTAATTGAACCCAACTTCACTCAAAAGTATAAATCAATAAGTTATGGGTAAACTAAGATATATTAACTGCGCAATACCACACAAATTCTTTAATTTAAGATTTCTCTAGCATAACTCACTCACACGTGCATCTTAACATTATGCTTTTGTTTCACTGTTTAATTTTCTTGTATGAGTATACTAATCTTCTCTCTTGCATCTGAGTATTGAGTTTGATACGTGTTCACAACCTGATACAAAACTATGGAGTTTTTTCCACACCATTTTCTTGCATCGATTTTAGACATTACTGATTTATTTATTTACTGTTATTTTTTATTATCATCATTTAATTTGTTTCTTATTCACATCATGGACGTTTATTTGGTATATTACAAGAGGTGAGCAGTTTAGGGTTAGTCCAAATTCTATTTAAATCAAGATACTCATCAGAACCAGTTTCTAGTTTTCGGAACATGAAATCTATTTGCATACCTAAAATCTGGAACCTATCATGTTAGATTTCAAAGTTATTTTCTAGATTTACTCGGGAACCGAGAAAACAAACTTCCATACTTAAACATTCAGACATTGCCATAAGCTCCCGACGTTATGGCTAACAAAATCAAGTCTCAGTTTCTTTAATTTTTCGAATAAATTTATCAGAATCCCAGCCTGCAGGAATTCTATCAATAGAATATAAGGTTAGCACTCTTTCAGCAGCTGTCAAGAGCAACGTCCAAAGAGAAGGGTTGCTCAAGACTCATCACATCACTCGCAAAGTAAACAAAGAACAGAAGTCCCATCAAAAGTGGGAAGCCTATTTTTCCGATGGGCCATCCAGGATATCAGATCAAATCTAAGAACATTTAGAGCAAACCGTGTTTAGTCTGCACTAATCCACCTTAGTTCCCTTATTTCTGTGTCAGGCAACAGAAATATTCAATGAAACCAGGAAGAGAAGCCGTACATAGATCTCTGTCCTCCACATCAGAATGTGGTCAAAGAGTGCCATAAAATGACAGCCAATATATTCATCAAATGACAGAAGCTGTTCCTGATTTCTATTTTAGGGTTTTGTAAGTTTTTGGTCCGGTCCAGTTCCTACCTAAAACCTAAAAACTGGGAATCAAACCACAGAGTACATATTCTTTAAAAAAAAAAAAAAAAGGAATTGAGAATTGGATCAAATCTCATTGGAAAATGGAACCAAACCAGGGGTTGATTCCTGGTTTTACCTGGAAACATGCTCACACCTAGATATTACACAAAAGGTTAAATATATATATATATATATATATTATTTAGGTATTTATTGTATTATATTAATATGAGTGGTTAAATTTTTGTTGCTAGCTTAACATTATCGTTTTTAGAATTTATTTACTATCATTTAGATTAAGCAATATGCATTTATTAGATTAGCGTACATTTATTTTTCATGTATAGCTCACGAGATTTTGTTTTGAACCTTTATAATAGTCAATTTATAGTACTGCTTGATAGGGTTTGTGTCCATACATGAGAACTAATCAAGTCGCATGTTTGCATTTCAAAATAAAATATCAAAAATAGTAAAACAATAAGCATAATAATAATATCACTTGTCATCATCATCATTATTGATAAATTATTATTATAAGGAGAAGAGAAACTCACAAGGACAAACATAACCTTTTGCCCTTTATAAAATTGGGTCAATTCCAAAAATAACTCTATATTTTAGGTCCACTCTCAAATTTGCCCTAAACTTTTTTTTTGTCTACCAAAGTACCCCAAAATTTTAGGTCTAGTCCCAAATTTGCCCCAAACTTTTTTTTTGTCTCAGAAAAAACCCCAAATTTCAGGTATAGTCCCAAATCTGCCATGAAATTTTCTTTTGTCTCATAAAAAACCCCAAACTTTGGGTCTAATCCCAAATCTACCCCAATTTTTTTCATCAAAAACAAAATCATCAATTTTTACTATAGTCCTAAATTTGCCCCTATTAACCCTCTGTCCAAAAGTCACGGTTAGTAGTCCCTAATTTTTTTTATCCTAGAACGGTTTTATTTTGAAGATAATTTTCCATGTCACCTTATAGATGTGTATTTATTATTTTGTGTAAATGCCACGTTATGTTGGGATTGGATCACGTGATAGATTTGAGAATATACTAAAGTTGGTGATTTTTTTTGGGTACAAACATAGGGTAAAACTCTAATTTGGTAACTCGTCAATTGTCATGTGCCATTTAAATTAACAATTTGACAACATATGGTAAATTTATCACAGGTGTATCAATTTAGGAGTTTTAGTGCTTAACAAATTAGTTTGAGATAAATTTATCATACATATATTAGTTTGATGTTTTTTATGATTAAAAAATTAGCCATCAAAAAATTAATTTTTGATAAATTTATTATAGATGTACCTGGGTTTGGGATTTTTCAATATATTAAGTTATTAACCCCTTTTTTAAACAAAAAAAATTCAAGATAAATTTGGGATTGGACTTAAAGTTTAGGATTTTTTTAGACAAGAAAAGTCCGAGATGGATTTGGGACTGGATCTAAAGTTTGAGATTTTTTTGAGATAAAAAAGCTCAGAACAAATTTAGGACTTGACTTAAAGTTTGAGGTTTTTTTTTGGGAATTGGCCCTCATAAAATTAGATGACCCACCACCTTAAAATTATGAAAATAAGGCAACACGTTCGGCCGACGGCTCAATTAAGGGTCCCACACGCCGACACACGTGGCATGTTGTGCTGACTCGTAAAATGCACATTTCCAAACACGCCGTCGTTTTCTAGGAACCCAAAATCCAACGAACCAGATTAATTGCATCACATTTGGTACGTCCAGACATGAACTGAAATAAAAAAGGAAAAAGACATTAGAAATCCGACAAACATTTTACGAATGGAAAAATCACATGTTTAGTGCAATTTGAGATATGATAAAAAGAGCTTCTCACTTCTTAGCACGATCTTTCACTATATTTATATTTTATCGCTTGAACTATCTCGTCAACGTCTCAAACTTACTCCCTAACTTGCTTGTGCCTATGAATTATTAAAAAAAAGGTAGTAACGGGAAGTACAGATGGGGATGTTAGCGAACGTCATTCAACAAGTTAAATATGATGCTTTTTTCCGAGATTTTCAAGATATCATATTAAGATTGTTGTTCTCGAAGATCATATTATTTTTTACTTTGACCTACTGCAACAATCATTAATATTTAAGTACTTCATTTCGAGGTTCCTTTGAGAAGACCTTCATTTGAGAGCCCGGGTCATTAGGAATTGGCTCAATCATAACCGTTAATCTCAATTTTCATGATCGAACCTAGGATAAATCCAAGCTTTGCTACAATGGGAACCCCTGGATCACTATGGGGGCTAATTCAATAAAAACCTCTAACTTTAGGATTAGTCCCAATTTTGTCAGAACTTCTTTTTTTTTTTTTTTTAAATAAGTTCTCAATTTTCACTTTAGTCCCTAATCCACCATTGTGTCAAAGAATTGCTACTTGTTTTTTGAAAATTATCAACATTAGAAGGCTGTTGTTCTATACAAAGGTGAAGTCCTTAATGAAGACATAATAAACCTAATGAACCTCTAACTAGTCCTAATGTTCATAATTTTAAAGAAACCTACCAGCGGTTCTTGAAAACGTGGAGAGATTTGAGATTGGAGAGAAAGTTGGTGGTTTTTAGACCAAAAAAAAAAAATGTTTGGAGCAGAATTGGACTAAACCTAAAATTGAGGGGTTTTTCATGGAATTAAGCCATCGTCGAGAGCATCAAACCTGCCCGAAATTGCTGGCGATTTCCTTTTTGTTATGTTCTTCCAAAATGCACGAATATATGGAAAGCGAGGAAAAAAAAACGATACTTTCTGCCCACGGAAAAAAGGGAGAGAGAGAGAGAGAGAGAGAGAGAGAGAGAGAGAAACCCAAAAAAAAAGAAAAAAAAAAAAAAGGAAGGGAGCGTGGAGCCATTTCCCCTGAATCGCCACCTTCCGACTTTTCAACTCCAAAGCCGAAACAGCCGAAAGACCGAAGCCTCCATAGCCACCATCAACCCCGTCCTCTTCTAGGGTTTTAGGTGGGTCTTTCTCTCTCTCTCTCTAACCCTCTCTCTGCAACCAATCGATCGGGAGGTCTCGCTCTCTCGCTCTAGCTCTCTCGTATCTGTATTGGGTTTTCTTTCTTTTTCCTTCTTCTTTCGCCGTTCTTCTTGTATTCCCTCTCGTTTTCCGTCCGTTCGCTGCGCGTGTGCAGATAGATTATTGTTGCTTTCCGAGATTCATTGCCCCTTCTTCCGCTCGCTCGCTTTCTTTCTCTTTTTTGGCTACAAATTCGACTGCCCATGTCGGGGAATGTGGCCCGCCGGCGGAAAATCAATGTGGGTCGGGGGGAACAATCCAGTGAGAATTTGATCGAGCACGTGGGCTGCTGCTATTTGTGCTCTTGGTCTGAACGTTTTTATTTTGTTGGTAATTCGAGCCGCCCATTTTTGGGTAGATCTCCATGTCCGAGGAATCAGCTGCCCTTTGACGTGCTCTGAAGTATACGGATGTTAGATTCCTTTTTCTGCATTGTTTTCTTGATGATTTGGCGTGTTCGCTTGATCGGCAAGAGCTTCATATCGCTGCGTTTGATTTTTCCCTTCTCGGGGACGACTGATTTTGTGACGTTTTGGACGTGGGCTGATGGTTTTGGGGGATTTGGTGGGGTGGGGGATGGTGTTGCAGATTTGATGGCAAGGGCTGCCGCCGGAGCTGTTCCGTCTGCTGGTAAAGCTGGGGTTCGGATCGTGGTGGTCGGCGACCGTGGCACCGGGAAGTCGAGCTTGATCTGCACTGCGGCCACTGATGTTTTCCCGGCAAATGTCCCTCCGGTGTTGCCCCCCACGCGTTTGCCCGAAGACTTCTATCCCGATCGTGTGCCGCTTACAATTATCGACACCTCTTCAAGGTACTCTGTCTAAGCAATTCTGCTTAGCTATCATAGACATCAGCAAGATTGTACTATGTATGTTTCTAACTGGGGTTGTGTTAGCTTATTCGATATTTGTTTTTGGATGAATATGAAATCAGAGTGGAGGACAGTGGGAAATTGGGTGAAGAGCTGAGGCTGGCTGATGCTGTGGTTCTTACGTATGCATGTGATCAGCCTGCTACTCTTGATCGATTGAGTACCTTTTGGCTTCCAGAACTTCGTCGATTAGAGGTTAGGTATTGTAAATTGGTTGTCCCTTTGTTTCTTGATTCCCTCTAATCCACGAGAAAGAATTGCAACTTCATTTGGAAACTATTACTCTTGATTGCTGAAGTGAAGGGATGACAAGTTTATTTTGATAGGCAAAGCCTTGTGAACTAGTCTCCATTCTGGTGTTGAGAGTCACTGAGCAGAAATCTATTAACATATCATCTTCAGGTAAAAGTCCCGGTTATAGTGGTGGGTTGCAAACTAGATTTGAGAGATGAGCATCAGCAAATTAGCTTGGACCATGTAATGACACCAATAATGCAGCAATTTCGGGAGATCGAAACTTGTATTGAGTGTTCAGCTTACAAACAAATTCAGGTTTTGGTTAAATGATCAGCTCTCTTGTGTTCGTTACAGTGATCTAGTAATATTCTCTCTTTGTTGAGCATTTTTCTCCCTGCAGATCCCAGAGGTTTTCTACTATGCACAAAAGGCTGTCCTTCATCCTACCGGCCCACTATTTGATCAGGAGACACAAACTCTAAAGCCTCGCTGTGTCAGAGCCCTGAAACGCATTTTCATTCTCTGCGATCAAGATAGGGATGGTGCCCTCAGCGATGCAGAGCTAAATGATTTTCAGGTTTCCTTTTGTGCTTTCAATAGGATATCTTTTTGCTAGAACTTGTTGTACATCTGATGCTGTTTTTTTTTCCTTTTGTGGGAGGTTATGAATTTTGATTGATACAATTATAAGTGCCAAGCAATTCTGATAGCTCACTGGATATTTTAAGAAATTCTTGGCAAGCTTATCTCCTGTTATGTACTCTTTGGCATGTGTTCATATAACCTCAGTTCGTGTATTTGACAGGTCAAATGTTTTAACGCGCCTCTACAGCCTTCTGAAATAGTGGGAGTCAAGAGGGTCGTTCAAGAGAAGTTGTCTGAAGGAGTCAATGAACATGGGCTGACATTGACAGGATTCCTGTTTCTCCATGCTCTGTTCATTGAGAAAGGACGTCTGGAGACAACTTGGACCGTCCTAAGGAAGTTTGGTTATGACAATGATATCAAACTAGCAGAGAATCTTATTCCATCTTCATTTAAAAAAAGTCCTGATCAGGTACCTATATGTTGGACATAAATAGTAAGGGAGTTACTGTTAGTTTATTTGGTTTTTGCCTGGAGCAATATGTTGACGGCTTCTTATTTCATGACTTTGTCTCGGTGACAATTTTCTTTTTCATTACTTTAGCCAAAATAAAAGGCTATTTTTAATTTGCTTGAAGGTACAACTGTTTCGTCCTAGTGTCATGAATGTGATGTGGTGTAGTATCATAGTCAAATGAGAATTTGGACCACCTTGAATCACAAAAACCGGACCACCTTGAATCACAAAATACCATATGTATGCCAAATGGTCAAATTTTAAATTTGTAAAGCTACCTGGAAGTTGTGCCTCTCTTCTGCTACAAACAGCTACTAATTTTTTGTCTTTAACTGGCATTACATTCAGGTCAATATAGTCTTTGGTACTGAATGTTTAATTATTTCTACTGATGGTGTTTTACATAGCATGAAAGTTTTTACTTATTTTGGTTCTCTGTGTAGAGCGTGGAGCTGACAAATGAAGCTATTGAGTATCTCAGGGGGATATTTGAGTTATTTGACATGGATGAAGTATGTCCAATCTCGTTTCAATTCCCAACTACCCACTTTAGTTGAAGCTTTAATCTAACAATTTGACCTATGTTGCTGGTCACAGTCTAGTCCTGAAGTTCTGAGAATCCTGACTTTCAGTATATTACTTTACAGGATGGGGCTCTACGACCTCTTGAAATCGAGGATCTCTTCTCCACTGCACCAGAATGGTAATCCTGTTTCTGTTAGAAGCTCGTGCTGTTCTTAAGCTGCTTCTCTGCTTTCTCTATAATGAGTGGCTTCTTATTGTAGATCAGTTCAAACTAGTTATTTGTGCCTCCACATTACTCCCCTAGATGGTTATGGGATTAAGGGAATATGTTTGGTGAAATTACTTTGGATATGAATATGCAATTCCAATAAGTGCATATTTTATTTGAAAATATGGGTGTAAACATGGGCAATGTATATGCTGTATACACTTTACCACTAAGTTGTTTGTATGAGATTCTAATTGTATAGAACTAAGACCTGCTTTCTACATTCAGTCCGTGGAATGAAGCTCCATACAAAGATGCTGCAGAAAAAACTGCATTGGAGGGACTAACACTGGATGGATTTTTGTCTCAGGTATGAGCATTTACCTAGCCTTCTAATTTTATGTTCTATGATCTGAAAGTACAGAAAGTATTGCCCTTTGTCTTCTTTAAGTTGATATGAGGGATCTAGTTGTACACCTCTTTTTCTGTGTTTCTGTTTGTGGAAGGTTCAGAATTGTAAAGTTTATAACAATTTCAATGCTGGATGAAGTAATGTAATATTCTTTTGCTTCTTGTTTCATCATTTTAACTTATGAGAAGTCCTGTGACTCGTCATGCTTGGAAGGTCTTGTAAGAATGACCGGATGCTATTTTTCACCATTTTATCTGCTTGCTTTTGTTTGCATTTTATATTTGATTATGCTATGATTTGAATATAAATTGCCATTTGAAACTTTTGATGAGTAGCATGATTTTTGCCTTCCAGGTATATGGAAGTCTAAAGTGATTTTTAAGTAGTCTTTTTGTGTCGATGCAGTGGGCTCTGATGACACTGTTAGACCCAGCTCGGACCCTGGAGAATCTCATCTACATTGGATATCCTGGTGATCCTTCATCTGCTATCCGTGTCACTAAGACAAGAAGATATAATCGAAAGAAGCAACAATCCGACAGAAATGTTTTCCAATGTTTAGTTTTTGGGCCTAAAAAGGCTGGAAAGTCAGCGTTACTGAATTCTTTTCTGGGAAGGTTTGCCTTCTATTCATCTCTTCTGAGTTATGTAACATTGTGAACTATTCAGTTCATCTAGTCTTCATAATGGCCTACTGTTGATGCAGACCCTTCTCTGAAAGCTGCTCTTCATCAACTGATGAGCGTTATGCTGTTAACGTTGTTGACCAACCTGGGGTAAGCTGAATGGCATTTTCATTATGATTTGTTACTTTGTTGCATGGTTCGTCGGACATAAACTCACAAGTTACGCAGGGAGTCAAGAAAACCCTTGTGTTGCGAGAAATTCCAGAAGATGGAGTGAAAAAAATGCTGGTCAACAAGGAGGCTTTGGCTGCCTGTGACATAGCCGTTTTTGTTCATGACAGGTTATTATAACTTCTTGTCATTGCTGTGCGCATTGGTAGAGAAATGTCCGATGATGCCTTATGCATAATAAATTGTCAGCCTTCTCCACACTATGCAAGCTGCACTTCTCTATTTTAGAAGTTGAATATCGAGTCAGGTTTGTCATATATACCTTTCATGTAGAAATGATGGAAGATGAATAAAATCATACCAATAATTGACTTCTGTTTACATGTCAAAGAAAAAAATAAAAATAATGGAGTAAGTTCACCACTAAATATAATAGTAGAATAGGCAGCCAGTGCACGAAGCTCTTGCTACGTGTGGGGTTTGGGGATGGGTCGGACTACTTTGGGTCTAATGAACGCAGCTTTACCTTGTGTTTTGGCAAGAGGCTGTTGCCAGGACGTGAACCCACACCTCCAGTCACAAGGTGAAAACTTTACTGCTGCACCAATGCTCAATAATGACAGAAGTCAAATGAAAGCAAAAATAGATGGAACTAGGATTAATGTGGAGTTCCATGAGTTATGAGATGACTAAGGCTATAGTTGGCCCCTTCGTCTTCTCAATCCTCAAGCTATTAGTATACCGTGAACCATTGCTGGTGTCGCCATCATATGTTGGTTTATTTGCAATCTAACCCACTTATCTTTTTAACTTGTAATGGTAACGCATTGTGTTGAAGAATGTCAAGTAGAATTGGAAATAAGTTAGTAGGTTATTAATTAAGGCAATTAGGTTTCTGTGAGTGTCTCTTGTTCACCATTTAGTTTGGCACTCGTGTCCTCTTTTTTTTTTAACTCCCACTAAGTAAACATTTGTCATCTCCCCCCACCTTCTCCCCCCCTTTCTCTCTCTCTATCCTAAAACATCTGCAGATTGTTCTCTTCAATGTCAGCGTGGCAATTTTCAAAATTATTTGTCTTCAGGTTGGTAAAGGGTGAGACTTGTTTAGCTGAGTCATTCCTAGGTTTATTTGGGTTTCTTTTGTCTCAGCATTGTGAACTTGTCTTCTTGTTGGGTCGTTATTCTTGTTATCACATTGAAGACCCTCTTCCCTGAAGGGAAAAAGTAATTCTGAAATCCTTGCCATTTCATATGGTATGGTTGTTTGCTAATCTTGACAAGAAAATGTATATGGTCCTGCACTTCACTAGCTGTATTGTTTGATGAATTGTGGATTGAGATGCAATGACAACTATGCTTAGAGTCTATTATTAACTCCATGTAAGCAACCAAGTTTATATTGCTTGCATTTCATCACTTTTGAAATTAAGTTTGTCCAATGCATGAATATGCCTCTTGCCATTAGAATTGTCAGTGCACTGAAAGTGGTATCTTCCTTGGTTTTCAGTTCTGATGAGTCCTCTTGGAAGAGAGCGACTGAATTACTTGTGGAAGTTGCCAGTCATGGTGAAATTACTGGTTTTGAGGTGCCTTGCCTTATTGTTGCGGCTAAGGATGATCTAGATCCATTTCCCATGGCTATACAAGACTCTACCAGGGTATAAATTTTTCCCAATAAGCATATGCTTTCAAAGTTAAGGATGTATTATCCAAGAAGTTGTCCTGTGCTTTCTTTTTGCAACGGGATCAAGCGATGGGGTTGGAAGTGCTCACCATCCTGTGCCTTTTATAGTATTCTTTTGGTTAAGTCAGCCACATCACATGTGCTTGATTTTTTTTTTCCCTGCCAAGATTATCACTTTATTTGGCATTACAAGAACATCTTCGGATGAATCTTAATCTTGCTCTTCTTCTCAATAATTCTCCAAGAAAGAGAGAAATGCTCAGAGAAAGAGAAAGTGCAGATTGTGGCCCTGCTTCATTATTCCAAATTGTCCGTTAATTTAAAATTTATACTTCTACCTTGCTTTTTGCAGATGTTCGGTTAACATTCTCTTCAATCTTATTCTTCTGTCTTTGCTTATATAGGTTAGTCAGGATATGGGAATAGAGGCTCCTATTCCTATCAGCACAAAACTGGGTGATTTTAATAATATATTCAGAAGGATTGTGAACGCTGCAGAGCATCCTCACTTGAGCATTCCGGAAACAGAAGCTGGGAGAAGCCGCAAGCAGTATCATAGACTTGTCAATCGCTCTCTTATGTTTGTTTCAGGTAAGTTGGTTCGCCAAGGATCCTTAATTGTCTATCAGTGGTCTGTGACTGGTTGTAATTTTGATTCTTGGTGTATGGGGTATGTGGAGTTTAGAAAGGCATATTCAGAATTAGACCACTTTATTTTCACAATACATTCTCATATTTAAGCAAGGTAAAATTGCCATACACAAAGTGCCATTGCTGAGAAATGTTCTCATTTGAGTATTTTTTTTTTATCTTATTGTTTCAGTGAAAATTGGGTATGCTAGAGTTCTTTAAATAATTAAAACTGAAATGACGGTGGCTTATTCTGGTTAACTTTTTTTTTTCTTGGTTGGATAGTCTGGTCAATTTAGATGATTGTGTATTCATACCTAAAGATTTTCTGCAAAGTGGTGACAGAATAGCTGATATTTTGATCCGTTAATGAAAGATTTTTGGCTAAAAGTTTGATAATGTGGAATTGATTCATCAATTTTGACAGTTGGCGCTGCTGTAGCTATTGTCGGGCTGGCTGCTTACCGTGTCTACTCTGCAAGGAAGAACGCCTCCAGTTGATGATAAAGCCTCGTTTATTATATGGCCTTTATAGCTGTTTGATCTTGACGCAGCTTGGCAAAGCTTTATTTGGTGCCTGCTTTACTGGGGTTTTTGAGGTTGCAGGGTTCTCTCTTTGTTGCTGTTTTAAGTTCTCCTCATCTGTACTTCTGTTACAATCATTTCCTGGTAGGTTTTGGTAGGCTAGGGTTTATGGAGTATAATGTTAATACATGTTAATTGAAATGAGGTGCTTTGCAGCACCTGTGCAATTTAAAGTTTTGCTAGAAATTTCAGAGAGAGCTTGTTTCGAATTATTACGTTGATTTTCTAATTCTCAATTTTGCTTTTGCTAGTAAAATCAAACTGATGACTCGGAGGCTGCCTAATTCAGCTCACCGAGGAATTTAGCTCAAAACCATTTGCTCTACTTGTTCCTAATCTTTTCAGAAACTCTACCTGATGCAACATCATAGGTCAAGCCTGTGCATGTTGCCGTCATCAAATCTCAGGTGCTAGCGGCTGATTCATCTATGAAAAAATTGTGACCTAGTGGCAGATTTGTCTAATCTATTCTTTTTCGGAGGATCTTGAAGCAAACAGTGGATGCCGTACTAACCTAGTTTCATATAGTAATCTGTGGAAAATCAGGCTATTTGTAGGACTAGAAAGACCCTGGACAAAATGTGGTCATATTATTTTTGCGACACTGCATTTTGTCTGGCACTAAAGAATTTTCTCAAACGAAATTGGGATTGACCTCGTAAAGCAAGAGACTTTTATAAGTTCGACGACTTAAGACATTGCGACGGAACAAAGTTAGAAGGAAAGAAATGAGCAAAGTGCCCTTCCTGGCAGGGCATCAGAAAATGAAAGAAACATTTTGACTCAAATGGCTCTGCAACTGAGCCCTGCATTGGTGGATGTGCATTTATCACTGTCTCTCTTGAGCCACCCTTCTCTGATTCCGCAACACTTGATCGAGCGATCAATCTGGTATTTGCTGCTGCCTTCTGTCTGCAACTGTGAACAATATATCTCTAACTCCTCCGGCAATACACAGAGTCGGAAGTCGAGTTTGAAGAGAAAGTCGACCTCCATCCTGTTCATTTCCGCATTGCTTATTCCTCCCACTTTAGCAAAATAAGAATTGTTAGCACCCCTGCACGTTGTGAATCGGGCATGAACGTAAGAAATCTTGAACCAGGCTCGGAGATGGTAATATCATAGAACGAAGATCAGTCAATGGCATTTGGTAACGAGCCTCTAATCGGTAAAAGGTCCTTGAAAAGCTTGCATCTAATCATTAATTTTGACTCCAGTTTCAAATTTAAGCATCAAGACATTTGTGGAAGTACGAACATCACAAAAAATAGCCAAATCCAAACTCGACCGACATGTCTCAAAATATTTTTAATGAGCAAAATCACTCAACCGAGCTCGCTTGTTCTGCATTTAATAGATGAAATGAGACCTAAGAAGATCAAATTAAATACAACTTGTGGATGAAGGTTCCAAATAAACTTGCAAGAGTTGCAAGTATCTGCAGCCGAGAGCAATGATTTTCTATTACGCTTGCCGACATACGGAGCCGAGGCGAGCATTGCGGTCGATGGTGACGAGGATGTTGGGGAAAGGGTATGAAGTACTACTATGCGGACACAAAGCATCATCCTCCAAAAAGAAATCGATGCTTGCATTCGAATACAGGTGGTTCAAGCTTCTTAATCCAACCAGAACCGACAGTTCACTAAATTGGACGTTTCTGTATCTGCTCTAACAGGTCTAACTGATCATCAAATTCAAACTAGTATTGTGACTACTAATCGGGAGTCGATCGATGCCTATACGTCAAGCTCTGCGCGTGCACTTCTGCTATCAAGAGAAAAAAGAATATGAGAGAAGAATAGCGTGCAGTGTCATGGAAGACTAGTTTATGCAGGGGGCGAAGGCACTTACGCGTTGTCTATGAACTTGGAAGCGACCACCACGCTAGTTATCAAGAGCCTGTGGATATTAAGTGAAGTGAGACAGCCGGTGGTTCTTTCCAGGAACCGGTTGATGTAGATGTATGCTACGACGAAACAGGACATGCTGCAGCTCGTGTACTTGCAAATGCGCTCGAGGTACTGCCGAACGCTCATGGTGGGCGCCCTTGACCCGTGGAAGATGGTACCGCCTTCCTTTCGCTTCGACGCCTTCGATAATTTCTCGTTTCTCCGTATAGACTTCTCCAGAGCAGAAGCCATGTCGAATAAAATCTGGGGTGTTCCCGAATCATCGTTGCTGGACTTATCCAATCCCAGAGAGGCATGAGTATCTCGACCAGCACCGACGCCATCTAGTTTCGATGTTTCCATAGCTAAGCACTTCGATGAATGGAAACAGAAAACAGACAGCATCAGATGATCAGTCAACTGTTAAAACCCAAGAACAAGATGAGCAAGTAATGATGCAAAGTTGAAGCTGAAACCCTAGTCTAGCAGAAGCTGACAAACGCTGGAAGAAATCATCTTACAGTCTCTCAAGTTGACTAGAACTTGTGTGACCTTGGAGATCAAGAGGAATCACGACGTGTACACGCTGAGGAATATTATAGAACATAATGTGGAAGTTGATGTGACTCTTGGTTTGTTCCTTTTCCAAGTGGGAGCAAACAGAACGCTTTCTAATTAACAGGGAATATCTAGTACACACAAATTCACTGTTCTCTTCAATAAACTAATGCAAGCGAACGCAGAACTTCAGACCCATTTGTACCTCTTGGGAAAAAAAAAAAAAACCTAAGATGCTCATTAAACTAGCAGAAAGAAAATAATCAAAGATGATAGCAAGCATGCATAATTTCTTATCATATACATATACACATGATCTTGGCTTAAATGTCTTATTTAGGGAGCAAGGGATCCAAATTAAAGAACCTGCAGTAGGTCCAAGCTTAGAGTAGGGTACTCTTGAAGAAGAATATAATAGTAAAGATGTAAAAAGAAAAGAAAAAAAAAAGTGAAATAAAAGATAGGCATAATATCTAGTCAAACTCAGGAGCAACTGGGGAGAAAAGAACATAGCTTTTCTTTCATGGACCGCCACGAAATGATGCATATTCCAACAATGATGAGGGATATCAATATGGCATGTAAAAAGTCCGATCTTCCCTTTTCATGGTCGGCAATTCCCCCATCTTGTGTCCACCGAATCAACAGAGCACATCATGACTTGGATAAATAAATAGAAAAAAGATCGAGAAAACTCTTAATTGAAGCAAAACAGGGAAAAAACAGAGTTTGGATCGCCCGCTTGAATTTAAACTTGCGTCTTACCGGCTTTTCCATCCTAAAAAGAAACGGAAATAAAACGTTAAAAAAGCCGTTTGCTCTTATTAATTCCACAGTATCCTGTTTCAGTGCACGCCAATCTGTTGGCGCAATTTACGCAGGTCACTGCATGCAGGCTTTGGTTCCACTTTATGATGTGACAATCCATTAATTAGCACTAGCTTTTGATTTGAGTGATGGATGAACTGGCAATAAACATGATCTCCCAGAGAAAATCTAATTGTTTATTACAAGAGAGTGAGAACAAAATGGTCACTTCCTTCCTTTATCTAGTTACTAGGTTGAACTGGCACCAAACACGATGAACATCAATCTAGCCCACCATTTCAATATACCAAAGAACAACAACCAGGAAGCAACGCCAAAGGTCCTTTAGTCACTGCCCAAGGGGTCACTTCCTATATTCTGTCACTTTCTTGAAACCTGAAGAATCAACTGGCTTGTAGATAAGATTCTTCCACAATTTGCCTCAAGGTTGACATAGCTGGTCCAAGGCCACTGAATTGGGCTCAGCAGCCACATGAAACCTGGTGACAGACCGGCCCGTCAAATTGGCCTGCCCAACCCTTAAGGTTTATATATAGAAAAGAAGAAAGTAGACATAGGCAGACATTCTCACAACCCGCTAAAAACTATACTTCCTTGAATGCAAATTAGGAATGTACTGGTTTGGACGTAGGAGGCTCATCCAACAGCTGGTTCCTAGGCTATCCCACCTCCTTGGACTGTGCTTTGGGTTATGGCCGGAGCAATCACCTTCCCGGCAACAGCAGAGGTCATCAAACCCATGGCTTATCACAATGTAGTAGTCACTGGAGTCTTCTTTTGGGCCAGAATGGTGGAGTAATTATTCACCAGATGGCATTCCAAATGGAGTTAAAAAGGAAAAGGAAAGAACAACAAAAAAATGAACTATTCAGAGAAGATGTGGGTTATTTCTTCACTTATAATAACTGCTGATGCGGGAACTACTTTTTTTTAACTCCTGAAGTGCGGGCACCTGAAACAACATTTGAAACTGATAAGAAGTCCAAGTTTGCAGAATCTTTGTCCCAATTATGAAGAATCAGAGCAAGAAAAGGCACCGTTCATTTATTTTGTGGCATTCTCTCCATCGCTAGATTTAGATTTATGATTCTTTTCAACTACAGCAGCAGCTGCTGATGCTGCCTTCTCCAATCCCAGATTCTGTAACTCTTTAAGGAATCCATTAACATCAGCAGGACTAATTTCATAGGGGCTATGGGCAGGACCAGGAAACGAGCCGCTCGTCACTTCTTCCTTGTATTCAAGAAGAGCTTTGTTGATAACATCCCCAACTTGCGCATACTGTTTACAGAATTTTGGCGTGACCTGTGAAAGTGGGGGTTCCTTTGCTTGAGTAAAATCAAAAGATGCTGAAAATGGAGATGAAGCACAGTTATAATAAAAGAAACAGACCTTGGCATGATGAGGATGTTGGAGCATTCCAAGCAGATCGTGGTATACTAGAACCTGCATCAGAGATGGAAAATTAGCCCAAATGCTCATTCTTTAGAGTACTACCATTGTGAATGAAGCTGCTACATGGCCAGTCAGAAAATCAAAGCAGTTGAAGATAATCATAGCTGTCAGGTACGTGGGTGATGGAAATAGGCAATACAATAAAAAATTTGGCCCAAACAGATTTGATCATTCATTGCAGTTAGAGAAAGAAAGACTGCACCAATTGTTGCTAAACATCACAGCAACTCTTCCCCCAATCAATTTCCCTTAGGTTTTCAACTTTATTTATTTCTAGTGGGGAGTAGGACCGACAAGAGTGAGAAAAATTTGTCCCTTAAAACCACACAAATAAACTTAACTCAATAGATAATACGCTCAGATGTCTTCCATGATACAATGCTCGTTTGCTCAGATGTCTCCATGTAAATTAATGCGGTTCTATTAGAAGAGGTTTCCTAGAGCCAAAAAATCCAGGCTTCAAATTATGTCGACGCGTTTGTACTTGTTGAAGTGTGTGCTACAATAAACAAACTACAAGATACTCTTACTTGAGAAAATTGACTAGGACAATCAACATAGATGGAGAGAAAATTATAAATGAAACCCATAATCCAATGAAATTTAACCAGAATCCCCTGCCACATTCATGTAATCACTTTCAAAACCTTTATCTTACAGCTGGTAAAATGAATTTTCGATAGGCCAACTGAAATGTTCAATAGAATAGTTAATGCAATGTCTTTTGACCAAAAAAAGAAAAAAAAAAGAAAAGATAGATATTTCACCTGATGCGTGCTTAAAACCCTGATCAAACCAATGAAACAAAGAACTGACCTGACCACTGCAAAATGGTCCGGCTCCAATTCCGATAGTAGGAATTTTAAGAGCTGAAGTAGCTGCTGCAGCCACTGGTGCTGGTACACATTCCAAAACAACAGAAAAGCACCCCGCTTCCTGCAAAGCTAATGCAGTCTCCACAACCTATAAGAAGACAAAGCCAATTTGATTTCAACGCACACAAACACCAACATCTCTGGGAACAACTTCATGATGTTCTTCAATATGGGAATGGATGAGAAACGTACCTTGACGGCACTAGAGATATTCTTCCCCTGAGGCCTAAATCCACCAAGAACACTAATTGCCTGAGGTGTTAGCCCCACATGCCCCATTACTGCAATTCCAGCTTCCACTATCGACTTCGCAGCAGTAATTCTCGAAGGCGATCCTCCTTCCAACTTAATCGCATCCATTCCTCCTTCCTTCAACACCCGAACCGCCGTATCAACAGCCTGTCAATTACGGAAACAACACAACTTACCAACCACGCACCTTTCACTCCCACAAATCAGCATGTAGCAATTTCGCAAGACGTGTCACCAAAACAAGTTAAAAAAGGACTTCTCTATATACTGACTACCAATACAGAGACATTTGAGAACAAATCAGCACGCTTAAACCCCCTGGCCCCAGAGGATAAAAGATCATACATTTCTTACTCAAAAAGGGCTTTACAAAAGAAGGGGAGCATTTACGCAAACACCATAGCGACACCCAAAACTAACTTTTTATCTTCATCAACTTCTTCAAACAAGACACGCGAAAGGACGTCACATCAAATGCCACTACCTGATTCGAGCTCGACTCGTAGCTTCCGAAAGGCAAGTCCCCGACGAGCAGGGGCGTCTTGGCGCCGCGGGCCACGGCGCGGCAGTGGACGAGCATCTCGTCGAGGGAGATGGGGAGGGTGGTGTCGTGGCCGTGGACCACCATGGCGGCCGAGTCGCCGACGAGGCAGACGTCGACGCCGGCCATGTCGAGGTGGACGGCGGAGGGGTAGTCGTAGGCGGTGACGACGGTGATGGGCTCGCCCCGGCGGTGCTTCTGCCGGAGGCTGGTGAGGGTCACGCGCCGCGCCGGCGACTGGGGGCTGGGCCCGCCGTAGACGGTGTTCTCGGGGACGTTGCTCATGCAGCGGAGGAGGGCGGCGGGCAGCTTGGACAGCGCGGAGGCCATGGAGGATCGTCTGGAGATGATGGCGTTGAGCGCAGCCATTTACATGAACGAGAGAGAGAGAGAGAGAGAGAGAGAGAGAGAGATTTTTGCTTTTGGTACGTCAGCAGCAGAGAGGCTTTCCTTAATATCATCTGCTCGGTAGACCCGCCGCCGCTTAGTCAAACATTCTAGGACATCATATGGATTCTAGATTGCTGGCTATCATATAAAAAATATTCATTAAACCTTGTGTGTGTATATATATTAAATTATTATATATAATGATTTTCTTATCTTCTTAATTTATGTGGATGACATGTTGATTGTTGAGAATGATGCTAAGAAAATCAAAAGGGCTTAAAAAGAGAGTTGAGTAGAGCTTTTGCACCAAAAGATCAAGGATCAGCTAGACAAGTCCTATGCATGAGAGTTACTCATGACATGAAGAACATGAAACTCTGGCTATCCTGAGAAAAGCACATTGTAAAGGTGTTGGAAAGATTCACCATGAGTACATGTAAACTAGTAAATACTATGCTTGCATGTCATTTCAATTTGAGTAATGAAGAGAATCCTACGAGTGGAGAAGAGAAGAAATATATGATGAAAATTTCTTATGCATCAGCTGTGGATAATTCGATAGATGACATGGTTTGTACAAGGCTAGATATTGCTCATGAAACTGGTGTTGTGAGCAAGTTTGTCTCAAATCCAAGTAAAGAGCATTGGACATATGTAAAATGGATGTTGACATATCTTAGATAGAGGCACTTCCAAATTTTGCTTATGTTATGCAAATGGGAAGCCCAAGTTGAGTGCTTACTTAGATGTAGATTATGTTGGTAACATTGATTCTCAAAAGTTCTCATCAAGTTATTTGATGACTTTTGCAAAGGGAGCAGTTTGTGGCAATTAAAATTGCAAAAAATCTATTGTTTTGTCTACAACTGATTATCGAAAGAAGTAAGAAACTCTGGTGAATATAGAAATTCCTACTAGAATTGGGATTGAAGCAAAGGAAGTTTGTTATGTATTGTGATAGCATGAGTGCTATCTATCATGATGAAAGTGATGTTGCATTCAAGATCGAAGCATATTGATGTGAAGTATCGTCGAATTCTAGAGAAATTAAAAGAGAATAATTGAGAAAGTCCATACCAACAATAAATGGATCCGATATGATGACCTAAACAACCTTGCCCAAGGTGGAACTTGACTTTGTTGAAACAAAGTGGGCATGATGAAACTTCCCACATGAGGTGGAGGGAGAGGTTTGTTGGCTGGTTCTAGGTCTTGGGCTTATTTCACTTCAAAAGTTAGTTCAAAAAGCGAGACTTTCTCTTATTCTTATAAATAAATCACTAAATGATTTGGGATAACCTCAACAAAGAAAAGCGGTCATTATTATATTGTGAAGCTAGCAGAAGGCAAGCTAGTTAACAACTTTACAAGCATGATAATCTTGCATTATTGAACATTAATTACTTCTCTTTAATCTAATTGAGCACGTACGTACTCACCCTAGAGGGGATGAAGGATCACTTTGAGTCCATGCTGAGGGCGTATCGTGAGGATCTGGGTTGGCAAGTGGACGTAGTCCGGGGACACAGTAAAGCTGTTAGTGCTGCAGAATCATCGCGAGGATGATCTTCACCTCGGTCGTCGCGAAATTTGAGCCCACGCAGTTTCGCGGTCCCAAGCCGAAAGGGAGGAACGCGGCGGCGGCATCGTTGCTCACGGCTCCGGCGATCCCTTCCCTGAACCTCTCCGGCTTGAAGAGATGCACGTCGTCGCCCCAGATTCGAGGGCTGTGGTGAATCGTCAGGATCGGTATTTGGAGGGCGATGCCCTGAGGAAGAACAAGATTTCCCAATGTGACCTGCCTCACGACCTTTCTATGGTGCTAACGACCGGAGGATATAGGCGAAGCGATTCGTTAATGATCATGCCTACCTGAAAAGGATTCGAAAGAATATGACGTGAAGGTTAACCAAGTCTACATAGATGAGGGCGTATGAATGATTAACAAAGTGTGAAATAAAGTAACGATTAATATCATAAAAAAACTTTAACCGGTACACCTGTGATAGATTTATATCAAATTGATTTTTTTGACTGCCAAAATTCTCAAACTTGTATATTTGTGTTAAATTTACATTCTATTAATTTCCGTTAAATTATGTTCATACTAAGAAAAATTGTAATCTTATGAGCTTGTGATAAACAAAGGGTACACCTATCAACTATCGCACATAGTTCAAATCACCAATTTGATGGTAAGATTTTATGAAGACTAACGGAGAGTAAGGGCGTCATAAGTATATCGGTTTGGGATTTTTGATGGAAAATTAATGGTTTGAAATAAATTTATCATAGTTGTACCAATTTAGAAATTTTTATGATATTAACCCAAAAAATAAACCACATTAACATACCGTCTTAAGTTTCATAATTCCTTCATGGTTGGGATCTTCATTGCCAAATACATCAGTCACCTCCTTTCTTGCTTCCTCTTGCCAATCCTTGTGAATTGCAAGGAGGAAGAGCGTCCAAGTGAGGATGGACGTCGTCGTTTCTTGTCCTGAGAAATGGAACGTCCTGCACTCGTCCATAAGATCATCCATCGTGATTCTCTTGCTTTTGTCTGGATCATGATAGGCCTTCAGAAGAGACCCTAAGTAGTCATTCCTGTAGTCATCCATTTCTCCCACGTTTACCTTCTTTTCTTGCTTCTCGATTATCCCTAACAACGCATCGCATATCGCATTCTCAAGTCTCTCGGACTTGATATCATCCCTCGTTTTCCATATCTTTCTATAGAATAAGGTTAAAAAAGAAAAACACGATTCAACTTTTGAACCAAACCAAAATTAGCATTGAAGTTCTGTTAGAGAGTATATAATAATAAATTTGGTCAATAGCTAAAATAGTAGTCACCATTTATGTAGCATTGACATAGACACGACATGATACGCCGATACGTCATTATAAAAAAATAGAGAAATTCGACAAGTTCCGACACATTATATATCAAATATATTTAATATATATATATATATATATATATATATAAATGCACAAATAAATAAATAAATAATAATAAGAGTATAAAATTAATTTACACTAAAAACATTAATCCAATATTTTTCAATATCATTCATTATTTTAATTTGACAAATTCAACTACATTTCATTGCAATAATCCATAAAACTTGAAGGGAAAAAAATCCACATTCCACTATTAAATTTAGGGATATGTGTGCTACAAGTCCTAAAATTTGTTGTGAAAGTGTAATTGAATCCTAAAACTTATCAAATTGGTGCAATCGAGTCCTTTTATTAAAATCGTCAATTTGTTTAATGGAAAATTCTAAGGTAGTATTTTTAAAATTATTTATTTATCCTACGTGGCATTTTTTATTACTTTTTTCTTTAAATCTTATTTAAAGAATAGTAAAAGAAACTTTTAAAAAAGCTAAAATAAGTCTAAAAAAATGGGGAAAAAAAAAGAGGCAGGGTCGTGGTTGCTTGGCTAGGTAGGCCGTCACTATCGTTGCTACCATCGTCGGAGGAGGCCGACGACCTAGCAGCGGTGGGGGACAGCCCACAACTAGGGAGGGGCGACCCTCGCTGGCCCAGGCGAGGCTTGGGCGAGGCTCGCTTAGATCTGGGGGACGCCTCAATTGGGGCTGGCAAGGCTCACCCATATCTGGGCAACTTGGCCCTCGCCTGTGGTTGGCAAGCCTCCCCAGTCCTGGGCAAGCCTTGGCGACCCTCGCTAGGCCCAAGTGAGGGTGTGGTGTCGCCCAGATTTGGGTAGAGCCTTGCTCGGGCCATGGGCGAGTCTCACCCAGATCTGGGTGAGCCTTGACGGCCCTTGCTTGGGCCGACGAGGGCCTCCCCCCCTCGCCCCCCTCCGCCACCTAGGGCTAGCGAGGTTGTTGGCCCCCTTCGACGGTAGTAATGGCAACGACGCTCGTCCTAGGTGTGGGAATCACGTGTTGGAATTCCGGACTCGTGTGTTAGGGAAAGTTGATTATGTATTGGATTTTTCGACATTTGTTGACCATGTGTCAGACAGGTGTTGGAGTGTCGGACATGACACGAAGGTTCTCGAAGAGTATCCGTGCTTCTTAGATCACCATTGATGCATGACAAAGAGGAAGCATACTATGGCTAAACTATATCTCATTTTGAATGCAATTTTTTTTTGAAAAAACATTGTCATCTAGAAAAGCTATTGTCCTTCATAATGGAAACAATTTGTCATGAAATATTTTTCAAGTGAAAAAGAGTTTTATTGAAGTATAATATTCACAAGAAACAAGAAGTTCTACCTGATTCCGGGAAGTCTTAATTTGAAAAGATATCTGGATACAACAATAGTCAGCTCACTCAACATTTGGAAAATCTCTCTCCCCTCTATGTAGCTGCTTCCGAATGTTGTCCTGGAAATCACATCCGACGTGATCATCGCGAACTCTTCAAACAGCTCGACCTCTTTGGCTTCTAACTTCTGCCATCTATCAAGCGGCGCGTGAACACTGTCTACTATTGCTGGAATCATGCCCTGCATATTCACGATTTAGGGTACTGTAGCAACAGTTCTCATGCATGTTCTAATCTTTGCATGGCTTAGAACATACATACTCAATTCTTGCTATGCATATATCACAAAAACTTGTGTATCAGTACAACGTAACAAGCTTTCGTCTTATGTCTAACATTTGGCGTTTTATAAAAACACGATATATCTAATCCAGATTGATAGGAAACCCAAGTTCGTGCTGTATGGCGGGACTTATCAGGAGCACGATAGAAAACTACCTTCAAGCTTTCGCCATGGAAAGCAAGATGCGCCAACCTACGTTGCCTTGCCCATTTTTTGCCTTCGGTCGCCACAAGCCCGTCACCTAAAATCTTCTTGATGTCTCCTGGAAATTCTAGCTTAACATAGGTTTTATCTTTGTTGTTAAGTACTTCTTTGACTAGCTCGGCGTCTGAGATAAATAGGAAAGCTTGAGGACCCTACCATACCAATGCAGGTAAATCCCCCCTCCGTACCGTTTGAAGGCATAATGTTAGCAAGAGCTTGAATATAAAACAATTGAAATACAATGAAGTTACTCTAGATGGCCCTACATGACTTATGACCAAGTGTATGTTAATTCTATATTATATATTCATCAATAGATGAGCTAGATATTATAAAAGTAGGACCTAATTACCATATAGTTTATTCCACTTGTGAATGTGAGGCTCAACGATGGGTAAAATCTCATGATAAACATTCGTCATGGGCTCTTTCATCTTCATCATAACATCCTTCTTCAACTTGGATATTTCCTTGGTGCAGCCATGGATGAACTTGCAGGGAGGGCCTTTGATCCCTTGTGAAGCCATTGCCCTCTGTACTCGAATCGGTCTCCGCCATAGCTTTTGGAGCAATTTGGTAAGAATAAACAAAACCAAAATGCTCAACAAGAAACCCAAGAAATCCATGGTTAATTGGGCTTATTTCCAAAGTTGAGGGCCGAAAAGAAAAAAATTCTTTTTGGTGGATACGAAATCAAAGTGCCCATTTTATAGCCACTTTATTGCGTGAAACCTTGGTTTTCGTATTTGTTTAAAATTTGAAATTGCAACACCTCCCCATTTATTTTATTTCATTTCATTTCGGTCCGTTGACTTTGGTGGCTTGACCGGAGAGAGACGTAATGGAGGTGGTTACTCCAAGATCATCCTCTGGTTGACTCAACCTGCCACCCCATTGGGAGAATTCAAATTTAATATTGGGATGGAAAAGTAAAGTATACATTTGAAGATTTTTTTCTTTTTTCCAAGTACTAGGTGTTTAGGCTTTTTCGAGCATCGTAACAATGTTAGTTAAACGTGCAGTTTCGAGATCTTAGCAACTTGAGTATATTTTTAGCAGATATCAAAGTGTGAAAGTACAACAGTACTTGCGTAATAAACTAGTTTCTTCAAAGATTTTGTGGCAAAATCGATGAAATTGTACTACCCTACTAATAAAAATGGGAATAAGCACACTAGAAGTTGTAAAATTTATCACGAAAATGTACTGAAGTCTTAAAAATTTCAAAAAATATAATTGAATCCTAAAAACTTATCACCTAGGTGTGATCAATTCCTAAAATTTTCAAAAAGTGCTATAAATGAAACGATTTGATTTGGCTAATTTGACAAGTTTTAGGACTTAATTGTACATTTTGAAAGTTTTAGGACTCGATTGCACTTTCGTGATACGTTTTAGACCGTACTTGTATTTTTGAAAAGTTTTAGGACTAAATTATACTTTGTTAACAAGTTTTAGGACTTCCAATACACTTATCTCATAAACATAAATGCTTCAATAGTGAAGTTAGATCTTTTGCAAATTTTTATGAAATTGGTTTCCATTATCAACGCTACAAGGTATAAATTTTCATATATTGTCAACTCGATTCATTATTCGAAGATCCAGCACAAAAGGAGGACTCGCCAAAGCTCCATTCTTTTTCTCCTCGAAAATTGCATTTTTGCATGTTGTATTCCAATAATTCACATGGGCAGTGCTGGTGCGAGATGTTCGGACATGTACCTAATATTGAAATTTTGTCTGAGTGTCCTTTCATTTAGTCCATTTGACGGGAGAATTGATAAAGTTTGCATGTACAAGTCCATTTTTTTTAAAGCTATAACATTATCAATTGTGAAAACAAGCGATTGACATTAAATAAACAGAGCAAGACTATGCATAAGATACCTGAGTTATGTTGTTCGGTCGATATGATGTACGTCCATAGGAAGAATAGCTTAGGACACCATTATAAATCTAAAGACACAACAGATATTATTACAACACTCGAATTGCTTAAACACTTTGAGTGCTTCTTAGTTCTCAATTATACTCAATAACTCACATGGTGTTTAGCTCCGCAATTTCTCACAAATTGATCTCTTAATCTCACAAACAAATTCACAAATCTTACTGCAAGATTTAATCAACTTCAACACTCTCATATTGTTATAGGGAGTAATTCACGAAGAAGTCGCATTTTAGATACTCTTCGCAAAAAAGAAAAAAGAAAAAAACTCACTTCTTGTATAGAAATATTTGGATAAAAATTAGGAAATTTATTCAAAATCAAGATACTCACTTAAACAAGGAGACTCCCTATTTGAGTCAAGTTTCCTTCACCGTCTCAAACTCAAGAATATCTTCAACAATCTTCACCTTGGCTCGATATTCGAGACAACTCTAAATCACTTTGCTAGAAATCCAAACTTCACTATCACTCTCCCATAACTTTTCATGGGGTCAATTGCCACAGACATCTTTCTAGTCTAAGTTGCACTTGAATTTCGCCACACTGTGGATCTCATCATAACACCAACTCCATCTGCACCTTTAACATCTCCACAAGAAAATGCTTACCTCAGAGCAATGAAAGCAATTGCAATGTTAGTTAGATTTTCACATTAACAACCCAAATATGATTTATAATTAACAAGTAATTCACTAAATGTTTTTAGGGTTTTCATTTATCTAATGAAAATCATGCTTAACATGACATAAAACATCATTTATCTAAATGTCCTAATCCTAACAACAATTAAAAACATTATTCTAGCAGGACGAACAGATTCATGGAACCATTCTAATATGATGATGTACAAAGCATGCGTACTCTAATGTGACACTCAATTTTTGAGTGTTGGACGCCGCAAGTACCAAAACTTGGTATGAATGGATACTTAAGTGCTAAAACTTTCAAAAAGTACACTTAAATATCAAAATTAAAGAAGAAATGAATATTTAAGTGCCAACATCGATAATTTCCGTCAAACTACTAATGTAGCTTTTTCGGACGAGATTTTTTATTGTTAAAAAAATTATCCATGTGGTACTAACACGGCTAGATAAGTCCAAAACTACTTTGTTTTACCCCTAAATTTGATTTTTGAGATGAACATAAATTAAATTAAAAAAAAAAAAATGAAGCTGAACAAGACGCGAAGTTGAAGCTGAAACCCTAGTCTAGCAAAAGTAGTGCAGAAGCTGACTAACACTGGAAGAAATCATCTTACGGTCTCTTAAGTTGACCAGAACTTGTGTGACCTTGGAGATCAAGAGGAGTGACGGAAGTGTGCACGCAGAGGAATATTATAGAACATAATGGGAAGTTGATGCGACTTTTGCTTTGTTCCTTTTCCGAGTGGGAGAGAACAGAACGCTTTCTAAATGAACAGGGAATATCTAGTGCAAACAAATTCGCTGTTCTCCTCAGTAAACTAATGCAAGCGAATGCAGAACATCCAGACCCATTTGTACCTCTTGGGTAAAAAAACAAAAACTAAGATGCTCATCAAACTAGCCGAAAGAAAAGAATCAAGATGCTATCAAGCATGCAATGTGTTATCATATATACATAGATAGGACCTTGGCTTTAAATGTCTTATTCAGGGTGTAAAAGATTCATATTAAAGAACCTGCAGGATGTCCAAGCCTAGAGTAAGGTACTCCTAAAGAAGAATATAATAGTAAAGATGTAAAAAAGAAGAAGAAAAAGAAGTTGAATAAAAAAATGGTATAATAGCTAGTCAAACTCAGGAGCAATTGGGGGGAAAAGAACATAGCCTTTCGTCCATGGACTGCCACGAAATGATGCATATTCCAACAATGATGAGCGATATCAACACGCATGTAAAAAAGTCCGATCTCCCCTTTTCACGGTCGGCAATTCCTCCATCTGTGTCCACCGAAACAACAGAGCAAATCATGACTTGGATAAATAAATAGAAAAAAGATCAAGAAAACAATTAATTGAAGCAAAACTGGGTTAAAATCAAATTTGGATCGATTTTTCCATCATAAAAAGAAATGAAAATAAAATGTAAAAAAGGCCGTTTGCTCTTAGTAATTTCACAGTATCTTGTTTTCGTGCACCCCAATCAGTTGGCGCAATTTGCACAGGTCACAGCATGCAGGATTTGGTTCCACTTTATGCTGTGATAATCCAATAGTTAGCACAAGCTTTTGATTTGAGTGATGGATGAACTGACAATAAATAGATGGAGATCTCCCACAGAAAATCTAATTGTTTATTACGAGAGAGTGAGAACGAAATGGTCACTTCTTTTCTTTATCCAGTTACTAGGTTGAACTGGCATCAAACAAGATGAATATCAATCTAGCCCAACATTTCATTTTACTAAAGAACAACCAAGAAGCAAAATCGAAGATCTTTTAAGCTCTGCTCATTTTATGAAAAATAACTTTTGGGAAAATGTTTTATGAATTTACCGGTGTTCGTTTCACAAAAAATGAATTACTTGAGGAAAACATTTTTCATGAAGGAAAAATAATCTTCTAAACTAGGGGAAAATGTTTCCACTTTTGAAAAGTGAAAAATATTTTCCTCACTTGATCTCTCTTATCTCACACCTATATAAAGCCCTCGCTTCCTCCTCCTCCTTTTTTTTTTTGTTTAATTCAAATTATTTTTTTCTTTCTTTGTTTTCCCTCTTCTTCATTTTTATGTTTTCTTTTTTTTAAAATTTAATTTTTAATTATGTTTCTTTTTTTCCCTTTCTTTTTCTTTTTCCTTGGCCAGTCGCCAATCACAAGCCAACTTCGGCCTCAAGGCCAAATCCAACGAGGGTAAGGCTCGAGCTTGCTGGCCTTGGCAAAGCTTGGGCTCGCTTGGATTGGGTCGGCTCGCTTGCGGCTTGCTCGATCCAAGTGAGCCTCAAGCTTATTGGATTTGGCAATTGCGTCTAGTCGATTCTCGGGGCCAACCATGTCAAGGCATGCGACAAAAGAGGAAGGAGGAGGAAGAAGAATGGAGGAAAAGAAAAAGGAAAATAAAGATATTAAAAAAAGAGAAATTAAAAATAATAAAAATCTAATTTTAAAAATAAAAATAATTATATATTCATATTCTTAGAAAAATATATAAAAATTAAAATTAATATTTTTGTCAATTAAAAAAATTAAAATTAATTTTTGTTGGTAATTTTCTCAAAAAATCAAATAGATAATGAACAATGGAAAACATTTTCCACTCAAATTTCATATTTCAGCCGAACTCTAGAAAATATAGTTATTGTCTTGGAAAATGATTTTCTAAAAAATATAATCCGAAAATGTGATATTATTCACGAAATTAAATGGACCCTTAGACATTGCCCAAAGGGTCACTTCCCATATTCAGTCGGTTCCATGAAACTTGAAGAATAATTTGGGTTTGGCTTGTAGATAAGATTCTTCCATTGTTTGTCTCAAAGGTCGACATAACTGGTCCAAGGCCACGAATTGGGCTCGCAGCCTACATGAAGCCTAGTGACGGACCAGCCTGTCAAATTGGCCTGCTCAAGCCTCAAGGGTTATATATAGAAAAGAAGAAAGTAGCTAGGGGTGTGCAACTGGACCGGATATATTTGGGAACCAGACCAGCCCACTTGGAAAACAACATCGGGAATTGGTTCTTGTTGAAACCAGTTCGGGAACCGGTTTTGTAAGTAGATGTCCAAAACCTTATTTTTTATTTCCTGATTTCTATTATTACTCCAGCAATTGCATAATGTTTTTTCTCTTGGCTCTCTTAGACATGTATGGCACTCTTTCTTTATCGTTCCTCTTCCTCACTCGCTTCCCTCTCTCACTAGCTCCCCCTCGCATCGTCCGACGGACGGATGGCATTCCTCTTCGCCAAATTCTTGTGTACCCCGTGGATTGGCTCGCCTAACTTCTCTTTCATAGGAGGAATTATGCTTGCATAAATGAACAACTTCATGTAGTAGTTGTGGGAATAAGACTAATATTATACATATGTTTGTTGCTAATGTTTATACAATGTTATGATTTTTGCTTTGCCTCATGATTTTATTTATGATAATAGCCTTGTGAATCCTTAGTTTTTTATTTAGTCAGAAAGTTCATGTATTTATTTATTACAAGTGCTTAATGTTTCAATACAAATGAGGAGGATTATGTTATTTTCTAGGGTATTGATGTAAAAATTCGAAGACACATAGGATATCGGAAGGTTGCGAAACAAGTTCTAGTGGATATAGGGTTGACCTTAGAATTAGACTGGAAAATTAAGATGAGTCGGGTACAGGGTCTAATACAAATAGAATCGGGTATAGGGTCCAAAAAAAGGGAATCGGTTATAACAAGATCAAGTAAGAATCCAAGTTTAGACCTTACCCACCCCGGACCTAATCACCCCTATAAATAGCCATAGGCAGACATTTTCACAACCCCAACCCAACCCAACCCAACCCAACCCAACCCATACTTAAACGCAAATTAGGAATGTACTGTTTTGGACGTAGGAGGATCATCCAACAGCTGGTTCCTGGGCTATCCCACCTTGTCGGACTGTGCTTGGGGTTATGGCCTCACAACCCACACACACGCGCTTCCTTGAGTGCAAATTAGGAATGTACTGTTTTGGACGTAGGAGGCTCATCCAACAGCTGGTTCCCGGGCTATCCCACCTCGTCGGACTGTGCTTGGGGTTACGGCCGGAGCAGTCATCTTCCTGGCAACAAGAGAGGTCATCAACCAATGGCTTATCGCAATATAGTAGTCACTGGAGTCTTTTTTTGGACCAGAATGGTGGAGTAATTATTCGCCAGATGACATTCCAATCGGAATTAAAAAGAAAAAGGGAAGAAGAACCGAAAAATGAACTATTCCGAGAAGATGTGGGTTATTTCTTCAGTTCTAATGACTGTTGATGCGTGAACTACTTTTTTTTTGTCCTCCTAAAGTGCAGGCACCTGAAACAACATTTGAAACTGATAAGAAGTCCGACTTTGCAGAATCTTTGTCCCAATTATGAAGATGCAGAGCAAGAAAAGGCACCATTCATTTATTTTGTGGCATTCTCTCCATCGCTAGATTTAGATTTATGACTCTTTTCAACTACAGCAGCAGCTGCTGATGCTGCCTTCTCCAACCCCAGATTCTGTAACTCTTTAAGGAATCCATTGACATCAGCAGGACTAATTGCATGGGGGCTATGGGCAGGACCAGGAAACGAGCCGCTCGTCACTTCTTCCTTGTATTCAAGAAGAGATTTGTTGATAACATCCCCAACTTGGGCATACTGTTTACAGAATTTTGGCGTGACCTGTGAAAGCTGGGGTTCCTTTGCTTGAGTAAAATCAAAAGATGCTGAAAATGGAGATGAAGTACAGTTATAATAAAAGAAACAGACCTTGGCATGATGAGGGTGTTGGAGCATTCCAAGCAGATCATGGTTTACTAGAACATGCATCAGAGACGGAAAATTAGCCTAAATGCCCGTTCTTTAGAGTCTACTACCATTGTGAATGGAGCTGCTACACGGCCAGTCAGAAAATCAAAGCAGTTGAAGATAATCATAGCTGTCAGGTACGTGGGTGATGGAGATAGGCAATACAATATATAATTTGGCCTAAACAGATTTGATCATTCATTGCAGTTAGAGAAAGAAAGACTGCACCAATTGTTGCTAAACGTTACAGCAACTCTTCCCCCGATCAATTTCCCTTAGGTTTTCAACTTTATTTATTCCTAGTGCGGAGTAGGATCGATAAGAGTGAGAAAATTTGTCTCTTACTTTATCAACAACCGACGCTGAGTGTATTGCTACTACCAACAGAGGTAAGAAACTCCTATGGGTAAGAAATTTCAACAAGAGTTGTACTTAAAGGGGAGTAGCCTGTGGCAATCAATATTGCAAAAATATGTTATTTTATCAACAATTGAAGCTGTGTGTATTGCTATCACCATTAGAGGTAAGGAACTCTATGGAAAAGAAATTCCAATAAGAGCTGGACTTAAAACAAAGGAAGTTTCTTATGTATTGTGATAGCATGAGTGCTATTTATCCCAGTGAAAATTTGATGTTATATTCGAGATCGAAGCATATTGATGTGAAGTATTATTGGATCCGAGAAAAATTAGAAGAGAAACTCTTTCTACTTGAAAAAGTCAACACCAATGATAAATGCTACTTGAGAAAGTCGGCGCCACAACAAACCTTGCGAGGTGAAACTTAAGCTACTTGAGAAAGTTGACACCACAACAAACCTTGAGAAACAAATTGGGCATGATGAAACTTCCCGATGAGATTGAGGATTGTTAGTTGTGTCTAGGTCTTGGGATTCTTTTTCCCTAAAAGCTAGTTTAAAGTGCAAGACTTTTTCTCATACTTATAAACTGATCACCATTCTAATTCACAAACGATGTGGGATAACCCCAACAAAGAGAAGTGATCATTATTATATTGCGAAGCTAGTAGAACGAGGCAAGTTAGTTAACAACTTTACAAGCTCGATAATCTTGCATTATTGAACATTAATTACTTCTCTTTAACCTAATTGAGCACGCACATGTTCGCCCTAGAGGGGATGAAGAATCACTTTGAGTCCATGTTGAGGGCGAATCGTGAGGATCTGGGTAGGCAAGTGGACGTAGTCCGGGGAGAGAGTGAAGCTGTAGCGCTGCAGAATCATCGCGAGGGTGATTTTTGCCTCGGTCATCGTGAAATTCAAGCCCACGCAAGTCCGCGGTCCCAACCCGAATGGGAGGAATGCGGCGGCATCGTTGTTCGTAGCTTCGGTGATCCCTTCTGCGAATCTCTCCGGCTTGAAGAGATGAGAGTCGTTGCCCCAAATTCGAGGGTCGTGGTGAATCGTCAGGATCGGTATGTGGAGGGCGATGCCTGAAGGAAGAACGAGATTTCCCAATGTGACCTGTCTTTTGACTTTTCTAATGATGCCGGTGGCCGGAGGATATAGCCGAAGCGATTCGTTAAAGATCATCCCTACCTGGAAAAGATTCTAAAGATGAGGGTGCATGAACGATGAACAAAGCATGAAGAAAGCAAACCACATAGGCATACCGTTTTGAGTTTCATGATTCCTTCATGGTTGGGATCTTCATAGCCAAATACATCGGTCACCTCTTTTCTCGCCTCCTCTTGCCAATCCTTGTGAATTGCAAGGAGGAAGAGCGTCCAAGTGAGGGTGGAATTCGTGGATTCCTGTCCCGCGAAATAGAATGTCTTGCACTCGTCCACTAGATCATCAATCGTGATTCTCTTGCTCTTGTCTGGATCATGATAGGCCTTCAGAAGAGACCCTAAGAAGTTGTTCCCATAGTCATCCATTTCTCCCGTCTTCACATTCTCTTTTCGCTTCTCGATTATCCCCAACACCGCATAGTGTATCGCCTTTTCAAGTCTCTCAGACTTGATATCATCACTCGTTTTCCATATCTTTCTACAGAATAATAGAAAAACACAAGAACTCATTATTCGACTTTTGAACCAACCCGAAATTAGCACTGAAGCTCTATTAGAGAGTAAATAAAATCATAAATCTCATCGATGGCTGAAATATTGTCACAATTGATGCATGACAAAGAGGAAGCGTATTATGGCCAAACTATATCTCATTTTGAATGCAAAAAAATTTCAAAAAATCATTGTCATCTTGAAAAGCTATTGCCCTTTCTAATGAAAACAATTTGTCATGAAATATTTTTTGAGTGAGAAACAGTTCTGTTCGAAATGCAATATTCGCAAGAAATAAGAAATTTTTACCTAATTCCGGGAAGTCTTAACTTGAAAAGATTTCTGGATACAACAATAGTCAACTCGCTGCAAATTTGGAAAATCTTTCTCCCTTCCATGTAGCTGCTTCCGAATGCTGTCCTGGAGATAACATCCGATGTGATCGTCGCGAACTCTTTGAACAGTTCGACCTCTTTGGCTTCTAACTTCTGCCATCTCTCGAGCAGCGTGTGAACACTATCCACCATTGCTGGAATCATGCCCTGCATATTTACATTTGAGGATACTGCAGCAACTGTTCTCATGTATGTTCTAACTCAAATCTTGTTATGCATATATCACAAGACAGCATATGGTTAACTCATGTATCAACACGATGTAACAAGTTTTCCTCTTATGTCTGTCATTTGGCACGTCATAAAATCATGAAGTATCTAACCCAGATTGACTGGAAACCCAAGTTCATGCCGGATGATAGGATGGAAAACTACCTTTAAGCTTTCCCCATGGAAGGCGAGATGCGCCAACCTACGTTGCCTCGCCCATTTTTTGCCTTCGGTTGCCACAAGCCCGTCACCTAGAATCTTCTTGATGCCCTCTGGGAATTCTGGCTTTACATATGTTTTATCTCTGTTGCTAAGTACCTCTTTCACTAGCTCAGTGTCTGAGATAAATAGGAAAGCTTGAGGACCATACCAATGCAGGTAAATTCCCCCTACACACCGTATGGAGGCATGGTTTTAGCAAGAGCTTGAATATAAAAAAATTTAAATGCAATAAAGTTACGCTAGATCGACCTGCACGACTTATGACCAAGTGTATGTTAATTCTATGTTATATATTTATCAATAGATTAGTTAGATATTATAAAAGTAGGATCTGTGTTACCATATATTTTATTCCACTTGTAAATGTGAGGCTCAACGATGGGTAAAATCTCATGAGAGACATTCGTCATGGGCTCGTTCGTCTTCATCACGACATCCTTCTTCAACTTGGATATTTCCTTGGTGCAGCCATGGATGAACTTGTAGGGAGGACCTCTGATGCCTTGTGAAGCCATTGCCCTTTGAACTCGGATGGGTTCCCACCATAGCTTGTGAAGCAATTTCGTAAGAATTGAGGAAAGAAACAAAACCACAATGCTCAACAAGAAACCCAGAAAATCCATGGCTAATTGGCTTATTCCCAAAGTTGAAGGGGCCAAAAGGAAGAATTCTTATTGGGGAATACGGAATCGAAGTGCCCATTTTATAGCCACTTTATTGTGTGGAATCTCGGTTTTCGTATTGTTTAGAAATTTGAAATTGTAACACCTCCTCATTTATTTTATTTCATTCCATTTCGGTCCGTCGACTTTGGCGGCTTGACTGGACAGAGACGTAAATGGAGGCTGTTACTTCAAGATCATCCTTTGCTTGACTCAACCTGCTATGGGAGATTTCAAACTTGATATTGGGTTATAAAAATAAAGCAATCTTTTGAAGATTTTTCTTTCTTTTTTTTTTTCAAAATTATTAGGTGTCTAGTCGTATTCGAGCACAGTGACAATGTTAATTAAGCATGACGGTTTTGAGATCTTAGCAAGTTAAGTATATTTTTAGTAGATATCGAGTGTGAAAGTCCAAAGGAACTTGCATAATGAGTCAATTTCTTCAAAGATTTTGAGAGACAAAATCAATGATATCATATTAAATTACAAATAAAAATAAAACATTCAACAATGAAGTTTGATCTTTTGCGCATTTTAATAATATTCATTTCCATTGTCAACGCAACAAGTTATAAATTTTCATGTATTGTCCACTCTAATAATCATTTGAAGTCTAGCATGAAAGGAGGACTTGCTAAAGCTTCATTCATTTTCTCCTCGGAAAATTCATTTTTGCATGTTGTATTCTCATAATTCACTAAGGCAATGCTGGTGCGCGATGGACAGACATGAGTCCAATATTTTGATTTTCATAAAATTTGTCTAAGTGTGAGCGTCTTTTCATTTAGTCCATTTCACGGAGGAGTTGATAAAGTTTGCAGATGCAGGTCCATTTCTAATGCTAGGACATTGTTAGTTGTGAAGACAAGCAATCCAATCATAAAATAAACAAAATAGAACAATAAATTCAATATCTGATTTACATGGTTCAATTGATATGAAGAACGTCTATGAAAAGAGTAGCTTAGAATTCCATTATATACAATAGCGTTTAGTTCCACAATTCTTTACAAACTAATCTCTTAATTTAACATATGAATTCAAAAATCTTACTATAAGATTTAATCGATTTCAACACTCGGATTGTTTTAGGATGCAATTCATGAAGATGCAGATATTATTCACAAAGAAAAACTCACTTCTTATATAGAAAAAAATTTGGATAAAAAAATGAAACCTATTCAAATTAGCATACCCACTCTAACTAGAAAACTCCCTATTTAAGTTGAATTTTCTTCACCGTCTCAAAATCGAGACTTGTCTTCAATAATCTTCACCTCGACTCATTATTTGAGCCAACTCTCAATCACTTTGCTAGAAACTATGAAGCACAGACACGTTGCTTGTGCTTCCATGTCGTGTCCTACATGTGTTGGAGCGTGTTAGACACGTTGACATACTCAGACACGATCGGACAAGCGGTCAACGTGTGTCAGATTTTTCGACACATGGTAAAATACGTTTTGACACACGTGTTCGGAAGATGAGGGTGGAGGCGAGGGTGAGGGAGCAGAGATGAGGCCACGAGCGATGGCGCGAGACGGCTAGAGAAAGAGCATAGATTGAGGCGAGAGTCGCCATTTTGATGCTGCGATGGATCGGCGACGAGGCTGCAACTGCGAGGGAGAAAGGGCCGAAGGCAAGGTGGTACATGAGGATCGAGAGCAAGCAGAGATCGAGAGGAAAAGGAGAGGAAGGTGGTCGTGTGGCAAGGAGGAGGAGAAGGATCAAGAGAAAGAGGAGAGGAAGCGGGTCATGCGGCGAGGAGGAGGAGGAGAAGGATCGAGAGGAAGCGGAGAGGGAAGGGGGTCGTGCAACGAGTGACGAGGAGGAGGAAAATGAGGGTGTTGGCTAGGGTTTTTACTTTTTGATAAGGAAACTCAAAAATAATAATAAAAAAAGGGGGATATGATGGGTGATGGCGTGACTTTTAATTTTGGGGGGAGGGAAAGTGACATCTTGTGTCTAGTGGTGGGGGAGGGAAATAAAAATGAAATAAATTTGGGGGTAGGGGGAAATGGACGAGGTAAAGAAGGGAGTGGGGGTGGATCCTAGTGGGGATTTTTTTTTTTAAACGGAAAAATAAATAAATGAGATAAAAAAATAATTATGAAAAATAAAAGTACTGAATTTTGAATAATGATAAATTTTGATCATTGTAGAAGATCATTGATTTATTTAAATAAATTGATTCTATATTCTTATTAATCATTAGTTTCATCAATAACTTTTGTTAAAGTTAAAAACATGTTCCCAAACATGGATACGCATTAATTATGAATATGTCTTTCGAATTTTCAATTAATTGATTTATTAATATTATTAGTGTAAATTCATTGTATGCTCTTTTTTTTTTAATTAATTAATTAATTATGAATTTGAATCAAATTAATTAAAAATAAAAATATTTATTTAATATACAATATGTTCCAACGTGTTGAAATTCTCGATTTTTTAAAAATGACGTATCGACGTGTCGTATGTTGGCGTTACCTAGGCTAGAAATCTAAATTTTGCTACTACTCTCCCACAATCCTTCATGGGCTCAACTACCACAAATATCTTCCCAATCCAAGCCACACTTGAATTTCACCACGACTGCGGACCTTAATAGAATATCAACTCCACTTGCACCTTTAGCTATTCCGCAAGATTTTTAGACACAATCTCCTTCACCATAGATAAAACATACCTATTTTGTTGCATCCATATCTATCGAGAGACTAAACATGCATTATATTAAATTTAGTGGTTATAACAACTGTTGGTTCTATAAGCTCCATCTTGCTAAAAACACAATATGTGTCGATTATCGTGCTAGATAACAAATGTAACAAATAAATCTATCTAAATGTTACCACACTCACTCCTACCTAAGAGATTCCTCAAATGTAACTTATCTATTGACAACGGGTGAATTTAACTCCGTATATCAAAATGGATAGCTCCGCTCATCTTATGCATAGCCTAAATATGTACTTTCTTGTCGATACTAATTTTAATATAATATAGGCAATCAAATATTCTAACACTAGAATGATAAACGTTATTATCAAACCACACTTTCTCAGGAATTCAACATTTAATCGCTATTAATTAGGATCTCTTCACTATGTAACATGTTGTACTTAGCGCATCCAACAATAAATCTTTTGCCGATTCAATTCTAAATATTTTAATTTTGCTAATTGAGTTTCTCTACATAATTTTAGCTAGAAAATATTGAAGTGGATGCCAATTGTCTTATATGAAACAATTAACATTGAAACAATTTTTTATTAATATTTTTATACTTTTTACAAATTTATTTTTTTTCTTTTTCCTTTTTTTCCCATTTTCTTTCCTTCTCTTTTCTTTGTTTAATTTTACTATGGTTGATAAGGGTCACTAGACCCTCGTAGGTTGCGGGCTCACAGCCCTCGCCCAAACCATTACAGCCATGGGTGAGACAACCTTGCCAAGACCTATACGAGGTAGCTTCGCTAGTGGTCACAATGGCCTCGCTTGAGGTCGGCGAGGCTTGGTGACCCTCGCTTAGTGGCCAATAAGGGTCGTCAACCCTCACTGGCCAAAGTTCTAAAAAAGAAAAAAAGAAGAAAATAAAATAAAATAAAATAAATAGGAAAAGGAAAATAAAAAGAAATTTTAAAATTTAAATATAAATTTAAATATTATTAAAAAATATTTGAGTCAGCACTAGCCATGCCATATAGAAAGGCTGGTGTCTACGTCAGTGATTTGCAGACAAAATTGACCAGATGAATTTCAATTGGCAAAATGTGAAAAAGATTTAAGACGTAATTGATAAAATTAAAAAGTTTATGACCTCAATTGAAAATTGACAATTTTCCTAATCTCTTGCCACAGACTTAAATTAGACAAATTTAATAAGTTTTAGAATTTGATTATACTTTTAAAAATTTTAGAACTTATTTATACTTTGTGACAAGTTTTAGGACTTGATAGCATTTTCATGATAGATTTTAGAACTTTCAATGTACTTATCTTTTTTTTTTTCTCCCTATTTTACAATTGTGTTGGGCAAATTACAATGAACTCATGAAGATTATTATTATTATTATTATTATTATTATTATTATTATTATTATTATTATTATTATTATTATTATTATTATTTTGGCCCCCAACAACCCACCTCCTCTCCTACGCTTCTACACTTGCAGTGTCCCTATCTCTCTTCACCATAGACCGCAAGGACACCACAAAAGGATTCCACATGCCCACCCAACCAACCTCCTAATCACCCTGCTCATCGTCCACACTTTCCTCGCGAACTGTGGCAATTGAGGCCCACCTCGTTGTCATCGATCTTGGCAAGCCCCGTCGTGTGATCCCTAGGCTCATCGCCGAGGTACAATAAGTTTATGGCAACTGATGAGTTGTCCGAGTTTGAGATCTTAAGTAGGATGCACGATGAAGAAATGAAGAAGTTTGTGATAATTTTCTCATAACCAGATCATTGATGGGCTACTAAGGACAAGTCACTATCATGACCTCATTTCATAGCCCTTGCACACAGGCATGGACATTAATGGTTGGCGCTAAGTCTAGGCTTAAGCTTAGTCCGGGTTCTCCCAAACACACCAATTTATGACTTATAGTTCGAATTTTTAACCTACCCATTAAATTTCAATTCACGACTTATAGTTTAAATTTTTAACTTATCATTTTAGGGTGAATCGATTAAAAACCCAAGTAAAATATTAATAGAAATATTTTACTCTCGCACAACTAGAGAAACTATGATCGTGAGACTTGATTAAATTAGTTAAATAACTAATGTCTTTCCGATATCTAATCTTATTTAAACCTTGAAATTTGATTTTTTTTTATTTTGGATTTTCAAGAATCCATCATTTGTGGAGAAAATTAATTAAAAAATTAAAACATATTTCTAAATTGTTGGAAAATATATATTATTTTAAGATTTTTTTTTTTTAATTTTTTAAAAAGAAAATTTTTAAAAATAATATAATAAGCTAACCCGGGTTGACCCGATTTGGATTTGACCTGTTCGACCCAGCTCTCACTCTCTACAAATTAGGAGTGATTGGGTCTAGAGTGGGTAGGTTCCATATCTGGATCCTGTACCCGACTTTATTATAATTGGTTCCATTTTTTAAATCCTATACTTGATCATATTTGCATTGGACCCTATTTTGGAACCACCCTATTTTTCCAGTTCGGTTTCAAAGTTTACCCAATTTTCACTAGAACCTATTTTGCAGTCGCTTGATATTCTATATGATTTCGAATTTTATATTAATACACAAGAAAACAATATAATCCTTCTCCACTCCAAAGAAAGTCACTTGTATTTTCCACCATATTTCCCACTTTCATGTGATCTTTTTCTTAGTCCCCCATGACCCCAAACTCTCACTCCACTCCAACCAAGCAATTACACACCCCCACCATTAGTCTACTCCTCCTCCCCATGATGTTTGTAGCTGCCACTTTGCCATTGCCCTTTCCCCCCTCCCTCCTCCTCCTCCTCCTCCTCTCACCGACCCCCACCCCCCCCCTTTTGCCACCAACTCGCCTCTAGGGGTGAGCAGCGG
The DNA here is from genome assembly GCA_017140165.1 of Eucalyptus shirleyi. NCBI lineage: Eukaryota > Viridiplantae > Streptophyta > Magnoliopsida > Myrtales > Myrtaceae > Eucalyptus > Eucalyptus shirleyi. Next base: position 1,689,667 of record CM029454.1, read on the forward strand.
TCTAGGGTTGACCATGGACCGGCCCAACCCTCCCAATCTAGATCCGATTCCCAAGGGGACTGGGTCAGTCCTTGGTCCTGAAATTCCATGACCAACACTGTACGGGTTGGTCCTCGGTCCTAAAAGTTTTGGGTCGGTTCAACCCTAAACCCACCCTATATATTATATTATATTATTTATAATTTTTTTATATATTCAAACTTAAGTAAAATGTCTGTTATATTATATTATATTGAGATGTTCTATCAATAACACTAATAGTAATTTCAATTTAAAACTTTTGTTGAGTATTAATTATATGTCGTTTGTTTTGTTTTCAGGTGTTTAGAAGTTCAAGTGAATTAACAAGATGTGAAGTTATATATTCATGGTTTATATTAAGTATTTTGAACTTTTTATGGTTTAATTGTATTTTACTAATGAATTTCAACTACACTTTGCTTTTCAATTTGTGTCAAATGATAGAAGTTTTTGAAGAGTAGAGTAGTACTGCAGTTACTATGGTGATTTGCTAGTCAAGTGATGTAAAACTCATTTTTGGTTGAGTGGACTCTATATGATCAAATGCTAGTCAAGTGGTGTGAAACTCATTTTTTAGTTGAGTGGACTCTACATGATCAAATACAGGAAAACACTTTTGCATATGGTGTTATGAATATTAAAGATAGATGATTACAAGAACTTTCCATCTTGTTCCATATCTCGATGAGCGGTTAGCAGGTATGAAATTTCTATTATTGTGTCATCTTAAATTTGCTAAATATGTATTGATATTTATAGTTTAGTTGTACAATGCTGCATTGTCGATGGATGTGTAATTTGAATTTGTAGGTTTGCTTTTTTAGAGAGTATAAAAAAAAAGACGAAAAAAATTATTAATCGGTCCTGGGTTGACCCTAGAACCGGACTGAACCCATTGGGTCGGTCCAGTCCTTGGTCCCAAGCTCAATAGGGTCGGTCCTCGATCCTAAAAATTGAGGACCGACATTGTACGAATTGGTCCTAGGGTTAGGGGGTGGCTCGGACCAACCCGGACCATACTCACCCCTACTCGCCCCTCCAGTCCTTCCTCCCCTATGACACCGTCATTCTCCTCTCCTTCAGGTCCCGCGTGACCTTGACAACCGTCTCCTCTTCGCCCTCAACAAGCACTTTGACTTCTACAAGTGGCGGCACATGAAGTGCATTGAGGGCCGCGTTGTCTGCCTTGCCCTCTCGACCTCCAGCCTCCATAGCTTCCTCATTCTCGCAAAGCTTAGATCAACCAATCCTTCGGAATCAAACCTCCAACCCTTCCAAAAAAGCAAAGGGAGAAAGATTAAATTTTGAAGTCACTTCACTCGCTCTAGATAGCTTCGTCGGAGCCACAAGCTACAAAAGAGAGGAACGAATTGGATTGCATTCCTATAGCATTGATGGTGGCAAAAACTAGAGGCAAATCAGCTGGCAATTGGCAAGGGTGCGGCCAATTTAGGGTTGTTGTGATTGAGAGAGAGAGGACCAAGGTCACACGAACTTGAAGAGAGAGATAGAGAGAGATGACCAAAGTTTTGTGGGATTAGGGTTTTCTTTTTTAAAGAGCGGGGAAAAATTGGTTCCAAAACCAATCCGGTTCTACGTAGGTCTTAGAACCTGTTCTCGGACCGGTTTCAATGGGACCCAATTTTCAATCCTATTTTCTGGGTGGGGCGGTCTGATTCTTGGGTAGACACGATCTGGTTGCACACTCGTACTCCGAACACCTAGCATGGCAAGAGATCACTTTTTCCCTCTTTTTTTTTTTCCTCCTCTTTTGTTATTTGCTTCCTTTGTCTTTTTTTTTTTTTTTCCATCTTGCTTCTTCTCTCCCTCCCTCTCTCTCTCTCTCTCTCTCATGCTGTCAGACTAGCAAGGCAAGAGACCGTAGGACCATCCGCCGACCTTGTGTACCAAGCCAGCACCGTTGGCCACATTCGACCCCCGCTTTCATCACTGCCTGCCGCAACACACATGACATGCAAAGAAACCGCACGCTACTCCACGGTCCACCGATGGGAACGGAGGTCCACAAACATGTCAAATGATCAACTAGCGCTCAGAACAAAACCAAAATCACGGGAAATCTATACAAGCTTGTTTCAGGCATTTTAGCGAACACATGGAGGGTGTTGGCTAAAGGGAATCTTTAGACTTGCTCGGCACGCAAACTCGACCAAATTAGAGAACAACGGACCAGCAAAACTTGACGTCAACCATGGGACGATTCGTTTACGTACAATATAAATACGAGAGTCAGCAAGCTTCAGCCATAAACGGAGGACACAAACGGACGCCTAACTCGAGCATTTCAGCAAACAATTAATATTCGCATACCGAGGAGTAAAAAACGGGGACGACCGAGCCCGAGCCCAAGCTCGAGCCCGAGCTCGAGCGCGGACTCGCAGCAATCAACATGCTAAGCCTCGAGACCACAGTACGTACACAAATAAAGCAGGAAACTCGCACGAACCGGACAACGGCTGCCTGGTCCGGCGAGCCCGAAACACAGCATAGGCACGAAGAAAAAGGGCGGTCGGCCGACGGTCCCTACCCGGCTCAAGGCGTCGGACGGCGGACAAGCCCAACGATCGGGCTACGTCCGTCCGCCTCCCGCGCCCTCGAGGCGGGATCCTTGGAATGCCGATCCCGAGACGAGACGATCTGAGAGAGAGAAAGAAGAGATTCCGAACGCGACCTCTCCCGATTTCTCTCCCTTTGATCTCCTAGCAGCCCTCTATCTAATAGGCGAGGAGAGTCCAGTCGACGAGGGGTCTCGGCTGCGGGCCTTGGCACGCCGACCGGCCCCGGGGTAGCCGAACCAGTGTCCCATCCCCTCTTCTCCACGAAGGCCTGCTCGGCACTGAAGGCGACGTACCCTCCGTCGGGGTTTCTCGCCGGATTTCGCGCTGCTCCGTCCGGCGGCATTGATGGCGCGTCCCCCTCCGTCGCCGGTCTACCCTGCTCTGCCTCGGCAGCGCGTCCTCCGCGCGCGCGCGGAGGAAAGGAGGAGGAAGAAGAAAGAGAGAGGGCCGGGCCGCGGAAGGGGGAGCGGACCGAGGAAGAGATGGGCCCTGAGCCCATGCCGGGGGTGGGGGGAGAGAAGAAAAAAGGGGCTGGGCTTTCGCCCCAGCACCCCAGCCCTCTCCCCCCCTTTTTTTAAATATATAAATATATTAAAAAAAATTATTTATCCGAAATGCAGTAAAATGAGGGAAAATAAAATAGAAACTAAACCTTAGGAGATGCAAAAAATATTAATACCTAGGTGATGCGACAATCATTTTCTGTTTGGGTCAAATTGGTCTCTAATTTTTTATGCAATTTAATTATAAATATTTAGCCAAAATCTATGTGTCAACAGTTACTTGTATTTGTCATTATCTATTTAACGTCTTGATAGAAAGTGGTTATCAACCTCCCTTCTCATGCTGATCATTATTACTGCTTACAAACGAAGGAAAATGAAACCAAGGATAGGATACACGAAGCATAAAACAGCATTGAAGGCAGTGGTCACTGACGGAGCGTGAAACAAGGGGAACGAGGCATGCTACATGACAACTTTACGAGCACGATGACCGTGCATTATTGAACGCTTATCCTTTTCTTACTCTAATGTAACACGCACGTATTCACACCTAGAGGGGATGAAGAATCACTTTGACTCCATGGTGAGGGCGCATGGCGAGGATCTGGGTCGGCAAGTGGATGTAGTCAGGGGAGAGAGTGAAGCTGTAGCGATGCAGAATCATCGCGATGGTGATCTTCGCCTCGTTCATCGCGAAATACAGGCCCACGCAGCTCCGTGGTCCCAAGCCGAATGGGAGGAACGCGGCGGCGTTGTTGTTTGTAGCTTTGGCGATCCCTTCCGAGAATCTCTCTGGCTTGAAAAGACGCACGTCGTCGCCCCAAATTCGAGGGTCCTGGTGAATCTTCAGGATCGGTACGTCGAGGGTGATGTCCGGAGGAAGAAGGAGATTTCCTAATGTGACTTGCCTTTGACTTTTCTAATGACGTGGATGACAGGAGGATACAATCGAAGCGTTTCGTTAATGATCATCTCTACCTGAAAAGACAACCACATTTACAAAAACATGAGTATATGGACTATGTTCGTGAAAAGACAACTAGTTACATACAGTTTTGAGTTTCATGATTCCTTCATGATTGGGATCTTCATCGCCAAATACATCGGCCACCTCTTTTCTTGCTTCTTCTTGCCAATCTTTGTGAATTGCAAGGAGGAAGAATGTCCAAGTGAGGATGGAATTCGTCGTTTCTTGTCCTGCTAAATAGAACGTCTTGCACTCATCCACGAGATCATTGATCGTGATTCTATTACTCTCATCTGGATCATGATAGGCCTTCAGAAGAGATCCTAAGAAGTCGTTCCCATAGTCGTCTATTTCTCCTGCATTCAACTTCTTCTCTCGCTTATCGATTATCCCTAACACCGCATCGCGTATTGCCTTCTCCAGTTGGTCGGACTTGATTTCATCACTCGTTTTCCATATCTTACTATAAAAAGAGAAACATGAATTGACTTTTAAACCAAGCCAAAATTACTATTACCACTGAGGCTTTATTCACCTGAAAAAATAGATTTAGCAAAATATAAAGACCCTAATGTTCACAAGAGAAAAAAAACAAGTACCTAATTCCAGGAATTCTTAATTTGAAAAGATTTCGCGATACTATAATAGCCAACTCTCCCAACATTTGGAAAATATCTCTCCCTTCAATGTAGCTGCTTCCAAATGCTGTCCTGGAAATCACTTCCGACGAGATCGCTGTAAACTCTTCGAACAACTCAACCTCTTTGGTTTCTAAATTCTGCCATCTCTTGAGCAGCATGTGAACACTATCCACCATTGCTGGAATCATGCCCTGTATATTCACAATTTATGGTGCAATCAGCAACAGTTCTCTCGCACGTTCTAAGCCCTTGCGTGGCTTACAACGTACATACTCAATTCTTGTTATGCATATATAACAAGACAGTATCTGGTCAAAATCATGTATTAACACGAGTCAACAAGTTTTCCTATTATGTCTATCATTTGGCATATTACAAAATCACAATATATCTAACACAAATTGACGGGAATCCAGACGTGGACAATTGATTTCTAAGGAGCACAATAAAAGTTTACCTTCAAGCTTTCGCCATGGAAGGCGAGATGTGCCAATCTACGTTGCCTTGCCCATTTTTTGCCTTCAGTACTCACAAGCCCATCACCGAAAATCTTCTTGAAGTCTTCTGGAAAATCTGGCTTCACATATGTTTTATCTCTGTCGTTAAGTGCCTCTTTGACTAGCTCAGTGTCTGAGATATGTAGTTGAGCTTGAGGACCATACCAATACAGATAAATTCCCCCTACATACCGTATGAAGGCATGATTTTAGCAAGGACTTGAACATAAAACAATTTAAATACAATAAAGTTGCACTAGACGGACCTACATGACTTATAGCCAAGTGTATATTAAATAACCATGCCAAGTAGTATTTTCACCCAATGCTATATTATATATTCATCAATAGAAAAGTTATATATTATTTCTTATTATAAAAATAGAACCTAAATTACCATATATTTTATTCCACTGGTGAATGTGAGGCTCAACGATGGGTAAAATCTCATGAGAAACATTCTTCATGGGCCCGTTCGTCTTCATCATGACATCCTCCTTCAATTTGAATATTTCCTTGGTGCTGCCATGGATGAACTTGTAGGGAGGGCCTTTGATCCCTTGTGAAGCCATTGCCCTTTGTACTCGGATCGGTCTCCACCATAGCTTGTGGAGCAATTTGGTAAGAATTGAGGAGAGAAAAAAGCCGAAATGCCCAACAAGAAACCCAGAAAATCCATGGCTAATTGGGCTTATTTCCAAAGTTGAGGGGCGGAAAGGAAGAATTCTAATTGGGAGATACGAAATCGAAGTGCCCATTTTATAGCCACTTTATTGCGTGAAACCTTGGTTGTCGTATTTGTTTAAAATTTGAAATTGCCACACCTCCCCATTTATTTCATTTCATTTCATTTCAATCCGTTCACTTTGGTGGCTTGACTAGACAAAGACGTAACGGAGGTGGTTACTCCAAGATTAGGGAAAATTCCAAATAAGGACCCGAAGTTAACCAATTTTCTCAGATAAGGACCTGAAATGAACTTAGTGTCTAATAAAGACATAAAGTGGATCCATTGTCTCAAATAAGGACCCGAAGTAAACCGATTTTCTCAAATAAAAACCCAAAATAAACTTTGTATCAGATAAAAATCTAAAGTGAACCCATTGTTTCAAATAAGGACCTCAATTCCAAATAATAATCTGAGCTTATTGGTTAGCCAAATATTCATTGGCTATCAAGCATGTGACATTTCCAATGATCGGAGTTTGGGCAATTTTGTCCAAAAAATATATATGGAAAATTAACAAATCCTAAAACAGAAAAAAAAAAAAAACTCTAGGTTTTCCACGGTCTCCATGTTTCTTGTACCCATCCTCTACAAAGTCGAAGACCCAAATTCTCCGCCGGTTGAGGCACAAATTCAAAAACAAGAAGAAAACTAGAGACTTTTTTTTTGCAAAGACCCAAATTCTCTTTTGGTGGAGCAAGGTGAGGAGTAGTGAGGGAGAAGAAAGAAGAAAACATAAACATCTAAATAGATAACCTAAATTTAATTAATATAGAATTTTCCTTTTTTTTTCCAATAACACATTTCTAACAAAATTGGCCCTATTTTAATTGTTGGAAAATGTTTACCGGTGAGCTAAGGTCCTCAATTGAGATTAACTTGATCACTTTGGGTCCTTATTTGACACAAAATTCACTTCGGGTTCTTATTTGAAATAATAGGTCCACTTTGGGTCCTTATATGATACAAAGTTCACTTTAGGTATTTATTTGAGAAAATAGATTCACTTCGGGTCATTATTTGGAATTTTCCCCAAGATTATGCTTTGGTTGATTCAACCTGCCACCTCATTGGGAGATTTCAAACTTAATATTGGGATGGAAAAGTAAAGTATACTTTTGAAGATTTTTTTTCCTTTTTCCAAGTGCTAGGTGTTTAGTCTTTTTTGAGCATAGTAACAATGTTAGTTAAATGTGACAGTTCCGAGATCTCAGCAACATAAGTATATTTTTTGTAGATATCGAAGTGTGAAAGTACAACAGTACTTGCATAATGAACTAGTTTCTTCAAAGATTTTGCGACAAAATCGATGAAACCGTATTACTCTACCAATAAAAATGGGAATAAGCTCACTAGACGTCGTAAAATTTATCATGAAGATGTAATGAAGTCCTAAAATTTTCAAAAAATGCAATTGAGCCTTAAAACTTATCACGTAATTGCAATCGAGTCCTAAAATTTTCAAAAAATGCTATTAATGAAAGGATTTAATTTGACTTGACTAATTTAACAAGTTTTATGACTTGATTTTACATTTTGAAAATTTTAGGATTCGTTTGCACTTTCGTGACAAGTTTTAGAACGGACTTGTATTTTTGAAAAGTTTTATGACTAAATTACACTTGGTTAACAAGTTTTAAGACTTCCAATACACTTATTCCATAAACATAAAAGCTTCAATAGTGAAGTTAGATCTTTTGCACATTTTAATGAAATTGGTTTCCATTATCAACGTTACAATCTATAAATTTTCATATATTGTCAACTTCATTCATTATCGAAAGATCCAGCACAAAAGGAGGACTCGCCAAAGCTTCATTCTTTTTCTCCTCGAAAATTGCATTTTTGCTTGTTGTATTCCAATAATTCACGTGGGCAGTGCTGGTGCGAGATGTTCGGACATGACCCTAACATTGAAATTTTGTCTGAGTGTCCTTTCGTTTAGTCCATTTCAAGGGAGAATTTATAAAGTTTGCACGTGCAAGTCCATTTTTTAAAGCTATGATGTTGTCAGTTGTGAAAACAAGCGATTGAAATAAACAGAGCAAGACTATGCATAGGATACCCGAGTTATATTGTTCGATCGATATGATGTATGTTCATAGGAAGAATAGCTCAGGACACTATAATAAATCTAACGATACAACAGATATTACAACACACTCGAATTGCTTAAACATTCTGAGTGCTTTTCAACTCCCAATTATACTCAATAACTCACATGGTGTTCGGCTCCGCAATTTCTCACGAATTGATCTCTTAATCTCACAAACAAAGTTACAAGTCTTACCGCAAGATTTAATCGACTTCAACACTCTCAGATTGTTACAGGAGTAATTCACGAAGAAGTCACATTTTGGATACTCTTCACAAAAAAAAAAAAAAAAAAAAAGAAAAGAAAAGAAAAGCTTACTTCTTATATAATAATATTTGGATAGAAATTAGGAAACTTATTCAAATTAGGATACTCACTTAAACAAGGAGACTCCCTATTTGAGTCAAGCTTCCTTCACCATCTCAAACTCGAGAATATCTTCAACAATCTTCACTTTGGCTCGATATTTGAGACAACTCTAAATCACTTTGCTAGAAATCCAAACTTCACTATAACTCTCCTATAACCTTTCATGGGCTCAATTGCCACAAACATCTTTCCAGTTTAAGCTGCACTTGAATTTCGCCACACTGTAGATCTTATCATAACACCAACTCCACCTACACCTTTAACTTATGCACAAGGAAATGCTTACCTTAGAGCAATGAAAGCATATGCAATGTTAGTTAGATTTTCACATTAACGACGTAAATATGATTTATAATTAACAAGCAATTCACTTAATACTTTTAGGCTTTTCGTTTATCTAATGAAAATCATTCTTAACATGACATAAGACATGATTTATTTAAATGTCTTAATCCTAACAACAATTAAACACATTATTCTAGCAAGATGGACGGATTCATGGAACCATTCTAATATGATGACGTGCAAAGCATGCGTACTCTAATGTGACACTCAATTTTTGTGTGCCGGACACCCCAAGTACCAAAATTTGGCATGGATGAATACTTAAGTGCTAAAACTTTCAAAAAGTACATTTAATTGACAAAATTAGAGAAGAAATGAACATTTAAGTACTAACAACGATTATTTCCTATCAAACTACTAACCTAGCTTTTTCCGACGAGATTTGTTATTTTTAAAAAAATTATCCACTTGGCACTGACGCGGCTAGATAATTCCAAAACCACTTTGTTTTACCCCTAAATTTGATTTTTGAGATAAACATAAATTAAATTAAAAAAAAAAATTGAAGCTGAACAAGATGCGAAGTTGAAGCTGAAACCCCAGTCTAGCAAAAGTAGTGCAGAAGCTGACAAACACTGGAAGAAATCATCTTACGGTCTCTTAAGTTGACCAGAACTTGTGTGACGTTGGAGATCAAGAGTGACGGAAGTGGGAGAGAACAGAACGCTTTCTAAATGAACAGGGAATATCTAGTGCAAACAAATTCGCTGTTCTCCTCTGTAAACTGATGCAAGCGAATGCAGAACATCCAGACCCATTTGTACCTCTTGGGTAAAAAAAAAAAAACTAAGATGCTCATCAAACAAGCCGAAAGAAAAGAATCAAGATGCTATCAAGCATGCAATGATGTGTTATCATATATATACATAGAGTAAGTTACTCCTAAAGAAGAATATAATAGTAAAGATGTAAAAAAGAAAAAGAAAAATAAGTTGAATAAAAAAATGGTATAATAGCTAGTCAAACTCAGGAGCAATTGGGGGGAAAGAACATAGCCTTTCGTTCATGGACTGCCACGAAATGATGCATATTCCAACAATGATGAGCGATATCAACACGCATGTAAAAAAGTCCGATCTCCCCTTTTCACGGTCGGCAATTCCTCCATCTGTGTCCACCGAAACAACAGAGCAAATCATGACTTGGATAAATAAATAGAAAAAAAGATCAAGAAAACAATTCATTGAAGCCAAACAGGGTTAAAATCAAACTTGGATCGACTTTTCCATCATAAAAGGAAATGGAAATAAAATGTGAAAAAGGCCGTTTGCTCTTAGCAATTTCACAGTATCTTGTTTAGTCTATTTTCTGGGTGGGGCGGTCCGATTCTTGGGTAGACATGGCTGCGTTTGGGAGTAGCTTCTCAAGGCTACTTTGAAGCCCCAAGGATTTTTGAGCCAAATATGGGGTGTTTAGCAAAGAATTTTCAAAGCCCCTTTGCAAAATATTAGCCTTGTGAAGGCTGAAAGCCCAAGGCAGGTGGGGGGCTGCCTTGGGCTTTCAGCATGCCGAAAATGCTGAGAGTGAGGGGTTAAAAAAAAATTTTCTCCCTAAATTATCCTTGTCGATTCTTCATTTTTCCGGTTTTGCCCTTTCATCGTCTTCTTCTTCTTGGGTACTGTTCATCTTCTTCGCGGAGACCTTGCTCGCGCCGGCCACTGTGCCGGCAGCCCTCGACCGTGCCAGCACCACCCGCACCGGCACCCGAGCCGCCGACCACCGTGACGCCAGCCCTCGACCGCACCAGCACCACCCGCGCCGGCGACCCGCGAGCCCTCTCTGCTCCACTGCCGCTGCGCCTCCACCAGATCTGAACCCGAGCGGACCACTGCCCCTTTCGAACCGCACCTGCAGCTCGCGACCCAGCACCTGAGGCCCTCACCGCTCGACTGCTGCTGTCCCGATCTCGCTGCTTGAGTGCCCCGACACCAGATCTGAGCTCGCCTCCGCCCGACGCCGTCGCCGCCTAGGAGCCCACGACCCAGCGCCTGACTCTACCGCGCCAGGACCTCCGCCTCAGCAGCTCGCCTCCGTCGCGCCTATGCCCACCGTCCTCCGCTCGGTCGCCGACCCCCGCGCCCCGCTGTGACGCTGGTTTTCTCCCTTCGCCGGAGCCCGACGCCACCGCGCCTGGCCACCACCGCCCGCGAGCGGTTGCCGGCAAGGTCCTCCCGCGACCCCAATGCCCTGGATCTACGTCGCGGCGGGTTGCCGGAGGTTGAGGCAGTGTCGCACGACCTCGCCGCCCTAGATCCGGGGTGGCCGGAGGTCGTGGCGGCGTCGTGTGACCTTGGGCAGCCTTTGCCGGTGGTCTTCGAGGGTCGCTTGACCCCAGGTAGCCCTCCCCAATCGTCTCCGGGGCTGCCTGAGTCAGATGTTGGCTGCCGGCGACAAATTTCGATCACCGGTGTTCGTTTGCCCGCGGTCAATTTTTTATTTATTTTTCTTTTGATTATTTTTTATCACAAAAAGTTCTTTGTAAATGTAATTTCTCCAAACACCATTTTCTTTCAAAAATACTTCACAGTGCTTTCAAATTATAATTTACCAAACACAATTGCATTTTGGAAAACACCATCGGCCAGGCGCCTTGATTTCCCTAAAGACTTTCCCCAAAAGCTTTCCCAAACGCACCCATGATCCGATTGTACACCCGTACTCTGAACACCTAGCATGGCAAGAGATCACTTCTTCCCGATTTTTTTTTTTCCCTCCTCTTTTGTTATTTGCTTCCTTTGTCTTTTTTTTTTTTTTTTCATCTTGCTTCTTCTCTCCTTCTCTCTCTCTCTCATGCTGTCAGACTGGCTAGGCAAGAGACCGTAGGACCATCCATGGACCTTGTGTACCAAGCCAGCACCGTTGGCCACATTCGACCACCGCTTTCATCACCGCCTGCCGCGACACACATGACGTGCAAAGAAACCGCACGCTACTCCACGGATGGGAACGGAGGTCCACAAACATGTGAAATGATCAACAAGCGCTCAGAAAAAGGGGCTGGGCTTTCGCCCCAGCACCCCAGCCCTCTCTCCCTTTTTTTAAATATATATTTTTTTAAAATTATTTATCCGAAATGCAGTAAAATGAGGGAAAATAAAATAGAAACCGAACCTTAGGAGATGCAAATAATATTAATACCTAGGTGATGCGAAAATCATTTTCTGTTTGGGTCAAATTGGTCCCTAATTTTTTTATTTAATTTAATTATAAATATTTAGCTAAAACCTATGTGTCGACAGTCATTTGTATTTGTCATTATCTGTTTAGCATCACTTACATGATCTTGATAGAAAATGGTTATCAACCTCTCTTCTCATGCTGATCATTATTACTGCTTACAAACGAAGGAAAATGAAACCAAGGATAGGATACACGAAGCATAAAACTGCATTGAAGGGAGTGGTCACTGACGGAGCGTGAAACAAGGGGAGCGAGGCAAGCTACATGACAACTTTACGAGCACGATGACCGTGCATTATTGAACGCTCATCCTTTTCTTACTCTAATGTAACACGCACGTATTCACGCCTAGAGGGGATGAAGAATCACTTTGACTCCATGTTGAGGGCGCATGGCGAGGATCTGGGTCGGCAAGTGGATGTAGTCAGGGGAGAGAGTGAAGCTGTAGCGCTGTAGAATCATCGCGATGGTGATCTTCGCCTCGTTCATCGCGAAATACAGGCCCACGCAGCTCCGTGGTCCCAAGCCGAATGGGAGGAACGCGGCGGCGTTGTTGTTTGTAGCTTTGGCGATCCCTTCCGAGAATCTCTCTGGCTTGAAAAGATGCACGTCGTCGCCCCAAATTCGAGGGTCCTGGTGAATCTTCAGGATCGGTATGTGGAGGATGATGTCCGGAGGAAGAAGGAGATTTCCTAATGTGACTTGCCTTTCGACTTTTCTAATGACGTTGATGACAGGAGGATACAATCGAAGCGTTTCGTTAATGATCATCTCTACCTGAAAAGACAACCACATTTACAAAAACATGAGTATATGGACTATGTTCGTGAAAAGACAACTAGTTACATACAGTTTTGAGTTTCATGATTCCTTCATGATTGGGATCTTCATCGCCAAATACATCGGCCACCTCTTTTCTGGCTTCTTCTTGCCAATCTTTGTGAATTGCAAGGAGGAAGAATGTCCAAGTGAGGATGGAATTCGTCGTTTCTTGTCCTGCTAAATAGAACGTCTTGCACTCATCCACGAGATCATTGATCGTGATTCTCTTGCTCTCATCTGGATCATGATAGGCCTTCAGAAGAGACCCTAAGAAGTCGTTCCCATAGTCGTCTATTTCTCCTGCATTCAACTTCTTCTCTCGCTTATCGATTATCCCTAACACCACATCGCGTATTGCCTTCTCCAGTTGGTTGGACTTGATTTCATCACTCGTTTTCCATATCTTACTATAAAAGGAGAAACATGAATTGACTTTTAAACCAAGCCAAAATTACTATTACCACTGAGGCTCTATTCACCTGAAAAAATAGATTTAGCAAAATATAAAGACCCTAATGTTCACAAGAGAAAAAAAACAAGTACCTAATTCCAGGAAGTCTTAATTTGAAAAGATTTCGCGATACTATAACAGCCAACTCTCCCAACATTTGGAAAATATCTCTCCCTTCAATGTAGCTGCTTCCAAATGCTGTCCTGGAAATCACTTCCGACGAGATCGCTGTAAACTCTTCGAACAACTCAACCTCTTTGGTTTCTAAATTCTGCCATCTCTTGAGCAGCATGTGAACACTATCCACCATTGCTGGAATCATGCCCTGTATATTCACAATTTATGGTGCAATCAGCAACAGTTCTCACGCACGTGCGTACATACTCAATTCTTGTTATGCATATATAACAAGACAGTATATGGTCAAAATCATGTATTAACACGAGTCAACAAGTTTTCCTATTATGTCTATCATTTGGCATATTACAAAATCACAATATATCTAACACAAATTGACGGGAATCCAGACGTGGACAATTGATTTCTAAGGAGCACAATAAAATTTTACCTTCAAGCTTTCGCCATGGAAGGCAAGATGTGCCAATCTACGTTGCCTTATCCATTTTTTGCCTTCAGTACTCACAAGCCCATCACCTAAAATCTTCTTGATGTCTCCTGGGAATTCTGGCTTCACATATGTTTTATCTCTGTCGTTAAGTGCCTCTTTGACTAGCTCAGTGTCTGAGATAAGTAGTAGAGCTTGAGGACCATACCAATACAGATAAATTCCCCCTGCATACCGTATGAAGGCATGATGTTAGCAAGGACTTGAACATAAAACAATTTAAATACAATAAAGTTACACTAGACGGACCTACATGACTTATAGCCAAGTGGATGTTAAATAACCATGCCAAGTAGTATTTTCACCCAAGGCTATATTAGATATTCATCAATAGAAAAGTTATATATTATTTCTTATTATAAAAATAGAACCTAAATTACCATATATTTTATTCCACTGGTGAATGTGAGGCTCAACGATGGGTAAAATCTCATGAGAAACATTCTTCATGGGCCTGTTCGTCTTCATCATGACATCCTCCTTCAATTTGAATATTTCCTTGGTGCTGCCATGCATGAACTTGTAGGGAGGGCCTTTGATCCCTTGTGAAGCCATTGCCCTTTGTACTCGAATCGGTCTCCACCATAGCTTGTGGAGCAATTTGGTAAGAATTGAGGAGAGAAACAAAGCCGAAATGCCCAACAAGAAACCCAGAAAATCCATGGCTAATTGGGCTTATTTCCAAAGTTGAGGGGCGGAAAGGAAGAATTCTAATTGGGAGACACGAAATCGAAGTGCCCATTTTATAGCCACTTTATTGCGTGAAATGTTGGATTTCGTATAGGTTAAATATTTGAAATTGCAACACCTCCGCATTTATTTTATTTCATTTCATTTCAGTCCGTTGACTTTGGCGGCTTGACTGGACAGATATACAAATAGATTTTATAGCCAGGAGAATTACCAAAAAAGTCATAAACCTATAACAATTGTGTCAGTTCAGTCCTAAATTTTTTTTTTATAGCTAAATTAGTCCTAAACCTTTTACAATTGTGCCAATTCAGTCCATCTGGCTAAAATTGGCCAGCCGGCGCTGACATGGACACCGGTCATTCGGTGAATGCTGACGTGGCATTTTAAAAAAAAATTTTAATTTTTTTTCGAATTGTTTTTTTAAAAATGAATTTTTTATTTCTTTTTTTTTTCCTATCATCTTCTTTGCCTCCTGGCCGGCCGGAGGCGAGGGCCAGTGAGGTCAGCCTCGCTGGCCAATGGCGAGGCTCGCCCCCACCGGCCGGAGGTGAGGGCCGACGAGGTCAACTTGCCGGCCACTGGCAAGGGTGAGACCCCGCCAAATCTAGCGAGGTCAGCCTTGTCGGCTATTGACGAGGGTGAGGCGGAGATCTCAGATCTGGCCGGAGGGGACGAGTTCTGGGTAGGGGAGTTCCAGATCTATGAAGAGGGGTTGGAGAGAGGAAGAGAAACTAGAGAAGGGGGCCAGATTCGAGCAGGAAGGAGGTGCCGTCGATGCTGCCCGAACCCTTGATGCCATCGCTGCACTGGATCTCCATCGCATCGCTATCGCCTGCCAGCATCTGCTTTAGTGTAGCCCCGATGCTATCCCAGAGACAAATCCCTGCTGTCTGTCTCCGTCGCAGCAGCTGACGCCATCTCGCTGACCAGCAACGTCGCCATGCCGTACCCTCGCTACGAGTAGGTGACAAGCTGCTGCCCAATGCGTTGTCGCTGTTGTCTTCCCCCAAAACCCTATCGGCTGCCACGTCTCGGTCACGATTGGCCTAGCATACTCCGCACTTATTGCAACCGTGCCGCGTGCCCCGTTGCCGTCCGCTATGTCGCCACCGCTCGGTCACTTCACACGAGAGAGAGAGAGAGAGAGAGAGAGAGAGAGAGAGAGAGAGAGAGATAGTCGCCCGAAGATTCTCCGGTTGAGGAGGTCGCCTCGCCGCTCCCTCAAAACCTTCCTCTCTCTCCGCCTCAATCCGTGCCTTGCGATTGCGCCTCCGAAGTGCGAGTGAGCTCGCGGCTTCCGATCGCCACCGCATTGTGGACGGCCGGCGAGGTTGCCTTACCGGCCACTGGTGAGGTCGACCCTCGCCCTGGCTGGGCGAGGCCCTGCCGGATCTGGCAAGGGCCGAGCTCGCCAGATTTGGTGGGGCCTTGCCCTCGCCAATGGCCGACGAGGCTAGCCTCGCTGGCCCTCACCTCCGGCCGGCACCAGCCGGCCAGGAGGCAAAGAAGATGATGGGAAAAAAAAAAGAAAAAAGAATAACAAAATTCGAAAAATATTAAAAAATTAGAAAAATTTAAAAAAATTGATTTTTTTTTTTAAATGCCACTTCAGCTTTGGCCGGCCAATTTTGGCCGGATGGACTAAATTGGCATAATTGTAAAAGATTTATGACTAAATTGGCCAAAAAAAAAGTTTAGGCTAAATTAGCACAACTGCAATAGGTTTATGACTTTTTTTGGTAATTCTCCCCATTTTTTTGTGTGAAATGTTGGATTTCGTATAGGTTAAATATTTACAATTGCAACACCGCCGCATTTATTTTATTTCATTTCATTTCGGTCCGTTGACTTTGGCGGCTTGACTGGACAGATATACAAATAGAGGTTGTTACTCCACGATCATCCTTTGCTTGATTCAACCTGCTACCACTTTGGGAGCTTTAAAACTTGATATTGGGATATAAAATTAAATTATTGTTTTGACTATCTTTTATTTTTATTTTTCCAATAATTTGGTGTCTAATCGTTTTCGAGCATAATAAGAATATTAATTAAGCGTGACGGTTGTGAGACAAAATCGATGAGATAATATTAACCTATAAATAGAAATAAAACATTCAACATTGAAGTTAGATCTTTTGCACATTTTAATTATTTTCATTTCCATTGCCAACGCGACAACCTATAAATTTTCGTGTATTGTCCCCTCCAATAATTATTTAAAGATCCAGCACGAAAGGAGGACTTGCTAAAGCTCCATTCATTTTCTCCTCGGAAATTTCATTTTTGCTTGTTGTATTCTCATAATTTACGTAGGTAGTCCTGGTGCGCGATGGTCGGACATGAGCCTAATATTTTCATTTTCATAAATTTTGTCTAAGGGTGAGTGCCCTTTCATTTAATCCATTTCACGAGAAAGTTGATCAAGTTTGCAGATGCAGGTCCATTTTCTAAAGCTAGAACATTATCAGTTGTAAAAACAAGTGATTCAATCGTAAAATAAACAGAACAAAATAGTAACTCAGATATTTAATTTACGTGATTCGGTCAATATAAAATACATCCATGGAAAGAGCAGTTCAGAATTCTACTATAGATCAATTGATACGACAGAGTGGTTAGTTCACAATTCTTCACAAACTAATCTTTTAATTTCACAAAATGAATTCATAAATATTACCACAAGATTTAATGGATTTTAACACTCTTGGATTGTTTTAGGGTGTAATTCATGAAAATGCCGCTTGGATATTTTTTACAAAGAAAACTCACTTCTTATATAGAAAAAATTTGGATAAAAAATGTGAAACCTATTCAAATTAGGATACCCACTCAAACTAAAAAACTCCCTATTTAAGTCAAGTTGTCTTCACCATTTCAAACTCAAGATATATTTTCAACAATCTCTACCTTGATTTGATATTTGAGCCAATTCTCAATCCCTTTGCTAGAAATTTGAACTTCTTTACTACTCTCCCACAGCCTTGCATGGCTCAATTGCCACAAATATCTTCCTAGTTTAAGCTACACTTGAATTTCGCCACAACTGTGGATCTTAATAAAATTCAACTTTACTTGCACCTTTAGGTACTCCACAAGATTTTTAGACACAATCTCCTTTACCAAAGATGAAACAAAACTATTTTGTTGCATCCATATCTACTAGGAGATCAACCAAGCACTTTATTAAACTCAACAACTACAACAACCGTTGACTTTATAGGCTCCACCTTGTTCAAAACATAATCTGTGTTGATTATTATGCTAGTACCCACTACCTTATGAGTTTATGGTAGAAATTACACCTTGAGCTAAATAAAAA
The DNA here is from genome assembly GCA_017140165.1 of Eucalyptus shirleyi. Classification (NCBI taxonomy): domain Eukaryota; kingdom Viridiplantae; phylum Streptophyta; class Magnoliopsida; order Myrtales; family Myrtaceae; genus Eucalyptus; species Eucalyptus shirleyi. The sequence continues at coordinate 1,707,507 of CM029454.1, forward strand.
AATTCGTCTAAACATTACCATAGTCACTTCTACCCAAAAGTATTGGAGATTCATCAAATGTAACCTATATGTTGACGATAGGTGAATTTAATTTCGGACATCTCAATGGACAGCTCTGCTCATCTCGTGCATAGTCTTAAAAATGTGCTTTCTGGTCCTCCCATCAAGCTTACCAATACTAATTCAAACATAACACGGGCAATCAAATATTTTCATACTAGAATGATTGATGTTGTTATTAGATCACACTTTGTTGGGAATTTGACATTCAATAGTTATTAATGGGGATCTCTTTAGACCACTCTTGCCTAGATCTAGATAAGGCTGCCTTGCTAGCAGCCACAATGGCCTTGTTTGTGGTTGACAAGGCCGAGTGACCTTCGCTTAGTTGCCGACAAGGGCTTGGTGGCCCTCTTTGGCCAAAGTTGTAGGACATAGAAAATAAAAATAAAAATTTGAAATAAAAAATTATTTATGTCGGTGCTGGTCATGCCACATAGGAATGCTAACATCTACATCATCAATTTCTAGAAAAAGTTGGCCGGATGTGATTTTAATCGATAAAACGTAAAAATATTTATGAATCAATTGACACAAATAAAGGTTTATGACTCAATTAGAAAATGCACAATAGATCTATAACCTTTTGGACAATTTTCCCAATCTCTTGCCAAGGTTGTCATTAACACCTCATCCCTCTCTCATCTAGTTGGTTTCCTTTTTAAAGCCGTATTATTCTCTTTGATTGTAGTTGAGTTTTTTTTTTTAAAATTTGGTTGACTTATTTATCTTCACAATGGGTACCTGTAGGAGTACGTTATCAAAATATTTGTTAAATTATGTCTCGAGTTTGAGTTCATATATAATATCCGATCCGTACAAAATATTTACATGCTGAAACAAGAAAGAATATGCGTGGAGCATTTGATGAAAAATGACGCAGGATAGGAGCCGAAAGAATTCAGCCCTAGATGTGAGCCTCTGCACGTTGGAAATGGAGGCCACAAATGCATGTGTGGATTTTTGTGGCCTTTCTCACTTGTCAGCGTGACTTCTAAAGAGTTGATCGTCCAAGTTTCTTCTACGTCATTAAATACATGCACATGGCCAGCGTGATTTATGAAGAGTTGATCGTCCAAGTTTCTTCTACGTCATTAAATGCATGCACATGGCCATGTGCATTCTCTTTGTTCAACTTTTGTGGGCTTCTTTTTGTTTCTTTATTGATAAAGAAAGAGGGAAGGCAGAAGCTATTCCAAGTGTGTCAGTGCATGCTGGTCATCTGCTCACACGTTCTCATTAATTGCATGGAGGCACATGCTTTGAAGATCGGCACCGTTCTGACAATTGTAGAGTACAAGTTTTTCCTCCCCTTCAACCGATAAAAGGTGAAGACGTCTGAAGCTCGAGACAGAGCGAAAAGAATAGAGCTCGGCAGAGAGAGCGAAAGGAAAAGAGCTCGAGAGACCAAGAGTGAGAGACGTGAGCCCAGAGAGATTTGTGTGGAGTCGAGTCTGGTGAGTTGAGTTATTAAACGCTGTGGGTATCGGGTATAAAAGTAGGGTTGGGAAACACTGTGATTGTAATCCTGTAATTCTCAGATTCATAGTGGATTATTTTACTGACTCTTCCCATAAATGTAGGTTCCGACATTCGGACCGTACCCCGTAAATTTCCGATGTCTTTTTCTTTTATTGTTCCTCATTTTATTTCGATCGATTTCTATAGCTCCCGACATAATTGCAAAAATACGATCCGTTTCTGCTGCGACGCCGATTAATAACAATATCGATGAGAATTTGATCAGAGTTAAGAGCAAAGGTTATACTCAAATGAATTTGAGGATATATAATAAGCATCACAAAGATGAAAACGCAAGAAGAGCTACAAACCAAGCTTTTAGGGGCCATAGTGCAATTCTTCCCCCATTTTAAACGTCTTCGAAATAGCCAACAGCACACCTCTTATCCTACGTTTCTACGCTTGTAGTGCTCCTATCTCTCTCCACCATAGACATCAAGGACACCGCAAAAGGATCCCATATGCCCGCCCCACCAGCCTCCTGATCACCCGGTTCGTCATCCACCCCGAACTGCGGCAATTGAGGCCCACCTCATCGTCATCGATCTCGGCAAACTCCATCGCGTGATCCCTAGGCTCATCGCCGAGGTGCTCGAGGTGGAAAACGACCCCGCAGTCGCCTCCGAGTTCATTGGTTGGGCAGGTCAGCGAAAGGGCGATGGGCATAATTATGCTGCGTACGTCGTACTCGCTTATTGCTTGAACAGGAACAAATAAGTTCATGGCAACTTACGTGTTGGCCGAGTTCGAGATCTTAAGTAGGATGCACGATGAGGAGATGAAGAAGTCTGGGATGAAGCCACGCGCAATTTTCTTATGACAAGATCATTGATGGGCTGCTAAGAACAGGTTACCTGGATCTGTCACCGTCTGTTTACGTCAGGGATGACGGGGCTAGTTGAGGATAGCGTCACTTACATGATCTTGATAGAAAGTGGCTATTGACCTCACTTCTCATGCTGATCATTATGACTGCTCACGAACGAAGGAAAATGAAACCAACGATAGGATACATGAAGCATAAAACTACATTGAAAGAAGTGGTCATTGATGGAGTGCGAAACAAGGGTAACGAGGCAAGCTAGTTGACAATTTTAAAAGCACGATAATCGTGTATTATTGAACGTTTATCCTTTTCTTAATCTAATTGAGCACGCACATGTTCACACTAGAGGGGATGAAGAATCACTTTGACTCCATGTTGAGGGCGCATAATGAGGATCTGGGTCGGCAAGTGGATGTAGTCAAGGGAGAGAGTGAAGCTGTAGCGCTGTAGAATCATCGCGATGGCGATCCTCGCATCGTTCGTCGCGAAATTCTAGCCCACGTAACTCCCCCGGTCCCAAGCCGAAGGGGAGGAACGCGGCGGCGTTGTTGTTTGTAGCTTTGGGGATCCCTTCTGAGAATCTCTCCGGCTTGAAAAGATGCACGTCATCGGCCCAAATTCGAGGGTCGTGGTGAATCTTCAGGGTCGGTATGTGGAGGGTGATGTCCGGAGGAAGGAGATTTCCCAACGTGACTTGCCTTTACACTTTTCTAATGATGTTAATGATTGGATGATAGTATTGGGATATAATATGCGGAAACGATAGGATCTTGTAATTTACGTCAACGCGAAATCACCAGAAAAATAAACGAGAAAAATTAGGACACTAGAGATTTACGTGGTTCGGTCTGAGTATTGGTACGTACGTCCACGAGGAGGGCCAGTAGCAAATAATCCACTAAAATCGGAGAATCAGAGTTTACAATCACTCAAGTGCTTCCCACATCTAAATTTAATTCCAAACTCTAAGTGTTTATAAATAACAACCCGTTTGGATATAAATTCACGGCAAGAAATTATCACGCGTTACAAATTCGCGGGGCTTCAAAGATCGTGAACGTCTGCGGCTTCGTAGGGTTTCTTCATTCTCTCGTACGAGTGCAGCAGCCGCGGAAGAGGAAAAACCCTCACTGAGACGTGCGCTTTTTACATGTATACGTGAGTGTGCCCCAAAAATCAAAGCTTGACTTTTGGGCCCCACGAGAATTCAATCTTCACGAGCAAAGGGACTTCACGCCAAAAGGGAGAGCTGGGCCCACTTTGTTTCTGACACACGTGCAGATGGGTTTCGGCCAGGCTTCTTTCCTCTTTTATTTTTCTTCCTTCATCGGCTAAAACAAGAAAGCCCATGCCGTGGGATTCCGTAGGCTTCGAAGCAAACAAGAACTTTCCTCCCTTTTATTTTATCCAACCAAATGAGTTTTTATAAACTCTCAAAATCGAGACATAATTTAACATATACAATGGGAGCGTTTCGTTAATGATCATCCCCACCTGAAAAGACAACCACATTTACAAGAGCATGTGGCATATGGACTATGTTGGTAAAAAGACAACCATTTACATACAGTTTTGAGTTTCATGATTCCTTCATAATTGGGATCTCCATTGCCAACTTCATCGGCCACCTCTTTTCTTGCTTCTTCTTGCCAATCTTTGTGAATTGCAAGGAAGAAGAGTGTCCAAGTGAGGATGGAATTCATCGTTTCTTGTCCCGCAAAATAGAACGTCTTGCACTCGTCCACAAGATCATCAATTGTGATTTGCTTGCTCTCGTTCGGATTGTGATAGGCTTTCAGAAGAGACCCTAAGAAGTCATTTGCGTAGTCGTCCATTTCTCCTATGTTCAACTTCTTTCTTGCTTCTCGTTTATCCTAACACCGCATTGCATATCACATTCTCCAGTTGCTTGGACTCAATTTCATCACTCGTTTTTCATATCTTACTATAGAAAGGAAAACATGAATCGACTTTTAAACCAAGCCAAAATTACTATTACCACTGAAACTGTATTCACCTGGAAAAATAGATTTAGTGAAATAATAAGACCCTAATGTTCATAAGAAGAAAAAACAAGTACCTAATTCCAGGTAAGTCTTAATTTGAAAAGATTTCGCGATGCTATAATAGTTAACTCGCCCAACATTTGGAAAATATCTCTTCCTTCAATGTAGCTGCTTCCAAATGCTGTCCTGAAAATCACTTCTGACATGATCGCCGTAAACTACTCGAAAGACTCAACCTCGTCGGCTTCTAAATTCTGCCATCTCTTGAGCAGCATGTGAACACTATCCACCATTGCTGGAATCATGCCGTGCATATTCACAATTTATGGTACAATTAGCAACAGTTCTCATGCAAGTTCTAAGCCGAAGCCCTTGCATGGCTTAGAACGTACATACTCAATTCTTGTTATGCATATATAACATGATAGTATATGGTTAAAATTATGTGTTAACACGAGTTACAAGTTTTCATGTTATGTCTATCATTTGGCATGGTACAAAATCAAAATATTTCTAACACAAATTGATGGGAATCTGGAAATCGTGTTGGACAATTGATTTCTAAGGAGTACGATAAAAGTTTACCTTCAAGCTTTCGCCATGGAAGGCGAGATGTGCCAATCTACATTGCCTTGTCCATTTTTTGCCTTCAGTACTCACAAGCCCATCACCTAATATCTTCTTGATGTCTCCTGGGAATTCTGGCCTTACGTATGTTTTATCTCTGTTGTTAAGTACCTCTTTGACTAGCCCAGTGTCTGAGATAAGCAGTTGAGCTTGAGGACCCTACCAATACAGACAAATGCCCCCTACATACCGTATGAAGGCATGGTGTTAGCAAGGGCTTGACTATTAAACAATTTAAATAAGAAAAAGTTACACTAGACAGACTTACATGACTTATAGCCAAGTGTATAGACAGACTTACATGACTTATAGCTAAGTGTATGTTAAACAACCGCGCCAAGTACTACTTTTACCCGAGGCTATATTATACATTCATCAATAGATAAGTTAGATAGTTGCTCTAAAAAAATTAGAAGATTTTAGAAGAAATACGGAGTTTTGCTTATGGCAGCAACATGCTATGGGATGGTGGTCCCGCTTATGAGTTCTGTTATAAAAGTAGGACTTATATGACCATATATTTTATTCCACCCTGAATGTGAGGCTCAACGATGGGTAAAATCTCATGAGAAACATTCGTCTTGGGCTCGTTCGTCTTCATCATGACATCCTCCTTCAACTTGAATATCTCCTTGGTGCTGCCGTGGATGAACTTGTAGGGAGGGCCTTTGATGCCTTGTCTCCACCACAGCCTATGGAGCAATTTGGTAAGAATTGAGGAGAGAAAAAAAGGCGAAATGCTCAACAAGAAACCCAGAAAATCCATGGCTAATTGGGCATATTTCCAAAGTTGAGGGGCCGAAAGGAAGAATTCCTATTGGGACATACAAAATCGAATTCCCCATTTTATAGCTACTTTATTGTGTGAAATGTTGGATATCGTACAGGTTAAAAATTTGAAATTGCAGCACCTCCACATTTATTTTGTGAAATTGGGCATATTTCCAAAGTTGAGGGCCGAAAGGAAGAATTCCTATTGGGACATACAAAATCGAATTCCTCATTTTATAGCTACTTTATTGTGTGAAATGTTGGATATCGTACAGGTTATAAATTTGAAATTGCAGCACCTCCACATTTATTTTATTTCATTTCGTTTCGATCCGTCAACTTTGGCGACTTGGCTGGACAGAGATGTAAATGGAGGTTGTTACCCCAAGATCATCCTTTGCTTGACTCAATCTGCTACCACTTTGGGAGATTTAAAACTTGATATTGGGATATAAAAGTATCGTTTTGATCATTTTCGAGTATAGTAACAATGTTAATTAAGTGTCTGAGATCTTAGTGACTTGAATATATTTTAGTAGCTATCGAGTGTGAAAGTCCAACAGCACTTGCATAATGAATCAATTTCTTCGAAGATTTTGCGAGACAAATTGATGAAATCGTATTACCATACAAGTAAAAATAAAATATTCAACAGTGAAGTTAGATCTTTTGCACATTTTAAAGATTTTCATTTCCATTGCCAACACGACAAGCTATAGATTTTCGTATATTGTCCACTCCAATAATTATTCAAATATCCAGCACAAAAGGAGAGCTTGCTAGAGCTCCATTCTTTTTCTCCTCAGAAATTTCATTTTTGCATGTTGTATTCTCATAATTCACGTAGGCAGTGCTAGCGCTCAATGGTTGGATATAAGTCTAATATTTTCATTTTCATAAATTTTGTCCAAGTTCGAGCATCCTTTCATTTAGTCCATTTCACAGGACAGTAGAGTTCGAATAATTAAATAAACAAAACAAGATAATAAGTCATATACTTGAGCTATGTTGCTCGGTCGGTATAATGATGTCCATCAGAAGAGCAGCTCAATATACCATTATAAATCCAGCAAAACAGTAGAGATTATAATAACACTCAAATTACTTAAACACTCTGAATGTTTCCCAGTTTCTAATTACATTCAATGACTCACATTGTGTTCAGCTCCATAATACTTCACAAACTATATCTTAATCTCACAAACGATTTCACAAATCTTACCACAAGATTTAATGGACTAGAACACTCTTGAATTGTTAGAGGGATTAATTCATGAAGAAGTAAAATTTGGATACTCTTCATAAAGAAAACTCACTTTTTATATAGAGAAGATTTGGATAAAAAATAGGAAACTTAATCCAATTAGGGTACTCACTTAAATTAGGAAACTCCCTATTCAACTCAAGTTTCCTTCACCATTTGAAGCTCAAGATTATCTTCAACAATCTTCGCCTTGGCTTGACATTCAAGCCAACTCTCAATCACTTTGCTAAAAATCCAAACTTCACTGTTACCCTCCCATGACCCTTCATGGGTTCAATTGCCAAAAACATCTTTTTAGTCCAAGCTGCACTTGAATTTCACCACACTGTGGATTTCATCATAACACCAACTCTAATTACACCTTCAACTATTCCTTGTGGATTTTTAGACACAATTTCCTTTACAACATATAAACCAAGCCATCATTGTGTCCATATTTGCTTGGAAATTAAACATGCACCCTATTAACCTCAACAAATACAACACCTATTGGCTCTACAAGATTTACCTCGCTAAAAGCTCAATCTATGTTAATTAGTGTTCTAGTATCCACTACTCAAGAATTTCTAGTTGAAATTCTGCCTTGAACTAAATATCATATAGATTTGTATAAACATTACCACATTCACTCCTAACTAGAAGTATTGAAAATTTATCAAATGTAACTTATTTGTAGACAACATGTGAATTTAACTCCAGTATCACAATCGATAGTTTCGCTCACCTTGTGCATACCTAGAAATGCACTTTCTTATCCTCCAATCGAGCATATCCATACTAATTCAAACATAACACATGCAATCAAATTTCTAAGACTAAAATGATTGGCATTATTATCAAACCACACTTTCTTGGGAATTCAACATTCAATCACCATTAATGGAGTTCTACTCACTATGTAACTCGTCATACTAGGTGCATCTGACAATAATCTTTTGTCAATTAAGTCTTGAGTATTTTCACATTTTGCCAATTGATTCTATCCATACAATTTTGGCCCAAAATTACTAATGTGGATGTTGGCCATCCTATGTGGTGGGCTCATTGCTATAATAGACAATTTTAAATAATTATTAATATTTTTCAAATTTATTTATTTATATTTTCCTTTTCCTTTTTTTCCCCTTTCTTACAATTTCTTTGTTTATTTACAACTCTAGCTATCAACCCTTGCCTTGTGTTTCATGAGGGCCGGGTTGCTAATCATTGGGTGAGGGTCGCCGGCCATAATAGTAAGAGAAAAATAAAAATAAAAATAAAAATAAAAATAAAAATAAAAGGAAAAAGAAAATTAAAAGTAAAAAATAAATAAATTCAAAAAATATATTATAATATTATTAAAAATTGTCAATGCTAGTACTAGCGGTACCACATGAGAAGACAATAATTTTTGGTCAAAACTGTCCAATTGGTAAAACAAGAAAAGATTTAAGACTCATAAATAAAATTAAAAAGTTTATGGTTGAATTGACAAAATTGCAATATATTTAAAGTTTTTTTTTTTTGGATATTTTCCCAATCTCTTTCACCATTCTCGTTACCACTCTATCCCTCTCTCATCTACTCGGTTTCCTTTTTATGGTCAGTTTTATTTTCCCTTTAATTATAGTTGATATATATATATATATATATATATATATATATATATATATATATATAATTTAACAATCGATGTTGGGCAAATTACAATGAACTTGGGAAGATTAAGCTGTTTACCTTTTTCTTTCCAAATTTGCTCGATTGGTTTATCTTCACAATGGGTACCTATGAGAGCACGCGACGCAAATTTCGAGGAGAACTTGATCAGCGTTGAAAGCAAAGGTTATAACTCAAAACGAATTCGAGAATATATTATAAGCATCGCAAAGATGAAAACGCCAGAAGCGCTACAAGCCAAAAACTTAGGAGTAGGGGTCATAACGTAATAATTGTCCCCCCATTTTGCCATCGCCATCAAAACAGCCAACGACTCTCCCCCATCTACACTTGCGGGACGGCGGCCCCCCAAGCTTCTCCCTTCCCTCACCGCCTCTCGCTGATCACCCAGTTCATCGTCTACACTTTCCTCCTGAACCGAAGCAGCTGAGGGCTACCTTGTTGTCATCGTTCTCGGCAAGCTCCATCGTGTGAACCCTAGGCTCATCGCCAAGGTGCTCGAGGTGGAAAACAACCCCACAGTCGCCTCCAAGTTCACTGGTTGGGCAGGTCAGCAAAAGGGCGATAGGCGTAATTATGTTGCTTACAACCTACTCACTTATTGCTTGAACAGGAACAATAAGTTCAGGGCAACTGACGACTTGTCTGAGTCGATGAACTTTTAGGAAAAGTCGCCCAGTAAGAAGTGTTAAATATGTCTCAAATTTAAGCTTGAAGTGAAAAGCCGAATTTTGAAATAAATTGAAATAAAGAAAAATTGGTGTATTTGGAAGTTTGGCCTGAAATAGGAAAGTCCAAACATGGACTTGGACTTGGACGTGCGAACCAAGACAAAAGGAAAAAAAAGGACGGGTTCTTTACCTTCAGTGTCAGTCACCGAAGAAGGAATCAATCGGTGGGGCCAAGGTCAAACCTTTGACCTTGGGAGGGGGGGGGGGAGGTCATGCACACGTATAAAAGGAATTTTTGCAGGTCTTCTCCCTTCTTCCGAAACACATCGCCGAAGCCTACGTATGAGCTGAGTGAAGCCACATATTGAAGTGCCGTTTACTCAGAGTACCGTGGATGTTCTGTTTGCGAAACATCGTTCATAGGTGCTAGGTGCTTGGCTTTGGATCTTCGTGTTGTTTGTGCTACAAAGCTTACTCGTGAATTACATCCAAGAAGTTTAGTGTCTATAGTCGATTAAATCTTGAGGTAAGATTTATACATAATTCCTTCGTGAGATTGAGAGATTATTTTCGAGGAATTTCGGGACTAAACACTACGTGGGTTATTATTAGGTGTAATTGGGGCTTAGGAAACACCGAGAGAGTGTTTGAGTGACTCGAGTGTGTAATCTCCTTGTATTGCTTAATCTATAGTAAAATTTGTTGTTGCTCTCTCTGTGGACGTAAGTCTTTACGACTGAACCACGTAAATCTGGTATCCGATTTATTTTCTTTTTTCTGTCTATATTTTGTTCGATCGCTCACCCTATCGCAACAAGTGGTATCAAAACCAGGCTTGGCTAAGTTAAAGCGAATCGATGGCGACAGAAGAAGTAAAAGTGAAAATCAACAGATTTGATGGGAAGGATTTTAGTTTCTGGAAGATGTAAATTAAAGATTATCTTTACCAGATGAATCTGCACTTGCCTTTATTTGGGGAGAAATCAGAAACGATGAAGCAAGCTTATTGGGATTTGCTTGATAGATGAGTTATGGGTGTTATTCGATTGAAGTTGGCTCGTAATGTTGCATTTAACATCCTAAATGAGAAGACCATTGCTGATTTGATGCAAGCCCTATCGGATATGTACGAGAAGCCTTCTGCGATCAACAAGGTCTATTTGATGCGACGTCTATTTAATTTAAAGATGAGCGAAAGTGCGTTAGTTGCAGATCATATCAATAAATTTAATGTGATTGTTAGTCAATTGAGTTCAGTTGAGATTAATTTTGAAGATGAGGTACGTACTTTGATTCTGCTATCATCATTGCCTAATAATTGGAATACTACTGTTACTACTGTTAGTAATTCCTCTGGGTCAACAAGTTTGACGTTTGATGGGGTTCGAGATTTGATTCTAAGCGAGGATATTCGTAGAAGAGAATCTGACGAATCTGTATCTACTGCTTTAGTATGTGAAAATAGAGGAAGATCTGTAGCACGTATATGTAATAGTAGTACTAATATGAACAGATGTAGTCAATCTAGGACTACTAATGTTGTTTGTTGGAGCTGTGGCAAGAGGGGGCATTTTAGAAAGGATTGCCTTAAGTTGAAGAATGAGAAGGCTAAGGAAATTATGGTTGATTCTGCAAATAATGTTGCAGCTGTAGCAAATAATGTCGATTATGTCTTGTCTGTCACTAATGATTCATTGCTTGATGGATGGGTTATGGATTCATGTTGTTCTTTTCATGTCACACCAAATAGAAACTGATTTATCACTTATCAGTGCATGGGTAGTGGTAAAGTCCGGTTAGAGAACAACGCTAAGTGCGATATTGTGGGTGTTGGTGATGTTAAAATCAGAATGCATGATGGTATCGTGAGGACATTGATTGGAGTGAGGCATGTTCCAAAATTGAAAAAGAATTTAATTTCCTTAGGTGCCCTAAATTCAGCTAGTTGCAAGTATTCTTCAAAATGTGGAATTTTGAAGGTTGTTCGAGGTGCCTTGGTGATAATGAAAGGAATCAAGCATTGAGGCCTGTATACACTTCAAGGTGAGACAATGATAGGTTTCGCCCTGGAGATGTCAGGTGCATCTGTTCAAGAGTCTATGGATTGCTCGAAAAAGACCTAGAGGTTTGTGCCAATGTACAAGTTTGATGTTGGTGTCAGGATCTTGCAATCAAGAGCTTTGATTGAGATGAAGACTGGTAAATCAATCAAGCATGTGCAGATTGACAATATCATAGAGTTTTGCTTACAGCTGGCAAATAAATTATATATGAAAGAGGGTATAGTGAAACACTGCACTAGTACCAGTAAATCACAACAATTTGTAGAATTGATGAGCAGAACATTACTAGAGGTGAAAATTATCTCTAGTGCTGGTATGGCTAGGAGATTCCTGATTGCTGTGCTAAGAACGGTAAGCTGCCCGGTGAATAGATCCCATCAACTGTTATTGAATGGCAGACTCTTGAAGAAGTGTGGTTAAGTAACGTTGCTAATTATTCTATTATTAAAACGTTTGGTTGCTCGTATTATTTTCAAGTAAGTGATGGTAAGCTCGATTGGAGGGCAAGGTGCAAGGTGCATATTTCATGGCTATGCACAAGGTGAGCAGGGCAATCAGTTGCAGTGCCTGGATATAAATTTACCTGTTGATAGCAGAGAAGTTACCCTTGACAAGTCTTTGATACTTCTGGTTAGGAGTGTTTGTAGCAGTGTTAATACAGATCTGGACGGTGTTCAGCTTGAGGTGGAGTTGCGACCAAAAACTCCTAAGGTAGCAAGTAAGAGTATTAGCAAAATAATCGACACAGATGATGCTCATAACGAGGTGGAGCCTATAGAACCAATGGTTGCTGTAATTGCTGAAACTAACAAGATATGTATTCAATCTCCTGATAGATATAGATGCAATAATAGTTTTGCTTTATCTGCGGTTGAGGAGGTTTGTCAGAAAATCCTTGTAGAGCAGTTAAAGGTGCATGTGGAGTTGGTATTCTGATGAGGTTCTCAGTTATGGCGAAGTTCAAGCGAGGCTTGGACTTAGATGATATCTGTGGCAGTTGAGCCCATCGAGGGCTATGGGAAAGTAGCAGTAGAATTTGAACTTTTTTTGTGAAGCGATTGTAATTTGGCTCAAACGTCGAGTCAAGGTGGAGATTGTTAAATATGTCTCGAGTTTAAGCCCAAAGCGAAAAGCCCAATTTTGAAATAAATTGAAATAAAAAAAGATTGGTGTATTTGGAAGTTTGGCCTGAAATAGCAAAGTCCAAACATGGACTTGGACTTGGACGTGCGAACCAAGACAAAAGGAAAAAAAAGGGACGGGTTCTTTACTTGCAGCGTCCGTCATCGAAGAAGGAATCAATCAGTGGGGCCAAGGTCAAACCTTTGACCGTGGGGGCACACACACACGTATAAAAGGAATTTTTGCAGGTTTTCTCCCTTCTTCCGAAACACGCCGCCGAAGCCTACGTATGAGCTGAGTGAAGCCACGTATTGAAGCACCGTTTATTTGGAGTATCGTGGATGTTCTATTTGTGAAACATCGTTCATAGGTGCTAGGTGTTTGGCTTTGGATCTTTGTGTTGTTCGTGCTGCGAAGCTTACTCGTGAATTACATCCAAAAAGTTTAGTGTTTGTAATCGATTAAATCTTGAGGTAAGAATTGTACGTAAGTCTTTCATGATATTGAGAGATTATTTTCGAAGAATTTCGGGACTAAACACTGCGTGCGTTATTGGGTGTAATTGAGGCTTGGGAAACACCGAAAGAATGTTTGAGTGACTCGAGTGTGTAATCTCCTCGTATCGCTTAATTTATAATAAAATTTGCTGCTGCTTTCCCCGTGGACGTAGGTCTTTATAACTGAACTACGTAAATCTGATGTCCGATTTATTTTCTTTTTTCTGTCTATATTTTGTTCAACCACTCGTCCTATTGCAACAAAAAGCTATTCGAGATCTTAAGTAGGCTGCACGATAAGGAAATGAAGAAGTTTGGGATGAAGCCACTCGCATTTTTCTTATAACAAGATCATTGATGGGCTGCTAAGGACAAGTCAATTGGATCTGCCATTTACTGTAGGGGACGGGTGAGTTGAGGATAGCGTCACTTACATGATCTTGATAGAAAGTGGCTACCAACCTCTCTTCTCATGCTGATCATTATTAATGCTCACAAACGAAGGAAAATGAAACCAACGGTAGGATACATGAAGCATAAAACTGCGTTGAAAGAAGTGGTCACTGATGGAGTGCGAAACACAGCTACTTAACAATTTTACAAGCATTATAACCGTGCATTATTGAACGTTTATCCTCCTTTTTTAATCTAACTGAGCACGCACATGTTCACACTGGAGGCGATGAAGAATCACTTTGACTCCATGTTGAGGGTGAATGGTGAGGAAATGGGCAGGCAAGTGGATGTAGCCGGGGTAGAGAGTGAAGCTATAGCGCTGTAGAATCATCGCGATGGCGATCTTCACCTCGTTTATCGCAAAATTCAAGCCCACGCAAGTCCGCGGTCCCAAGCCGAAAGGGAGGAACGCAGCGGCGTTGTTGTTTGTAGCTTTAGCGATCCCTTCCGAGAACCTCTCCGGCTTGAAAAGATGCACATCGTTGCCCCAAATTCGACGGTCATGGTGAATGGTCAGGGTCGGTATGTGGAGGACGATGTCCGCAGGGAGAACGAGACTTCCCAACGTGACTTGCTTTTTGACCTTTCTAAAGATGTTGATGAGGGGAGGGTACAGTCGAAGCGATTCGTTAATGATCATCCCTACCTGAAATTAAAAAAAAAAAAAAAACCACATTTACAAGTACATGAGGCATATAGACTATGTTGGTAAAAAGAGAACTACATTTACATACCGTTTTGAGTTTCATTATTCCGTCATGGTTGGGATCTTCATTGCCAAATACATTGGTCACCTCTTTTCTTGCTTCCTGTTGCCAATCTTCGTGAATTGCAAGGAGGAAGAGTGTCCAAGTGAGGACAGAATTCGTCGTTTCTTGTCCTGCGAAATAGAATGTTTTGCACTCATCCATGACATCATCAATCGTGATTCTCTTGCTCTCGTCTAGATCATGATCTGCCTTCAGAAGAGAACCTAAAAAGTCATTCCCATAGTCATTCATTTCTCCCGTATTCACCTTCTCTTCTCTCTTTTGATTATCTCTAACAACACATCGCGTATCGCATTCTCTAGTCTCTCGGAATCAATTTCATCACTTGTTTTCCATATGTTTCTACACAAAGAAACACATGAATCAAGCTTTATACCAAGCCAAAATTGGCACTAATGTTCGAAAGAAAAAAAAAGATTTATTGAAATAAAAAGACCCTAATGTTCACCAGAATAATAATAATAATAATAAAAAAGTACCTGACTCCAGGAAGTCTTAATTTGAAAAGATTTCGCGATACTATAGTAGTCAACTCGCCCAACATTCGGAACATATTTCTCCCTTCAATGTAGCTTCCAAATGCTGTCCTGGAAATCACATCCGACGTGATCGCCGTAAACTCTTCGAACAACTCAACTTCTCTGGCTTCTAGATTCTGCCATCTCTTGAGCAGCATGTGAACACTATCCACCATTGCTGGAATCATGCACTGCAAATTCACAATTTATGGTATAATGAGCAACAGTTCTCATGCATGTTCGAAGCCCTTGGATGGCCCTGAAACATACATACTCACTTATCATTATGCATATATAACAAGACAGTGTATGGTTAAAATCATGTAATAACACGAGTTAACAAGTTTTCCTGTTATGTCTATTATTCGGCATATTACAAGATCATGATATATCTAACAAAAATGGATAGAAACCCGAGTTGTGTTGGACAATTGACTTCTAAGTAGCAAGATAGTAAACCACCTTCAAGCTTTCTCCATGGAAGGCGAGATGTGCCAATCTACGTTGCCTTGCCCATTTTTCGCCTTCAGTACTAAAAAGCCCGTCGCCTAAAAGCTTCTTGATGTCTCCTGGGAAGTCTGGCTTTACATATGTTTTATCTCTGTCGTTAAGTACGTCCTTGACTAGCTCAGTGTCTGAGATTAATAGTAGAGCTGTAGGACCATACCAATACAGAAAAGTTCCTCCTACATATCATTAAGAAAAGGAAAAGAATAAATTCCGCTAACAAATGAAGGCATGGTCTTAGCAACAGCTTGGATATAGAACAATTTATATAATATTAAATTATACTAGATGAACCTTGAACCTACCTGACTATGACCAATTAAGTGTATGTTAATTCTAGCTAATTATATGTGGAAAACAAATATATATATATATTTAAAAAGAAAACTGTTTGCGTTTGATATTGAGAAGATATCCCTTTGCTATACTATAATCAAAAGGTTCAACCAAAAGTTAAAATCTAAAATTATTCTCAACACTAAACCCTAAATTAACATATATTTCATTCCGCTTGTGAATGTGAGGCTCAACGATGGGGAAAATTTCATGAGAAACATTCATTATGGGCTTGATCATCTTCATTGTGACATCTTTATTCAACTTGGGTATCTCCTTGGTGCAACTATGGATAAACTTGTAGGTAGGTCCTTCCGTGCCTCGTGAAGCCAGTGCCCTTTGTACTTAATTGGTTTCCACCATAACTTGTGAAGTAAGGATTGAGGAAAGGAACAAGATCAATATGCTCAGTAAGAAACCCAGAAAATCCATGGCTAATTCTCAAAGTCCTTCACATGCAAGATTCTATGTTTTCTTTTGGTGGTTGACTTTGGTGGCTTGTCAAATCCATGGCTAATTCTCAAGGTCCTAAATCTATTGCATTTGTGCCAGTTCAACTCCAAACCTCTTAATCTGGCTAATTTAGTCCTAAACATTTAGACAATTTGTTGATACAATCCATCCAGCAAATTTTGGCCAAAAATTGTTAATGAGGATGTATCTTATGTGACATGTGCCAACTACAAGCGATAGTTGACCTCACTTGAGCAAGGGTCAACCTTGCTAGGCATTGCTTCGATGAAGGCCAACATTGGTGAGGCTAGCCCTTGCCCAAGCCAAGGTGGCAAGGTTGGCCTCGCCAAAATTGGAGAGGGCACCCCATCATTGGTGCTTGCCTTCGCCTCTGGTGGGCAAGGGTGACCTTCACGTAGGCTATGGTGGCCTTGTTGGACCTTGCCTTCCTTTAGGCGAGGCTAGCCATCACCAATGGCTGGTTGTCGATGACTAAGCACTAGCGAAAAGAAAAGGGAAAAACAAAGAAAGTAACAGTTGTACTGTGTAGGATGATTAGCATCGACGTCAGCAATTTCCACATGAAATTGTTCACATAGATTATATTGAAACTAAATTGGCTAAATTAAAATGTTTAAAATTGAATTGATGTCTTAATAACATGTTTAAGACTTTCTTGGTAATTTCCCATTGTTTCTTTAGAATGTTCCTCTACTTGATTCAAAGTGTTACCACTTTTGGAGACAACCAGCACTTGCAATAAGGTTTTTAGTTTCTATTTAAACTATTTACATATTTAATAGTCTAATTAGTGGGCAATGATATCATAAATTTTTCATAATACTAGAATAGGAAATCCCGAAGTCAAATATTTCTAGTCCCCTTAATTTCCTCCCTTATTATCTATTGGTCTCATAAAATTTTATATTTTTTTTGTTGATTTTTATAGATGTGTTTGTTCTGTATATATTTACGAGTGTAGCAAGAATGGGATCGTATTAATTGAAAAATAAAATAAAATAAAACATGCAACGTTCAAGATAGATCCTTTGCACAATTGAAATATATTCATTTCAATTGTCAACCCCTCAGCTATATATATCTCAAATAGTCCCCTCCATTTGTTAATAAAAGATCCAGCACACATCGTTCACTTGCTGAAGCTCCATCATTTTCTCCGCGGAAATTGCATTTTTGCACGTTGATTTCGCAAATTCACGGAAGCAGTGTCGGTGCTTAATTATTAGACATGAGTAAAATATTATTTATTTTCATGAATATTTCTAACAGTATGTTTTTTAGGCAAAAACTTTCTGATAAAAGAAAGTAATTTCTGTAAAAATCCTTTTTAAATACTTTCTTATTTTTCAAATTAGGGAATTCATTTTATAAATTTAAATATGCATATTTTATTTAATGTTAAAACTTGATAATAAAATAAAGTTCTCGTCATTTTCATGATTTATGATTACTTGTGTTGGGTCCACTAAAACAACATCGTTACGTCCGCCTGAGGATTGAAGATATCGAAAAAGTTCGCTCTTAAGTTATAAAAGAAGGCGAAAAGTTGAAAACTGAAGCCAAACCGAACACGTGTCACGGGATCGTGACTTTGACTTTTAGCTTTTCAATTTGTCGATTACTAGTTTTGTTTTGAAGGCTAAAAGTGTGATTTTTTTTAATGGGATTTTAAGCCCAAAAAGGTCCAACTTTTTGCGAAATTTAAACACTCATGAACAAATCGTTCAACAATTTTACCAGTAAAAATCGTCCAATCAATTCCATATATGTTAATTCCATCATAATTTTTTTAATTTTGTCAATTTAGTCCTAAATATGTGCGTGAAATTCCAATATAGTTCTACCGTCAATTTTTGTAAGAAATCACCGAAGTGGTAGTAGGATGGTCAGCAATAACTAGATTGCCACATTAGCAATTTCTAGCAAAAATAGGCTAGAAGAATCATGTAAGAATTTCATGCATAGATTTAGGACTAAATTGACAAAATTGAAAAGTTTAAAAATTGAATTAACATTTATGTAATATATTTAGAATTACTTGATAGATTTTCTTTAATTAGCCGTATGCATGTGAAATGAAAGGATGCTGAAACGGCAAATGATATAGCATATACAGCAGCTTTTGTATATGTAGTGCATTTGGGGTAGCATTAGCTTTAGTTTTTTTTTTTTTTTTTACTTTAATTGAAACTTTTTAACTTTTGGAAATGATTTTTTATTTCTGAGTTGATTGTGCTTATTATAGATAGTTTTATATCGAAGTGGGGTATCTCAACAAGTAAGTATTTTCATTCGATTCTTCTTATTTACAAGAATTATTTTTTTTTATTTTATTTACAAGAATTAGTTAAAAGAAGCAAAAATCTAGGTAATATGATGTTTAGCTTCTAGCTTCTGCTAACTCTAACCGGTAAACTAAAGCCTAATCTAACTTAGATTGCTAATGGAGCTCAAGTTTCATTAATATCTTGAAGAGGGATCAAATAATGAATTGACTCTATTGCTGATAAACTAGGCACAACTGGAGATCATACTGATATTCTCTTTTCAATAACCCAATAGTGTGATTGTAGAGGCCTAATTATTTGGAAAATCCGAAAGGGTCCTATACATTCCATGAATCGGGATCCATGCCTTTTGCCTGTACAAGTAATTCTTACCCTGTGTGTTTGCATGCAGTTTAGCAGATCATATATCAACTCTCTTTTTACACACGATATGTTTTTAACTTTCTTATTAGGGGACACTCTTGAAGTTAGGTTACCTTTTTATTTATTCAATAATATAGTAACTAGAGGTGTCAAGGATTCCAATTTTCATGATACCCAAACCAAACGGAACCATTTGGAGTCACACTTATTTCAACCCGACTGTGGATTGACCCGACTTGAATCGAAAGTGCAGTTTGGGTCAAGTTTTGGGGTTTTCCTCTTCTTTTTTCCTTGCTATTTCAAGCATATGCCTTGATTGAGCATCAAGTTGTTCAAAACCTAGTCTACCACATTTTGATTTCACTTCCAAATCAATCGGACAAAGAAATTTATCAACAAGCTAAATTAGCAAAACCTGCACAGGAAGTTTATTTTCTTGAAACACCAGAACTTTAATTGTGGAACACATTTGGTCAGGTTAACTATTATGTGCTTGCAAAGATATACAAACATAATATCAAGCACGATAACATAAAGGAATGATGAATGACCAAGATCTCCCATCTTTTCATCTACAAAGCAAATATTTTTCAACAAATTCAACCAGAGTCAAGCAATCTCCATAATGGCCAAAAAGACCATATTAGCTAAATCTCTTGAGGAGAATCTTTCCAACGACCCAATTAATTATTGATATTGTGAATTTTCCAATCATCAGGAGAACACCCACATATGTTTTTCTAATGATGCTCCAGTTTGCAAGGTTCTTTACTCATGTTAAGAACAGTAATTATACAACTCTACTTTCAATTTTTGTCCTCCACTCTAAAGAATGAAAGCATCCAATGGCGCAAATATTCAACCATGAAGCTTTAGGGAGAATGATAAAACTTGCTTGCTGATCTCTTACACCAGCAACACCTTCTCTACAGTGAGACCGCATTTTTTTTTTTTTCCAATTTTTGGATTGAATCTTTAAATATTATCTATTGATGAAATATAGTGTTTTTTTAGGATTCTCCGGAATGCAGACAAAAGGGACGATGAAGGAAGAGGAGGGAAAAAAATATTTGAAACCCAAACCAAATTGTCAAACTATCCGAATTCCTTTACTTATTACTCAAACTGAAAGGATCTAAATTTTCAAGTCAGGTTGGATCCGTTTGGTTCGGGCATTTTTGACACCCGTAAGTAATTGTATTATTCTCTACATTGGCCTAATTACTTTATATGGTGTTTTGTCAATCAAAATGATTGTATGAAAGACAAATAAGAGCAGTTTTGTTCTCAAACTTTTTCGGTTATATTCCATTCGAGCGTGGACTTAAAAAGTGCACTTATGAAATTTGACATACAAGAATCCCACCAGCTTTTTCTAATAAATAGTGAAAGATGTATGTATCTATGTATGTGCGTGTATATATATGTGTGTATGTATGTATGTATGTATGTATGTATGTATGTATGTATGAAGGGGCATGGAGGAGGTCATGAATATTTGAGGTAAATATGCTATCCATAAACCATGTCTGTGTTGGCCTTACTTAGGAGGGACTGTCATTTAGCCTCCACGCACTCTGGAACCACTTCATAAATTTTCACCTTGTAAAATTTTGTGGGAGTAATATCGACTATTTTAAAAACTTAAGTTGTAAGATGAATGTGCAATTGATTATTTAAATATTTTAATACTCCCCTCACGGTTATTCTAGTTTTTTTTCCTAGTATTAAGCATAAAAATTTAATTAAGGAGGCAAATATGATCTAGAAAGATTCAAACTTAGGACCTCCTATACCATGTGAGATTTGGTAAGATTACAATCAATTGTTTTAAAAATTTAAGCTGTTAGATGAAAACATGATTTATTATTTAAATATTCTAACACGCCTTTTAGAGAACTTTTCTAATTTACGAGATCAACAGAGTGGCTAGTAGAGAGCATACTCACAACCAAATCATCATATCAAGCTAACAAAACATGCTTATGAAACTTAGGGATGGAGGAAGTTCATTGAAATCAATCATCTAAAAGAGGCAACGAGAGAGATGTAGTTACCAAACATTTGACTCCACTTGTAAATGTGAGGCTCCACGATGGGCAAAATATCATGACAAACATCCACCGTGGGCTTGTTCATCTTCCTCGCCACTTCCCCACTCAACTTGAATATTTCTCTGGTAGAGCCATGGGCGAATCCGTAGGGAGGGCCTCTCACTCCTTGTGAAGCCATTGCACGTTGTAGCCGAATCGGGTTCCACCGGAACTTCTGCAAGACCTTTTCGAGAGCTGAAAATAGAATGATGCTCAACAAGATAACCCCACCATTTACCAAAAGATTCATGGCCTCCATCCTCAAAATAACAATGGAATAGAAAGGAAACGAAAACGACTTCTTCTCTTTTTGAGTGGGTATGAAAATGAGATCAAGTTAAACACGGAGTTCAATTTATAGGCACTTCATGGTAGAATATGCTGGAATCTTTTGAAAGCAAAAGGAAAAAAAGAAAAAGAAAAAGAAAACCCTAATGCCTTATTTAACTGCAAGTAAGCTCCTCATTTCCCGACTTGATTGCCGACTGGATACAACTAATGTGCCCAATATTTTCTTGGAGACGGAGACCGGGATAGAGACAAAGGAGAGAGAAGAAGGGTGTTTATGAAGAAAGAAACTGATTGGGAAAAGAATTTTTGAAATATCCGAAATGTGGGGCGCGCTGACATGTGTCGATCAACGGATGAAGTAGTAATTTACCGACTAGATACAACTAATGTACCCAATATTTTGTTATGGGAGTGTCGGTTTGACTTTTGGCTTTTCAATTTGGTAATTTTGAGCGTTGTTTTTTTTTTTTTTTTTTTTTTTTTGGTGAAGGTTAATTTTGAGTGTTGTTTTGAATACTAAAAGTTTGATTTTTTTTCCTTTTGCATTTTAAGTCCAAAAAGTCCAACTTAATGCAAAATTTAGCTAGTTAGGACCAAAATGTTGAACAACTTACTCGAAGAAATTATTCAATTAGAGTCATAAATTTATTGTACATATGTCAATCTAGCCATAAACTCTTCGATTTTGTCAATTCGATCCTAAACATTTGCATGCAATGCTTATATGGTCATTTCATCCAATTTTTGCTAGAAATCGCTAACATGACAGTATGTTATGTGGAACAACTTGTAATGACTAAATTGCCATATCAGCGATTCCCAAATACATAGGCTAGAAGGACTACGTTGAGACTTCAAGTACAGGTTTATGGCTAAATTGGTAAATTTGAAAAATTTAAGATTAAATTGTTATTCATGCAAAATATTTAGATTTAATTGGGTAATTTTTCCCAATTTAACCGTAAGCACGTGGAGTAAAAGGATGCATATGACATATGCAGCAACTTTTATATATGTAGTGCATTTAGTGTAGCATTAGCTTTATTTTTTTTTTTTTACTTTAATTGAAACTTTTTTACTTTTGGAATATGAGTTTTTATTTTTGAGTTTATTGTACTTATTATAGATAGTCTTATATCGAAGTAGGCCGTCTTAACGAGTACGTGTTATCATTCAATTCTTAAGATTTTTTTTTTCGTCGAAAAAGTTGTATTCATGGCTCAAAAGAATACATGAGAAGTATATAAACTTTCATGGTAAAACAAATTGAAGTAGAGCAAAGGCCACAACACTACAAAATAAAGCCAAATCCAAAAAAGAAAGAGGATTAAAAAAGTACGACAAGGTTCAGCACACACTCGTTCCAAAAAAAAGAATCTATTAAGCAAAATAGTTGACGGCTAATCACTGAACAACCAAAAATAGGTTGATAAACACCGATCTAACCTTTGGAAAAGTAAATTTTTATGGTTTAGCAAAAAGCTAGAGTTCTTGCAATCATCATTAAAACTAGAGGTAAAGGACTTGTACACGAACAAAGCATGAGGGTATCAAATCCCCTAAAACACTATTAAACTCCTAAATCTAAATTGGGGAGGAGAACTCCTAGGTCTATAACTAGATTTGTAAAGTTCACATTCTCAAATCTAGAACTAGGTCAAGAGAGCACAACTCCTAGATTTAGATCAGGAGAGTACAAAACGACTCAAAAAAGAAAAAATCATAATAAATGGAGGGGAGGATGAGACTAGCTCAAATCATCCACTTGGTTGCAAATTGAAGAAGGAAGTGAAAAGATGAGGGCAATTTGCATTGACTTTAATTTATTCCTGACATTTGAGGTGATCATGCAAATGTGCAACCATTATTTAACACTCGAAAAAGCAAAGTAGTTAAGAAATTGTAAGCACATGAAGGAAATGCTTAACTCAGAACAACGAAAGCATCTATAATATTACTTAGATATTCACATCAACAATGATTTATAATTAACAAGCAATTCATTCAATATTTTAGGGTTTTACCTATTTAATGAAAATTATGCTTTATGCAATGCACACTATTAATCTAACATGACACGAGACATAATTTATTTAAATGTCCTAATCCTAACAACAAGCAGGACAGGCGAACTTTTAACTACATGACCTAATTATAATGACGGATAGATCTCATTATGGAACTACTCTAATATGATGACGTGTAAAACATGTCTACTTTAACATGACATTCAATTATTAATTAAATGACATAACATGTGATTTCTAATGACAAGCAAAATTAACATACAAGTATTCTAGCGGGACACACAATATCATGAACCTAAAAATAATTAATAGATTACACGTGAGCAATGACATGGTGGTGATGATGACATGACAAGTTATGAATGATGTGGCATATAGTAATGACAAGGTAGTGAGATGCAAGCATGACATGCACATGACTTTTTTTATGATTTTTCTTTATTCAATTCGAAGTTAATTAAAATCCCTAATTTAAACGTGCAATCTATCCTAAAAGTAATGTACTTCAATTGAATCTTTTTTTTTTAAAGATTTTTTTAGAAACAAAAACAATTCAAATCAAACAAAGATAGAAAGAAATCAAATCCACATGGCATCAAAACACATGAGATATTATCAATATTCATCTAATTTAAAAAATAAATTGACAAATCGTATTGGGGTGTGAGATCGGATCGGCCAATTTTTTGTGCGATTGGGAATCGTATCTTGGGCATGATATTGGATTGGCAATTTTCCGTGCAATCATGAAACGTACATCAAGCATAAGATCAAATTGACAATTATAGCAAGTTAAATATTTAGGGAATAATCGCTAATTTAAAGTCTACTCAGATTTTGTGGATATTAATAATACATTCGGAAATTCAACAAACATTAGAACGTTTCGAAGAAGGCAACAAAACATATGGAAAATGAATTAAATAAAATTCTTACCTAGCTCTCGACGCGGCTCAGAGGTGTTTCCAAATTTTGACTGACAACGAATCGCAGCAATAACGAACCCACAACCGGAGGAGGCTCATGGCAGCGCTCGACGGCGATCAGCAACGTGCTTGGGGCAAAGGATGGCTTAAACGTCAGGACTGGACTTCTCCATCAAAGCAATGATCCCTCTCGACCTCCTTATTTGGATAAAACAATAACACCTCTATTACTTCCTGCGGCCTCCACCGATCCTTTCTATTTGGTCTCAGATAGCTCTTTTACTGACTTTTTCAATCTTCCCTTCAACGGAATGACAATGAGAATCTCCAGTTCCCCGGAAGACTGGGCCTCGGAGGAACAAGAGGTTGACCACGGTTGGAGACATGTGGATTGGTGGCAACAACTCGTCGAGGACCCGTAGGAAATTCGTCAAGTCACGGTGGGCTGTGGCTGACAGGCGTGGCGGCTCATAGTGCTCAGCTGGGGTCGCGGCTGGATGGTCCACGGACTTACCTAGAAAGAGAGAGTAGTGGCTCGGCTCAGTGATTCACAGTGCTGCTCAGTCGATGAGGAAGCAGTAACATTGTGGACCATCAAATATCTCCCAAGATACAACAAGGTCACGATTGAGACTAGTATTTCTTCAGATCTTTCAAGGGAAAGAATTGAAATGATGGTTGTAATTTTGGGAAGAAGACTCAAAAAGACTTAATTGGCATTCATGCCAAAAACCGATATATTTATCTCAATCTTAATGAAAATAGATAATATTTCGAGAAAGATTGCAAAGTGAATAAAGATATCTCTTCAAAATTGCAAATTGAACAAGTGTATTTTCAAAGATTATCTTGGAAAGATATATAAAATTCGAAATATAAAAATAATTTTTCAATAAAATTTCTAATTTCTAATTTCATAATTTTCAAAAATAGTGAAGGAACAAACACAACCTTCCAACTAATAAAGATTAACAAGATAACTTTACAAAATAAAACTAAAGTAAAAATACAGGGGTTAACGCTAAGTGCACATAATAATTGTGACGTGCCTAATAATGCAATTATTCGCTTGCCCACATGCAATATTATAGGTCTATCTCACAATCATTTGTACAAATTAGAAGAAGCTCACACTTATAGAATGACATATTTCCTTCCAAATTTTCTAGGATTAATATCTAAAAAACTTTAGACTGATACACATGTAATAAATTTACCGTAAACTAATTTTTTTGCCACAAAAATCTCAAATCGGTACACTTGTGACAAATTTACGCAAAACTAATTTGTTCAACCGTTACAAACCCCAAACTTGTACATTTATAACAAATATACATTCTATTAAATTAAATTAATAACACAAAAAAACCATAAAAATGGTACAGCTGTGAAAAATAAATCGTAAAATCTCAAACTAGTATACTAATCTACTGTCATATATCATTTAAGTGAGTAAATTTATTACAAGTATATCAATTTGGGATAAATTTATCAAAAGTATACAAATTTGATATTTTTATGGTCAAAAAATTAATTTAGAATAAATTTATCATATATATATATATATATATATATTGGTTTGCGATTTTTTTAGGATATTAACCCAATTTTCTACATAGGACAAGAAAAAAGTACCTTATGTTTGTTTTCCAAACAAATAACTAACAATGCCAACACCAACATCAGCTCAGTGGTGGGACACTTCGCTGCGGACGAAGAGGCACAGCCAGAGGAAGTGGTTTATCAACCAAGCGCTCTCTCTCTCTCTCCCCCTCCCTCACTCTCTTCAATTCTCAAGTGTTTTCCCTCGTCTTTTTCTAACTTATTGTCTCTCCCCCTTTTTCCTTTATGGCCGTCAATCTCCCATGTATATTTTCCTAAAATCTTCCCAAAATCAACCAATTAATGTAATCTTTTCAAGTGAGGCACCAACGTGCAAAAATTTCAGTCCCAATAACAAATGGGCTTGGCTGAATTATTTTAGTTCATGGGCTCAATCACAACTTAACATGTCAATTGAGTCCATCCAAGGCCGGTAAAATGCAAGTTCAACTATTAATGTAATTACTTCTAATATCTATATGAAATTTTAACTTAATATTTTGATTGCGATTGGATGCACCCCTAATTTTCTATACACTGAATTACTAAATGAGATAAAATTTAATATCAACACTACGGAAATACTCCATAGATAAGTCTTCTGATCTACCGGATCCAGAGGTTGGCAAGTGAAGAGCATATTCACAACCAAATCATCATATCAAGCTGCTTACAAAACTTAGGGATGTAGGCATTCCATTGAAATCAATCATCTAAAAGAGGCAACAAGTTACCAAACATTTGAGTCCGCTTGTGAACGTGAGGCTCCACAATGGGCAAAATATCATGAGAAACATCCACCGTGGGCTTGTTCGTCTACCTCGCCTCTTCGTCTCTCAACTTGAATATTTCTCTGGTGCAGCCATGGACGAATCCGCAAGGGAGGGCCTCTCACTCCTTGCGAAGCCATTGGACATCGTACCTGACTCGGGTTCCACCAGAACTTCTGCAGGACCTTCTCGAGAGCTGAAAACAGAATGATGCTCAACAAGAAAACCCCACCATTTACCAAAAGATTCATGGCCTCGATCCTCAAAATACAATGGAACAAAAAGGAAATGAAACGACTTCTTTTTCAAACGACTTCTTTTTGAGTGGACATCAAAATGAAAATCAAGTTAAACATGGAGTTCAATTTGTAGGAACTTCATGGTAGAATATGCTGGTGTCTTTCGAAAGCCAAAGGGAAAGAAAAAGAAAAAGAAAAAAAAAAGACCTAAAGCCTTATTTTACTGCAAGTAACCTGATCATCTCCCTAATTGACAAATACCGTCTTTTCTTCCCACTAAAGTGCTTGAGTATTCGCATGGTATTTCCCGTCCTTGGTGTCACGCTCTGATCCTCAGGCACGCACACATCCTTCTCGATTGGTCGATTTTATAATGCGATGTCTCAGGACTATGTATCGACCTTTTCATTTATTAAGCACATGCGGAACAATTATAAATCCCTAGACAGTAAATCGATGGGATAGAAAAGCAAGGCCATATTTTTTTTATATTGAAATTCACAACCATACTTTTATATAGAACATAACTCAAAGTATTTCATAAACTATTCAAGACTTTCTAATTTCACTCTATTCACATTAAAACAGGATTTCCAAAAGAGGATGGGACCTTAGTCCTCATCCGGTCGTACTCAGGATCCCTTTCTGGATCATCTTCTTCTTCAAAAATCTTTCTCCTCCTAAGGTTTCACTTCAGTGTTCTCCTTCTCCGATTCCTCCTCCTAAGGTTCAACTACGGGCTCGAAATGTTGTCCCACAATCGGGATGAGACTACGTCTCAACAAATTTTACCCTACTAAAGCCCGATTAGTAAACCATTATACTATAGGCTACCTAAACATGCACAGGTCAGACGACTTACCTTGGCCTCAGATTCCACCTACAAGTTAGTACAATTCATAATAGGCACCCACTCACTCAAAACAAATCAAACCAGTTGATTATATGTCACCCAAATCATTCCCCACAGTGAGATATCTAAAAGTCCGGCCATGTGCATTCTCTAGGATGACATCCCAAGTCTCCGAGTCACGTACCTCAACCCTTGGGTCCACGTGCATTCTCTAAGGCGACCTCTTCGCCAAGATGGTACATCAAGTCACCGAGCCACATGTCCTTTTAGATGCCATTCTCAAATATTGGACCCACGTGCATTCTCTAAGGTACTAGTTCACCAAAGTGACGCATCAGATCACCGAGTCACGTGTCCTTTTAGATGCCATTCCAGAACGTTAGGCCCACGTACATTCTCTAAGGCACTAGTTCACCAAAGTGACACATCAGATCACCGAGCCACGTGCCCTTTTAGATGCCAAACTCTGTCACCGAGCCATGTGCATTCTCCAGGAGGACATACCGAGTCTTCGAGCCACGTGCATTCTCTAAGGCGACCTCTTCGCCAAGATGACATATTCAACCACCGAACTCACGTGCAATCTCCAGGTGATATTCCAATTCACCGAGCCCACGTATTTTCTTTCAGGTAATAAGTAATACCCAACGATTTCTCAATCAAATAATTAACAATCAACTCAATATGAATAACTCCTAAAAATTCATAATTAAATCAATTCCATACAAATTGAAGCTCAATTAAATAAATGGATTGTGCCACGACAATCAACACGAAATTCCGGTCACCAGTCATTCCGGCTGAATTTCAAGAAAAATAAATATTTAATTAATTAATTTCGAAAATTAATTAACTACTAAAAATCCAATTTAGGCCTGTATTGCCTAATTGAAGCCTGCTAAGGGTCGGGAAAATCCGGAGATACATTCAATAAATAGTAGACTATGCCTACTTGCTAATTGCACAGTCAAAATGTCAAACATGCATCGTGATTGTCTAATAATCACTAATCTACTCTAATCTAACCACCTAATTGCACTTAAATAAATCTAATCAACCCCTAAGCATAATTAGCAAACTAAGTAGGGATTAGTGAGATTACTCACTTGATTTGCGAAGAACAGAACACCGCAACGGCGGCCGCACTTTGGCCCACGACAAACTTGGACCGGGCCAATAAACTTTACAAGCCCACAGAAATTTCTAGGCTTGGGCCTACTAGAATTCTTGGGCTGAACTTGATTTGGGCTTCAAGACTAGGCTGAAATGGGTTTGAAACGAAGCTGAATTGGGCCTGTCTTCGCTGAAGCTGGGCTGGGCTTCAAGTGGCT
This sequence comes from Eucalyptus shirleyi, assembly GCA_017140165.1. Classification (NCBI taxonomy): domain Eukaryota; kingdom Viridiplantae; phylum Streptophyta; class Magnoliopsida; order Myrtales; family Myrtaceae; genus Eucalyptus; species Eucalyptus shirleyi. Next base: position 1,736,435 of record CM029454.1, read on the forward strand.
GAATTGCTGGACTTTTGGGCCCAACTAGACTTAAATTCGCTGGGCTTGAGGATTGCTGGAGATGTGCCGGCTTGTTGGGCTCGTGGACTTGATGCACTTGTGGGTTCGGTGGCCCAAAGGAGCTGCTTGCACCTAATGGGCCTCGAACAGGAAGGCAGAAGCAGCTTTGGGAGATGGCGCAAGAGGAAAGGTCTTCGGTCACATATGGTGGAGAGTGCAGAGGAGATTTCATTTGGTGGAAGCTGGCCGTCTTCGCTGGCAGCAACAAAATGAAGTGGAGTTGTAGGTTCGTGAGGAGGAATTTGTGGGCTGAGGCATGAGTGGCCAACAGTGTCAACAAACAGCAAGGAGCAGCTTCGGTTGACTTGGACGCGTGAAGATGGAGTAGCTTCATGGGATGGGGGCTGAGCAAAGAGAGAGAGGGCTTCGGTTCAAGAATTTGGTGGTAGAGGAGCTGCAGGTGAGATGGCTTCGCTGGCGTGGGGCTTGCGGTCAATTGATCGGTGGAAGACGCCTGGCAGAAGACACGGATAGAGAAGCAGCTTCGATTTCTCTCTTCCGCTGGCTGTGGTGGTCGAATGGAGAGGTAGAGGCGAGAGAGAGAGAGAGTGTGTGGATGAAAGTATCAATCAAAGAAAGCAGAAAAAAGAGATAAGCTTTGACTAAAACCAAAGCAACTGAGAGAGAGGTGGGGAAATAGGATACGACAGGGGGAGAGAGACGTCGGTGTGGGGCTATTCCGCACGAGAGAGAGAGAGAGAGAGAGAGAGAGAGAGAGAGAGAGAGAAACGTGGGCGGCTAGGGGAGGAACGTGCGCAAAGGGGAAGGAAAATGAAGAAATAGAAATAAAAGGAATTAAATGGAAATCCCAAAAAAAATGATAATTCTTAGTCCAATTTGATCCCTGAAAGTTCCCAAACTAAGGTACTTGATTCCCACTTGCTTTGTTGCACAAAATTTCCCTCGGCAAAGAATCTCGGGCAACAAAAATGGCCATTTTCTTATATTCCGAATTTTAATTTATTTTTCTTCGAAATCTGATTTTCTGAACAAATAAATTCAATTGATGTCCCATTTGAATTCAGAAAAAATCCAAACAACTTCCATTCACCAATTCACTCACGCCAGATGTCAAAAATCCCTTCAAATTGGCCAATCCAAATTGCCATTATTTTTCCACGGTGTCTAAATACATTTTCCATGAAAATCTCAGGATCTTTGAAAAATCTTCTAAGACTGAGTCGTGGGTCTTAGAATTTATTGTGACATGACAAAATCTTCAATTTCTGAAATCGGACTCGTATTGGCGGTTAATTTCCATTTGGCGCGTTTTTAGCATGACCTAGACTACTAGGTGCTTTTAAGAACTTTTTAAGACAAATGACCCGTGGTCGATTTCCTTCGAACCACTATGAACCCATTTGACTCAATGGCGACTCTCGATTGTCATGAAAATCTCGATGATTCAATTACGAATACAGGGCGCCAAAACAACAGTAAAATCAGATTAGTATCGATTGACGAGAATTTTCCAATTTAGTGGAGTCACCCATAATCGGCCACACATCTCAGTCAAATAGACCTATCTTTGATCTCAAATCGATTTTTAATTGTGCCGCAATGGTCCCTAAAGATGAGCATGGTCAAGAAACCGATTCTTGATTGAATTTTCAAGTATATTTGCTTTAAAGTCCTTAATAGTTTCCTTAGCTAGTTTAGTTATCTCGAGAGTAATCGGCTCTAAGAATAGCCCTATAAACGCGTCAACGAAATGCCCGATTAATTCAGTAGAAAACAGGTTGAAAAATTTATGATGTCACAACTCTTTCCCTCTTATAAAAATTCCATCCTCGAAATTTAAACCATTACAAGACTTGATCAAAAAGATGGGGTTATAATTCTCTCATTGACTCCTCAGTCTCCCATGTCGCTCCTTCTATACCGTGGTGTTGCCAAACCACTTTGACCAACGGAATGGTCTTTGTATGCAGGACTTGCTCTTTGCGATTGACAATTTGAACCGGGTTTTTGACGTATGACACACGGTCATCCACGTCCAATTCTTTGAAATTGAGTACGTGGGTCGGGTCAGGCTCGTACTTCCTTAACATCGACACGTGAAAGACGTCATGCACTTGCACCAATCTTGGCGGCAATGCAAGATGATACGGTAGGTTCCCGATTCTCTCAAGAATCTCAAACGGACCTACGTATCTTGAACTCAGTTTGCCTTTCTTACTAAAGCATGAAGTTCCCCTCATTGGTGACACTTTCAGAATAACATGATCACCAACTTAGAATTCCAAAAACCTTCGACGCTTATCTGCATAACTTTTTTGCCTACTCTACGCTGTTTTTAATCTACCTCTGATCACTGCCACGTCATCTATTGACTGCTGAACCAACTTTGGCTTGTGATATTTCTTTTCCCGACTTCATCCCAACACATTGAAATTCCGCACGCTCTGCCATACAATGCTTCAAATGGAGCCTTTTGAATACTCTGCTGATAACTGTTGTTGTAGGCGAATTCCACCAGATGAAGCTGATCTTCCCAACTTCCTTTGAAGTCTATTATACTTGCTCTCAGTATATCCTTAAGGGTTTAAATCGCCCTCTAGGACTGGCCATCCGTTTGAGGATGATATGCCGTACTATATTGAAGCTTTGTACCTAAAGCACTCTGCAAGCTCTCCCAAAAAGCAGCCGTAAGCCTTGGGTCTTTATCTGAAATTATCGTAACCAGAACTCCATGCATTCGAACCTCTTGACGCACGTATAAGTCAAAGTTATCGTAACCGGCACTCCATGCATTTGAACCTCCTGACGCACGTATAAGTCTGCATGTCTATCAAGACTAAGGTCCTTTAGAACTGCGATGAAGTGAGCCAATTTTGCCAGCCTGTCAACGACTACCTAAATCGAATCATTGCCTCTCTAATTCCTTGGTAGTCTAATCACAAAGTCCATCGTGATATGCTCCCATTTCCACTCTAGGATCGCAAGAGGTTGCAGAAGTCCTCCCGGCTTGCAATGCTGGGCCTTTACTTGTTGACAAGTCAAACACTTGGCGACATGCTTGACAATGTCCGCCTTCATACCTAACCGCCAATAGTGTTGATGCAGATTCTGATACATCTTAGTGCTTTCAGGATGAATCTTATAATTGCTACGATGTGCTTCAGATAAAATTTCTTCTCTAAGCTCTACATCGTTAGGTACAACCAAATGTCCATGGAGCCTCAGTACCCCATTATCGAAAACCTGAAAATCAGCCTTTCTTTTATCGGTATCCTCTTGAAGAATTTTATGTACGTCTGGATCTGTCGGTTGGAGTTGCTTGATTCTGACCTGGACTTCGGTTCAATTTTGAGGGCGGCCATAAGACTCGAGAGGTGGCTTACCTCAAATTTGAACATCGAATCTCACACTCTTTCAATTAAATTCCATTCCTTAATCAATATATGAGCCACTAATGACTTTCGACTCAAAGCATCGATGACCTTATTCGCCCTTCCTGGGTGATATCAAATATCACAGTCGTAGTCCTTCAGCAATTCCATCCATCAGTGTTGTCTCATGTTCAACTCCTTCTGAGAGAACAAATATTTGAGACTTTGATGATCTGTGAAAATCTGAAACTTTTCCCCGCGCAAGTAGTGCCTCTAAATCTTCAACACAAAAAGGATGGCCGCGAGTTCTAAGTCATGAGTCAGATAGTTCAATTCATGATGGCTTAACTAACGGGAAGCATATGCAATGTGTGGCACCCCTCGATGGCCCCCAAACCGTTAGGGTCACCACAGTTCGATTTCCATTCTCTTGCTTGACCTGAAGGTCTATCAATCCTAGGGGTTTACATCTTTTAGATCGGTCCGTCTGCAATTTATATGGCGGAAGCACATCCATCAATTCCCTTCCTTATATTCAGAAAACGATGCACACCAACTAAACATTTATAAGTAAAAGCTCAACACTTTTATTTACTTAAATCAGATTGACATCATTCATCGGTACATCAAATGCCGTAGTCTTCTATACTTTGTTATACTTCAAAAGATGACCGACATCTCCTCCAATAGTTGTAAACTTAAAGTCCATCGATCAGTGTCGACGTCCAAAAGTTCCTTCCTTTGCTATCCTCCTTCTCGCGGTCATATCCAATCACTTGATCCATCTACCGGTGGCAGTGGCAGTAGAGGTATTTTATCTAGTCTGAAATGTTAATTCCCAAAGGGGTGAGTACAACCACTTAGAAGTAAAGATCCACCAAACTACTCAATGCGTCAAACAAAACAATCAAGGTATCATGAACAAAGCACATAACATTCGTGCATTCAAGCATACCTTACCTTGCAACCATGCATATATCACCATGCCATATGTGCATATACTACAATGTACTTATCATCAAGCATTCATGCATATATCACTATGCCATATGTGCATATACCACCATGCATTTATCATCAAGCATTCATGCATATATCACAATGCAATATGTGCATATACCACCATGATTTGTATCATCCATGCTATCAAGCATATATCATCATGAGATCCATTCACGCCTTCATGATCGCATTTTCAATATCAAATAGCATCAATTTACTTTCATAAGCAGATCAAACATCATGTCATATGCATACGCCCATGCACATGATTCAATTTCAATTCTTATCTTTCACAAGGATCTCATTATTTTTCATTCGGGGACCAATGTTTGCATCCCACAATTTATTGCTTGCATCCAACCTGGCATTGCGAGGAGCCTTCGGCACACACCTCCGGGCATCCGGCACACACACTCCGGGCATCTCGCATCTCACCTAGCGTCACGAGGAATCTCCAGGGCTCACCATGAAAATGGTTACCCCTACCCTCCGGGCATGCATCATGATATAACCCCTCATCCTCCGTGCATGTATCATAATACAACCGGGCATCTCAAAACTCCCGAGGAACCTCCGGCACACACCTCCGGGCATCCGACACACACCTCCGAGCATCCCGACACTCCTGGGGCATCATCGGCTTACACCTTCAACGGCCTTCTTATCATTACAATGCATATTCTCATATATCTCATTTTTCAATTTCATTTGATGCAAAATGCCAATGATTGGAATCAGTCTTTTTAAAATCATATAATATGCATTGGGAAAAATATTATTCGATGCAATAGTTTTGAGAAACTTCATTGAATTCATGAAAATACATAAATCTTTTGATGTCATATGATATGCATGAATGTCACCACATCATTGCACGAATGATAATCCAAGATATCACAATTTATATAGCAAATCAATAACCTGTAAATAGAACAGTTTTTCAGCTTAAACAGAATGCGTGCTGTTTATGAAAAATTCTGGAAAATTAGTAAATGATGAAAATTAATTCTAAAAATTTAACACATTGTAGATAAGATCTAAGAAAACACATTTCGTGAAGGACACCATATCAAAAAAGGCTTCACAGAATACGTACAGGTCCATACATCACCGAAAAATGATTTTAACATCATCCATGCACAGTTTTGAAAACAATTTCAATTAAACCCTTAAATGAACTCAGAAAATTATGAAATTTGGACACATTGTATCTAAGACCTAGAGTACAAGTTTCATGCATAAATCGTGGTCCAATTCGTTCTGGATTATAAGATAAAATCGATTTACTTTTCCTATTCTCGGTATCATTTTCCAAATCTAGTATTTTTAAAAAAAAATGGTTTCACTACTCAATACTTGTCCATTTCGTCTCAAATTTTAGCATGTTAACCATCAAGAAGTCCTCTACAACTTTCCTCAAGAAGTCGAAGTGAGATTCCAACTAAAAAGTCACATACAGCTCACGAAATCATCAAGGGATAAACTGTTTCTCCAGAAAACAGAATGCTAAGCTGATAACACAACTTCTTCATCTTCAAAAATACTCACCACTATCCCATTCGAATTCCACCATGCATCACACATCATCACAGCAAGCAAAACCACAGCAAATAAAGTGTAGATCAACGGACTCTACTTGCCTTAAGTCCGACGCAACCCAGCAAGCAAGACAAGAACTTGTGGGCTCGGGTGCGGCACAATCAACGGTGAAGTTAGGCGGCGTTGATGGCGGCAGCAGGTGTGCTCACGGTGGGGCTAATCTCCTTCTTTCCCTCACCGACACATCCTCACACTCTTGAACTCACTCTCCCTTTCTCTCTCTCGGTCACTCCGTCCTCTCTTTCTTTATTTTCTTGATTACAATTTACCATGGCCGTTGGTTTTTACTTAAAACTAGTCAACTTAAGGGGAGTTTTTCCAAGGTTTGGCCACATGAAGGGCAGCTGGATTCGTATGTGTCCAGCATGCATTTCTTCCTTCAACACCTTGCTCCTCCTTTCCATGTGTCTTCAGCAATTTAACTAATTCTCTTCTTAATCCTAATCTGTTGGCCGACCGAGGGAAAGCAACGTGGCATCATTGGTCAATGATTTCCCTTCATAGTTGACTAGGGTGTCGACTAGTATGGGGATCTTTGGGCTATTTTGGGCCAGCAAATCAGTGGCCCAAATTCCTTCGAATTAATCCTTAATCTTGCACATACATGGGGCATCCTTGATCCCATGGTTTCATGGTTCAACAATTTATCAAATGTACTCTTTAATTATCCAAATTCTTTTCTTGTTCCATGGTCAGCTAGACATGACTGAGATTGGTCCCACTAATGACCTTAAGGAGACTTTGATGAATCTATAGTTTATTCGACAATCAAATTATTTCCATATGTGACTCATCGATCCAATGATGCTATGAGCCAATGTCATAATCCGATGATACTCTCGTCACTTAGTCGTGGATTATCGTATATCTAAGGGTCGTTACAAAATTTCGGATTCCACACAACAACTCTGCCATGTTGTATCAGCATGCAACCCAATCCCCTAAATGACACATCACTATAGATCTCGAATCCTCTTGGACTAGATGGAATCGTCAGCACAAGTGCAGTAGTCAGTTTTTCCTTCAGCTCTTGAAAACTACGCTCGCACTTATCTAACCATATAAATTTATCTTTCTTCTTCAGGAGCTTTGTCAGAGGCGACGCTAACGATAAGAACCCTTTTACAAACCGTCTGTAATAACCTGCTAATCCCAGAAAACTTATGATCTTTGTCACTATGGTTGGTCTTGGCCACTTGATCACGACTTTTATCTTGCTTGGGTCGACAGAGATTCCTTCCCTGGAAATCACATGACCTAAGAACGCAACACGAGTCAACCAAAACTCGCATTTACTAAATTTAGCATACATCTGATGAGTTCTTAGGGTCTGGAGTACTACTCTTAGATGATTTTCATGCTCTTCATCACTTCTCGAATAGACCAAGATGTCATCAATGAACACGATCACAAACTGATCCAGATATTCTTTGAACACTTTGTTCATCAAATCCATGAAAGCAGCTGGAGTATTCATCAATCTGAACGGCATCACTGTAAACTCATAATTACCATGATTCATTATCACAAGATGCTCCATGAACTTACACTATTCATGTGGCGTCAAACTCACACGTCAGCAACTAATCAAGCACAACTATTACTAGTGATTCCCCTTTCTTTCACTTTTACTTCAATAGTTTATGTTCTACCAACTCAGCACAAAACTCTACTACGCTGGTCTGATAAAATCACCTCCAACACATTCTTTCTCTGATCGGTGCAAAGTCAATTCTACTCCCATTCCTTTCGCCATCCTAGTGGCGTTCTGGCCACAGTAGTGATGTCTATACTACCTTAAACTTCCACTAATAGTCTTTCACCGGAGGGCCATGCTAGTCATCATCATAACATGTTCTAGCCATACCCGAACACTAGATTTATCTACGCTTCCTTCCACACTTTTGGCACTCATCTGGTGAGTCTTCAATCTCCTGTCAAGTGACAGCATACATTCTTTCAAGTACCGGAGACCTGTTCCAAAAACCTCACGGTGCATTCTACGATGCACTTCTTCTGATCTGTCTCATCGATGGTGACAACGGTAACCATTGGCGAGGTTCCATTAGCCTTCACGGACAATCCATAAACCCACATCCGTGTTGGTGACACCTACCACAAATTCTTGTCCTCGGGAGACACAAGACTGATCCATATCATCTTCTGCAGAAACAACACGTCCCATTATGTCTCGATTCTGATCTAACTACCCCACCCTTCCTATTGGGCAAAATAGATTATTTTTCTTTCGACCTTGATCTTTTCCATGACCGATTTCCATTTCTACCTAAACTAGATCTGTACCTCAACTCGAATACAATGGCTCACTCCCAGATCATAACTTCACACTGGACCTTAGCAGGCGCGGTAACAACGGCAGTAGTGACAACGACAACAACGGCGGCTTGGTCATGAGCTTGCTGGCTCAACCAATTCCAAGGACACTAGCGCCTGAATGATCTTGTCGAACCTAGGATTGCTTGGTGCTGCTACACTAGTACCAACCTGTGGTGGTACTCTTACACTCGAGCTAGCTAGAACCGACACTCTGCCACAACCACCTCGGGTACCGACCTTTGTCGGTGCTTCATCCCGAGTCACAGAGGACATTGTCCTCTTACTAGGAGTTCTTAGCTCCTGCTCGCTCATGGTTCAATCTTTACACTGAAACCCGTCTTCTAAACCCACACTGGATTAGAAAGTAAGTGATCCACACACAATAAACAATTCTAGCATTCAGCTAACATAGACATGCACCAACATGAATTTAAAGGCATTTCCTACTAATTATCCCATTGTCAATGCTCCTTGTCACTCCAATCTTGAACTTCACTCTAATACCACAAAAAGGGGATGTCACGCCCCGATCCTCGGGCACGCACACATCCTTCTCAATTGGTCGATTTTATAATGCGATATTCCAGGACTATGTATCGCCGACCCTTTCATTTATTAAGCACATGCGGAGCAGTTATAAATCCCTAGACAGTATATCGATGGGATAAAAAAGTAAGGTCATATTATTCATATTGAAATTCACAACCATACTTTTATACAGAACATAACTCAAAGTATTTCACAAACTATTCATGACTTTCTAATTTTACTCTATTTACATTAAAACAAGATTCCCAAAAGAGGATGGGGCCTTAGTCCTCATCCGGTCGTACTCAGGATCCCTTTATGGATCATCTTCTTTTCAAAAATCTTTCTCCTCCTCAGGTTTCACTTTAGTGTTCTCTTTCTCCAATTCCTCCTCCTCAGGTTCATCTACGGGCTTGAAATGTTGTCCCACAACCGGGATGAGACTACGTCTCAACAAGTTCTACCCCACTAAGGCCTGATTAGTAAACCATTATACTATAGGTTGCCTAAACAAGCATAGGTTAGAGGACTTACCTTGGCCTCATATTCCACCTACAAGTCAGTACAATTCATAATAGGCACCTACTCACTCAAAACAAATGGCACTAGTCGATTACATGTGTGGCACCCCTAAACACCTAAGGTCGCCAAGCTTGCCAATTGCTTTATCTCTATAGGATACCCGTTACTTGTCTTTGATATAAATGGATTTAAAGAAGGACCGAGGTCCTTAGGCATTTTTTTTTTTTTTGAAAAGAGTTTAGCGCAACTCATAGCGGAATTAAAGACGAGTCTCGCCATCCCTCTACTCTCTCTTGATGATGGTACAATGCACACCAGCTACACCTCGAAGGAAAACATAAAGCCGAGCCACTTTTATTTATATTTCATGATGGATTTCTCGGGTCGGTACAACCAAAAAAAGAAGCCAAGAATTTTAACTAAACTTGGCTATAGCTCAAAAGAGATCTCGACCCCCTATATCGATCACGTGTCATCCTCCATCTACAAGTGTCGGCTATCCTCAAAAAGTGTCAGCTCTCACTCTTCACACGGGCCATCACACCCATCCTGGTGCATCAGGTGGTGGTGGCGGCAACATCCCCCGCACCACTCCGTCTTGGCGGACGTGAACCAACAAAAACTCCTGGATGACCGGACCCCCAGTCAGGCCCACATCATACATCACTAGCACCCGAACTCGTATGAACGTCAGACCAAGGATGGTAACATTATTGAGCTCCATACAATTGACCTCCACGTTAGATGGAAGGCCGTAAAAGGTACCCCGCGTGACCGGAGGGAGAGACATCTTCTTAATTTGAAATGTTGGTCCCCGAAGGGGTGAGTACAGCCACTCAGCAAGTAAAATATCCATTAAACTACTCAATGCATCACACAATACAATCGTAACATCATAGCAAAATACATATCATCCATGCATTCAAGCATAACTTACCTTGCAGCCATGCATATGTCATCATACCATATTTGCATTATCATGCACTCATCGCCAAGTATTCATATATATACCATCATGCCATAGGTGCATATACAACCATGCACTGATACACATCATATCATACAAACATGCATACTTGTCACCATACCATGCACGATTCAATTTCAACCTTTTATCTTTCAATTTGATCACCACATCTTTCTTTCCTGGGACCAGTAATTGCATCCCATATTTTATCGTTTGCACCCCAACCCGGCATTGCGAGAAACCTCCGACACACACCACCGAACATCCGGCACCCCCACATTCCGAGCATTTCGTATCCCAACTGGCATCACGAGGCATCCCGCGGGCACAAACCTCCGAGGCTTCTAGCACCCAACCATTCCGGGCATCTTGAAACTCCCGAGGACATCCGGCACCCAACCATTCTGGGCATCCTGACACTCCCAGAGCATTGTCGGCTCACCTCCAATAGTCTCCTCATTCATCATAATTCATATTCACAAATTTATGTCTCACAATCAACATGGCACATGATGTGATGGCAATAGAGTCAATTTCAACTTTTGATTCTATATGTAATGCCAAGAATCATCACATGTGCAGTAAGATTCAATCACTTGAAACAATATAATTCATGGGGCTCATCCAAAACAGAATAGTCATGCATCCAGTCTTTGAAATTTGCACAATACAGCTTGCACAGTTTTAGAAAACATTTTATTTAAATACTCAAATGACTTTAAAAAATTATGAAATTCAAACATGTGATAGTCAAGACATAAAGTCAGATATTTCATGAAGGATGCTACACCAAAAGACCCTCATACAATTCAGTGTAGACCATTGCATCACAGCACTACTATTCTAACAATTCAGCTTGCACAGTTTTTGAAACATTTTTGGTTAAATAAGCAAATGAACTTCAAAAATTACGAAATTTGAATATGTTGTAGAGAAGACATAAAGAGAGATGTTTCATGAGAACACATTGCCGAAAGAACCTAATGAAAAACGATATAATCCATGCATTGCAACTGACCAAGTCCGAATATATCAGATTACACGGTTTTAAAAATATTTCCGATTAAATAACCAAATGACCTTCAAAATTTATGAAATTTGACTATATTGTAGTCAAGATCCTAAGGTAGGTTTTTCATGAAGAAATCAAAGTCAAATTCGTTCTAGGTGATTTAATATAGGCGGTTAAAGCTTCTGTTTCAATACCGAAATTTCCAGATCTGACTACTTCCGAAAAACCACGAATTCGCCTATCTACTCTCGTTAGTTTTCTCTAAATTTTTGATATGTGAAACCTCAGGATGTCCTTTACATATTTTATTAAGAAATCGATTGGAATAGGCAGTAGCCTACCCAAGTTCTTTATGACAATGATGCTGAAAATGAGCAAATTTCAGCACGTTGTATGCCCCAAAATTAATCAAATACGACTTCTACAGCTGTTGGAATTTCGCCAATAGTCACTGAAGTCAATGAAGAAGAAGCCCAATCTCTTCGCCACGTTAGAAGAAAGTCTGCTTGGATGGAAGATTATGAGGTAACTGGAATTGGCAATTCAATTACTCACTTTGCCTTATTTTTAGACCATAACCCTACAACTTTTAAGAGTGTTGTCAAAGAAGAAAAATGGCGAAAAGCGATGGATGATGAAATTAATGCCATCGAAAGAAATGATACTTGGGAGTTATTTGATCTTCTAGATGGACAAAAAACCATTGGTGTATAGTAGGTCTTTAAAACAAAACTGAAAGAAAATGGTGAAGTTGACAAATACAAAGCACGTTTGGTAGCCAAGGGATACAAGCAGCAATATGGGATCAACTATACATAAGTTTTTTCTCCAGTTGCGAGATATGACACAATCAGATTGGTGGTTGCATTGGCGGCACATAATTCTTGGCCTATTTTCCAACTAGATGTCAAATCAGCATTCTTGCATGGGTATTTGGAGGAACAGGAGATCAAGATGATAGGAGGAGCACTTCGGGTTATGCTTTTATGTTTGGGACATGTGCTATTTCGTGGTCATCTAAGAAGAAACCAATTGTCACATTATCAAGTACAGAAGCTAAATTTGTTGCTACAACAGCTAGTGCTTGTCAAGCTATTTGGCTAAGGAGAATTTTTTAGAAGCTGCAATTCAAGCAATTAGGAGCTACTAAAAATTTTTGCGACAACAACTTAGCAATCAAACTCTCCAAGAATCCTGTGCTACATGGAAGAAGCAAGCACATTGATGTGAAGTTTTATTTCTTGAGAGATCTTAGCAATGATGGAACAATTGATCTAAACTAATGCAGGAGTGAAGATCAAGTTGCTGATATATTCACCAAGGCCCTCAAGATGGAGTCATTTGTGAAACTCAGAAAGTTACTAGGTGTTTGCACGTTGAAAACAGTCAAGGCTTTAAACTGAATGTTAGTGAACATCAGTTTAAGGGAGGGATTGTTGAAATAATAATTATTTCCTTTTGCAAGTGTTGTTGATTTGGTTTTTCAGTTATTAGAGTTAGTGGAGTCATGTGTGTTAGTTGTTCTAGTTTTTAGGTGTTAGTGGGGTAAGTGTTTTATGCAGAACATGGGTAGTTATGGGGTGTTTTACATTATGTATTTTGTCTTTTGTAAAAGACTTGATTGTTTTGTACCTAAGATAAAGTTTCAGCCTCATCTCTCCTCCCTTTAGCAATTTAACAGGTCTATCCTGCTCTGCCTCGGCAACGCATCCTCCACGCGCGTGAGCTACAAAGGGAAGGAGGAGGAAGAAGAAAGAGAGAGGGCCGAGCCGTGGAAGGGGGAGCGGACTGGGAAAGAGATGGGCCTTGAGCCCATGCCGGGGGTGGGGGGAGAGAAGAGAAAAGGGGCTGGGCTTTCGCCCCAGCACCCTAGCCATCTCCCCCTCTTTTTAAATATATTTTAAAAAAATTATTTATCCAAAATGCAGTAAAATGAAGGAAAATAAAATAGAAACTAAACCTTAGTAGATAGAGATGCAAATAATATTAAGATCTAGGTGATGTGAAAATCATTTTTTGTTTGGGTCAAATTGGTCCCTAATTTTTTTTATGCAATTTAATCATAAATATTTAGCCAAAACTTATGTGTCAACGGTTATTTGTATTTATCATTATCTATTTAGCGTCACTTACATGATCTTGATAGAAATCTCTTCTCGCGCTGATCATTATTACTGCTCACAAACGAAGGAAAATGAAACTAAGGATAGGATACACGAAGCATAAAACTGCATTGAAGGCAGTGGTCACCGACGGAGTGTGAAACAAGGGGAACGAGACAAGCTACGTAACAACTTTACGAGCACGATAACCGTGCATTATTGAACGTTTATCCTTTTCTTACTCTAATGTAGCACGCACATATTCACACTAGAGGGGATGAAGAATCACTTTGACTCCATGTTGAGGGCGCATGGTGAGGATCTGGGTCGGCAAGTGGATGTAGTCAGGGGAGAGAGTGAAGCTGTAGCGCTGTAGAATCATCGCGATGGTGATCTTCGCCTCGTTCATCGCGAAATACAAGCCCACGCAGCTCCGTGGTCCCAAGCCGAATGGGAGGAACGCGGCGGCGTTGTTGTTTGTAGCTTTGGCGATCCCTTCCGAGAATCTCTCTGGCTTGAAAAGACGCACGTCGTCGCCCCAAATTCGAGGGTCGTGGTGAATCTTCAGGATCGATACGTCGAGGATGATGTCCGGAGGAAGAAGGAGATTTCCTAATGTGACTTGCCTTTCGACTTTTCTAATGATGTGGATGACAGGAGGATACAATCGAAGCGTTTCGTTAATGATCATCTCTACCTGAAAAGACAACCACATTTACAAAAGCATGAGTATATGGACTATGTTCGTGAAAAGACAACTAGTTACATACAGTTTTGAGTTTCATGATTCCTTCATGATTGGGATCTTCATCGTTAAATACATCGGCCACCTCTTTTCTTGCTTCTTCTTGCCAATCTTTGTGAATTGCAAGGAGGAAGAATGTCCAAGTGAGGATGGAATTCGTCGTTTCTTGTCCCGCAACATAGAACGTCTTGCACTCGTCCACGACATCATCGATCGTGATTCTCTTGCTCTCATCCAGATCATGATAGGCCTTCAAAAGAGACCCTAAGAAGTCGTTCCCATAGTTGTCTATTTCTCCTGCGTTCAACTTCTTCTCTCGCTTATCGATTATTTCTAACACCGCATTGCGTATCGCCTTCTCTAGTCGGTCGGACTCGATTTCATCACTTGTTTTCCATATCTTACTAGAAAAAGAAAAACACGAATGGACTTTTAAACCAAGCAAAAATTACTATTACCACTGAAGCTCTATTCACCTGCAAAATAAAAAGACCCTAATGTTCACAAGGAAAAAAACAAGGACCTGATTCCAGGAAGTCTTAATTTGAAAAGATTTCGCGATGCTATAATAGTCAACTCTTCCAACATTTGGAAAATATCTCTCCCTTCAATGTAGCTGCTTCCAAATGCTGTCCTGGAAATCACTTCCGACAAGATCGCCGTAAACTGTTCGAACAACTCAACCTCTTTGGCTTCTAAATTCTGCCATCTCTTGAGCAGCATGTGAACACTATCCACCATTGCTGGAATCATGCCCTGTATATTCACAATTTATAGTGCAGTCAGCAACAGTTCTCATGCACGTTCTAAGCCATTGCGTGGCTTGGAACGTACATACTCAATTCTTGTTATGCATATATAACAAGACAGTGTATGGTTATAATCATGTATTAATGCGATTTAACAAGTTTTCCTATCATGTCTATCATTTGGCACATTACGAAATCACAATATATCTAACACAAATTGATGGGAATCCAGACGTCGTGTTGGACAATTGATTTCTAAGGAGCACGATAAAAGTTTACCTTCAAGCTTTCGCCATGGAAGGCGAGATGTGCCAATCTACGTTGCCTTGTCCATTTTTTGCCTTCAGTACTCACAAGCCCATCACCTAAAATCTTCTTGATGTCTCCTGGGAATTCTGGCTTCACATATGTTTTATCTCTGTCGTTAAGTGCCTCTTTGACTAGCTCAGTGTCTGAGATAAGTAGTTGAGCTTGAGGACCATACCAATACAGATAAATTCCCCCTACATACCGTATGAAGGCATGATGTTAGCAAGGACTTGAACATAAAACAATTTAAATAAAATAAAGTTACACTAGACGGACCGGCATGACTTATAGCCAAGTGTATGTTAAATAACCACGCCAAGTAGTATTTTCACCCAATGCTATATTATATATTAAGGGCAAAGTGTTAAAAAAGCTCTAAACCTTTTGCATTTGTGCCAATTTAGTCATAAACATTTTTTTTTTTGCCAATTAAGTCCTATTCCGGCCAATTTTGGCCAAATTTTGTTGACTAGACGCCGGTCGGCTGACGTGACTTGATTGACACTGACGTAGACTACTTTTAATAATATTTTAATTTTTTAAAAAAAATTTATCTTTTTAATTTTTATGTTTCTTTTTTCCTTCTTCTCCTTCTTCCTCCAATCCGGCGACCAGTCAGAGGTGACGACCAACGAGGTCAAGGTCGACCTTGTCAGCCACCTTGCTAGTGGTCATGAGGGCGGCCTCGCACTAGGCGGCGAGGCTCGACCTCGCTAGATCTGGCGAGGGCGAGCCCTGCCCGCCCAGCGCAAGGTCGCCCTTGAGGCCTAGGTGGCGAGGGAGAGCTCCACTAGCTTGGCTCGAGGCTAGCTCGAGGTTGCGCAGGTTGTAAGGGCAGCCTCGCGCGGGGCTGGCAAGACTCTCCTTCCCCGGCCATGGGTGAGGCCCAACCCTCGCCAGATACGGCAAGGGCAAGTCTTAGTGCCCAGGCCTCTAGGGTGGCATTGCACCGAGCGGACAAGGCTTGCCCTCGCCGCATCTGGTGAGGTTGAGCCTCGCTGGCCCAGCACGAGGCTACCCTGGTGGCCACTGGCGAGGTGGCCGGCGAGGTCAAGGTCGACCTTGCCAATCGTCGCCTCTGACCGGTCACCGGACTAGAGGAAGAAGGAGGAGAAGAAAAAAAGAAAATGAAAAAGAATTTAAAAATATTAAAATATTATTAAAAGTTGTCAACGTCAGCTGGTTGGCGTCTAGTTAGCAAATCCAGCCAAAATTGGCCTGAAATGATTAAATTGACACAACATAAAAATGTTTAGGACTTAATTGACACCAAAACAAGATTTAGAACTAAATTGACGCAAATACAAAAGGTTGATGACTTTTTTAACACTTTTCCCTATATATTCATCAATAGAAAAGTTAGATATTATTTCTTATTATAAAAATAGGACCTTAATTACCATATATTTTATTCCATTGGTGAATGTGAGGCTCAACGATGGGTAAAATCTCATGAGAAACATTCTTCATGGGCCCGTTCGTCTTCATCATGACATCCTCCTTCAATTTGAATATTTCCTTGGTGCTGCCATGGATGAACTTGTAGGGAGGGCCTTTGATCCCTTGTGAAGCCATTGCCCTTTGTACTCGAATCGGTCTCCACCATAGCTTGTGGAGCAATTTGGTAAGAATTGAGGAGAGAAACAAAGCCGAAATGCCCAACAAGAAACCCAGAAAATCCATGGCTAATTGGGCTTATTTCCAAAGTTGAGGGGCGGAAAGGAAGAGTTCTTACTGGGAGGTACGAAATCGAAGTGCCCATTTTATAGCCACTTTATTGTGCAATGTTGCATTTCGTATAGGTTAAAAATTTGAAATTGCAACACCTCCGCAATTATTTTATCATTTCATTTCGGTCCGTCCACTTTGGCGGCTTGACTGGACAGAGATGTAAGCGGAGGTTGTCACTCCAAGATCATTCTTTGCGTGACTCAACCTGCTACCACTTTGGCAGATTTAAAATTTGATATTGGGATATAAAAGTAAAGTATTGTTTTGAAGATTTTTTTTTTTCAAATAATTAGGTGTCTAAACGTTGTTGATACCTAAATTTTGGTAACCCAGTCACTTATTTATCGCATTAAAAAATTATGGATTAATTTTTAACCCCTAAGCAAAAATATTAGAATTAAGTTGCATAGCACTTTTTTTATTTGCATTGGACTGATAATAGATGGGTTCAAATTAGTGGTTCTAAGCTTTAAATTGACGAGTTAGACTGAGCCCACAAAGAGAGTAAATTGGCTCAAGCCCGTATCCTCAAGGAAATATTACGAGCTCATCTTTGCAAGATTTGAAATTTGAAAAAACTCCTATTGCAATTTTAAATCTTTGGCAATATGTGATAAAATCGGTGAAGAATATTCATTTTTTGCAAAGGAAATCTAGAGGAGATGTTGAAAATAAAAACAAATGTCGCGTTCGGAAAAAATCCTCATAAATGTTGATCTAAAACCCTAGTCCACTAACCTATAAATAGGTTGCTACACTACAAAAGAGGGGGGGCCACACATTGAACATACGGCCACAATTGAGAGCGTAGAGAGAGGAGAAATCGTGAGGAGATCGGCCATGATCCACAATTGAGAAATGGCTCATTGAGAGAGCTTCAAATCCGCTAGTTCTGGACGAGCTCCAAATCCCATCGACATCGCTGCTTGCTGGCCTATTCGCCCAAGGTTAGTCCAGTGTTGACGCAGTCGAGATACTACTCCAAGCGAAGTCCTACTTGCTGATACCCTTGCCGAATTTCCCATCATTGTTGCTGTTGCCTCTTCATCGTGAGCTCTTGACGATAATCACACGATGGCTACCGAGAGCTCCTTGCACTGCCGTGATCAAGACTCTTTCACGTTCGTGAGCAACCCCTCACCCGTGAATCACCATGCCACAAGTCACCATCGGGCCATCGCCAATCACCCATAGCAATTCTCACCACCCACCATCCGTTTGAATTTGGAAATATTAACGCCTATTGTGACGATCCACCGCTGAAACACAACACGGTTTTCCTGTCCCAAGCATCATCGTGCGTAGCTGTCGAAGGCCACGCAAGGAAGGTCAAATCTTTAGTCAAAAGAAAGATTCAAGCGGTGGTTAAAGAGCCTTGGTGGAAATTTGAAACAAGGAGAGAGGGGACTCCCTCGGCCAACCCTTGGTCAAGATGCTGGTCTCGCCTCGCCCTCGCCATCGATCACGCTGCTTGCTGCGCGAGCGGACGCCGTGCATCGCCCTCTTGTAGCCGCAAGTCAGCCGTCCCCTTGACGACAACACCAGCTGATCGAGCACTACCCTGCATCCCGAAGCCATAAATCTTTGTATCGCTCTCCGCGATTGGCGTCTTCACGTCCAAAAACAATAGCCCCTGCGGTCTCTCTCTCCACAGGAGAAGATTACGACTGAATTAGGCGAGCGAAGCCAGTCAAAATTTCTCCACCGCCTGGACCTTGAGGAGGGTACACGTAGCAGGCGTATTATAAGAAGACAACCTGAGGAAGTGAGCCGGGAATCTCCACTGAGTCATATCCTCCACCATAGATCTTGGTACACATATAAAAAGAAGACAAAGAAAGGGTTACACCTGTTCCTAATCGTCTTCACGGGGAACCAAGTCTTTTTTTTTTTTTTTTTTTTTTTTTTTTTTTTTTTGTGCATAATGTATCTTAGAAATAATAAAGAGGCTGGGTTTCGTGCATTTATCTCCTGATTTCGTGCATTTAATCTTTTTGCTGGATGGCAACACGGTTTTCAGCCACGTGAAGTCTCTGCCGTAAGACTGGGAGTCAGCCGTGCACCTCCTCACCGCCTCGTGAGCCATCACCTGTCTCAAATCATCGAGCCATCACCGTGAGTCCACCATCTCGGCTGCTGTCCGAGCCGAACCACTGCAGCGACCCGCCCTCGAGCCGTGCTGACCCTCCATCGCAATTCACGAGCCGTCGTTTGCTAAGCTCGATTAGGAAGCCAGAATTCGAATTAGGTAGATTTCTATTTTATTTTTAAATATTTTGTTTCTTTAGTTGAAATATTCCCTGATGATTGAAATCCCCGACATGATATTCGCAACTTGAATAGCCATCACAAGGTGCATAAGATTGACAGTTCGATTTTCGAGCCTGAAATCTAACTCGCAATTGCACAGAAAAATCGCCAATCCGATCCCACGCTTGAGATTTGATTCACGATTTTGTTTAAAATTGGCCAATCCGATCTCATGCGCTGGATATGATTCGTCAATTTATGGATATCAATCTTATCTTGTTGGATTTGCTGTCATGTTATTTGAATCGATTTTGTTTTTGTAAAAAAACCAAAAAAAAAATCCAAGTTAGATTAGGTTCTTTGCTTGTTTTAGAGTTATCTTGCATATTTAGAATAGGAAATTGATTTCGAATTATTAAAAATAAAAATCCAAAAGAAATCAACTTAGGATGCTATTTAAAAAAAATTAAATTGCACGTTTAATTATGTGACAATTTTAATTTTGAATTTCATAAAAAAAGAAAAAGAAAAAACTAGAATTATGGCATTCTTTGCACGCTATTGCATATTAGGATATATTATATGCTCATTAAGAAAACACAAAATATTTCACTTACGTCATATAGTTTAGGTCATATTGTTATGTCATATCATTTCTTGTTAGATTAGTAGCATGCATTGCACAAAGCATGATTCACATTAAACAAGTGAAAATAGAAAAAAAAATTCGTATTAATTAGAAATCATATCTAGGACTGTTGATATGAATTCTGATCTAACATTGCAGATACTTTCGATGTGAGGTAAGTTTTGCAATTTATTCATTGTTTTATCGGGGTGTTTAATTGATGGTTTGTGCACCCACATGATAACCTCACATGTTAGGGAAATAAATTAAAATTAATTTAAGCTGCTTGCCAAACATTTTTAAAAATAAAAGAGAAATGTATGGAAATGGAGTTAGATAAATCTAGCATAATCAAGTCCCCAAACTCACAAATCTCTGATTCGCAGGAGTAAAGTATTACTTTACTTAGGTTTCTAATCGATCCACTGAAAATAGATTAGTGGCGACTCCTAATTGAAAAATCATTTGTATGTTAAGAACTTGAACCTAAGTCAGGAATTGGTATGGCTTTGCATGTTAAGAACTTGAACTTAAGTCGCGAATTGGTATGAGCTTGGGAGAGTCCAAGCTAAGTTTAGGCTTAATAATCCATTAGTCAAACCCTATGGGGTTCACTTGAAATTTTGGTTGCGACAATCGTTTTCGAGCGTAATAACAATATTAATTAAGCGTGACGGTTTTGAGATCTTAAGTATATTTTAGTGGATATCGAGTGTAAAAAATCCAGTGGCACTTGCGTAATGAATTGGTTTCACCGAAGATTTTGTGAGACAAAATCGATGAGATCATATTAACCTATAAATAAAAATAAAACATTCAACATTGAAGTTAGATCTTTTGCACATTTTATTATTTTCATTTCCATTGCCAACTCGACAACCTATAAATTTTCGTATATTGTCCACTCCAATAATTATTTAAAGATCCAGCATGAAGGGAGGACTTGCTAAAGCTCCATTCATTTTCTCCTCGGAAATTTCATTTTTGCATGTTGTATTTTTCATAATTCATGTAGGTGGTCCAGGTGTGCGATGGTCGGACACAAGCCTAATATTTTCATTTTCATAAATTTTGTCTAAGTGTGAGCGCCCTTTCATTTAATCCATTTCACGAGAAAGTTGATAAAGTTTGTAGATGGAGGTCCATTTTCTAAAGCTAGAACATTATCAATTGTAAAAACAAGCGATCCAATCATAAAATAAGTAGAACAAGATAGTAACTCAGATATCTAATTTACGTTATTCGGTCAATATAAAGTACATCCACGGAAAGGGCGGTTCAGAATTCTACTATAGATCAATTGAAAAGATAGAGTGTTTAGTTCACAATTCTTCACGAACTAATCTTTTAATTTCACAAATGGATTCATAAATCTTACCACAAGATTTAATGGATTTCAACACTCTTGGATTGTTTTAGAGTGTAATTCACGAAAATGCCGTCTCTTGGATATTTTTTTGCAAAGAAAACTCACTTCTTATGTAGAAAAAATTTGGATAAAAAATGTGAAACCTATTCAAATTAGGATACCCACTCAAACTAAAAAACTCTCTATTTAAGTCAAGTTTTCTTCGCCATTTCAAACTTGAGATTTTTTTTCAACAATCTCTACCTTGACTTGATATTTGAGCCAACTCTCAATCCCTTTGCTAGAAATTTGAACTTCTTTGCTACTCTCCCTGCATGGCTCAATTGCCACAAATATCTTCCTAGTCTAAGCTACACTTGAATTTCGCCACAACTATGGATCTTAATAAAATTCCAACTCCACTTGCACCTTTAGGTACTCCACAAGATTTTTAGACACAATCTCCTTTACCATAAATGAAATGAAACTATTTTGTTGCATCCATATCTACTAGGAGATCAAACATGCACTTCATTAGACTCAGCAACTACAACAACCGTTGACTTTATAGGCTCTACCTTGTTCAAAACATAATCTGTGTTGATTATTATGCTAGTACCCACTACCTTATGAGTTTATGGTAGAAATTCCACCTTGAGCTAAATAACAAACAAATTTGTCTAAGCATTACCATAGTCACTTCTACCCAGAAGTATTAGAGATTCATCAAATGTAATCTATCTATTGACAATAGGTGAATTTAACTCTGGACATCACAATGGATAGCTTTGCTCATCTCATGCATAGTCTAAAAATGTGCTTTCTGGTCCTCCAATCAAGCTTAATAATACTAATTCAAACATAACATGGACAATCAAATATTTTCAGGCTAGAATGATTGATGTTGCTATTAGACCACACTTTGTTGGGAATTTTACATTCAATAACTATTAATGGGGATCTCTTTAGACCACACTTGCGTAGATCTAGAAAAGGCTACCTTGCTAGCAGCCACAATGGCCTCATTTGTGGTTGATGAGGCCGGGTGACCTTTGCCTAGTCATCGAAAGGGCTCGGTGGCCCTCTTCGGCCAAAGTTGTAGGAAATAGAAAATAAAAATAAAATTTTGAAATTAAAATATATATTATTAAAAATTATTTGTGTTAGTGCTGGCCATGTCACATAGGAAGGCTAACATCCACATTAGCAATTTCTAGAAAAAGTTGGCTGGATGTGATTTTAATTAGCTAAACGTGAAAATATTTAAGACTCAATTGACAAAATTAAAATACTTATGACTCAATTAGAAAATGTAGAATAAATCTAAATTTTTTTTTGACAATTTTCCCAATCTCTTGCCAGGGTTGTCATTAGCACCTCATCCCTCTCTCATCTAGTTGGTTTCCTTTTTAAAGTCGTATTATTTCTCTTTGATTGTATTTGATTTTTTTTTCTATTTTACAATTTTGTTGGGCAAATTACAATGCACTTGGGAAGATTAGGTTTTTTTTTTTCCTTTTTTGTCAAATTTGGTTAACTAATTTATCTTCACAATGGGTACCTGTAGGAGTACATTATCAAAATATCGGCAAGAATTTGATCGGAGTTAAAAGCAAAGGTTATACTCAAATGAATTTGAGGATATATAATAAGCATCACGAAGATGAAAATGCAAGAAGCGCTACAAACCAAGCTCTTAGGGGCCATAGTGCAATTCTCCCCCCATTTTAAACGTCTTCGAAATAGCCAACAGCACACCTCTTCTCCTACGTTTCTACGGTTGCAGTGCTCCTATCTCTCTTGACCACAAAAGGATCCCATATGCCCGCCCCACCAGCCTCCTAATCACTCGGTTCATCATCCATCCCGAACTGCGGCAATTAAGGCCCACCTCATCGTCATCGATCTCGGCAAACTCCATCGCGTGATCCTTAGGCTCATCGCCGAGGTGCTCAAGGTGGAAAACAACCCCCCCAGTCGCCTTCGGGTTCATTGGTTGGGCAGGTCAGCAGAGGGGCGATGGGCAAAATTATGCTGCGTACGTCGTACTCGCTTATTGCTTGAACAGGAACAATAAGTTCATGGCAACTGACGAGTTGTCCGAGTTCGAGATCTAAAGTAGGATGCACGATGAGGAGATGGAGAAGTCTGGGATGAAGCCACACGCAATTTTCTAATGACAAGATCATTGATGGGCTGCTAAGAATAGGTTACTTGGATCTGCCACCGTCTGCTTACGGCAGGGATGACGGGGCTAGTTGAGGATAGCGTCACTTACATGATCTTGATAGAAAGTGGCTATTGACCTCTCTTCTCATGCTGATCATTATGATTGTTCACAAATGAAGGAAAATGAAACCAACGATAGGATACATGAAGCATAAAACTGCATTGAAAGAAGTGGTCATTGATGGAGTGCGAAACAAGGGAACGAGGCAAGCTAGCTGACAACTTTAAAAGCACGATAATCGTGTATTATTGAACGTTTATCCTTTACTTAATCTAATTGAGCACGCACATATTCACACTAGAGGGGATGAATAATGTAATATTAGGCTAGTGGACCCAAAAGGAAAAATAAAAAGAAGTTGAAAATTCAATAAAGCAAAAAGGAGAGGGGGGTCGGCTAAATCGAAGCCGAGAGCTCCTTCCACCAAAAAGAAAGCAAAGAAGAAGAAGAGGAAGAAGAAGAAGAGAAAGGGGAAGAAAGGAAAGGGGTTTTGGCACGTGCACACTGCGGATGCCTCGTCAAGCCGACTCGACTCCATAACGCAGCGCCCAGTAAGATTTTAGGCCCCTCATTCGTCCAATTGAAGTAATTTACAGTTTTAGGGCTCAAATTCGGAATTTTTGAAAAATCAAGCGGCAAAGTTCGATTTTGGATTCGTTGAGCGCTTATTTTTATAGAAATCATAGTTTAGGGTGTTGTGGAGCCATATGATTTTATGGATTGTGATTTGAGCTTATGGTTTGTCCGAAACAAAATTTCGAAGTTTCCTGCGTGCAGTGAACAGTGCACGTCCAGCAGCTTTGGGCTTGTATTTTGTCATTTTTCAGCTTGATTTTGCGACAATCAAGTTGGGATTCCTGTAGTATGTTTGAAGGGTTTTCTTTTGACTATAAATACTTTCGGAATGGGGTTTGGAGGAGGAAGTTATAGCATAACTAAGTTTTGCGCTTAAACTCCACGTCATGAACAGCTTGAACAATCGCTTTGGTTATGCAATTTGTTAGAGCGTAGGAGTCCTTTTGATAGAGTTGAGGCGTAATTTAGTAGTTTTGTAGTTGAGATAGAGTTTTATTTGATTTTAATA
Organism: Eucalyptus shirleyi; assembly: GCA_017140165.1. Classification (NCBI taxonomy): domain Eukaryota; kingdom Viridiplantae; phylum Streptophyta; class Magnoliopsida; order Myrtales; family Myrtaceae; genus Eucalyptus; species Eucalyptus shirleyi. The sequence goes on from CM029454.1 coordinate 1,760,970, forward strand.
TTATTCATCGGTTATTTGATAGGGCCGTGAGTTCGACGATACAAGTATTGTTTGTCGTTTGGTTGTAGACGATGAGGTGGGTGGTACTATATTTTCTTTGGTTTTGTAAAACTATGTCTTGAAGTATATATGCGTGCGTGTGTGTGTATTGAATTGAGGAGCAATTTTATTTCATAAAAGCCGGATCGAGCATTTGCTACTCTTCGGTTGATTATGAATGTTTGAAAAGCATTTCATATAAAGTTCGTGGAGCAATATATATGAAATTACTTTGCAACTGATTTATAGAAAGGTTTATGATCATTTGAAAAATGGATAGGAAATGGATGATGGGCTATACTGCAAAATGTTATTTGCTTGGTTTAAGATATTGATTTCTGGATTGGATTTATGGTATTGAAAAATGGTTATATATGCTCAATATGACTATAAACCTAATGAGGGGTTTTTAGGGTATGCATATCGGGTTTAGATATCCTTTTGGACCAAGCCATCGACTTTGTAGGTGGAGACCTTGCCAATGGGGAAATTTTAATCGCCTTGTCATAAGGTGTTGTGTCGTGACTGTTAAAATATGTCTCGAGTTTAAGTTCAATACAAAAGTTTGAATATTCTGAATTGGATATGTTGCGGACGTTCGAAATTGAGCAAAGAAGATCCGAAGATCAACTTCCCAAAGTTTGAATATACGTTGAAGAGTTTAGCTGCTAAAATAGGAAAGTCCAACTTTGACTAGGACTTGGATTTTGTTTAAAATATACAAAGATATGTTTTGGATAGAAAACAAAATCCTATAAGAAGTTGGCAAAAGAATAAATGTCTCACATATATATATATAGACTTGTGGTCGTGGGATGCTCTGGTGGATCACAAATTGTCCTGAAGCTTTGCGTGAGTGCTTGGTGTTCCATTGTTGATCATGAAGAATTGGTCTTGAAGCACCGTCGAGTCGTCGAGTGCTTGGGAGGGATTTTCTTTGTCATGAATTACATCCAAGAAGGTTTAATGTTGAAGCCAATTAAAACTTGTGGTAAGATTTGCATGTAATTCCTTCGTGAAATTGAGAGATTATTTCTTGAGGAAATTCGGGGCTAAACACTGCGTGTGTCATTGGGTGTAATTAGGCTTGGAAAACAACAAGAGAATATTTAAATGACTTGAGTGTGTAATCTCCTTGTATTGCTTGATTTATAGTGAAATTCGCTGCTGCTTTCCCCGTGGACGTAGGTCTTTATGACTGAATCATGTAAATCTGGTGTCCGATTTATTTTTATTTTTCTTTTTCTGTCTATATTATTGTTCGATCGCTCGCCTTATCGCAACAGTGACCATGGTAAAATATTAAGCAATAGATTAGTCAATGGATGGACCATTGATATGTGATATTCGATGGAAATTATTCAATGGACTTGACCATTGATACTTGACTTTTGATGGTGATTTAAATGAGTTTTTCATATTAGTATAAAACTTTTATGATAAGAAAGAACTCTTATATGATTCGATATATATTTTATATATTAAGTTGGCGTTATGAAGTTTGGTATTGCTTTGTATACATGCATAGTGGTTGCTCAATCTACTTAAAAGATATATACTACTCACTGAGCTGTTGTTGCTCATTCTACTCATTCTTTAATCTTTTCAAGTTTCTCGGTTAGCAGTGAATAGAGCAAGAGCACTATCAGCGGGAAACTTTTGGGAGTTCTATTTTTGGGTATGGTTTAAAGAAATGGTATACATAGTTGTTGCTAGTGGTTGGGTTAGCTGAGTTCTAATTGTATATTTCATTTTTATCAATTATAGAAACTTTGTTGTTGTGACCAACCTTTTGATTTATCTGATATGTACATATATATGGTTTGAGATATATATATATATATATATATATATATATATATATATATATATATATATAGGTTGATATCAGGTTGTTGGTTGTATTTGAGGCTACGTCCTTTGTGTGGAAGGACAGCTGTGTCATCCCCATCCTTTGTAATTTTAGGGTGTGACATCTTTTGATATCAGAGCCTAAGTTTTGGTCTTGTTGGATATAGTTATGGGACGTTGAAAGGTTGTGTGATAGATTTTATTTTTAAGTTAGTCTTTTAGATTCTAGGGTGTAGTTTCATTCTTGGATTCAGGTGATCATGCGTATCGACTCAGAGATACTTGCCTCGCTTCGTAGGAGCAGCAAAGGCAACCGAGTTGCTACTCCTGATGCTAGAGACATGCCTCAGGTTTCTCGAGGTGCATCTTTAAGAAGGAGACTAGAGGACCGCTATGATAGGAGTCCCGACTCGCATGAAGTTAGGGAAGTGGATTGAGAGCCATCCCATTCGACTGAATTTGAATAAGCAATGATCCATTGGTATTGCCAAGTAAGAGAATTAACTGGAGATGGAGCGATTGACTCAGGCACCTTTGCCCAATTTAGGAAGGCAAAACCACCCACTTTTGATGGGAAAGTTGACCCTCTTGCGGTTGAGTGTTGGATTAAAAAGATTGATGGGATCTTTGAAATTGAAGAGGTTCCAGAGGATTGGAAGGTTAAATTTGCCACCCAATACCTAGAAGGTGAAGCAGAGTTTTGGTGGGACGGAATGAAGCCAAGTCTTGGAGGTAGGTATGCTATTATATCCTGGGAGGACTTTAAAAAGGTGTTCAATGCTCAATTCTTCCCAAAGTCATTCCAAGCAAAGATGAAAGGTGATTTTATACATATATCTCAAGGTGACTCCACAGTTTTGGAGTATTCAATCCGCTTTAATTAGTTGAGTAGATTTGCGAAGCACTTGGTAGCAAATGAGGAAGATAAGACTGACCATTTCCTAGGGGGTTAATACTCTAAAAAACTCTAAATTGGTATACATGTGACAATTTTACCCTAAACTATTTTTTTGACCTTAAAAAACCCCAAACCGGTACACTTGTAACAAATTTACCCCGACTGATAATAAAAAAACCCTAAACTTGTATATTTATGACAAATTTACCTCAAACTAATTTATTCAACTACAAAAAATCCCAAACTGGTAAATTTGTGACAATTATATCATTCGCTAAACTGGATTAATACCACAAAAAATCACAAAAATTGTAAACTATGATAAACGATGTGTAAAATCTCCAATTAGTATATAAGTCAACTGTCGTGTGTCATTTAACTTAATTAAAATTTAACGAAAACTAACAGAGGGTAAATTTATCACAAGTGTACCAGTTTGGGATAAATTTGTCAAAGGTATACTAGTTTGAGGTTTTTGGTGGTCAAAAAAATAGTTTAGGGTAAATTTGTCATAAGTGTACCAGTTTATGGTTTTTTAGGGTATTAACCCTTTCCTAGGAGGGCTTCGACCTGAAATTAATTCCGCCTTTGCACCTTTTTGTACTAACAACTTATAAGGAAGTTGATTGATTTATTTATTTATTTATTATTCTACAATTGATGTTGGGCAAATCACAATGAACTTGGGAAGATTAAGATGTTTATTTTTCTCTCTCCAAATTTGCTTGATTGGTTTATCTTCACAATGGGTACCTATGAGAGCACGTGACCTAAAGAATTTGATCAGAATTGAGAGTAAAGGTTATTACTCAAAATGAAGTTAAGAATATATTATAAACACGGCAAAGATAAAAACGCAAGAAGCACTACAAGGCAAAAACTTAGGAGTAGGGATCATAATGTAATAATTGTCCCCCATTTTGCCATTGCCATCGAAACAGCCAACGACTCTCCCCATCTACACTCGCGGTGCCCCTCATTCTTTCCGCCGTAGGGACGGCGGCGACACCACGAAAAGATCCCCGTACCAAAGCCTCGACCCTTCTTGTTCTCCGACCGCCGCAGCCCTCCCATAACCAGCGCGTTGTCTACGGCGGCCTCTTCTCCTAAACCCTTAAAACACCCGAACCACCTTCCACCTCCACAAGTAAGACCCGGACCACCACCCCTACAACCCCCTCCAATCTCCAAGCTCGACCCCACAAGCTTCCCTCTTCCCTCACCGCCTCTCGCTGATCACCCAGTTCATCGTCTAACTTTCCTCCTGACCCGAAGCAGTTAAGGGCCACCTTGTCGTCATCGTTCTCGGCAAGCTCCATCATGCGAGCTCTAGGCTCATCGCCAAGGTGCTCGAGGTGTAAAACAACCCCGCAGTCGCCTCCAAGTTCATTGGTTGGGCAGGTCAGCAAAAGGGCGATAGGTGTAATTATGCGGCTTACAACCTACTCGCTCATTGCTTGAACAGGAACAATAAGTCCAGGGCAACTGACGAGTTGTCTGAGTCGATGGACTTTTAGGGAAAGCCGTCCAGCAAGAAGCAATTCGAGATCTTAAGTACGCTGCACGATGAGGAAATGAAGAATTTTGGGATGAAGCCACTCGCATTTTTCTTATAACAAGATCATTGATGGGCTGCTAAGGACAAGTCAATTGGACCTGCCATTGACCGTTTACTGTAGGGGACGGGCAAGTTGAGGATAGCGTCACTTACATGATCTTGATAGAAAGTGGCTACCAACCTCTCTTCTCATGCTGATCATTATTACTGCTCACAAACGAAGGAAAATGAAACCAACAGTAGGATACATGAAGCATAAAACTGCATTGAAAGAAGTGGTCACTGATGGAGTGCGAAACAGGGGAAACGAGGGAAGCTACTTAGCAATTTTACAAGCACTATAATCGTGCATTATTGAACGTCTATCCTCTTTTTTTAATCTAACTGAGCACGCACATGTTCACACTGGAGGGGATGAAGAATCACTTTGACTCCATGTTGAGGGTGAATGGTGAGGAAATGGGCAGGCAAGTGGATGTAGCCGGGGGAGAGAGTGAAGCTATAGCGCTGTAGAATCATCGCGATGGCGATCTTCACCTCGTTCATCGCAAAATTCAAGCCCACGCAAGTCCGCGGTCCCAAGCCGAAAGGGAGGAACGCAGCGGCGTTGTTGTTTGTAGCTTTAGCGATCCCTTCCGAGAACCTCTCCGGCTTGAAAAGATGCACATCGTTGCCCCAAATTCGACGGTCATGGTGAATGGTCAGGGTCGGTATGTGGAGGACGATGTCCGCAGGGAGAACGAGACTTCCCAACGTGGCTTGCTTTTTGACTTTTCTAAGGACGCTAATGACGGGAGGGTGCAGTCGAAGCGATTCGTTAATGATCATCCCTACCTGTGAAAAAAAAAAAGAAAAAACAACCACATTTACAAGTACATGAGGCATATAGACTATGTTGCTAAAAAGAGAACTACATTTACATACGGTTTTGAGTTTCATCATTCCATCATGGTTCGGATCTTCATTGCCAAATACATTGGTCACCTCTTTTCTTGCCTCCTGTTGCCAATCTTTGTGAATTGCAAGGAGGAAGAGTGTCCAAGTGAGGACAGAATTTGTTGTTTCTTGTCCTGCGAAATAGAACGTCTTGCACTCGTCTATGACATCATCAATCGTGATTCTCTTGCTCTCGTCCGGATCATGATATGCCTTCAGAAGAGGCCCTAAAAAGTCATTCCCATAGTCGTTCATTTCTCCCATATTCACCTTCTCTTCTCTCTTTTTGATTATTTCTAACACCGCATCGCGTATTGCCTTCTCTAGTCTCTCGGAATCAATTTCATCACTTGTTTTCCATATCTTTCTACACGAAGAAACACATTAATCAACTTTTAAACCAACCCAAAATTGGCACTAGTGTTCGCAAGAAAAAAAAAAAGATTTATTGAGATAAAAAGACCCCAATGTTCACCAGAATTTCCTTTTTTTTTTTAATAAAAAAAAGTACCTTACTCCGGGAAGTCTTAATTTGAAAATATTTCGCGACGCTATAGTAGTCAACTCGCCCAACATTCGGAACATATTTCTCCCTTCAATGTAGCTACTTCCAAATGCTGTCCTGGAAATCACATCAGACGTGATCCCCGTAAACTCTTTGAACAACTCAACCTCTCTGGCTTCTAGATTCTGCCATCTCTTGAGCAGCATGTGAACACTATCCACCATTGCTGGAATCATGCACTGCATTCACAATTTATGGTTATAATCAGCAACAGTTCTCATGCATGTTCGAAGCCCTTGGATGGCCCTGAAACATACATACTCAATTATTATTATGCATATATAACAAGACAGTATATGGTTAAAATCATGTAATAACATGAGTTAACAAGTTTTCCTGTTATGTCTATCATTCGTTATATTACAAAATCACGATATATCTAACAAAAATTGATAGAAACCCGCATCGTGTCGGAAAATTGACTTCTAAGTAGCAAGATAGTAAACGACCTTCAAGCTTTCTCCATGGAAGGCAAGGTGTGCCAATCTACGTTGCCTTGCCCATTTTTCGCTTTTAGTACTAAATAGCCCGTCGCCTAAAAGCTTCTTGATGTTTTCTTGGAAGTCTGGCTTTACATATGTATTATCTCTGTTGTTAAGTACCTCTTTGACTAGCTCAGTGTCTGAGATTGATAGTTGAGCTGCAGGACCATACCAATACAGAAAAATTCCTCCTACATATCATCAAGAAAAGGAAAAGAATAAATTCCACTGACAAATGAAGGCATGGTGTTAACAAGAGCTTGAATATAGAACAATTTAATATTAAATTATACTAGATGAACCTTGAACCTACCTGACTATGACCAATTAAGTGTATGTTAATTCTAGCTAATTACAAGTGGAAAACAAATATATATACTTAAAAAGAAAACTCTTTACGTTTGATATTGAGAAGATATCCATTTGCTATACTATAATCAAAAGGTTCAACCAAAAGTAGGGAGGTCCTTCCGTGCCTCGTGAAGCCTTTGCCCTTTGTACTTAATTGGTTTCCACCATAACTTGTGAAGTAAGGATTGCGGAAAGAAGCAACATCGATGTGCTCAGCAAGAAACCCAGAAAATCCACGGCTAATTCTCAAAGTCCTTCACATGCAAGATTTTATGTTTTCTTTTGGTGGTTGACTTTGGCGGCTTGTCAAATCCATGGCTAATTCTCAAGGTCCTAAATTTATTGCATTTGTGCCAATTCAACTTCAAACCTTTTAATGAAGCTAATTTAGTGCTAAACCTTTTTGCAATTTATTAATACAATCCATCCAACAAATTTTGGCCAAAAATTGTTGTTATGGACGTATCTTATGTGACATGTGCCAACCACAAGCAATAGTTGACCTCACTTAAGCAAGGGTTTGCCTCACTTGAGCAAGGATCAACCTCACTAGGCATTGCTTCAGCGAAGGCCAGCCCCGGTGGGGGCCTCCTGGTGCGGCTAGCCCTCGCCCAAGCCAAGGTGGTGAGGTCATTCTCGCCAAATTTGGCAAGGGCGCCCTGATTGGTGCTTGCCCTCACCTCTAGTAGGTAAGGGTGACCTTTACCTAGGCCAAGGTGGCCTTTGTTGGACCTCACCTTCCTTTTGGTGAGGCTAGCCATCGCCAATGGCTGGTTACCGATGACCAACCACTAGCAAAAAGAAAAGGGAAAAACAAAGAAAGATAAAAAGTTAGAAAAATTATTAAAAAATTGTCAACATTAGTAATAACAGTACTGTGTAAGATGACTAGTGTCAACGTCAGCAATGTCCACATAAAATTGATAGCATAGTTATATTGAAATTCAATTGGCTAAATTAACATGTTTAGAATTGAATTGATGTCTTTATAATATATTTAAAACTTTCTTGGTAATTTCCCACCGTTTCTTTAGAATGTTCCTTTACTTAATTCAAAGTGTTACCACTTTTGGAGACAACCAGCACTTGCAATAATGTTTTAGTTTCTATTTAAACTATTTACGTATTAAATAGTCTATTTAGTTGGCAAAGATATCATAAACTTTTTTCATAATACTAGAGTAGGAAATCCGGAGGTCAAATATTAGAGTACGAAATCCTGAGGTCAAATATTTCCAATCCCTTTACTTTCCTTTCTTATTATCTATTGGTCTCATACAATTTTATAGTTTTTTTTTTGTGAATTTTTATAGATGTGTTTGTTCTGTATATATGTACGAGTTTACCAAGAATGGGATCGTATTAATTGAAAAAAAATAAAATAAAACATGCAACGTTCAAGATAGATCTTTTGCACAATTTAATTATATTCATTTCCATTGTCTACCCCACAGCTATATATATTTCAAATAGTCCCCTCCATTTTTCATTAAAAGATCCAGCACACATCGTTGACTTGCTAAAGCTCCATCATTTTCTCCGTGGAAATTGCATTTTTGCACGCTGATTTTGCAAATTCACGCAGGCAGCGTCGGTGCTTAATGATTGGACAGGAGTAAAATATTATTTATTTTCATGAATATTTCTAACAGTATGTTTTTTAGGCAAAAATTTTCTGATAAAAGACAATACTTTCTGTAAAAATCTTTTTCAAGAAAAATACTTTCTTATTTTTCAAATTAGGGAAATGCATATTTTATTTAATGTTAAGACTTGATAATAAAATAAAGTTATCGTCATTTTCATGATTTATGATTACTTGTCTTGGGTCCACTAAAACAACATCGTTACGTCCGCCTGAGGATTGAAGATATCGAAAAAGTTCGCTCTCAAGTTATAAAAGATGGCGAAAAGTTAAAAACTAAAGCCACACCGAGCACGCGTTACGGGAGCGTCACTTTGACTTTTAGCTTTTCAATTTGTCGATTACTAGTTTTGTTTTTAAGGCTAAAAGTGTGATTTTTTTTTAATGGGATTAAGCCCAAAAAGGTCCAACTTTTTGCGAAATTTAAACACTCATGAACAAATTGTTAAACAATTTTATCGGGAGAAATCATCCAATCAATTCCAAACCTATTGCATATATGTTAATTTAATCATAAATTTTCAAATTTTGTCAATTCAATCCTAAATATTTACGCGAAATTCCAATATAGTTGTACAAGCCAATTTTTGTAAGAAATCACCAAAGTGGTGTTAGGACGGTTAGCAATAACTAGATTGCCACATTAGCAATTTCTAGTGAAAGTAGGCCAGAAGAATTATGTAAAAATTTCATGCATAGATTTAGGATTAAATTGACAAAAGTAAAAAGTTTAAAAACTGAAATAACATTTATGTAATAGATTTAGAATTAATTGATCAATTTTCTTCAATTAGCTCTACGCATGTGAAATAATGTGAAATAAAAGGGTGCTGAAACGGCAAATGATATAACATATACAGCAGCTTTTATATATGTAGTGCATTTGGGGTAGCATTAGCTTTAGTTTTTTACTCTAATTGAAACTTTTTAACTTTTGGAATATGATTTTTTATTTCTGAGTCGATTGTGCTTATTATAGATAGTTTTAAATCGAAGCGGGGCATCTAAACATTTAAGTATTTTCATTCGATTCTTTCTTATTTACAAGAATTAGTTAAAAGAAGCAAAAATCTAGGTAATCTGATGTCTGGCTTCTAGCTTCTGCTAACTCTAACCGGTAGAATAAAGCCTAATAAACTTAGATTGCTAATGGAGTTTCAGTTTCATTAATATCTCGAAGAGGGATCAAACAATGAATTGACTCCGATTCTGGTAAACTAGGCACATCTAAAGATCATATTGATATTCTCTTTTCAATAACCCAACAGTGCGATTGTAGAGGCCTAATTATTTGGAAAATCCATAAGCATCCTATAGGTTCCATGAATCGGGATCCATGCCTTTGGCCTGTAATGGGTAATTCTTACCCCGTGCGGTCTACATGCAGTTTAGCGAATCATATATCAACTGCCTTTTTACACATTATATGTTTTTAACTTTTTTATTAGGGGAACTCTTGAAGTTAGGTTACCTTTTTATTTTTTAAATAACATAGTAACTAGAGGTGTCAATGGTTCTGGTTTCCATGATACCCAAATCAAACAGAACCATTTGGAGTCATACTTATTTCGACCCGAACTGTGGATTGACCTGATCCTAACTGAAAATGCAGTTTGGGTCGAGTTTTCAAGTTTTCCTCTTCTTTTATCTGGCTATTTCAAGCATATGCCTTGATTGAGCATCAAGTTGTTCCAAACCTAGTCTACCACATTTGATTTCACTTCCAAATCAGTCGGACAAAGAAATTTAGCAACAAGCTAAACTAGCAAAACCTGCTCAGGAAGTTTAGTTTCTTGAAACACCAAAACTTTAATTGTGGAACACATTCGGTCAGGTTAACTATTATGTGCTTGTAAAGATATTCAAACATAATCTCAAGCACGATAACATAAAGGAATGATGAATGACAAAGATCTCCCATCTTTTCATCTACAAAGCAAATATTTTTGAACAGATTCAATTAGAGTCAAGCAATCTCCATAATGGCCAAAAAGACCATATTAGCTAAATCTCCCGAGGAGAATCTTTCAAACAACCCAATTAATTATTGATATTGTGAATTTTCCAATCATGAGGAAAACACCCACATATGTTTTTCTAATGATGCTCCAATAGGTACTGTATTCATGTTACAAACAGTCATTATATAACTCTACTTCAATTTTTGTCCTCCACTCTAAAGAATGAAAGCATTCAATGGTGCAATTATTCAACAATGAAGCTTTAGGGAGAACGATAAAACTTGCTTGCTGATCTCTTACAACAGCAACACCTTCTCTACGGTGAGACCTCGTTTTTTTTTTTTTTTTCCAATTTTTGGATTGAATCTTTAAATGTTATCTATTGATGAATTATAGTGCCTTTTTAGGATTCTCTGGAATGTAGACAAGAAGGGACGAAGAAGGAAGAGGAGGGAAAAAAATTCGGAACCCAAACCAAATTGTCAATCTATCCTAATTCCTTTACTTTCTCAAACCGAAAGGATCAAAATTTTGGAGTCAGATTAGATCGGTTTAGTTTGGGTATTTTTGACGCCCCTAAGTAATTGTATTATTCTCTATATTGGCCTAATTACTTTATATGGTGTTTTGTCAATCAAAATGACTGTATGAAAGAAAAATAAGAGCAGTTTTGTTCTCAAACTTTTTCGGTTATATTCCATTCAATGAGCATGGAAACTTAAAAGTGCACTTATGAAAGATGTATGTATCTATGCATGTGTGCGCGCATATATATATGAAGGGGCATGGAGGAGGTCATGAATACTTGAGGTAAATATGCTATCCATAAAACACGTCTGCGTTAGCCTTACTTTGGAGGGACTGACTTTTTAGCCACCAAGCACTATGGAACTACTCCATAAATTTTCACTAGTGAAATTTTGTGGGATTACTATCGATTGTTCTAAAAATTCAAGCTGTTAGATGAAGATATAATTTATTATTTAAATGTCATAACACTCTCCTCACGGTTAGTCTGGTCTTTATTTATTATTATTATTATTATTTTGCCTATTATTAAGCGTGAAAATTTAATTAAGGAGGCAAATGGGATCTAAAAAGATTCGAATTTAGGACCTCCTACTCTAATACCATGTGAGATATGGTAAGACCATGACCAATTGTTTTTAAAAACTCAAGTTGTTAGATGAAGACGTAATTTATTATTTGCTAACACGCCTTTTAGAGAAGTTTTCTGATTTACGGGATCAACAAAGTGGCTAGTAGAGAGCATACTCATAGCCAAATCATCATATCAAGCTAACAAAACATGCTTATGAAACTTAGGGACGGATGAAGTTCATTGAAATAAATCATCCTAAAAGAGGCAACGAGAGAGATTTAGTTACCAAACATTTGACTCCACTTGTAAATGTGAGGCTCCACGATGGGCAAAATATCATGAGAAACATCCACCGTGTGCTTGTTCATCTGCCTCGCCACTTCCTCTCTCAACCTGAATATTTCTCTGGTAGAACCATGGGCGAATCCGTAGGAAGGGCCTCTCACTCCTTGTGAAGCCATTGCACGTTGCACCCGAATCGGGTTCCACCAGAATTTCTGCAGGACCTTTTCGAGAGCTGAAAACAGAATGATGCTCAACAAGAAAACCCCACCATTTACCAAAAGATTCATGGCCTCGATCCTCAAAATACAATGGAATAGAAAGGAAATGAAAACGACTTCTCCTCTTTTTGAGTGAGTATGAATATGAGATCAAGTTAAACATGGAGTTCAATTTATAGGCACTTCATGGTAGAATATACCAGTATATTTTGAAAGCAAACGGGAAAAAAAAAAGAAAAGAAAAACCCTAATTGTCTTATTTAACTGCAAGCAACCTTATCATTTCTTTACTTGATTGCCCACCGGATACAACTAATGTACCCAATATTTTCTTGGAGATGGAGATGGAGATAGAGATAGAGACAGAGACAGAGACACAGGAGAGAGAAGAAAGGAGTTTATGGAAGAAAGAAACTGATTGGCAAAAGAATTTTGGAAAATCTGAAATGTTGGCCCCAGTGTCGATCAACGACTAGTAATTTGCCAACTAGATACAACTAATGTACCCAATATTTTCTTATAGGAGTACCAGTTTGACTTTTGGCTTTTGAATTTGATGATTTTGAGTGTCTTTTTGAATGTAAAAGTGTGAATTTTTTTTTTCCTTTCGCATTTTAAGCCCAAAAAGGTCCAATTTATTGCAAAATTTAGCTAGCCATGACCAAAATGTTGAACAATTTACCTGAAGAAATTATTCAATCAGATTTATAATGTGATGCCCCAAGCATGCCACCTTAATTAATGCCATCTTAATAGCCGTTAGTTTTTCTTTAGCAAAGAAGCATGTATAAGGTGAATTATGCAGACATGTACCCTCAGGGGCATAACAGGTTGAAGTTAGTTTCCATTCATTGGCTTAATTATTTAGTTACATGGGCGGCACACAAACAAAGCAACCTCTGACCTTAATCTTGGCGTAACAAAAAAGATATCTCCACCCCCGCCCACATGAGCAACATCATTCATCGCCCGCCATGCAACTAAAACTCAAAAAGTGGCTGTTATGAAAATCACTGCCTTGGAAACCAACTCGCCTAACCCAATACTGTCATGCGTCATTCCCATCCATCGCTATCCCACTCCTCATCTGGGTCTCTATTCTCAGATGGCCCACTACTGCTACTGTCATCCTCAAAGTCGTTCTTGTCACTGTCACTCCAAAAACCAGAGAGGTTCCTTCAGTTTGTTGCCCTCCTATACAAACCATGCAATAAAACGTTATGGTATCAATTGACTACGGCCTACATCTACCCAGAAAGTAGACATCTGCGAACATAAACATGTTCGGACTACTGAAGCGTGACGTCCTCTGATATACTTTCAAAATAACATGGCTGTCCCTATTGAGTTAAAGGAGGTACGTTCATCGTTTTTAATTATCTGAAAATTTGTAATACAACAGGAGTAAACCAAAACTTAGCAAAAGATAAATTCATAAATCTATCAATCTAATGCACTTTTGATTTTCAAGACGCACCTATAGTGATCCTATAATGTAATTAGCAATTAATCAATACTTATAATGCACTCACAAGTACGTGTAGCACACAAAATGCCGTAGCACTTGGCACATGTTTCATTCATGCATAACACACCATTTTGGTCCACCCCCATCTCACAATTTCAATCGGTGGCAAGTCGGCATCATGCGGGTCACTTCCAATATACCACGCACACAGCCAGACTTCTGGGGAACCCCGTGGGCATCTAAAGAACACACAGTATCCTAGGAAACCCTCCTAACATCCATTCTAGGCCATCATTAGGGAACTAGTGGGAAACCCTGTTATCCCTCAAACATTAAGGTACTAGGGAACCCTATTAACCCTCAACTAACCCAATCATAACGCCATGGTTTGCCATCCATAGCCTCATACTCATCCATCATCACACACGGCATACATATGATGTGGCATTTCATTCCATCAATTTTGTGCATAGGCTTTAACATGCAACTATTGCAACACTTAATACCTTATGCTCACTCAATAGCCAGAATTTACAGATTGTATCACTACACTTAATAAATTGAAAACATCATCAAATGGGATCATATCACAGTGAATCATAGCTTGTTGGAAGGCTCAAGTGTGCTGGTTGGCTCTACAGAAGTCATCATTTCAAGATTCCCTCGTTTTACTCTCATGAAAGCTTCATTTTGAAAATCGGTCAAAAAGGGCAGTTTTGTCCGATTGTGGAAATCAATTTGATTTAAAATAGTAAATGACCTTCAACAATTCTAATTTTTGGAAATGTTACACAAAGACCTTGACAAAGATTTCTCGTGAAGATCACTAGGTCAAAATCGACATGCAACTATGCCTTTCGTTTGCTAGGACTTGGAGCAAAATAGAGCCTCGAAACAGAATAGTTAAACCTTTGGAAATTTGTTTCAGAGAAACCACTTTAAAAAACTATCAAATTTGGATATGTTGTAGAAAAAAAAAATTTCAAACAACTTCTGTGAGAAAGCTCATCAAGATTCTAACTAGTGAAATCCATAGAAAATCAAGAATCAGTGAGGGTCACCATCTCGACGGTACTGGACAATAGGAATTTGAAAAGAAATATGACCATTTGACCCTCCAAATTAACTCCAAAAAATCTAAAATATAACCATTTGAAACTTTAGAATATTTTAAACAATTTTGAAAAGGAAATTTCTTGAGATCTAGTCTAAAAAAGTTGCAGCAAAATTAGCAAAACAGAAGGGTACAATATGCACACTATTTTTTGGGCTTGAACCAAGTACATGAATTCCATCCTTTTGTCGCCTCATTGACATCCACTCACCAAAACGTCACACGACAAGCTAAAACAGCAATGTAAGACTTCATCTCAGCTTCATCTCACAATCACAGACCATGGAAATCACATGCAAGGCATAAACTTAGTATAAGACTTACCGTCTAGACCATCTAAGAAAAGATCATCAACATACAAGCTCAAAATTCACTACTAATCAACATGCATCTCATAAAAATGACTCAAGCCTCCCTTATAAGCCTCGACCAAAGTCGTTCATCAGAAGATCACTAGCTTGGTTACTCTATCTCAAAGAAGACACCAAAATCAAACAAACGACATATCAAACACCATAACAACCCCCCATTACCTAAGCAAGCAAAACCAAGAGAAAGAGAGATCAAGAGGCTTAAGAGTTAGTCCCATTTGCTTGCCTTGATATTAAACTTCACTTGTGGTGAGAATTTGAGCAAGAAATGGCAAGAAAGGAGAAGGAAATGGAGAAGAGAGAGTTCGGTGATGGAGCAGCCAAGGGAGAAGAAGGGAAATGAAAAGAACTTCTTGGGCCAAAATGAAGAAAATGAGGGGGAGGGGGGGAGAGAGAGAGAGAGAGAGAGAGAGAATGACGCCGGTAAAGGGGTTTTAAGAGGGAAAGGGTGTTCACTTGGCTTGTTAAACACATTTCATGCATGTAAATCCATTGGTTTGGGTACTATTCACCCATGATTACATGCATTAAATCATCCAATGGAAAAAATGAAATTTTAGGGCTAAGGTTAGGTAACAGGTGGCCGGCCATAGGGTGATTAGGCTTAGTATCCACTTATCTTATCCTAATTTTATAATCCATTATATAATATAAAGCATACTTTAGAGTATAATGGTCACATTAATGAAATTGACCATAAAATTCTAATTTAACACAAGAATATCGTCTAAACTATATTATGCAATTGTCCAATGAATTTTCCTATATTCTTGGACTCAAATAGATCGAATAAATCTTTCAAAGGCATCTTGAGATATTGACACTTCCACCTTGATTATTACTAACCTTAATCCTTCCTTGAATTCTCACTAAATAAGCGAACGGAAATTCAGGATCTCACACATAAACTTATTGTATAAATGTCAATTTAGCCCTAAACTTTTCAATTTTGTCAATTCGATCATAAACATTTATGTGTAATTCTTATATGGTCATTCCATCCAATTTTTGCTAGAAATTGCTAACGTATGGTATGCTATGTAGGATAGCCAACAATAACTAAACTGCTGGCAGAAGTCCACCACAAGTGTCATAACTTCTAAGCGCAGGAAGACGGCAAGTCAGTCATAACTTCAAAATGGTACACTTAAGTGCCATTTTTTTCGAGTGGGACACTTAAGTGCCACTCCGTGATCATTGCCGGAAATCACGTGTGATATTTTATTATTATTTTTTGCCTACGTGGCTCGCCGGAGCTCCAAATTAGCATAAAAATTTAAAAAATAAAAAAATTAAAAGTTTTAATTTTAAAAATTTTAATTTTAAAAAATTAAAAAAATTTTAAAAAATAAGAAAATTTTAAAAATTTTAATTTTAAAAATTTTAAATTTTTTTTAAAAAAGAAAATTTAAAAAATTTAAAAAAAGAAAATTTAAAAAATTTTAATTTTAAAAAATTAAAAAATTAAAAAAAAAAGAAAATTTTAAAAATTAAAAAATTTTAAAAAATAATAAAATTTTAAATATTTTAATTTTAAAAAATTTAAAAAATTTAAAAAAATATAAGAAAATTTTAAAAAATTAAAAAATTAAAAAAAGGGGGGAGGCGGCGGTGGCGGAGGTGGCGGCGGTGAGGGGAGCCGGGCGGTGGCGGCAAGGGAGCCCGCCCCGTTCGGCCTCCCACCCCCCTTTTTATAATTTTTTTTATAATTTTAATTTTTTTAATTTTTCTTAATTTTTAAAAAAATTTTAAAATTTTCTTAATTTTAAAAAAAAATTAAAATTTTTTTAATTTTTTTTAAATTTTCTTAATTTTTTAAAATTTTCTTAATTTTAAAAATTTTTATAATTTTCTTAATTTTTTAATTTTTTAAAAATTTTCTTATTTTTTAAAATTTTTCTTATTTTTTAAAATTTTTTGAATATTTTAAATCTAATTTAATTAATTTATATCTTATTATTTACATTTAGGCCAAAACAGCGTCGTTTTTGCATTTTCTCCCATGCGTCGGCGTGCAAAATGACGCGGTTTTGGACCGAGCTCGCCGAAAAGTCGCCACGTTAGCCATGGCACTTAAGTGTCCCATTTTACTCCGATGATGGCACTTAAGTGTACTATTTTAAAGTTATGTCACTTAAGTGTCCCGACGTGCCAAGTTATGGCACTCCAGGTGTCCTTACCTCCTAAACTGCCATTTTAGCAATTTTCGAATACATAGGCCGGAAGGACTACATCGGAACTTCAAGTAAACGTTTACGACTAAATTAGCAAATTTGAAAATTTTAAAATTAAATTGGCATCCACACAATATGTTTAGATTTATATGAGTAATTTTTTCCAATTTGACCGTAAGCACGTGGAATAAAAGGATGCTGAAACGGCAAATGATATAACATATGCAGCAACTTTTATATAATTAGTGCATTTAGGGTAGCATTAGCTTTAGTTTTTCACTTTAATTGAAACTTTTTAACTTTTGGAATATGAGTTTTTATTTCCGAGTTTATTGAACTCATAATAGATAGTCTTATATCGAAGTAGGGCACCTTAACAAGTACGCATTATCATTCAATTCTTAAGAATTTTTTTTTTTTGTCAAAAAAAATTGTATTCATGGCTCAAAAGGATACGTGAGAAGTATATAGACTTTCATTGTAAAGCAAATTGAAGTAGAGCAAAGGCTACAGCACTATAAAACAAAGCCAAATTCAAAAAAACAATGAGGATCAACAAAGTATGAGTGGGGTTTAGCACCCTCTGTCAAGCAAAATAATTGGTGACCAATTACCAAATCTCGTATCATCATCAGTGATGAGTATTTGCCGAAAATTCCTTTTTAAATAACTACAACATTGTTAGTTGACGATATGCACCTAGGTTCAGCTTCCTCTGTACTATCACCGTATGGAGATAACCAAAATAGGTTGAATAAACACATATCTAATTTTCATGGTTTAGTGAAACGTTAGAGTTCTTGTGATCATCATCAAAACTAGAGGCAGATGACCATACACGGACAAAACACGAGGGTATCATATCCCTGAAAACATTACTAAACTCCCAAATTTAAATTAGGAGAGAAGAACTCTTAGGTCTAGAACTAGATTTGTGGAATTCAAATTCTCAAATTTAGAACTAGATTGGAAAAGCACAACTCCCAAATTTAGATTGGGAGAGTAGCCAAAAAAAAACTCCTAAAAATAAAAATAGATGGAGGGGTGGGTTTGAGATACTCTCACCCTCCCTTCCATGGTTGAAAATCGAAGAAGACAATAAAAAGAGAAGACGGAGGAAAAGATTTTTTGGCTTCGTGGGGAGGAGAAGAAGTATTCTTAAGAATTAATTAAAAGAAGCAAAAATCTAGGTAATTTAATATTTGGCTTCTGGCTTCTGCTAACTCTAACTGGTATTCTAAAACCTTATTTAACTTAAATGGCAAATTTAGCTTAAGTCTCATTAATACCTCAAAGAGAGATCAAACAATAAATTAACTACGTTGCTAGTAAACTATGCTTAATAGAGATCGTATTGATATTCTCTTTTCAATAACTCAAGAGTACGATTATAGAGGCCTAATTATTTGGAAAATGCAGGAAGCGCCCTACGAGTTTTTATGAACCGGGATTCATGCCGTGGGTCTGTACAAGTAGTTCTGACCCCCTGCAGTTAATAAGCAGTTTAGTGGATTTTATATCAACTCCGTTTTTGCATGCATGATATGTTTTTAACTTTCTTATTAAGGGACACTTTCGAAGTTAGGTTACTTTTTTTTTCCCTAAAATAATATAGAAATTAGGGGTCTCAACGATTTGATTCAATTTGGGTTTCCACAATACCAGTAAAATTCATGAATACTTGAGGTAAATATGCTATCCTATAAAACAGAGCTATGTCACTTCACTGTGGACGGAGTGCCTTTTAGCCTCCAAGTATCATGCGTCGCGACCTTCCCAAAGCAGGTGGAATCACCTATAGATTTGGCTAATGGATTATTAAGTTTAGACTTAACTTGAGATCTCCAAGGCTTAGACTTAACTTGAGATCTCCAAGGCTTAGACTTAACTTGGGTTCTCCAAAGCATATACCAATTGGCAATTTAGGATTTAAGACATTAACATGCAAATAATTTTCAAGTAAGAGTTGTCATTAATTTATTTTTTAGTAGGCCGATTGGAAACCCAAGCAAAGTAACAAAAAACTTACTTTACTCCTACAAATAAGAGATTGTGGATACAAGAACTTGATTATGCTATATTTTTCTAACACATTTTTGGTACCTTTTCTCTTTCATTAAAAAAAAAAATTGTAGGCAATTTGCATTTATTTTAATTTACTCCTAACATATATGGTGATCATGTAAGTGCGCAACCATTGTTTAACACTCAAAAAAGCAAAGCAGTTAATAAATTGCAAGCACATGAAGGAAATGCTTACCTCAAAACAAGGAAAGCATTCGGAATATTAGTTAGGTATTCACATCAACAACGATTTCTAATGAACTAGCAATTCACTCAATATTTTTAAGGTTTTCACTTATTTAATGAAAATCATGCTTTATGCAATGCACACTATTGATCAACATGACATGAGACATAATTTGTTTAAATGTCCTAATCCTAACAACAACTAAACATAGTATTCTAGTAGGACAGGCCAATTTTTAACTAAATGACCTAATTCTGATGACGGACAAAAATCATTATTGAACTATTCTAATATGATGACGGACAAAAATCATTATGGAACTATTCAATATGATGACGTACAAAACATGTCTACTCTAAAGTGACACTCAATTTTTAATTAAATGACATAACATGTAATCTCTAATGACGAGCAAGATTAATATACAACTATTCTAGCAGGGCACACAAGTTCATGAACCTAAAATATAATTAATAGATTACACGCAAGCAATGACATGGCAGTGACGATACAAGCATGAAACATGACTTATTTTATATTTTTCTTTATTCAATTCTAAATTAATTAAATCCCCTAATTTAAACATTCAATCTATCCCAAAAATAATGTACTTCAATTGTATCCGATCCTTTTTCTTTTGGATTTTTTTTTTTTTAAGAAACAACAGCAATTCAAATCAAATAAAGATAGAAAGAAATCAAATCCACACGGCATCAAATAAGGATGGCTTAAACCTCAGGACTGGACTTCTCCATCAGAGCACTGATAACTCTCGACCTCCTTATTTGGATAAAACAAAAGCACTGGAATTGCTTCCTTTGTCCTCCACAGATTCTTTCTATTTGGTCTCCGCTAGCTCTTTTATTTTGACATTTTTCAATCTTCCCTGTCAGAAGTTGAAGCAAGGGACGAAGCAAGATTCGGAGGAGGAAAAGTGGAAGAGATTTGGGGAGAAATTCTTTTATGTATATTTCACTATGTATCGACAATGTACATCAACGAATAGTTATAATACAATGTGTACATTAAAAAGGTAATGAAATATCTCACATATCAATCTAGTTTTTAGATTGATTCTATAAAATCAAAATCGGATCAATTAATATCCGAGGATCTTCTGCATATCTTCTAACACTTCCCCTCAAGCTGGTGGCTTGTAAATGTCCAAGACACCCAGCTTGCTCAATAGATATGCATGCTGTCTTTGACTTAACGCCTTGGTAAACACATCCGCAGGCTGTTCAACAGTTCCAATCCCCTTTGTCTCAATTGTTCCTTCTTGAATCTTCTCCCGAGTGAAATGACAGTCCACCTCTATGTGTTTAGTTCTCTCGTGCATTACAGGATTCGCTGCAAACTTCAAGGCCGATTCGTTGTCGCAGTATAACCTTGTCGGACCTTTCAATAGTACTCCAAGATCACTGAGCAATCCTCGTATCCACACGACTTCACATGTGGTTTTTGCCATAGCCCGATATTCTGCTTCAGCTGATGATAGAGAAACTGTTGCTTGTTTCTTGGTTTTCCATGAGAGAAGGGAATCTCCAAGCTTGATACAGAAGCCGGTTATGGATCTTCGACTCATAGGACATGTTGCATAGTCCACATCATAGTATGCTATCATTTCCATGTTGCATTTTCTGGATGAAAGTATTCCGAGTCCTGGACATCCTTTCAAATACTTGACCACCTTCAGAGCAGCATTCATGTGAGATTCTTTCGGTTTGTGCATGAATTGACTCAGATTTTGCACCGCATATGATATATCAGGCCTGGTCATAGTCAGGTATATAAGTTTTCCAACGAGTTTTTGATAACCCGTCGGATCCTGTAATATAGGATCATCCTGAAATGTTCCCCTAGCATGATGCGTAGTTAACTGACGTTATTCGATTGGAATGACGGTGAGTACGCACCCGATAACCCGGACCCACTGATACAATTTCTAATACAAACTTCCTCTGACTGAGAGAAATCCCTTGGTGAGATCGCGCGATCTCAATCCCAAGAAAATATTTTGGTGCTCCCAGATTCTTTATATGAAAAGCGGTATGCAAGTACTTTTTAAGACTTTCTACTGCAGCTTCATCGTTTCCCATGATAAGAATGTCATCTACATAAATCATCAAGTAGATAGATGACGTACCTTTGGTCCATGTAAACAAGGCATAATCATACTTTGATTGTTTGAAGTTGGCATTGGTGAGAGACTTGGCAAACTTAGCATACCATTGTCTGGAAGCTTGTTTCAGTCCATAGAGGGACTTACGTAGACGACATACTTTATTCTCCCCCTGTCTTCGTAAGCCCTGAGGAATGTCCATGTAAATTTCTTCATCCAGATCACCATGAAGAAAAGCGTTGTGGACGTCCATTTGGTGTAATGACCAATCATGGATTGCTGCAACAGACAAGAACAATCGAACAGTGACATCCTTGGTGACTGGAGAAAAGGTTTCATTGTAGTCGAAGCCTTCACGTTGTGTATACCCTTTTGCCACCAATCGAGCTTTGTATCGTTCAATGGATCCATCCGCTTTGTATTTAATTTTGTAGACCCATTTGCATCCTATGGACTTCCTATCCCGAGGAAGATCAACTATCTCCCATGTTTGATTATCGGCCAATGCCTCTAATTCTGCTGCCATCGCCGTTTGCCACCGTGGATCTTTGGATGCCTCATCATAATCAGATGGTTCCTTTGCATCAGATATACGACTAATGCAGCATTTATGGTCCGATGAAAGTCTTTCAAATGAAACATAAGAAGATGTTGGATAGTTAATACCTGGTCCATTAAGAGAGGCACAGACATAGTCTTTAGTCCACGTCGGTGGTCTCGTGGCTCTCTTCGTACATCCTGGAGGATCCGTTGGTGGTGGAGGTGAAGAAATTTCTGCAGCATTGTTTTCTGCTTGAGTAGCAGATACATCCTGAATGTTGGACGAAGTAGTGGGCATGCTGTCCAATGTCTCTGTTTGTGGTGAATGATCAAACGATGGTGCTATGACTTCCCCGGGCAATGCAGCAATAAAGTATTCAGGAGATAGATCATCTTCAATTGGAAGTTGATGTGATTTATTTGAGATATTCAAATCCCCTGAAGTCTTCTGGAATGGAAAGATAGTTTCGTGAAATATAACGTCCCTGCTCACGAAAATATCTCCTGTTGACTGATCCAGAATATAATACCCTTTTTGTAGGTTAGGATATCCTATAAAAATGCCTTTCCTTGCTCGTGGACCCATTTTATCTCGGGGTCCCACAGTTGTAGCATAACATAAACAACCGAATACTCGTAAATGATCTAATGCTGGTTTCCTTCCATAAAGTAACTCAAAAGGTGACTTACCAGCTAAGATCCGAGTTGGCATACGGTTGATGAGATAGGCTGCAGTAAGGACACAATCTCCCCAATATGTTGCTGGTATGGATCCTTGAAACTTTAAAGCGCGTGCGATTTCCAGCAAGTGACGATGCTTACGTTCCACCACTCCATTCTGTTATGGAGTATAGACACAGGTACTTTCATGGAGAATGCCATGAATCAGAAAAAGTGATCTGCATTCATGATTAAAAAACTCCTTTCCATTGTCAGTCCTTATCCGTTGGATTGACTTCCCAAACTAATTTTTAGTCAGGACAATAAATGTCTTCAAATGAGATGGAACCTGTGCTTTTGACTGCATCAAGAATACCCATGTAGCTCTGGAGTGATCATCAACAATAGTGAGAAAATATCGTGAATCGTCACGATGTGCTGTGTGATATGGCCCCCAAACATCCACATGAATTAGGGAAAGAGTACTATTGGAACGTTTTGCATTTGAAGGAAAAACGACACGAGATTGTTTCGCTAAAGGGCAAACATGACAGTTAGGATATGGAAAGAAGGCACTATGTCCCATTCGTGAATGCAAAAGAGATTCTTTATCATTGGCAATGGCATTACACAATGACATTTTATCGAAAGGAATTGAACGATGATGACTTGAAGTGCTAGTCCAGAAATATAGACCTTCAGAAACATTACCCAAGCCCATCAATTTCCCAGTCGAAATGGCCTGAAAAAAAACATGTGTCAGCATCAAAGAGTATTTGACAAGAGTTTTCTTTGCAGACTTTGGACACGGAAATGAGATTGAACCGGAATTGTGGGACATAGAGGACATTTTTCAGGATAATTTGGGGGCTTAATTGAACTGTTCCTGTCAATGTGACATGAGTAATGTTTCCATTTGGGAGTTCTACAGAAATAGGTTCCTTCAATTCCCTATTCCTTTTTGAAAAAAAAAACTCATATCACAAATAATATGATCAGTCGCTCCTGAGTCAATTATCCATGCCCTTTTTGAAATTGAGTTTATCAGGCAATGAGATATACCTGAGAAGCTTCCCTTTGTTTTTCCAATGTCTGCTTTCTGCAATGCCTGCATCAATTCTTGATATTGCCCATGGGTAATAAGCCGATCACTACTTATCCCAGTAGGTCCGGTCACCTGGTAAGCTGCAGAATATTCTCTCCTCTTTCCTTTTTCTCCTGGTTTTCCATGCAATTTCCAGCAATTTTCTATGGTATGATGCGGACGTTTACAGTGCTCACAGTATAATTTACCTTTTCCTTTTGAATTCTGGCTGAAATTTCGTATGGAAAAAATATGGCCGTCGGATCCCTTGATTCCCGAATTATCATAACCGTCCGATCTAGCGAATAGATCCGCTCTTTGCGGACCATCAGATCTTCGTGCAAAATCGGAGCCGTCGGATCTCCTTGGGAGATCTGCGCCGTCGGATCTTCTCGTTAAATCTTGGTCGTAGCTTCCATCCCTTTTAAGGGTTCGCTCGGCCATTTCAAACCCTAGCCCTAGCCCTTCGCGATTCTCCCGAGCTAGGGTTTTCGCCCCCAATTCTCTCTCGCGGCGTTCTCCGCGGAGGGCAAGGGCTACGGCGTCTCCTCCTCGTGTCTGCTTCGGGGCCGTGAGTCGCTGGCTCTCCTCTTGGATGGCTAGCTGGAAAATCCGACCGAGGGGCGGCACGGGGTCCATTGCCAGAATCTGCGATCTAAAGGTTAGGTAAGATTCGTTCAAAATCAAGAGAAATTGAGTAGATTTCTCCCTTTCCTTTATCGATCTATACTGTCTGAGCGTCTCCGGGAGTCCCTCGAGTTTTTCCTCTGCAGCCTTGAGCTCGTTCTAGAGCGATGAGAGTTTGTTATATACCGCCGTGATTGACATGTTTCCTTGTTTAAGATCCATGAGTTCCTACATGAGACAGAAAATTTTTGCTCAATCTAACTTCCCGTACATCTCTTTGATGTTGTCCCACATGGTTTTCGAATCTTCGGTCGGTGGGAGGCCTGCGGCGATGTCTGGGGACACACAGTTGCCGATCCAGGTGCAGATCAGGCGATTGCACTTCCTCCAATGCCTTGCCAGCCTCTCGTCCGGCAGGATCGGCACGGTTCCGTCAAGAAAACCGTCCTTATCCTTGGTCGCAAGAGCCCTCCGGAAGTCTTGTGACCACTTGCTGTAATTCTCCGGCCCGATCAGTTGCAGACTGATGAGTCTCACTTCTGGACCGTCGGCGGTAGATACATGCAAAGGGTCCCCTGGTTCCGGTCGGTCGGTGATGGCCGCAATTGGATACGAGAAAAAATTGGGTGGAAAATTCGGGTTCGGGTAGGGATTCATCCCTGTACCCGACCCATCGAATCCAGATCCATGCTCCGCATTAAAGAGGCCCGGACGAAGGTTTGTTCCCGATCCCGCTTCTCCAGACCTGCTTCTTGGTTCTGTCTCGGCGGCTGAGTTTGCCCCGCTTGCAGATGGTAGACCTTCGTCGAGCTGAACATTATTCTGGTAATTCATTACCCCCGGCAATGATGGATACAGGCCTTGCCCGAAGTACCATGGATAGGGTACCCATTGGTAAGGTTGGCCCGGAATGGGCTGCCCCACGTTCGCCTGAGCCGGGAACATCTGCAATTGTTGTTGTGTAGTGGTGTTTGCAGGTATTACGTCGGTGTTGCGGCCTTGCGTTTCTACCGACGGTGCGACATTCCCTGTGGAAGGAATTCCCGTGCTGACAGGAGGTGGGTTTTCTGGATTCATGGTAAGTGAATCCTCTCCGCTTCTTCTCCCTTCTTACAACAATTATTTTTCCTCGTAACAAGACGTAGATCTGTCTTGCAGATTCAAGCGAAGAAAAAAACTGGTGCAGAAGTTGGAGCTTAGAATCGACGCTCTGATACCATGTCAGAAGTTGAAGCAAGGGACGAAGCAAGATTCGGAGGAGGAAAAGTGGAAGAGATTTGGGGAGAAATTCTTTTCTATATATTTCACTATGTATCGACAATGTACATCAACGAATAGTTATAATACAATGCGTACATTAAAAAGGTAATGAAATATCTCACATATCAATCTAGTTTTTAGATTGATTCTATAAAATCAAAATCGGATCAATTAATATCCGAGGATCTTCTGCATATCTTCTAACATTCCCGTCAACGGAATTACACCGAGAATCTCCAGTTCACCGGTAGACCGGGCCTCGGGGGAACAAGAGGTTGACCACGGTTGGAGACGTCCGTGGATTGGTGGCAACAACTCGTCGAGGACCTGCAAGAAATTCGTCGAGTCACAGTGAGTTGTGGCTGACGGTCATGGCGGCTGACAGTGCTCAGCTGGGGGGGAATGCAAAAATAGAGAGTAGCGATCATCGAGGCTCAGCTTGGCTTAGCGATTCACGGTGCTACTCAGTCGATGAGGAAGCAGTAATGCCGAGGACCGCCAAATATCCTCCAAGATACAATAAAGTTATAATTGAAAATACTATATAGCAATTCTACTAATTCTCCAAAGTCTTTCAAGGGAAACAATTGAAATAATGGTCGCATTTTTAAGAAGAAGACTCAAAAAGACTTAATTGGCATTCATGCCAAAAACTTATATATTTATCTCAATTTTAATGAACATAGGCTATCTTTTAGGAAAGATTGCAAAGTGAACAAAAGCATCACTTTGGGAAAAGTTGCAAACTGAATATATAGTTTCAAATATTATCTTGAAAAGACAATAAAATTCGAAATAAAAAATGATAATAATTTTCTAATAAAATTCCGAATTCATAATTTCCAAAAAAAAAACTGAATGAACAAATATAACCTTTTGACTAATAAAGATTAACAAGATAACTGTATGAAATAAAATTAAAGAACAAAAATATAAGAATTAATGCTAAGTGCACCTAATAATCACGCAATTATTCGTGCACCTGCATGTGAGTATTGTAGGCCTAACTCACAATCCTTTTTATAAACTAGAAAAAGCTCACATTAATAAAATGGCCCATCTCTCTCTCCCTTTTTCCTTTGTGGCCGTCAATCTCCCATGTATATGTTCCTAAAATATTCCCAAATTCAACCAAGTCATGCAATCAAGTGAGTCACCACGTGCAACAATTTCAACCCCAACAACAAAAGGGCTTTGCTTGAAATCTTCTAGCTCACGGGTTCAGTCCACAACTAAGCTCAGAACCTTTCAATTGAGTCCATCCACCCTCGTTAAAATGCAAGTTTAAATATTAAAGTAAGTACTTCTAATATCTATATGCACTTTGAACTTAATATTTTTACTAGGGACTGGAATCGATTCCTAATTTTCTATTCAATGAATTACTAAATGGGATGCCGAAATTTAGGTGTCAATACCATGGAATTACTCCATAAATTTTAAGTTTCAGATAAGTTTTCTAATCCACAAGATCCAGAGAGTGGCAAGTGAAGAGCGTATTCACAACCAAATCACCATATCAAGCTGCTTACAAAACTTAGGGATGTAGGCATTCCATTGAAATCAATCATCTAAAAGAGGCGACAAGAGAGATTTATTTACCAAACATTTGAGTCTGCTTGTTAACGTAAATTTGAGTCCGCTTGTGAACGTGAGGAGCCACAATGGGCAAAATATCCTGAGAAAAGTCCACCGTGGGCTTGTTCATTTTCCTCGCCAACTTCGTCTCTCAACTTTAATATTTCTCTGGTGCAGCCATGGACGAATCCGTAAGGGAGGGCCTCTCACTCCTTGCGAAGCCATTACACGTCGTACCTGAATCGGGTTCCGCCAGAACTTCTGCAGGACCTTCTCGAGAGCCGAAAACAGAATGATGCTCAACAAGAAAACCCCACCATTTACCAAAAGATTCATGGCCTCGATCTTCAAAATACTATGGAATAGAAAGGAAATGAAAACGACTTCTTCTTCTTCTTCTTCTCTTTTTGAGTGGGCATGCAAATGAAAATCAAGTTAAAACATGGAGTTCAATTTATAGGAACTTCATAGTAGAATATGCTGGAGTCTTTGGAAAGCAAAAGGACAAAAAAAAAAAAAACCGTAATGCGTTATTTTACTGCAAGTAACCTCGTCATCTCCCTAATTGACAAATGCCATATTTTCTTCCCACTTAAGTGCTTGAGCATTTGCATGGTATTCCCTGTCCTCAGCCGATTAACCATGTCAAATTTTGTGGAACCACCGTTAACTACTTTAAAAGTTTAAACTGTTAGATGAAAACGTAATTTAATATTTAATTATTCCAACAGTCCCCTTCACACTTAATCTATTCTTCTTGCCTAGTACTAGATGTGGACATATTTAATTGGGGAGGCAAATAGAGTTTGGAAAGATTTGAACTTAAGATTTTCAACTCTAATACCATAAAAGATTTTATTGAACAATTGTCAATTTTTTTAAAAGATTAAATTATAAGATGAATGTGATTTAATATTTAATTATTCTAGCAAGCTGCGATAAGCACAAAAGCAATTGTGTGGTGTTGAGTTAACCTCAAAAGGGTGTGCAAAGTTGATGATTCGAATTCAAGTCTTGAAGCGAGAAGCTCGAACACTCTTCTTCACTTAGCATGGTGCTATTGCATAAGTAGGGCAAAATTTACCAAAAAGGCCCTCAATTTATTGTACCTTTACCAAATCAATCATAAATTTTTTAGTTTGGACAATTTTATCTTAATCATTTCGATAATTTGCCAAAATAGTTCATTCAGCCAATTTTGACCTGAAATCGTTGATGTGGATGCATGCCCTCCTACATGACAACATTGGTGTTAACATGAACAACTTTTACAATTTTTTTTTAAAAAAAATTCTTTAGTTTCCTTTTCTTTTTTCTTTTTTTTTTCTTTATTACAACTAACGAGGGTTGGGTTTACAAGCCCTCGCTAGCTATTGGTGAGGGTCACAACCCTCGCTGAGCGTCAGCAAGGCGACCCTCACCCAAATCTAGCTAAGCCAGCCTCACTTGTGGCCTGCAAGGGCAGTCCTCACCTATGGCTAGTCTTAGGTGAAGTGCAAAGAAAAAAGAATAAAAAAATTATAAAAATCGTGAAAGTTAGCATCAGTTACACCACATAAGACGATCAAGTTGGATTGCCATGTTAGCATTTTTTGATCAACATTGGCCATAATGACAATATTAGCAAATTTTTAAAATATTTAAGATTAAATAGACACAATAACAATAGGTTTATGACTTTATTTATAATTTCTCTTAATGAACTACAATGTATTTAGGGAACATTAATAAATTCTAAGAGATGGATTTAATTTATCGTTACGTACTCAGTGATACAATGTCAAACAAGCCCATCTGATGGAGAGGGAGTTTAGGTAAAGGACGTATGATTAAGCCTTCTTCAATTGACGTGTATGAGCATATTTCCAAATTGGAGTTCGACATAGCACATGACAAATTAACCAAAACATCTAAGGGAAAACACATCCTTCTCATATGGGAAGGGGGAGATGGGAGATTTGAATTTCCAATTGTCCTAGGAGTTAGCGTGGGGACGATTTAGTTTCAGGTGTGAGTTGTAACTTCCACACTCTGTAAATAAGCATGGCAAAAATCTGAGTCTGAAAGTTAGAGTAGGAGTAAAATAGGTTTAATAAGAAAAAAATCTAAGGGAAAAAAACAATAACGAGGAAGGAACAAGTCTCACCATTAAGATAATGCAAACCATATATTAAACCACACTATAGTGGATTTTAAGTTAAAAATCGCATCGTGGGCTTAATTCCTGAAAAAAAAAAAAAAAGAACTCAACTTTAAGTTTAATCCTAATTTTGTCCCAAACTTTTTTAATTTTAAAAAAATCACCAACTTTCATTATAGTAAATTTCACTCCGGTCCAAATTTGCCATTATCAATCAAAGAATCACCACTGGTTTATTCAATGGCCTTTAAACCAAACTCCAGTGGAATTCAATTTAAAGAGAAAATTTTGAAATTGGGAATTTATTTATTTTATTTATTTATTTATTTTTTGTGGCCAAGCTAGTCGGATATGAGACAAGCATCCACAGTAAGTAGCTAATGATCAGACTGCGGACCTAATTCCTTTTTCTTAAAAAAAAAAATCCAACTTTAACTTCAATCTTAATTTTGTCTCTGACTTTCTTTTTTCTTTTTTTTTCTAAAAATAACCACCAACTTTTAATTCTAGTAACTTTTACTCTAGTCCAAATTTGCCATTGTAAACCATTTGTCAAAAATTCGCCTTTGGTTTCTTCAAAATTATCCACTTTACGAGACTATTGTTATTTTATATGAAAGTGAGAGCACTAACAAAGATGTGGGTTCTGAAAATGAACTTCTAAGTGGCACAAATGTTGATAATTTTGAAGAAATTAGTGGCCACTTTTTGGACTTATGGACAGCTTTGGGGTTGGAGTGAAAGTTAGTGCTATGTTTTCAGAGACAAAAAAGTTCGAGGCAGAATTAATGTCAGACCTAAAATTAATGATTTTTAGCGAATTTGGGCTCCAATTTTGCATGAAAGGAGAATCGAAATTATACAATATAGCCCCAAAAAATTCATTAAATGGCTCATGGGATCCCTACTTTTAAAATATTATGTTAATCTCATCCTCCCCAAAAGGAATTCAGTTACATTTTCTCTCCGAAAGTTGCTTAAGTATTTTTCAAACTTTCAACCATGTAGTATGTGTTGTGAATTATTACTTCTCAATTAATCTGAACGGTCCAATTTGAACTAGGACTTAAGTTACAGTGACTTGAGTAACGTTACTGAAAATGTTTGATTTTGTTTGAATTAGGTCTTAATTTCTTTAGCCTACACATTCCTTGAGAAAGAGTAATGTAGTGTTGGGATTCTTTTGATACTCATACTTGGTTGCTCATAGACAATAATACAATATACCCACTTCAAATAACTCAAAATCACTAGGCAAATTGAATCTTTTGAGTGGACTTTTGTGCAAACCGATCGAAAGTACTTTTGAGAAAAACAAAAAAGTAATACCACTATTTAAGAGATTCTTGTTAAATGATGTGGCATGTGCCATGTCATCGACCATATACATTGTTAGCATAAGTTATGTTACTATGTACTAGTCTTAGAAATGATTTTATCTTGTTAACGAATTAGTTCTTTTTAACATAAATAATGCATACAGATCGCGGCATCATTTGTTAATCATTTTTTAAGGATTTCTAAGTAAATTATAATTGCGTAAATTAGCGATAAAGATAAAGACCATTTAATGCCAGAGGATATGTAATAACGAGCCCACCGATGAAGGGGTTGGCTCCTAGCTCGGTGTCTTTGTTCAGTCCCGCCCGGTTTTTACAATTTTATAACTTATGACCATGCTTTTGTACTTGATTACGACGGCACACCATGCGGGGAAACGATTCCGCTGGATGTACCGCATGTCCTCTTAGGCCTAATCAATTATTTTCTTTGTTTCGGTGGACGGCCTCTTTATACACTAAAGTCAACGCTACAAATTTTCACTCACTTCAATTCCTGTTGCAGATTACAATCACGTGGTGACTTTTATCTCCTCTGATTATGAGCTTTGGGTGACTTAATTGCGTCTTTTCAATTAATCCATGTGGTAATTTAATCTTCCTAAGAAGTCTTTATAAGTATGCTACCACATAAATATAAAAAATGAAGTGATCTCTCTCGAGTGAGATAATGTAAATTACTCACAATTTATGTTAAAGATAGATATATCATCATCAATTACAAAATACTCGGACTTATTTTCTTGAAAAGAAGGAAATCTATTGAAGACTTCTCCTTCACAAGCTAGTAATCTTAACCTAACATAGCATCTGGTGTCCATCGCCGATTGACTGCGTAATGCCAGAGCCAATGAGGGCGCGACGCACCAATATAACGAAGTTAATTTGGTAACTAGTTACTATCTGACTCGTCCGTTTTTGAGGGGTGAATAATTAGTGAAATAAGTTTTAGATTTTAACTTGCACTTATAAAACCACAGGTGATTTCTTCCTACAAATGAAAATGTGGTTTTTTTTTTTTTTTTTTTTTTACTTTGAAAATGAAAATCATCAATGTCCAATTCAACTTCTTTCTTTATGCCTACTCGATTGACTGGTGCGGTCAACTTGTGAACTTATTGGTCGGTCACTACTTTGGGTATACACTTATTAATAATCTCCTTTTAAATTAAAACTACTATGATTAGCACTATACATATATGGGAAAGCAATTTTATTTGTCCGGATTTCCTTCCCAACGTGACATTTTCCTACATCAAAAGTCAACTTATTGGCTATTGGTAAGAAGAAAAAATCTTCTAAACTATCAATTTCCCTATAATCTATCCGATTTCCACGATTACTCTTTCATATGATTAGCGAAGAAATGAAATTTACATATTTTATGCAATCTAAGAACTCGGGGCATGAGATATTATATACAATTTTAGTAGAACGATCAATCTAATCATCCGTAGTAACTCCATAATAAATTATCGAAATAACACTTTCAATATGGCTGCTAAGATCATATGAAATCGAGCAATCAAGGTGGCTAGCCTTATTAGACTCTTCATTTTCTCTCATTAATTTTGAATCAACGAGCTTGCTATTCCGTACAAATATATTTGTTCGGAATTCAGGTGGCTAACCTTATTCAACTCTTCATTTCCTCTCGTTAATTTTGAATCGATGGGCTTACTTTTCCATACAAATATGTTATTTGTGAGGCTCCCATTTATGAGATGATACTATAACATTAGATTCTATAAGTAGCGGCATTGGCCGGCATTTAGGAAGTCAATAATCATCAATAATCCAAATAATACTAAAACAAAATCTCCCATTTATGAGATGATCCTATAATATAAGATTCTATAAGTAGCGACAATGGCCGGCATTTAGGAAAGTCAATAATCACCAATCATCCAAATAATACTTAAACAAAATCTTATTATAAAGCAAGTAGGACCCCTTTTCGCCTACCTACCATTTTAAAAATGATTTAGATCTGGGCATAAAATCCCTAAAATTATTTTAAGAAAGGCATATAATTCAATGGATGTTGGAGCCTTGTTGCTTATTAAAAAGACATTAAATCCATTAGTATTTTCAAACGCAACATTATCACAAGGTTACCTACCAACTACACAGCCTCAACGTGCATCCATGCACGCATTCTCTCTCCCCCTTTTTTTTTTTTTCCTTTTCTCCTATTTAAGTTGTCCATTCAAGGACAAAACCTTCAAACTAAGCAGCAAAAGACTCAGAGAACGTGAGGAGCTCAATGCAAATGGCCTACAAGGCTTCAAGATCAAATTCAAAGCATAGGCCCTTGATCCTCTCTCTCTTCATCATCACTTTCGCTCTCCTAATCCTCTCGGGCTCTTTCAATATCACCAAAGACCACTTCAACGCGCCGTCGTCGCCGTCGTCCTCTGCTCGGACGAAGCCTCACCTCCAGCATGCCCACCTTGTGAGGAACGAGACCAAGCTCCCCATTTGGTACCGCCTTGTCGAAGAAGAAATGAAGGGCAAGAAAGTCCGCGTCGGGTTCGTGAATATCGATGACATATCTGACCCTGAGTTCGCGATGAAAGGCCTCGCGAAGGCCGTCAAAGTGACATTTGACCGTGTGCCCGGAAACCTCACGTGGGTAAACTTCTTTCCCTCATGGATCAATGAAGATCCGAAGGGACGTAAGCCTTCATGCCCTGATATACCGATGCCGAAGTTTGAAGATTATCGCGATCTCGACGTGATTGTGGCCAAGGTTCCATGTGAGGATGGCAGAGACAGGAGGAGAGGTTTGAGGGATGTGTTTAGACTGCAAGTTAACTTGGTGGTGGCTAATTTGGCTGTCGGGACAGGGCAGATAAACCTGGACATGAATCGGAAAATCTATGCTGTTTTCCTTGGATCGTGCGGGCCGATGGTTGAGATTTTCCGGTGCGATGATCTGGTGAGGCATGTGGGCGATTACTGGGTGTATAAGCCTGAGCAAGGAGATTAAAGCAGAAGGTCTTGATGCCTGTTGGGTCTTGCCAAATCGCTCCCGCCTATGCTGAGAACGGTGAGTTCTTTGACAAATTCATTTCTAATGCTTCTGATTTTGCGGATAGATAAATAGACTCGGCATAGTGCACGTAAATAAGCGGACCATATCATTTAGTACACCAACTTTATAAACTATTCTTAGCATACCGAGGGTTAAAGTTCAAGAATTTTATATTAAAAACCTCTCTTGCTAAGCTGATAAGAGAATCTGATTACAATGGGGCACGCCAGATTTCTTTCATTTCATGCGTCTTCACACTAAATGACTTTCAGAGGAAAACCGATTCTTGAATCGTGATTCTTCCTGGAAGAGTTATGTACTCGGAGCATATATGGGAGTATTCAATCATTAGCTAAGTTGTCAATCAGCATTGAATGATTCAATCCAGTTCATGATTGCAGGATATATATATATATATATATATTAATTAAAAAATTGGATACTCACTAATCATTGAATGTCGACCTCAATGAAGAAACATATGGTGATTGGTTTCCAGGAAAGGAGAGGTGGAGAGGATACCTGTCGCGGTCGTCCCAAAGAAAGGCAAACGGCACGATGTACCGCCCTCGGGAGGCCTATGCCACTGTTCTTCACTCTTCGGAAGCTTATGTCTGCGGTGCAATATCCTTGGCTCAAAGCATCAAAAGGACTGGCTCGACTAAAGACCTGGTCCTTCTAGCCGATGACTCGATCACCAGCAAGTCCCTAGCGGGCCTACGAGCCGCTGGATGGAAGATTCGGCACATACACCGGATCCGATCTCCAAACGCGAAAAAGGGCGCTTACAACGAGTGGAACTTCAGCAAGTTAAGAGTGTGGCAATTGACGCAATACGACAAGGTAATCTTTATCGATGCGGATCTAATTGTCCTCCGGAACCTCGACGAGTTCTTCGTATATCCACAGTTATCGGCGGTGCCAAACAATGGAGTGCTGTTCAACTCAGGTATCATGGTGATCGAGCCATCAAATTGCGTTTTTGAGGACCTCATGTCGAAATCCTTCAAGTTGGATTCTTACAACGGCGGCGACCAAGGATTCCTGAACGAGTTCTTCACATGGTGGCACCGGTGGCCGAGTAGGCTCAATTACTTGAAGATCTTTGCGAGGCGCAAAGACAAAGAACACACAGTCCCCGACAATCTTTACACGATGCATTTCTTGGGGCTCAAGCCGTGGATGTGTTACAGGGACTACGATTGCAATTGGGACAAGGAGTCTTACCATGCTTTCGCGAGCGACTCTGTGAATAGGTTGTGGTGGGAGGTCTACGATTCGATGCCGAGAAAGTTGCAGTCGTTTTGTGGGTTAACTGAGAAGATGGACTTTAGAATAAGAAAGTGGAGAGGCATAGCTAAGAAGGCCAATTTGGCTAATGGGCACTGGAAGATCGATGTCACAGATACTAGGCGCTTCATTTCTTTGAATAAGAAGCACAGCAATGCAAGAAAACTAGGTATATAGAGTGCCAACACCAGTGGCTATATTTGTATGTAGCTTATAAGGTTTTATAGATCTTCAAAGGAAAAGCTTTTGACAAAGTTCAATGATGACCGGGAAGAAGTCATCGTATTTAATTTCCTTTTTCTTTTTTTCTTATAAGTTGGAAATTGAAAAAAGTCTGTAAATGAAAATCACATATGAATTTTTTTCCCCTTTGGTGTGCCATGAACTAGATAGTGAAGATTTTAGGGCTAAATTTCTTTTTTTTCCCCTAAAATCTATTGTCAATAGATTTTAGGGCTAAATTTGCATAAGTGAAAGGTTTACAACTAAATTGACCTCTAAGTAATAAGTTTAGGATTTCTAGGATAATGATCCTCACAAACTTTACAATTTAAGTACGCTAAGATGAGAATATGTACGACATATTTTATCGATGTCAAAACGATGTGGATTTTCATAGTCCAAACCACAACTCGAATAACAAGTAAATCCAACTAATCCACATAATTTAATATGAAAAATAAGTCATTCTCTTCTGTGGTACAAGAACTCGATTCAAGGGCCTCGATGCCTTGATTCGTGATAAGTGGATGAGTTTCGAAGTTCACTGAACTTGAATTCAAAACAACTCCACGTCTGTCATGCTGTTGAAGCTGAAAAATGGTTGGGAGTTTGAACTTGAGTTAAAGTTGCTGAAGATCACCGGAGCTTTGGAGCTTGAATCTAATAGAACTTTCACATGTTTGATCGTTCCGAGAAATGGAACGACTTCTTTACAAGGACTTGTGAGAGGTGCCAAAGACGACAGTTGTGTATTGAAAGATAAGAAAATCATGCTTCTGATATAAAATATTAGGGAGTGATTTATCATATCCATCTTCTTCTGCTTATGCCTTCTGCAAACTGTAACGACTACGTATCTTGGGCCCCATAACCGATTTTGCATACTCATATTTCTAGACATTTTGTATGCTTCATTCTTTGAGTATGGATCATGCTGTGAAGAGCAGTGTAATAAATTATCTAAGGTTTTCCTTCTGGGTTGTAGAATTTTTCATGTTTTCCTTTTGCGCAACATCTTGCCCAACCAACGGGCGCTGAAATTAGACATTCAACCAACAGTTTACTATTGTTAAAAAGTAGGTAATTTGGTTTGTGGGTTGGTAGCCCATAATGTTCACTTTCAACTTATCCTTGCACAATGACAATGCCAATCATGGCACAAAAGTAAAATGGGAGTGATGCATGAAGAAAGTATGAGATGTTTTGACCCGGAACAAAAACTAAAGGGAATATAGCGCTTGTATATAAGGGTTTTTGGTCTGAGTGCGTGATTGCACTTTCAACTGGTGCAGATACATAAGCATTACATGAAATAATCTCAATTCGGGGAACTTATGGTATGGTTCTGTGGAATCCGTCGTTTGAAGTGTGAAAATTATTCATGTGTTGATAAACGTCAACGCCATGATATTGAAACTATGCAAAGAGAGGAAATATAACAAACAAGGTCAAGATCAACTTTCCATATTTCTACACCCTCCCCTCTAGATTCACAAGTCAAAGTAGAGCATCACAAAGCTATACCACTGTAGCAGAACACACCAGAAAAACAATGAACAAATGAGTTATTTACCAGAGGACCTCGCAGATCAAAGAATGGACTATGAGAACATTTCTCCAACGAAAGAAACCTTTCTTCACATCAACCAGTGCATAAATATAAGCTTTAACCCCTCAGTGGAATTCTATTGTGACTAGCGAATTGGATTGGTGTTGTCGAAACAGCAGGGCGCTGTTTCAGCCCGCTCATCATCAACCCACTATCGCTTTTTTGCACACATTTCCTGCTTTTCAATGGGGACATCAATCTATTTGCCAATCTTGAAGGCGAGAAAGACCTCCGCAATTTTGCAGCAGTTGATGGCTTAGGCGACTTCTTGCTCTTGCTCAAGCTCAAAGCTCTTGTTGGGGAGACACAAACTTTCGGCGGGCTCTTGATCTTGACTTGGAACTTGGAAGATGAGTGTGGTGACTTGATCAAGAACTTGTGTGGAGTTTCAACGTTCTTTTTGGCTATCACCGGAGACCTCGTCTTGCAAAACTTCTGTGTTGCCGCAGGTGTTGCGGGGAGGAACAAAGGGTTGGGGAAAAGGACAGTCTTCTTAGCCCAAGGCCTGTTTCTAGGGGAAACTCTGTTGGCCATGTATCTGTTATTATCTCTCTCGCTCTCTCTTTGCTTCGGAGGAGAGACTTTGAAGTTGATTCGGGACCGTGCTCTCTGGAGAGTCGGCGATTTGGGTTCTGACCTCAACTTGTTCTGTTTCTCCCTCTTTCTTCTAGTCCTTAGCTCGGAGTCTTCGGGCTGGTGCATCGGTCTTTGCTTCTTGGATTGGGTCATCGGAGTTTTTGGGTCATCAACAAGATTGGGTTTAGGAGCAACAGCAGCTAAAATATCCCTGGCGAATTTGCTAGCTTGGAGAATTTCTCCCACCGTTTCACCCACCAGCATTGCTGGCAGGGACATCCTACGCCATTCTCCTGGACCAAAAGTAATACTTGATTAATCCAAACAATTGATCAAACCAACCCATAATCAACAGAAACATCATTGATTTTCTCATTATTTGGCACGAAAATGAAGCTTGGTACTGGGCTCATTTTGTTTTGCCAAAAATTCTTTCTTTGTGGGCACTGTACACAAACTCTAAGATTTGGAAACGTATTATCGATCATCAGTAACAGAGCCACCCTCTAAACCACAAACTTTTAGAAAAGAAGACACCTTTTCCAACAAAACACTCTGACAACTAGGCATTGAAAGATCAATATGGCAATATTTACTGAAAAATGCCAAAATTAATACCCACAGAGAGAGAGAGAGAGAGAGAGAGAGAGAGAGAGAGAGAGAGAGAGTACCTGCTGCAGCTGGAGGAAACTTGCCCACCGGAGATTTTTTCAGCGAAGAGTTCTTGATCCTACAAAATCACAACGAGCAAAAAGACAACACCAAATTTAGTATAGTCACTACTTCAACCAGAATATACCCAGGACAGCACTTAAAATTTTCGCTCGAAAACCCAAAAGGAACTGAACCGTCAAAACACAAAACAAGTCGCAAAAGATAAATTTTTTACCTGACCGATTCTTGCTTGCACCTGACGCTCGTCTTGATATAACCTCGAGTGCTACGGGGGCTCAAACTGACACCGGCCACCATTTTCCTCCCGCCGGCCACCGTGTACTGCAGCTCCTCCAATCTCGCCATGCACCGATCCACCTTTTCCACAAACCCACATAAAAAAATTAAGATAAGAAAGATCAGATTTTGAAGGACCTTCTGAACACAGAGAGTGCAAAAGTGACCCTTTTGTTAGCTTGTAGATGGATGTGGCACTCAAAATGAGAGCTATGTTGAAAATGGGCAAAAGCTAAGTGCGCAGACAGAGAGAGAGAAAGAGAGGGACAGAGATTGGTTTTTGGTACCTTCTTGAGAGTTTCTCTCACTAGAACAGGGTTGAGAGGTGCCACCATCTTTCTCAGCTTGGGTGGGGTTCTTGCAACCATCTCTTTTTCCTCTCCTCCTCTCAGTGCAAAGATTTACAAGCAAAACAGAGGACCCCAAAGTCTTTCTGATCTCTATCTCTCCCTCCCTCTCTCTCTCTCCCCCTCGCAATCAATCAAAATACATTATAACCCACCAAAGCATTTGAAATCAAATGGGCCTCTCCCTATCCCTCTCTCTCTCTCTCTCTCTCTCTCTCTCTCTCCCTCACCCTAAAAGGTAGAAGTGTTTGCAACTACTTTTTGTTCCACCCACGTCTTTCTGTCTTTGTCTCTTCGAAGTGGTGGGAGAGAAGAAGGCAAAACGAATGGGGTTGTGGCAACGGATCCTTTTTTCGGTCCCAACGGTCCAATCAGAGAGAGATACCGAAGAGAGAGAAAGAGGGTGGCAATGCAGAAACGGCTACTTTCTCTCTCCTCTCGTATTATATTGCTCTCCCCGAAAAAGGAAATTTCGATTCCTTGTCCCTGCTCCTTTCTTCTCGTTGACTTTCTGCTTTTTGTAAATTTCTTAGCCCTTTTTGTCTGCCCATTTCTCTTTTCTTAAATCCTCATTTATTGATTTTCCTGAAAGCATGCAAATGCCTATGTATGAAACTGTGGAATTTAAATTTTCCTCGGACGTTTCGCGTACAAAATGCTGCGATTTATTGTAGTCATCAATTTTTCATTTGAATCTATGGAATTAAATCGATAATTTTTATGGGAAATCTCCTGATTTAGGCAAATCACAAGCAATAACTTGGAATATTCATTATAATAATACATCAATTAGAAAAACTTTGAGTTTTAATTTCGAATGTATGATCGAATCACGAGATATTTTTCTAATTAGTGGTCCAAATATGTAAAAGATAATTAGCGGTCTCTATGAACTTGCACGGATGATAAAAACTCAAGATTATACTTGTACACAGAAATTCTTGTTCTCCGACTAATTTTTTTCTTTTTCTTTTAAACAACCGAAATTGTTGACCAGCTGTAAAAGCTCAAGCGTTCTTGAGTGCTTTGAAGATGCTATCAACCATCTGATGAATCTGCCTCTACTCGATTGCAATTTCCATGTATTGGTATTTGGCATATAGATGTTCCTTGATATGAGTTATTTCGAAACAAAGCGAGCAATAAGGGAAAAGACGTAACAGGAAAAGAAAATTGTTTTGCCTATCCATCGTAAAATGAAACCAACAAGTAGCACGGAAGGGCTATATAGTCAACAACCAAAATTCCTTCATTCTAATCCAATTACCATTCAAATTTCTTCAAACTGTCGTTGCCTGTGTACATGCATGATGAATCTCCAGAAATGTCTGTCTTGTCCAAAGAATAATTGACTCGTAAGCAAGACGCATACAATTTTGAGGATGTTAAGAGCAAGGATCCAGGGAAGAGATTGAGCACTCGCGCAAGTTACGTCATTACATTTCAGAAAAAGGACGAGAAGGCAACAGGGAAGGCCGCTTCTTCATCCCTCTCCACTTGAGTGGACTCCAGACGATCGACTTGCGTTGCAAGGCGACAACAGTAGGATGCTTTGGCTTCCATGAACCCACTTGTTGTGTCGGAGGACTTCCCATGAACTTGCTGCTGGTCTTCATAGCAACCGGCGTCGTTTCCGATGCTCCCTTCAATCCAGGCATTGGGGAGAAAAGTTTGGAGTACCGAGCCTTCCGTGGGTCCTTTACAAATGATTGCCGGCTCACTGAACTGTTATTAGGCAAAAGAGAGTTGGTACGAAGAGGGGTAGACAATTGCACATTAGATTCCGGGTGGAGGGTAGCAATGGAAACCCGCCTCCTGGGCTGGAAAACCTGCCCTGTTGAAGGAGGAGCTCGCCCAGTTGCAATGGAAATTCGTCTTGGTTTCATCAAGCTTCTGCTGTTCGCTGCAGCACCTGGTCTGGCAATGTTTTCTTTGTCTACTGCTAAAGTTGGGCCTTTACTGACAGTTCTGTATGAAGGAGATGGGGGTGGAAGGAAATTTGTAATTCTCCGCAGCGGCGGCCTCAGCTTGGAGGGGACTAGCGGTGGCTTTTTCTCTGCTATTGTCTTCAGAGGTGGCTGCCTGTAAGATGGCATTGCTTTAGACTGAGTAGAAGCAACTGCTAAGGTTCTAGTTTCCTGTTTGATTCTAGTTTTCCTTTCTTCTGCTAATTGATGCTCAAGGTCTCGAACCTGCCAGAAGCAAATAATTGTCAATTAATTTGAACGTGATCAACTTTTATTGATTTGACTAAGGCCAGTGTTGCAAATGCCAATGGGGAAAATTGTGTTTTCCATACCATATGTAGTGTCAAATGTAACTCTTGGTTTAACAGTCAACAATATACTCAAATGGACTTGCTTATGAAAGATAAAAAAAAAATAATGGAGAAAATCCAAATATATTTCTAACCTTTTCTTGAAGGCTTCTGCAAGTATGCTCTCTAGCAGCAAACCTCAACTGCAATGACTGCAAATTTTCATGCAACTTTTTCGTTTCCTTATCATCATGCTTCAGTTTTTCCACCTGTTTAAAAAGCATAGTTCAGAAGCAGCAATATAAGTTGACAGAAGGTGAAACTCCCAGAGGTTCTGAATGCCATTGCATACCATCTGCTTATACTTGAAAAGTTCCGAAACATCTGCTTGCTTGCGAGCAGGTCCACTCTCGACCCCCCGGACCCTACTGGCAAAATTAAGAGAACAAAGAGTCTCGCCAAGATCTGCAGAACTTGGACTGATCTGGACAAACATCAGGGTTTTGCAATCTCCACCTGCAAAACATGTTTAACCATGTTATGAAAGAAATCTTGGGAGCTTGGTAGATCAAAACCTGACTAATACTAGAGAAAGGCCCACCTAGGGAACTCTGCAGCATGTGCGTAAGCTTCGAGTTTCTGTTCAAAATTTAAGTAATTAGAATGCAGCACCAGTGACAGACAACCATAAAAAAAAAAAAAAAAGCAGGGGGGGGGAGAGAGAGAGAGAGAACCTGTAAGGAATATGAGCTGATTTTGACGCAAGAGCAGATATTACATCTCCCAGTGCAGAAAGGGACTTATTTATAAATTGAGATTCCTTCAACCTATCACCTTCAACTTCAATCCTTCCAACACGCTCACTGCCAGCCAAATCAACCATCCAAAGATGACTCTTTGTCTTCTGTCCACTTATCAGGTTCTCACCCTTCACGGTCACTCGCAACAGGCTGCAAAGGAATATTTGGCAACTGTGGTCAGTGATCAATGAACTCAGTGAATGAGCTAGTGCCAGTGTATATTATTATATACCGGATCGGATTCTTTAAAATTGGCTCAAAAAAGCACACATCCAGCAATTGAATTAAGTGAGATAAAATCTAGGATTGGCATAAACTAGAAACATCACCAGTGAGAGCGGCTACTGAGCTCATTCGCACTTGTGGATCCGACTGATCTAGCTCGAGATCCAGACTTCAGTAGTTCCCACACTTCCTCTGTATGAAAAACACGAGATTCAACCAGCCCTGGAACCTCTTGAGTCCCCTCTGCAGCTTGCTTTATCTCCAGCCTTCAATCACAAGAACACTGTTTTAATGCTTGAAACCAAATATGACTAGTAGATACAAATTATGATGTAAGAAGAACCACAATGAAAATGAAGCACTTGTTAAGAAACAAACAACTTGTGAGACAACTTGATATTTGGGAATCGAACAAAAAACGTGAGTATTACCAATGTTGCATATAGTCACAGTCGACGATCCAAACTAGACTTATACATAACAACAAAGCCACTTGAATTAGTTTATGCTTTTCTTAATGCCCGATGCTGAACATGTTGGGTATTATTAGATAAGAGAGTCCGCGTTGACTATAGGCTACTTGTCCCATGACAGTCGTCAAAGCGGTTTGACCTAAACTAGAGAAGCTAAGAGTACTTGGTGGCAAAACTAGGTGTATCAATCTGTTCCATACCTCCATTCTATTCCAAAGAATGGAGTACTTTAGACATGCCATATGCAATAACAATATTTTAGCAGTAGTTTTAACAGTACTGTCAAAATGATCATATAGAACAGGAGAACTGATCCCAGATCCAGGGGAAAAAACAAGACTCACTTCTTAGCTGGTTGTTCTGAGCTTTCTACCAAGAGATCTCTTATCTTCTCATTGTACACTTCCAGCATGCTGACAAACAATTCATATCTCATAATGCCATTCCTTTCTTCAGATATTTGAAACAACTCTTCCAAGGTCCTGTAGTTGACTCCCCGGTTCTCTTGAGTTCCTTCCATTGTAAATGTCTTTCCAGTACCAGTTTGGCCATATGCGAAAATGCATACATTAAATCCATCCATTACCGAAGCGATAATAGACTTTGTCTGAGCAAAAACAGCCTCTGCATGATGCAGAAGATGAGAGGATGAAGAATAATTTCCAAAACATGTGAAAAT
Organism: Eucalyptus shirleyi; assembly: GCA_017140165.1. Lineage (NCBI taxonomy): Eukaryota > Viridiplantae > Streptophyta > Magnoliopsida > Myrtales > Myrtaceae > Eucalyptus > Eucalyptus shirleyi. The sequence goes on from CM029454.1 coordinate 1,804,056, forward strand.
GCAGTAAACGTCTGCAAGAAAGTGAGTCACGCTACCTTGATCATCATCGGGCTTAAACACATGATCAAATTTAAACGGCTTCTTCGATGAATCAGAGGAAAGGACCTGAAGCTCACTGTCCTGAGAAGGGTCAAATTCCACCACACAAGTAGAGCCACTCGCAACTTCTTCTGAGTTTAATGGTCTACATCTACAGAAGACCCTTATGTTGCCTTTAAGCTCGATTACTTCATTGTACAGTCTCTTTCTTTCAGATGACTCGTCAAGGTACTTCTTCTTTAATCTTTCATTCTCTTTGCCTACCAATCATGTGCAGGAAACCAATGAACACAATGTAAACAGCGTATTGAAAATGTGGACAAGGCTTAGAAAGTGGAGAGCACTTACCGAGTTGATCGAGCATATCGATTAGTTCGGGCCCAGCAAAGGCACTTGGAGTTATACCCTTCACTTCATCAGACAGAGCAGTGTGATCCTTCCTCAAATCCTAAAGCGTTATCGAATTAATAATCGAAAGAACAAGAAAATTCCAAACAGTTTTCTTAAACTAAGCCGGGTTATATTGAATGGAATCAGGCTTTCGATTCGACACCAAAATCACCGTATGGAATGCTACAACAGGTAGATGCTGTGAAGTCTTGCGACTTCTTGCCAAGAACTTACTTGTATCTTGGAACTCAAGCTAATGATCTTCTGTAGTATGGGGAGGGTCTGTCCCTCGTCAGGCGAAGATTCCCGATTGCCGCTGTACTCAGCGGTATCATCAATCGAATTTTCATTTCCTTCCACTCGCTCCAAACCTGGAGTCAAATTCTTAAATTAGGGTTCCATACATGTCTAATCGAAACACAGAGAACACAATAAACAGATTACTAACTCAAAAGACGAACACAACTCCACCGCTGCTAAATCTATCGGTTCATCTACATAACAAATCGACCTCGCGTCCATCCTTCTCATGCAATAACGGTAAGAGACACGTCCCTCCTCGGCCTAAGTTCCGCAAGACGAACGCAAGATTCGTGTGGCAAAGCTTAAGAACGCAAGATTCGTATCGACAAGGGGAAACGAAAGAGAGAGAGAGATCGAACCGTATCTGCAGGCCGCGGCCGGGGGCTTTGCGGCCGAGTTGAGGACGATGCGATCGAACTTTTCGGAGAGCGCGTCCACCGCGTGATCTGCCGCGCGAAGAACTGGGTCAGGAGAAAAGATTTTCGAGTGAAGACGCGGCAAGGATCGAACGCATACGGCACGACACGGCACGAGCAAGTGAACCGACTCTGTGCGCAGAGAGAGAGAGAGAGAGAGAGAGAGAGAGAGAGAGAGAGATTACCGTCCATGGCTGAGAATCCGAGAATCGCCAGATGGAATTGGAGTTGCTGGTGCAGAGAGATCGAGAGAGAGATCGAGAGAGATCGAGAAAGAGAGAGAGAGAGAGAGAGAGAGAGAGAGAGAGAGATGGAGCTTTGGAGCGTTATGCGCGTTGCAGGGTTCTTTGATCGGATTCAATTTTTGAATTTGGAGGATCCCGAGCCGTTGGATCGCGGAGCAAAGCTCCTAACGGCTACAAGGTTTGGAAGATGGGCTCGAATGCGGGCCTCGTTGACCTGGGCCTTCTTTGTATATTCGGCGGGCCTCATTGACGTGGGCTTTTATGTTTATTCTGCCTAAAGTTTTCAAAAATATAGAGAAATGTTATTTCAGAATTCTGGAAAAATATTTAAATGTTTATGTGACTCTACATGTTATTATATTCAAATGTTCAAAATATTTCCGGCATTTTTGTCAACTAAATTTTCGAAATATAAATCCTGTGAAGTTTAAAAATAGGGCAAATTTTTTTTTTTGGTTGAAAAAATGGGGCAAAGTTAAAAGGTAGAAGAAATGGCAGAGTTGGAATTTTTCACAATTCCAATTTATCAATAGAATTTGTGTTCAATTTATTTATGGCTATTGTAAATGATAAAGCAAAGAGAAAGCGGGTACATCGCTTGCAAAGTGTTACTATTTATTAGTTAAACCTAAGGAAGAAGTGCCTAACTCTTCGGAAAAAGTTGCTTAAGGTCAGTTTATGTAAAAGAAATGTTCCTATTTTCCAAAGCACTGTTTATAAAATAACACGAGGCAAGCTGTGCTTTGAAAATTAGAAATTTTTTCTTAATTAGGTAATTAACAAGTGCCCCATATATGTCTGTTTCCCTTATTATGTAGTTTTCTAAACCACCCTTCCATTACATACTTAAATAAAATAATGGATCTCTTATAATCACCTACTTCATAACTAATTTGCAAATTCAAAGAATTATTAGACACTTTGGAGATACTCTCATACGGTTTGCTTGTCGACTAAATAATCGATCATGTATGGTTAATATTATTTGAGATTAAGAATGTCCTCATTTTCTAAGGAATAGAAGAACTTTGTAAATTAACGCACTCTAGCGACGGAATCATCTCAAATGACATCACAATTTGACCTTATTTCATACTGATGGACAAATTACGTAAGATGAGAATCTTATTTTTAGCATAATCGAACTTGTTCTAAATAGTAATCGAATCAACACACTTTTGCACTCAAATCAAGTAGAACGAGTCAAAGTAGAACTTAGGTTGTGCTCTTATCCGAATATTATATATAAATGATTAATATCATAAAAAATCTCAAAATCGGTGCATTTATGATAATTTTATCTCAAACTAATCTTTTGACAACCTAAAACCACAAACTGCTATACTTGTGACAAATTTACCCTTCTTAATTCCTGTTAAATTTTACTGTAACACATAATCTTTGGTGGGTATTAGAGGTATGTAAAAGAACCGAGAACTGCTTAGACCAACTGAATCATATCGAAACTGAAAACCAAACTTACTCACACAGACTGGATTAGTAATATATAAATATATATTTAATTTTTAAGAAAATTTTTCGAATATAAAGAAAAAAATTAAGGAAAAATGAAAACCCTAAAATCCCTAATTAGAAGCTCAATACCTATTAACCGAGTGGTCGTATTATCTTACTCTCACCTTGTTTGAGTCATCTGTCTATTTCTGAATATAAAACCAGACTTTCTCTTATGATTGATGTTTTTTCACTCTTTTCTTTTCTTTTTTTGTTGAGAAAGCGAACTAAATAATAAATGAGTACTTAAGTGTAGAGGTGATTGGGAATTGAGTGGCCCTCTAAGAGTTCAATTCTATTTGGCTCAAAAGCTAAAAAATGGGCGGGTCTTGATCGACCAACTCCTTATTGGGTCTGATCCGTGTACCTCTATTTGCTCAAGATCATTATGCTTGATCAAATTATTGAGACTTTGTAAGGAAAGAAAGAGAGAAAATTTATGCAAAGAACATTGAAAATTGGAAGAGATTTGAATTTTTGTAGATGGGTTTGGAGTAGAAATGAATAATTTGGGCCATTTCCTTGTCCCCAATTTTCAAAACATAGCATTAGAGAATTTAATATTTTTTATAAAGGAGCGGGGGGTCTAACAAGAATTTCTAAGCTTGATAGTCAGCTCATTGATCGTGTGAACATTATTGGAATGCTCCCCTTCATTAATGCACTTTCCCTTTTAGCAAAAAGTTGTATGTTCACATGCATTGCGTTAAAACACATCACCCAGATACAATTGCAATTTTCAAGCAAGCAAATCAAATCATTATCCAAATCTTTCCATAATCAATAAAACAAGTGAGTTTTAACCATCGATTATATGAGTCTCAAATGGAGCCCATATCATTTAACTTGTTATAATTCGCTTGACTCTTGTGTATCCGATGCATGTGACTATTTTCCCGCCATGTGCGTATGCTGTGTATCAAAACCATTCAAGAGGGTGATGCGGCTCCAACCTTTCCCACCACTAATTCAGCCGTTGGTCCTTCTCGATCAAATTCCTCAATGCTGACTGCCCACCAACTCTCTTCGTCCGCATCATATGTGCTTGCTTCCCCTTCTTTCCACGTTGATTATACTATTTAAGAATGAAATATTCCCTCCTGTATCCATCATGCCAATGATAATTCCCTTTCCCATAGTCGAGCCATTGAAAGATCGCTGATGAAGTGGTAAGCCCAGGAACCGGGGGCTGTGTGTTGTTTGGAGGCAATACACTTGCTCCTGGTGAGCCACCACGAATCCCGGTTTGTCTTGCATCGCAATGACTTCATTTGGAGTTAGCTAGGAAAATTGTTCAAAAAGTCCTAAACTTATTGCAGTTTTGTCAATTTAATCATAAACCTTTCAATCTTGCCGATTGAGTCTTAAACCTTTTGTCAATTTGCCAATTGAGTCCATCCGGCCAATTTTGGCCGGAAAATGTTGACATGGATGCTAGTGGCCAAAGTCTTTGATGTGGACAATTTTTAATAATATTTTAATATTTTATAAAAAAATTTTGATTTTTTTGATTTGTTTTATATTTTCTTTTTTTTTTCCTCTTTTTTTTTTTTTGTTTTCCTTTTTGGCTTTTTCCTTGGCCTTTTTTGGTGGCGGCCACCGACCACAGGCGACGGTCGACTATCGGCCACAGCCCACCGGTTGGCCTTGCCTGCCATAGGTGAGGCCCAGCCGATCAATGGCAACTGGCCACAGGCGATCACCGGCCACCGGCCACAACCCGCCAGCTGGCCTGGCCGGGGCCAGGGCGGCCTTGCTTGGCATCGCCGTTGACCGACCGGGCCTCACCTGTGGCGGGTGAGGCCAGCGGGCGGGCTGTGGTCGGTGGCCGGCCACCGAAAAAGGCCAAGGAAAAAAAATAGAAAATATTAAAAAAATAATAAAAAAAATTTAAAGACTATCCACATTAGCATCGACAGTTCTACGTGGCATCGTTGGCGTCCACATCAGCATTTTCCGACCAAAATTGGCCGAATGGACTAAATTGGCAAATTGACAAAAGGTTTAGGACTCAATCAGCAAGATTGAAAGGTTTATGACTGAATTGCCAAAACTGCAATAGGTTTAGGACTTTTTGGACAATTTTCCCGAGTCAGCCTCATTGCGAAACCAGTCATCACATTCCGGTATGAAGAAAGCACGCACTACTGTTTCTCTGAGGCAGTATAGTTCGTTGGCAAAAATGAGTGGTACCAGGAAGTGAGATCTTCCAACTTAAAGAAGGTCGTGGCTGTTGGGGGGAGTGACCTGGACAATGTAGGTTTGCAAATCCCTACTCACTGACTGAGTTGGGGATGACAGGCCATTGGCCGATCATGAATGCAAATTGTTTAAGATAGGTACCGGGTCATCTGAGAGATCAGAAGCAATCCGTTATACATACTCCAACATTTGATAGTCTGGAACAACCATAACTATGATTTCATGTTCTTTTTCCACTGGTTTCCGATCCCTTAAGCTTTACAAAGCAAATGCAAAAAAGAACTCCATATGACACAAACAGCAAAGTCATGATAATTGAATTGAATGATAAGAATCCACCCTTAATCTCAGATGACCCCCGGTACCTATCTTAAACAATTTGCATTCATGATCGGTTATAGGGAAGGCAAAGTAACTTCTGGAAGGAGAGCAAATCTCTAGTCTTAATGAATGTGTCTAAATTCACAAATGCATGCATCTTTGTGGATGCAAGCGAATTGGATGGACTGTCCTGCTATACCTCTTAATGGAGTTTATGCAAATCATTTGCTCAGCCATCCTTAAGAAGGCGTAACTTCTAAAAGCTGCATTACCTGTCACAGCGTTGTCACGAGTCTGATCATAAGCATCATGAATCATTAAAATTAAAGAGGGGGGATTGGCAGGAAAGAAGTAAAAACATTTCACAACCATATTATTATAGAATAGTTTAGTCTATTATATTATGCCGATTGAATATTTTCTCTTCCTTTTCGTGCCGGTACTCTCTAACATTCTCTTGCATAATTGCAGCCAAGGCCTCTCATCATGTGGAATCCACGCCTTATCAGCGAAGATGTTGGAGTAGGGTTCAATGTCCGAGAGTTGCGGCGATACTTCTCGAGGTAAACCTTCCCTACATATAATCCCTTTTTTTCTGTAACAACTTCCATGAGGACTCGTTTTATGTGAATCTAAATCAAGCAAGCACTCATTTAAGTTTCTAAGACGAAGTGCTTTTTGCTGTTAGCCTCGTAAAGAACCTATACGGAGGCATGCTAGTAGCTAAGGGCGGGAAGGGGAAGCGGAGGCAGAGGCGGTGGAGGGCGGCGGGTGGTGACTGGAGGGGGGGGGGTGGGTGTGTGGGGCGGAGAAGGAGGGAGTAAATTGTGTTGCTTTTTGGGTGGGGGAGTCAACTGAACGTTAAGGCCTTTCTTCCTTCCTTTCTTTTCTTTTTCGATGTCGATGCTTTTTCTTATCAATAGATCTGCAAATGAAAATATATCTGCAGGAAGTTCTACCCAAGAAAAGTTGCATATACACAGAAAGAAACAATCACGTCCAGATCGGAGAGGTTCGAAAGTATTTATGAAGGCCCTCTCATAAATGAAGTAGTTAATGGGGGTTACCATTATCATCCTATTGGACGCAATTTTTTGCATCTATTTGCATCGAAGAAATGGCGAAAACACCACCCGTTGGGTGGCCTCGCTGGTGGCGGGCCTCTCCCCCTAACGCAAGGGGAGAGGTTCGATTCCCGGAGGTCGCATCTGCGACTTGCCCGGGGTGCGTGGGTGGTGGTTTCCTGCGTGCCTCCCCAGGGTTTACTCGCCGGCTGCCGGCTGTTCGGGGTTCCCTGGATTACCAAAAAAAAAATGGCGAAAACTTCTTGGAAAAGAAAGAAAGGAAGGGCTTCGTGAGGATGGCAAAACCAGCATTCAATTATACATACCCAACCTCCAACTAATCTCCAATCTATCACGACCCCCCGGGCCCCACTTACACATGTCGCAATCTCAGGCCCCCTCCCCCTCCTATATAATCTGGATCGTGGCTCTCCACTACAGATCCCCCACTGACTCTACAAAACTTCTTGTTTTGTTTTCCAACGTCCGTCGCAAGGTCTCCCTTGTGCGTGTATCCCAGACCTCAGAGATAAGGAATGTAATCGTCTAGTTGAATGTCGTAAATAAATCCAGGGTCAATGGCCTTTATAGGATCAATATGGCCTGCTCCGATGGCGAAGACATCTGCAAGTTGAAGTCTCTCGTCCAGGATCGGGCTTTGCTTGATGTTCAGCTGCTTGGCCAAAGTCATGATAGCGAACTTAATTGCCGCTGGAGACCAGTCTGGATGAACGCTCTTTATCAAAGGTGCAATGCCACTTAGGTGAGGGCAAGATGTTGAAGATCACCGCCTCTCTCTCTCTCTCCTGGAGTTCTCTAGAACTTTCTCTAGAGTTCTCCATATCTCACTCCTCCAATTTCTCTAGAACTCTCCCTTCTCTAGAATCTTCTAGCAAAATCCATAAGCTGCGCCACTTCTAGACTTCTCCATAGAAATCTAGTTGTCAGGCTATAATAAAATAATACTTCTAGAATAGTGTAGAAAGTTAAGAAAGTCACCGACTTTCCACCCTATAAATAGGAGCAACTTGCTCCTCATTTGTGTGTCCAACTAAGAGTGTGTGAGTAAGAAGTCCAAGGGGGTGTGTGTGGGTGTGTGTGTAGGGGTCTTGAGTGTGCTATGTATGCACGTGTGTGTAGAGTTGTCTGAGTATTGTATGTGGTGTGAGAAAATATTGTAATAGTGAAAGTTATATTTTGTAAATTATATTTGTACCACGTTTCCGCAAGGTTCAACAAGTGGTATCAGAGCAGGTCGTTGGAGGCCGTGCGAAGACAGTGGTCAGGGACAATTGTAAGTGAGCAAGGCGGTCAGGGATCGTCAAGCCAAGGAGTCAAGAAGCAAAGGACGTCGGAGTTCTGCCAGTGCACAATCTGGAATTGTGAAGTCGGTTGGTCTGGGACCAGGCTTACTTGGTATAGTGCGGGGCATTATACTCAAGTCACCATGGTGGATTTCTCTAGTCCGGTGAACGGGATGGAGAAGCTCAATGACTTTAATTATAATAATTGGAGTACTCGCATGCAGTATTATTTGCTTGGACAAGATTTATGGGATATTGTTGGCGGCAACAACACCACACCACCCACAAATGATAGTGATTTAAGAAAGTGGAACGTCAAGTCAGGTAAGGCTCTTTACGTTCTTGCCGTGACTGTCGATGATGAATTATTGCAACACATAAAGAGTGCGAAGACCCCGAAGGAGGCCTGGGATAACTTGGCGACGCTGTTTGTGAGGACAAACGATGCCAAGTTACAATGCCTAGAGAACGAGCTCCTCTCAATCTCGCAACAAAGTATGACGGTAAGTCAATACTTTTCTAAAGTTAAATCTATTTGTGAAGAAATTTCAAAATTAGATCCTGAGAATGCCATCTCTGAGACAAGAATGAGAAGAATAATAATTCATGGGTTAAGGCCGGAGTATAACGGTATTGTTACGGCCACTCGTGGATGGGCAAATGAGCCAACTCTAACTGAGTTGGAAAATATATTGGCCAATCAAGAGACCTTAGATAAACAAATGCCTAAGGTCTCAATTAAGGAGGATGAAAGTGCCCTATTCAGTAATAAAAGAGGGTTCAAGGGTTTAAATAGAAATAGAGCAGGTGCAAGAGATGGCAAACCATGGAAAGATCATGGAGATTGGTGGAGGCAACCCGAAAAGAAGGGTTATCAACCAGGGGGAGCTCATCAAGATCGTGACGACAACGATGAAGATAAGAGCAACAAAAGGTGTAGCAAACGGTGCTATGTTTGTGGCAAGGTAGGACATATTGCCAGATTCTGTTGGTACAGGCGAGAAGAAGGAAATGTCGTCACTTCTTGCAAGAAGGAGATTGAAAGCGAAGAAGAATGGGACTTTCAAGTGCCTATTGCAATGAAGGAACGAGAAGAGCTTGCAACAACTTGTATAGTTGAGTTGGATAATTCGACAGGTTCCATCACGACCCCGAATAAGAGCAAGCCAAGGGAGAACTCGAAGAAGCAACTAACAATGCCAACAAGCATCCGTGAAAAGAAATTGCATGAGATGCAAGATATGATAAAGAAGCTGAAAGTTGAGAAGGCAAAGATGGAGAATATGTTGAAGAAAAGGGATGAGATGATAAGGCAGAAGGATCGAGAGCTCGAGGCAAAAGAAAGGGAGCTAGAGAAGTTCCAATGTGAGTTCAAGAAGCCACAGAAGCTTCAGGATCTCAAGTCCGCTATGATGTTCCCAATTGGTTATGCTGAGAGAGATATCAAACACATGAAGAAGAAGAAGAAAGGTTTCTTTGAGGAAAGGAGGCCATCTACACCCTACATCCCGTGGTATAAGGATCGGTGGAATAAGATCAAGGGGAAGAAATTTTATGAGGAAAAGGATCAAGAGGTCTACATTGAAGCGCTTCGGATGGGATTGAGTCGGTTGAAGCATGAAATGAAAGTCACAAATGAGAGGCTTGATCGAATGAGTTCTAATCTCAAAATTCTTAGAGGAGATATGCTAAATACGAAGACTGAATTGAGTAAGAAGAAGGAAAATGAGACTAAAGGGCAAAATGAATTGGCGTTGCAAAAATTCAAGGATCACAAAAAGTCCGATGGAAAGTCGCAGCAAGAGAAGCAATTGAAGATGAAGCCATAGAGCCATCCACATCTGAGGAAGCTTCGCAATATGCTGAATGGAGGAAGACAGTTGAAGAGTCCAAAAGCAATTTCAGCACGGCTACTATATCGAGAGAGAGTAGTCGGTGAGGGGGAGTGTTGAAGATCACCGCCTCTCTCTCTCTCTCCTGGAGTTCTCTAGAACTTTCTCTAGAGTTCTCCATATCTCACCCCTCCAATTTCTCTAGAACTCTCCCTTCTCTAGAATCTTCTAGCAAAATCCATAAGCTGCGCCACTTCTAGACTTCTCCATAGAAATCTAGTTGTCAGGCTATAATAAAATAATACTTCTAGAATAGTGTAGAAAGTTAAGAAAGTCACCGACTTTCCACCCTATAAATAGGAGCAACTTGCTCCTCATTTGTGTGTCCAACTAAGAGTGTGTGAGTAAGAAGTCCAAGGGGGTGTGTGGGTGTGTGTGTAGGGGTCTTGAGTGTGCTATGTATGCACGTGTGTGTAGAGTTGTCTGAGTATTGTATGTGGTGTGAGAAAATATTGTAATAGTGAAAGTTATATTTTGTAAATTATATTTGTACCACGTTTCCGCAAGGTTCAACACAAGACATGGAAGTGCCAGAGAGGAAGTCGAAGTAATACTTCGCTTTTGCATCATTTTGGACAGGAAATGGCCAGAATGTGATGACCAGAGGAAGTCATTGCAGATGGTGTGGACGTACTCTCACTCTCTCTCGGTGGTCTCTCCCTTCCATTCCATATGGACAGTATGGCTATAGCCACTTTTGCAGCCATTGAGAGGGGCATCTTCATCAGCTCCTCTGCTGGGAACTCCGGTCCTCACTCAGGCACAGTATCCAATGTGGCTCCATGGATGCTCACCGTCGGGGCAAGCAGCATTGGCAGGAAATTTGTCTCCAATGTAAGACTCGGGAACGAAGCGGAATATGAAGGTGAGGCAATATATCAACCCTTCTTCCCTTCAACTTCATTGCTACTGGTGTATCCTGGGATTGACGGTACAGAAGGATCGAAATATTGCGAAAAGGGCGCACTGAGAAGCAAAGATGTGAAGGGAAGGTTGTCCTGTGTGAATCTGGGGGATGGAACCAAGCGATTGAGGTAAAAAGTGCTGGCGGAGCCACTATGATTTCGCTGAACCCAGAAGTGGCTGGATTCGTTGCTTTGGCCAATGTTTATGACCTCCCCACGTCTCAAGTCAGCTACTTCACACAGGTAAGGAGATCAAAGCCTACATTAACTTGACCAAAACTCCTACTGCCACGATCTTGTTCAAGGGGACCGTGTATGGAAACCCGACTGCTCCTGTGGTTGCTGCCTTCTCTTCAAGAGGCCCAAGCTCGATTAGTCCTGGAATTCTAAAGCCAGTCATTATTGGTCCTGGTTTGAACATATTAGCAGGCCATTTCCTGTCCAAAATGATGCAAAAGCGAAGTATTACTTCGACTTCCTCTCTGGCACTTCCATATCTTGCCCTCACCTAAGTGACATTGCAGCTTTGATAAAAGGCGTTCATCCAGGCTGGTCTCCAGCGGCGATTAAGTCCGCTATCATGACTTCGGCCAAGCAGCTGAACATCAAGCAAAGCCCGATCCTGGACGAGAGACTTCAACCTACGGATGTCTTCGCCATCGGAGCAGGCCATATTGAACCATATAGGCCATTGACCCTGGATTCATTTGCGACATTCAACCAGACAATTCCATTCCTTCTCTATGTGGTTTGGGATACACGCACAAGCAGGTGGCTACAATTACTCACCAACCAGGGAAAGCTGACCTACCCTTCATTTTCGGTTACCCTTGGACCTCCACAGACATTTATAAGGACCGTGACTAATGTTGGCACGGGAAATTCGTCTTACGCTGCCATGGTTGTTCCCCCACAAGGCGTGTATATCAGCGTGAAGCCCAATATACTCAGCTTCTCGAATTTGAACCAGAAAGCGATGTATTCAGTCATGTTCAGTCGCGCATATTCCATTGGCAAGACGGGTAATTACTCCCAAGGATATTTAAGGTGGGATTGCGAGAAGTACTCTGTTAGGAGTCCAATTTCGGTGATGTTCAACCAAGAATATATGAGAGTAGAATAAAGAAATTACATTGGATTGTAATTTCGTATTACCATGATGCTATGATTAATGAAAGCATAATCCATATGCTCTAATTTCCCTACCTCTGCCAGAAAATTAATGTAGCTCTTTTTGGCAAGATTACAACTGCTTATTAGCATACGATAAGACAACTATAAACTTGTTTTCATTCTGGACCAAATACGGATGAACGTACTAGGTTAGTTTGGAGTTGATGACCTACATACTACATGAGAGAGAGAGAGAGAGAGAGAGAGATTCTTCAGATGAACAACTTCAGTTCAATGAATGAATCTTTACACTGCACCAATGTAGCAAGCACAATCGATGTCATCTTCAACACAAAGGTGAAAGCTTATGCACATGAAACTTTCTATGTGTCATTTTCGTACTCTTTAGGAAATAATGGAAAATTATTAACAAAAAACCATAGCCACTTTTTCTTTTCAGGTGAAACTAGATTTGACAGGAGAGGACACCACACCCCCCCCCCCCCCCCTGCGTTACGAGCAGAGTTGAAGGCAATTTGCAGCAATTCCATTGATAAACTGGGGAGGTAATAAATGAGCAGTAAAGATTCTAAGTCACCCCATGAAAATTTCAGTGCAGCTGTAATCAGAAAACATGTGCCTCTATATTGAAGTGTACTGCAGCAGTTGCCAAAAAAAGAACAAAGAAAATAGAAAGGTAGAGTGTAGTGCATTTACAGCAAAATTAGCTTTAATTCAATCATCCATGACGTTTGTAATTTACAGACCATGAACACTTCAACTGATCAACAAGTGCAGCCTAATTAGAGTGATGAGAGCATGGTACAATTGCCTAACAGGCAGTGATTACTCTGATTGAACATCTAATGGGGAACGGTCTTCTGTTTTCTGGAGATGACAACGTAATGCCCCTTTTGTTATTTTCCATTGTAAGTTCATCATTATTGCTTTGCAGATTCTACTACTTAAAACCTGGTAACTTGTGTGCCACTATCTGTGGATGTAGTGTTACCAAAGTGCTGAGAATGTTGTTTCGCATCCCATTTCTGCATATGATTGTGCTCTAAGTTTTGTCCTCAAGTGTCTTATAATTCACTGAATTGGATTCTCGGCCTTTGAATTGTCTGTCATTTTTAACCATATAATACTTAAACACAAGAAGTAATTATGTGAAAGGGAGCCTTTTCTGTTCCATGTCTTCTGCAGGGTGTCCATACTCATGCCTCAAAGCAGACCCACATGCTTTCACGTTTGCTACATCTGGAGGAACTGCTCGTGCAACTTCCCGAGGTGAGTTTGCCAGGCAAAGTCCTCACCATTTCTTATACACACAAGCATCAGTGCATGCAATCAGTTCAGAGAAGGGGGGAAAAAGAAAAGGAGACTGATCTGATGATGTTACATTGTAATTAAGATTCCGTCTATTCTGCCATATCTGGCGGTAGTCCTGTCACTCCCTATCTTCCAAGTAAAAGTAAGGTGCCCTAACCATTGAACTGAAGTTGCCATTTTTTCCAGGAAATGGTGATGACTATCAGGTGCAAGTTGCTGTTGGTCAGCGCCCGAGATATTGCATTCACTATGTAACTCCTTCTCAGAGAATAATCCTAGAAGAATTACTTGACAGGTAGTCACTCTGTATAATCTCCTAAATACATGCTTGCCTTCCTAGTCAATTAAATAAAGATTCACTCATATTGTGCTCTGGCTGTGGTTGTGTTCTTTCTTTTGCCTAGTTCTTGGGTGGCATCTAATCATATACCTTTCAATGCAGTGTTTGTTTCTCATGCAAATTAACCCAACGTGGTTTTCTTTCTGTTAATTTTCCTCGTTAGTATAATGGACATGCCGAACGATACTTCAGTTGAGGCAGATCTGCTATACTGTTTGATTGTGAAAGCCAAGTTTGAGAATAATCGGTTCCGGAAGCCAAAGAAGCAGCCCAAGAGTTCGACCAATCATGTAGATTGGTACTGAAATGCGAGTGCAGCTGCTTGTTCTGCGGTAACAGCACTGATGCGTTACTCCGATTCCATTCAAGGACAGCAAGCTGATACTACTATGAATATGGTTGTCATTAATCAATACAACCTCATCACCTGAGCTGTTTAACGGGAGGAGAGCCAGGGCAAAATTAGTTCTGCAATCATTATTTCAAGGATAATCTGGTTTTTGCATGCTTTTTGTAGGATTTCATTGCATAGCGTCTTGATCTTTGTACCAGTCACAATATACCTATGTACATCAACGCAGAAGAGTACAGAAATTTGTATCTATCTCAAGTGTTAATATATATATCCAGACACATAAAGATTGGAAACTGAGGCGGTTTTAAATCAGTCACAGCTGTTCGCCTTTTCAGTTGACTTGCTCAGGCAATGTTGCGTCTCCATGGTTTGAACGTAAGTTTTATCTTGTCGTTAATGGATTGCTAAAATGATGTCTGCATTATTTGCATCAGAAAGGTATTTCTTGCGGATCCAATGTTTGAACAATTTCCTTCGTCAACACTCATTTCGTGAAATCATTTCAGTTACAGTCTCCAAATTAAAATGACCTTTTTATTTTTCATTTTATGGCTATTAGAACCAGCTTAAAGGCAGAGCCTGTTAAAAGAGAATAGACTCTGCTTCTAGAGGTGTAGAGTAATGCTTCGACATGATTCCTTTTCTAGAAAGTCAAGATACCTAGTAATTCCAATATTGAGTATAGTATACACTTAGTTGTAAGAGCATTACTTTGAAATGACTTTCACAAATCGACTTAATGACGAGAAAATTCCAGCTGCTGCATTGAAGAACGACGGACCCTTCTCAGACTTCTCTTCCACGTCTCCATAAATTATCTGCAAAAATAGAATGTTCCACTGTCAACTGATGCATGCGTCTTCACTTCTTGAATCCCAATGCCAGTAACTTAGGATAAAGCTTCTCTAAAAGCCAGTCATCCAATAAGATTTGCTAGGCACTTCAATACAAAAAATTGGTGCGTCATGTCAATGTGATATTCATGTCGCCATCACTCAAGGTAATAGGTTGACTAACCTCAAGGTCTTCTGCATCCGGACGATTAATCATTTCCTTGGCTAGCAAATATCGGCTTGGCCTATCCTTATCATCATAAAAAACCTTCCACGATCTGGTGCCAAGTGAAAAGGGAGAACGAAATATTAGGGTTGAAACAGATGGGACACCAATTGCATTGGGCGTTGAAGAAGAGTGCCATGATTATTGCTCAGAATGGCCAAATGGTTGCAGATAATGCAGCAACTTTGGTGTCAATATTATGATTCGCAAAATTGATATAAGATAACCTTATAAGATTCCATGGGTCACTCATAACAACTTAACTAGCCAGAACCAATCGACAATTTTGGTAGGAAACAGGCTAGACACCCTTATTCAATAGCATCATGATGTATAACTGGAATACAATAAGTTAACAATGATCAAATATCTCTCTCATCAAGTATGATATTGTTTTTACCAAATTTGGAATCAAACTCATAGATCAAACCAAAAGGAAGTAGCCAATCTTCTATTTCAGTTTATCTTCTATTGCAGTTTGGAACATCAAAGAGGTCACACAGCTAAAAAATCGCATAACTGAGGCATGAAACAAGCCAAGAATCATATAACTTTGGCCTAAAAGAATAAAAACCAAAGAAGAATCGTAGAGGCACACAATTTGAATCTTACCCAGGGTAACATCGGAATACAGCACCAGATGGGAGGGGTCTCATTGAATATACTGTTGTAAAAGTGCTGCACAGCAGTGGGAGGGTTATCGACTTACTAAAACAATGTGCAAAATAGAGGAGTAGACGCCATCAATCCATGTTTATAAACAAGAAAAGAGGTCTCACAAATAACATTTATTAGTGTGAGCTTCGCCTGTCATGGGATTGTGACTGAAGGGGAAGATCAAATTTTGGCTTGCATTTTGAGGTCCTTGATGGCAAAAAAAAGAATAAGTACGGGCCATGCCAAAATTAACATTTAATGCTTGACGTATAGGCTCTTTACGAGGCTAACAGCAAAAAGCACTTCGTCTTTGAAACTTAAGTGAGTGCTTGCTTGATTTAGTTTCACGCAAAACGAGTCCTCATGAAAGTTGTTACAGAAAAAAAAAAAAAAAGGGAGAATAGTGGGCATTATATGTGGGGAAGGTTTACCTCAAGAAGTATCGCCGCAACTTTCGGACATTGAACCCTACTCCAACATCTTCACTGATAAGGCGTGGATTCCACATGATGAGAGGCCTTGGCTGCAATTATGCAAGAGATTGTTAGAGATTATCGGCACTAAAAGGAAGAAATAATATTCAATCGGCATAATATAATAGACTAAACTATTCTATAATAATATGGTTGTGAAATGTCTTTCCTTCTTTCCCGCCAACCCCCCTCTTTAATTTAATGATTCATGATGCTTATGATCAGATTCATGACAATGCTGTGACAGGTAATGCGGCTTTTAGAAGTTACGCCTTCTTAAGGATGGCTGAGCGAATGATTTGCATAAACTCCAGTAACAGGTATAACAGGACAGTCCATCCAATTCGCTTGCATCCACAAAGATGCATGCATCTGTGAATTTAGACACATTCATTAAGACTAGAGATTTGCTCTCCTTCCAGAAGTTACTTCGCCTTCCTTATAACTGATCGTGAATGCAAATTGTTTAAGATAGGTACTGGGTCATCTGAGAGATCAGAAGCAATCCGTTACACATACTCCAACATTTGATAGTCAGGAACAACCATAACTATGATCTCGTCTTCTTTTTCCACTGGTTTTCGATCACTTAAGCTGTACAAAGAAAATGCAGAAAAGAACTCCATATGACACATCCATAATGGCAAACCCATGATAATTGAACTGAATGATAAGAATCCAGCCTTAATCAACTTAATTCAAGAGGCAAAGGAGGAAAGTACAATAACTTCACTAACAAGGTAAACATTACCTGGAGAATCCAAAAGCTGCATCTTGCCGTCGATATTTCAGAAGAGCAGCAGCACCAGCATCTGGAAATACAGCTTTGATTCTCTAGCAATTAAATTTGCAGAAGCAAAACATATATGAACTATTATTCTGAAGGAATCAATATACTTGTGACCATGGTTCAATGCATCCAATTTTTCATCTTGTAAGCTCTTTAAGCGGTAACTTTTCCTGGTAAGCACGCCTTCAATAGGCCTTGCTGAGCTACGAAGTTGAAGAGAGTTCAATACATGATAAAGTTACATGCACAAGCATGCACTTCATAGGTCTTGACGAACTTGAATTTCAGGAAGCTAGAGTTTTAGACTGCTTGCGGTGCAAGGGTCAGATAGGTTGCATATTTATAGAAGACCCTCATTTCCATATAACTTGGAGCCTTTCTACAACAAGATTTTAAATCCGAAAAACCATCAAAAATTTATAGCAGTCTAAAACTTGTGAGTGAAAATTTGTGATGGTTTTTCGGATTTAAAATCTGATTCCATGAATCTATTTGGAAACCATGGGCAGTTTTATGAAATCAACGGACGGCTTCCGATTCCAATTTCTCTGAACTGATTTTAAGTGGATGATTCTCAATTTCAAGATGATAATTACCCATTTGGATTCTCTAATAGGTGTATCAGTTTAAGATTTTATCATTTGTTTGTTACAAATATACTAATTTGTGATTTTTTGTATTATTAATATAATTTAACAGAAACTAACGAAAGGTGAATTTTGTCACAAGTGTCTTAATTTATAATTTTTATTGGTCAAAAAATTAATTTAGAATAAATTTCTCACGGATATATATGTTTAGAATTTTTCATTATATCGACCCAATTTTAAAAGAGGGTTTCGTTAAATAAACATCAGAACTAGAAGGAAAAAAAGAAACGAGAACACAATAAACAGGGGAGATATATCTGCTTCCGGTGAAACTCGTTCATGGCTTCTTGAGGCCGAGAGCAGTCCTCCATGGCCTCTTCGCTACCCAGTTGCTCCTTCTACTGCCGCTCTGCTTCCAAACCCACCTCCCACGGCTTCCTCAATCGCTCTTCCTTACCTTCTCCGGCCTCCGCGCTCGGCGTCGGCAGGGGGGTTTCGGTCCCCGGAGGTCGGCGCGCCTGTGAAGCGCGCGCCAAGTTCGAGAAGTTCGAGGGAGAGGTCGACGGCGACGTCGTCGAAGAGGGCGGGTTGAATTCTTCGGAGTCCCGAGGAGAAGGGATAGTTCAGGAAGAAGATGATGAGGACGACAGGTTCAGTTCTGTAGTAGTGAAAAGAAACGTTGCGAATTTCCGTGCTTGGGATTACTTGGGAGAATGTTTGAGTTGGGCTTTGAGGGTATATGAAAATAATGTTGCTTTGAGGATGGAATTTGGTTGTCAATTATTGTGTAATGATGATATGCTCCTTGGTTGAAAATTTGTGAAACTGGGAAATTTATTCGAATCTACTTTTTGTGCCATTCAAGCTTGAGTTTTTGGAGGTTTTGGTTCAATTGCATGCTCATTTTTTTTATTTGTATGTGGAAAAATGGACGTTTGAGAGGCTAGTAGTTTTAGTTTGCTGATGGTAGAATGAGCTTCTTCAAGATACCTGTCGGAATTGGATACATGGTTGGGGGTTCATAAGCAGATTTACACTTAGAATGAGGTAGATTTTGATTGTGATTGTTGTCTTGTAAATGATGAATCCAGACTGCTGGACATTAAGTGGTCACAGGCCTCAAAATTAGCATTTGGTGTTTAGATGGTGATGAGTGTCCATTTCCAATTATAGTTTCCCATTTGGAGTGTTTAATGGCCTTGATGCTTTGAAATGCATTATTTCATTGAGTGAGAAGAGCTGACAGAACGTGCTTGCTTTTTCAGCTGCTTGCCTTCTGATTTGGAGGGTGCTGTTCGGCAATCAAGTCAAGCAAGTGCCTCATTCTTGTCTTCTGGAGGGATGAGAGCCATAGTATGTACAACGTGCTCAAAGAACTTTTAGCATATGTAGGAATTGTTTATTGTCTTGCGTTTCTTCTCTTTTGATTTGAAATGGGTGTATAAAAGGCTGGGAGTGGGGTAACCTGGGTAACCTCTGATGTTGTGCATTATTCTTAGCAATCTGCAGTAACAAAAGATAATTTTTGGAATGTGTAATTTGTTTAGGCAACCAAATGATCCCATCTCTAAATCTTATCATGTGCATGTAGCATAACGAACCTTTCCTAGATATTAAGGTATCAACTTCGAGAAATTTTGTGCTCATATTGGTGGAGGAACAAACCACTAACTTATTTGAGAGGGTCAATGGAAGATTGCTGGAGTGTTATCTTTCATTAAGTGACATTAGTGCATCTTAACTTGAGTACTTATCAGTAGCATCTCCGCCTTTGATGTTTTACAGGTGGAACTCTTAATCCCGCAACTGCAATTCCTGGATGATGAAGGTGCACAAGCTGAACTTTGGGGACTGTCCAGGATCTTCGTGGACACACTAATTGCAGAAACAGGATGTCAGGTAAGTTGCAACAATTTTTTCTACTGACTGAAAATTTGTGGTGGTTTTTTGGATTTAAAATCTTCTTGTGGAAAGAGTCCAAGTTATATAGAAATGAGGGTCTTCTATAAATATGCAACCTATCTGACCCTTGCATCACAAGCAGTCTAAAACTCTAGCTTCCTGAAATTCAAGTTCGTCAAGACCTATGGAATGCATGCTTGTGCATGTAACTTTATCATGTATTGAACTCTATCTCTTCAACGTTGTAGCTCAGCAAGGCCTATTAAAGACTGCTTATCTGGAAAAGTTACCGCTTAAAGAGCTTACAAGATGAAAAATTTGATGCATTGAACCATGGTCACAAGTATATTGATTCCTTCAGAATAATAGTTCATATATGTTTTGCTTCTGCAAATTAATTGCTAGAGAATCAAAGCTGTATTTCCAGATGCTGGTGCTGCTGCTCTTCTGAAATATAAATGGCAAGATGCAGCTTTTGGATTCTCCAGGTAATGTTTACCTTGTTAGTGAAGTTATTGTACTTTCCTCCTTTGACGTTATGCTATATCTTGAACTCCTTTTGAATTAAGTTGATTAAGGCTGGATTCTTATCATTCAGTTCAATTATCATGACTTTGCCGTTTGTGTCATATGGAGTTCTCTTCTGCATTTTCTTTGTACAGTTTAAGTGATCGAAAACCAGTGGAAAAAGAAGATGAGATCATAGTTATGGTTGTTCCTGACTATCAAATGTTGGAGTATGTGGAACGGATTGCTTCTGATCTCTCAGATGATCCGGTACCTATCTTAAACAATTTGCATTCATGATCAGTTATAGGGAAGGCGAAGTAACTTCTGGAAGGAGGGCAAATCTCTAGTCTTAATGAATGTGTCTAAATTTATAGATGCATGCATCTTTGTGGATGCAAGCGAATTGGATGGACTGTCCTGTTATACCTATTACTGGAGTTTACGCAAATCATTTGCTCAGTCATCCTTAAGAAGGCATAAATTCTAAAAGCTGCATTACCTGTCACAGTATTGTCATGAATCTGATCATAAGCATCATGAATCATTAAATTAAAGAGGGGGGGGGGGTGGGTGGGGGGTTGGCAGGAAAGAAGGAAAGGCATTTCACAACCACATTATTATAGAATAGTATAGTCTATTATATTATGCCGACTGAATATTTTCTCTTCCTTTTAGTGCCGATATTCTCTAACATTCTCTTGCATAATTGCAGCCAAGGCCTCTCATCATGTGGAATCCACGCCTTATCAGTGAAGATGTTGGAGTAGGGTTCAATGTCCGAAAGTTGCGGCGATACTTCTTGAGGTAAACCTTCCCCACATATAATGCCCACCAATCTCCCTTTTTTTTCTGTAACAACTTTCATGAGGACTTGTTTTATGTGAAACTAAATCAAGCAAGCACTCATTTAAGTTTCAAAGATGAACTGCTTTTTGCTGTTAGCTTCGTAAAGAACCTATATGTCCAGCATTAAATGTTAATTTTGGCATGGCCTGTACTTATTCCTTTTTGGCCATCAAGGACCTCAAAATGCAAGGCCAAAATTTGATCTTCCTCTTCCGTCACAATCCCATGACATGCGAAGCTCATGCTAATAAATGTTATTTGTGAGACCTCTTTTCTTGTTTATAAACATAAATTGATGGCGTTTACTCCTCTATTTTGCACATTGTTTTAGTAAGTCGATAACCCTCCCACTGCTGTGCAGGACTTTTACAACAGTATATTCAATGAGACCCCTCCCATCTGGTGCTGTATTCCGATGTTACCCTGGGTAAGATTCAAATTGTGTGCCTCTTTTCCCTAACATTTGCAGGTGCCTCCACGACTCTTCTTTGGTTTTTATCCTTTTAGGGCCATAGTTATATGATTCTTGGCTTGTTTCATGCCTCAGTTATGTGATTTTTTAGCTGTGTGACCTCTTTGATGTTCCAAAATGCAATAGAAGATAAACTGAAATAGAAGATTGGCTACTTCCTTTTGGTTTGATCTATGAGTTTGATTCCAAATTTGGTAAAAACAATATCATACTTGATGAGAGAGATATTTGATCATTGTTAACTTATTGTATTCCAGTTATACTTTATGATGCTATTGCATAAGGGTGTCTAGCCTGTTTCCTACCAAAATTGTCGATTGGTTCTGGCTAGTTGAGTTGTTATGAGTGACCCATGGAATCTTATAAGGTTATCTTATATCAATTTTGCGAATCATAATATTGACACCAAAGTTGCTGCGTTATCTGCAACCATTTGGCCATTCTGAGCAATAATCATGGCGCTCTTCTTTAACGCCCAATGCAATTGGTGTCCCATGTGTTTCAACCCTAATATTTCATTCTCCCTTTTCACTTGGCACCAGATCGTGGAAGGTTTTTTATGATGATAAGGATAGGCCAAACCGATATTTGCTAGCCAAGGAAATGATTAATCGTCCGGATGCAGAAGACCTTGAGGTTAGTCAACCTATTATCTTGAGTGACGGCGACATGAACATCACATTGACACAACGCACAGATTTTTTGTATTGAAGTGCCTAGCAAATCTTATTGGATGACTGGCTTTTAGAGAAGCTTTATCCTAAGTTACTGGCATTGGCATTCAAGAAGTGAAGACGCATGTATCAGTTGACAGTGGAACATTCTATTTTTGCAGATAATTTATGGAGACGTGGAAGACAAGTCTGAGAAGGGTCCATCGTTCTTCAATGCAGCAGCCGGAATTTTCTCGTCATTAAGTCGATTTGTGAAAGTCATTTCAAAGTAATGCTCTTATAACTAAGTGTATACTATACTCAATATTGTAATTACTAGGTATCTTGACTTTGCTCTTTTAACAGGCTCTGCCTTTAAGCTGGTCCTAATAGCCATAAAATGAAAAACAAAAAAGGTCATTTTGATTTGGAGACTATAACTGAAATGATTTCACGAACTGAGTGTCGACGAAGGAAATCGTTCAAACATTGGATCCGCAAGAAATATCTTTCTGATGCAAATAATGCAGAGACATCATTTTAGCAATCCATTCACGACAAGATAAAACTCACGTTCAAATCATGGAGACGCAACAGTGCCTGAGCAAGTCAACTGAAAAGGTGAACAGCTGCGGCTGATTCACAACCGCCTCAATTTCCAATCTTTATGTGTCTGTAAATATATACTAACGCTTGAGATAGATAGAATTTTCTGAACTCTTCTGCGTTGATGTAGATAGGTATATTGCTAGCGGTACAAAGATCAAGACGCTATGCAATGAAATCCTTCAAAATGCATGCAAAAACCAGATTATCCTTGAAATAATGATTGCAGAACTAATTCGCCCTGGCTCTCCTCACGTTAAAACAGCTCAGGTGATGAAATTTGTATCGTCTAATACCATCTGTATTGATTAATGACAACCATATTCATGGTAGTATCAGTTTGCTGTCCTTGAATGGAAATAGAGTAACGCATCAGTGCTGTTACCGCAGAACAAGCAGCTGCACTTCACATTTCAGTACCAATCTACATGATTGGTCGAATGCTTGGGGTGCTTCTTTGGCTTCCGGAACCGATTATTCTCAAACTTGGCTTTCACAATCAAAGAGTATAGCAGATCTGCCTCAGCTGAAGTATCGTATGGCACGTCCATTACACTAAGAAGGAAAATAAACACAAAGAAAACCACGTTGGGTTAATTTGCATGAGTAACAAACACTGCATTGAAAGGTATATGATTAGATGCCAACCAAGAACTAGGCAAAAGCAAGAACACAACCATAGCCAGAGTACAATATGAGTGAATTTATCTGTATTTTTTTTTGGCCAGAGAGTGCTTTATTTAATTGACCAGGGAGCAAGCATGTATCTAGGAGATTATAAAGAGTGACTACCTGTCAAGTAATTCTTCTAGGATTATTCTCTGAGAAGGAGTTACATAGTGAATGCAATTTCTCGGGCACTGACCAACGGCAACTTGCACCTGATAGTCATCACCATTTCCTGGAAAAAATGGCAACTTCAGTTCAATGGTTAGGGCACCTTACTTTTACTTGGAAGATAGGGAGTGACAGGACTACAGCCAGATACTGCAGAATAGATGGGATCTTAATTACAATGTAACGTCATCAGATCAGTCTCCTTTTCTTTTTCCCCCCTTCTCTGAACTGATTGCATGCACTGATGCTTGTGCGTATGAGAAATGGTGAGGACTTTGCCTGGCAAACTCACCTCGGGAAGTTGCACGAGCAGTTCCTCCAGATGTAGCAAACGTGAAAGCATGTGGGGCTGCTTTGACGCATGAGTATGGACACCCTGCAGAAGACATGGAACATTCTGCGATGAAGATAAACAGGTCCCACAAACTCCGTGCCTCAAGTCAGATTTGGTTTTGTGGTTTTGCAAGAGAGGATGAGGGTGTTCCTGATTTTCCCCGTAATCCGACTAGAAACAAGGTCTGCGTTGCACTTATGAGTAGGCAAACCACTCTCAGCCGCTGGTGAGCAGTCACAGAAGGTTCAGGCCTTGCAAGCCGTTTAACATTTTCAGATGTTTCCTTGATTACGAACTAAACAAGAGAGTACAAGCTCTAGAGGAAAGCCAGTTTTACAAAAGCAGAATCCCATGAAAAAGCACCCTTTTAACAGGTTTAGGCATCGCTGAAGTAATGACTGGATTTGCAAAGATTCAAGAATAAAAGGATAATGTCAGTCGTGAGTACCTTTGCCGACACAGAGAAGCTCATTCACAAAAAGATCAAGTGCCTCACATTCTGGTTCATCAAAAGGATCTAGGCATTCACTGCACAAAAAACAGAACACTACTATCAGATTAACAAAAAAAATATACCATAACCGACTCGGCGACTCCAAAACTTTTGACTAAGCATTGAAAATGAACAGCAAGCCCCCCAAAACAGTTGGATCTACTTCACAAAGATAAACAGCTTATGAGTACCCTAGAAGAGTAGAAGACTCAGTAACATCACGAACTTCCAAATGACAGACTGTTTATTTCCCCCCAAATTACAGACTTGAGAACATATAAAGGTCTGAATTTTAAGGTCAACTGAAAAATGCTCCGCCAGCCAATACTGTGAACTGAAGGCATGAAGATCTGCCTCACCTCTCAATGATATCAGACCGGCTGTAGTTGGATAGCATCTGCACACATCATTCCTCACCATAATCACCAATTTTTGCTCACCATAATTGGAGTCACTAGTTCATAGACATGGCAAGAGCTCTAGAAACTAGATACACTTTGTCAATAGAAAAGCTTCCAACGGTGAAATTCATGCGGTCACACTCACAACACATACTTATCTAATAGGCTGAGTATTTGCAGAGTTCCCAAAAAAAAGGAAAAATTTGAAAATAAAAATAAAAATGCTAGGTCCCTCGAGCAGTAATTAGAATAAACTTCTGGGACAGCATTCCTTGCCATTTTTCTAAACACAAATTCCAGATGTAGAATATTTTCAAGGTGAAAATTCCTTGGCGCTATCCTCGGTTTGGGGAATTCTCACAGTTCAACAAGCAATCCATGTTTCATGATAAAACAGCTATAGTACTATCTGTAACAGCAGACACCCTAAAGTGGTTTAACTGATTCAAGAGCTATAGAAATCAGAACCCAGAAGGACGCCATGCTTCTGCTGTGACGGAAGTTCTTTTCCAAGAAAATCGTTCTTACAAGTGATAATCCTCAAGCAACATTCATTTAGCTTCGCGTTTAGCAATCTCTGCATCAACCCATTTGCCCAAACAACCTGCTCGCGGAAATGGACTCTCTCTGCCAACTTACGCGCGAAAAGAAAAGTAGGTGTCCTCCAACAACGCATCAACCAAGCGACAGGAGAGAGCTAAAAGGAGTGAAGCACTAGGGTCGAAGATCAAACCTCATAAGCCTGAATCACGAGCCGAATCATCGCATCAGAATCCCCCTCTCTGTTCACGTCAGGATGGTACTGCTTCACCTTTCCATCAGAAAGACAGCACACGACCCATCAACCGCTTCGATAAAAACCGAGAAAGACCAAGAACAGAGTCAAAGCAATCACTACCTTGGCTCGGAAAGCGGCTTTGAGCTCGGCGGGGGAGCAGCTCGGCTCGACGCCGAGGACATCGCGAGCGGACGAGCTGTCGAGAGGGCCGCCGCCGCCGCCGCCGCCTCCGAATCTCCCTCTGCAGCTCACGGAGAGATTAGGCCTAGACATGGAAGGTGAAGGGATCAGCGAGCCGGTTGAATGCGAAGCCGTTCTGGGGAGTCGTAGAACTGAAGCAGGCGATGAACTGGAGAGACACAGAAGATGATGCTCCATCTTCTTCTTTTTTCTCCTAACATCGTCACTGCTCAAGTGAAGAAGAAGAAGAAGAAGAAGATGACGAGGATGATCAGGAGGGGGGACGACGCAAGATACCCGTTTCGGTTGGCATGACGTCAGAAACGTCCCGCATGTGTGGACGAGAGACACTTGGTAGCTTTAATTTCTTGGACATTTTCATCTTCTTAAATTATTTCTGCAATATAGTTTGGTTTTTTTAATAAGGGTAATCGGTTCTAGGCTCAATAAACTATGAACATAAACTGAGGGACGTAAAAATTTGGGAACTAAGCCGGTCGGTTGCAAGCCCACTTTTAAGGTTAATCCAGGAACTGGTTGGGCCTTCTTCTTTTTTGATTTTTTTTTTTTTTGGTTCATTTTATTATATATACAAAATATGGATTGTGTTAATCATGGATGGAATTTTTTTCTACTTAAAGGTAATATGCGAAATACATGCAATACCGAACTAATGAAGGAAAGAACTTAATTAGAGTTGGGGGTGAATTGGGGTCAAAACTAGTTGGAATTTGGAGTCGAATCGACCAAACTCAGTTCCCTATTCCAAAAATGGAAACGGGAACAATTCCAATTTGAATAGGGTTGGTACAACGGGTTTGGCTTGAAAGACATAGGGGTCTCAAGTTGAACTGGCTCATATGCTTACCCCTAGTTCTTGATCAACTTACAATAAAAATGGATATGCACAAAGAAAAAACACATTGCACATTTTTTTCCAAATAAAATTTCATAAAAAAAAAAAAAAAGAGATTACAGAAAAAGATCATATAGAAATTTAGATTTCCATTTTGAAAGGTTTATGATGAAATAGAAAGCAAGGGACAAGGCATCCGCTGCACCTCCCACTCCCACAATGGATAAGGCCCTTGATCCCGTTGATCGATGATTTAAGGTTCAACAATGGGCAAGTAGTGATAACCTTCATTTTAATTTATGTTCGCTGGTCTTTCAGGACATTCTGCTTAGAGATCCTGATTCAGAAGTCACACCTAATGGTGAAATGCCAATAAGAACAGGTTTAAAAGTTACAGGTCATATGATGTTCCTACTCACCCATATACTCAGCAACACGACAACCTCCACCATATGCAAACTACCGAGAATCAGAAAAAACCGGGAATTAAATCATCCTATTAAAATTAGATCTTTGATGCTTTGCCGCAACTCCAACTTTTTGATAATGCTCCTAAAGTAACTCATAGAATTAGAAACAGAAGCCAATTGAAACAAATTATTCTAATCATCCTATTAAAAGTAGATCTTCTGTGGTTGCTGCAACTCCCACTTTTTGATAATACTCTTGAAGTAACTCGTAGGATCAGATATAGAAGCCACTTGAAACAAATTATTCTATGGGCCCGACCAAGATGCTGTTGTACTCACTGCTGACCTTGATACGCACAAGCTGGCCATATCTCCATCCCGGCATCTGTATAAATAGAGATAGTCACTGAATGCAAACCAGGCCATTTCCAACACCTTGAATCCGCATTCTAAACTAAGACCAACTATGGCTTTTCGTCATCTCCTCTGCCTAATTGTTTTCTTTTCCAGTGTCCATCACAAGTTATCTTGGATCAAACAAGATAATCAAATCGACTTCTATATAGTTCCATAGTTTCACGGCACCCTAAAATTTCTTTACAATATGATTTAAGGTTCAACGACCTCTAGAATTGACCCAACAACTCAATATTCAACACAATCCTAAATTATACCTTCACTAATCCAATTGAAGGAATCGAGGCTTGATTGGTCCATTTGTCCAAAAGTGCCTTACTTAATTTCCAAGATGAATCTTTGGTAATCATTACCAAATCTAAAAATATTTTTCCAAATTAGTGAGTCATCATTCTTCAAGAAGAACCTAGGATATTCTAGAAGGTTCTATTTTGTCAATTTCTTCATCAAGAATGTGGTCTAGACAATTCCGTCATCTATATTGGTTCCGGGGCCAGGAAAGGGATCATTAGGTACATCTCAAAAAATCAAATCATCTACACCCGAGGTTCGACCATCACGCCCCATGCTCACTTGAACCCTTTTTTTGGAAAGTCGGTCGGCCTAAATGGCGGTCCTTGGTCCTTTGGTTGATCAAGGCCAATCCTAAGGCTTGCCTAGCACTAAGCCAATGCACTCATGGACCTTAGAATAAATGATAAAATAGCCAGGTCTATCTCGAAACTCATTCCAATCAGTACTCGATCCACCTGTATGGTTCATGGTCGGTGCATTGCCGATCCAAAATCAGACATCACCAATTCGAAATTCCTTCCGATCACTAAGAATTAAAGAGGGAATGATTCATTTTTGGTCAAAAGATGATCGCATTTGATCAAGTCGGATCGTTCATATCTCGATGCATAGCCGGGTAGATTCTTTAATTCTTAGTGATCAAAAGGAATCTTGAATTGGTGATGTCCAATCATGGATCGGTAATGCACCGACCATGAACCATACGGGTGGATCGAGTACCAATCGGAATGAGCTTTGAGATAGACCCGTCCTTCCGATCACTAAGAATTAAATAGGGAATGATTCATTTTGGTCAAAAGACGATCGCATTTGATCAAATCGGATCGTTCGTATCTTGGTGCATAGCCGAGTGGAATCACTCGTGGTTAGGCACTATGACTAGTTGGATCGACCCATGATCATCCGCCGATCCAAAATCATCCATTGACCAATCCTCGTGATCAAAATGTCATCTTATGAGCTAGTGATCCTATCCCATCGGTATGATTGGTAGATAATTCACGACCAACAACTCGACCAGTTCATAACTAACCGGTTGGTCAATCGGTCGGACCATGACCAATCCTTGGTTCCTTACCGATTGATCCCATGGACAATGGCCCATGATCGATCCTTTTAAGACCTTATGGCCAATCCTCACAGGCTCGGAATTGAGGGTGTTACAATCTTAATGACCAAAATCAGCAAGCAATGAGCCATGACTAGGGAGCTGTGCGAGCGTGGGGCAGAGCGAGGGTGCTTTGCAAGCCGGGCGAACCGCGTGCGAGCCACGTGCAAGCCGCGTGTGAGCCGCACATGGGTGTCTCACGAGCTAGACAAGCCCCGCGAATTGCGCAAGGCGTGAGGTCACGAGAGAGAACTCCCGTAAGGAAGAGTCGTGCGTGAGAAAAGGGACACACGATGGAGACTAGCCGCGACGGCGACTATTCCTATGAGTGGCCGACGGTGGCGACGGCAACTGTTCCAGCGTCTAGGGTTAAGCCCTAGACTCTAATATCATGTGAGAGAAAAGAGCTATTTTTTTTATTCAGAAATTAACAAAAAGAAAAAAAAATGAAATATTCCCACTTGATCTTGTAAAAGTGATAAGGAATTTGGAGAAAAATCCTCCATCGCACTCCACTTATGTCAAATGTTTGTACTAAACCACGCAATGTTAGTGGTCATAGCCAACACATCATCATCTTGCAGTAAATGTGGGGAAAATTCTAAATAAGGATCTGAAGTAAATCTATTTTCTCAAATAAGGATCCAAAGTAAATTTTGTGTCAAATAAAGACCCGAAGTAGACTCATTATTTCAAATAATGACCCGAAATGAATTTTGTGTCAAATAAGGACATGAAGTGATCAAGTTAATCTCTATTGAGGACCTTAGCTCGCCGGTAGACATTTTACGGTGATTAAAATAGGGGCAATTTTGTCAGAAATTTGTGATTGAAAAAAGAAGAAGGAAAATTATATATTAATTAAGTTTAGGTTATTCATTTAGCTATTTACGACTCGATTCTCGTCACTCCTTGCCTTGCTTGACTGGCGGAGAATTTGGATCTCCACAAACAAAGAAAGAAGCATCTGGTTTTCTTCTTGTTTTTAAATTTGTGTCTCAACCGGCAGAGAATTTGGGTCTTCGACTTTGTGGAGGATGGGTACAAGAAATGAGGAGACCATAGAAAATCTAGGGGTTTTTTTTGTTTCTATTTAAGATTCGTTAATTTTCCCTAGATTTCTTTTGGACAAAATTGCAGTCATTGGAAATGTTGCAAGCCAAATATTTGGTTGACCAGCAAGCTCAAGTCTCTATTTGGAATTGATTCAACCACTTTACGTTCTTATTTGAGACAATGGGTCTACTTTAGGTCTTTACCTGACACAAAATTCATTTCGGATCATTATTTGAGAAAATTGATTCACTTCGGGTCCTTATTTAAAATTTTCCAATAAATGTGCATGAAAATAGAACATCTGACTTGACTCGTTATCAATATTCAACCATCACTCCCTAGTCTCCAACTTTTTGATAATGCTTTGTAGGATTAGATACAGGTTGCATTCAGTGACTGTCTGTATAAATAGAAATAGTCATTGAACTTGAATCACAAGTTCTCTTTTGCCAAAGGCCAACTATGGCTTTCCGTCATCTTCTCTACCTGCTTGTTTTGTTTTCCAGTGTCCATTGCAAGGTCTCTCTTGCCAATGGCCTATCATCCTCAACTCAATCCCCCAACTTGCAAACCAACACTGTCCAGGTCACTCTCCCCAACGGCCATGACCTTCTTGAGTTGGAAGATCTCACTTTCTGGTACCACTCGTTTTTGCCCAGAACCATACTGCCTCAAAGAAACAGCAGAGTGTGCTTTATTCATACCGGAATGTTATGACTGGTTTCGCAGTGAGGCGGACTTTAGATGAAGTCATTGCAATGCAGGACAAACCGGGATTCACGGTGGCTCACCAGGAGCAAGTGTATTGCCTCCAAACAACACACAGTGCGTGCTCTATTCATAAGGGTAAAATAATCTTTAGGAGCTTTAGGGTTTATTATATATATATATATATATATATATATATATATAGAACATTACTGAATAAAAAAATAGCACTTTTCTCTCACATGATATTAGAGCCTAGGACTTAACCCTAGATGCCGGAACGATAGCCACTCACAGGAATAGTCACCATTGCGGCTAGTCTCCATCGTGTGTCCCTTTTCTCACGCACGACTCTTCCTTATGGGAGTTCTCTCTCGTGACCTCATGCCTCGTGCAATTCGCAAGGCTTGTCTAGCTCACGAGACACCCACGCGCGGCTCGTACGCAGCTGGCACGCGGCTTGCATGTGGTTCACCCGACTCGCAAAGCCAAATATTTGGCTGACCAGCAAGCTCAAGTCTTTATTTAGAATTGATTCAACCACTTCAGGTCCTTATTTGAGACAATGGGTCCACTTTAGGTCTTTACCTAACACAAAGTTCATTTCGAATCTTTATTTGAGAAAATTGATCCACTTCGAGTCCTTATTTAGAATTTTCCCAAATTGTGCATGAAAATAGAAATTTTGACTTGACTCGTTATCAATATTCAACCACCACTCCCTAGACTCCAACTTTTTGATAATGCTTTGTAGGATTAGATACAGGTTGCATTCAGTGACTATCTTCACTGAACTTGAATCACAAGTTCTCTTTTGCCAAAGGCCAACTATGGCTTCTCGTCATCTTCTCTACTTGCTTGTTTTGTTTTTCCAGTGTCCATCGCAAGGTCTCTCTTGTCAATGGCCTGTCATCCCCAACTCAATCCCCTAACTTGCAAACCTAGATTTTCCAGGTCACTCCCCCCAATGGCCACAACCTTCTTGAGTTGGAAGATCTCACTTCCCGGTACCACTCGTTTTTGCCCACGAACTATACTGCCTCAGAGAAACAGCAGCGCGTGCTTTATTCATACTGGAATGTTATGACTGGTTTCGTAGTGAGGCTGACTCTAGATGAAGTCATTGCAATGCAGGACAAACTGGGATTCGTGGTGGCTCACCAAGAGCAAGTGTATGGCCTCCAAACAACACACAGGGCGTGCTTTATTCGTAAGGGTAAAATAATCTTTAGGAGCTTTAGGGTTTATTTTATGTATATATATAAAGAACATTACTTAATAGAAAAATAGCACTTTTCTCTCATGTGATATTAGAGCCTAGGGCTTAACCCTAGACGCCGGAATAGTTGCCGTTGCCACCGTCGGCCACTCATAGGAATAGTCGCCGTTGCAGCTAGTCTCCATCGTGTGTCCCTTTTCTCACGCGCGACTCTTCCTTACGGGAGCTCATGATCTCACGCCTCGTGCAATTCGTAGGGCTTGTCTAGCTCGTGAGACACCCACGCATGGCTCACACGCAGCTGGCACGTGGCACGCACGCAGCTCGCACGTGGTTCGCCCGACTCGTGAAGCACCCTCGTGCAGCTCGCTCAGCCCCACGCTCGCACGACTCCCTAGTCATGGCTCGCTGCTTGCGGATTTTGGTCATTGGGATTGTAACACCCTCAATTCCAAGCCTATGAGAATTGGCCATAAGGTCTTAAAAGGATCGATCATGGGTCATTGTTCTATAGGATCGATCGGTTAGGAACCAAGGATCAATCATGGTCCGACTGATCGACCAACTGACTAGTCACGAACTGGTCAAGTTGTCGGCACCAAAAAGAAGTAAATTTATGACGCTAAAATTGGGAAAATAAAAAAGCGGTCAAAGGAATTCTTCACCTTTTGAATTTATCAAGGGGGCGAAACTCGGTCACCTTAATTTGTATGGTCATTTTGGTCTTTTGACAGTTCACGAGAAAATGAATTATGCCTAGAAAAAGCACATTATAACCTCTCTCTTTTTCTTAACCCAAAATTTTAACAAAAATAAATTATTCAGAATTTCTTAGTTATTTAAAAATTTCGAAAAATGAAGAAATTATACGAAAAATTTACGAAGAAAATTATACGATTTTAAATAGAAACCCAACGGATAAGACGTCGTCGCTCGCGCGCCTCCCACTCCCTAATGCAGTGCGCCAATGGCGAGGCCGATCAACCTCAACCCCCTCGCGCACGTTAGCGTAGTGCCTCCGCCGCCCTGCTCTCTCCGGCGGCGCTGGGGCCGGTGCGGAAGGAGCCCTCCCGCTTGCGGTGTGCGACGCCGCCACCGCCGCCGTCGTCCCCCCCGCCGGAGTGGCGGGAGAGCAGGCGGTCGCTCTCCTTCTCTCTCCTGCTCGCTCACCTGGTCGCCGCACCCGACCGTACGCCCCTCTTCGTCTTCCCGACTCCACGCGATTTCGTTTTGGAGTTCATCGGTCGTCGTCTGTTGAGCTCGGTCTCGGATGGTTCGTAATTTAGGGAAGTTGGGCTGAGCAAAACCTGGCATTTCGTCGATTCTGGTGCCTGATTCGACGAATGAACTCCGGATTTTCATGGTGTTATGGCGTCTTGGCGTATTGTTCCGGTATAGCTTAAGCGATTTAGGTGTTCCGTGGCCGATTCTAGTAGTCTTTACGCCGAGTTTGACTCTAGATATGACATATATGAATTGTATTATCCTTGTGATGAGAGCCTTCTGAAGTGTTTTGGGAGGAGATTACTGAAGAGCGGTTTATTTCGTGGCGATAAACCCGTGAAGCAGTAGTAGGTGGGGTTGAGACATTTCTTCAGGGCTTGGTTTTAACAATTGGTTTCTTGTACATGTTATCATTTTGCCTTTCGTTATAATGTGCTGCAAGTTATAAGGGAATTTGCGTCGATGGTGATTATGCGGTGACGTTATCTTCGCTTTAAAAAATTGAAGATCTGTGGATGTGGTTACAAGTTGCTTTATTGACAGTTAATTCTAATTTCGTTTTCCTTTTGTTGAATGCAGATGCTATTGCAGGCAGCTTTATGGATAAATATGTAAAGAAGTAAGTTGGTATGTTTTTCAAGTTATCATTAGGTGCTAGAGTTTGATACTGATCCTTCTTAACGTATATTGATTCGAGTTATCACGGTCTCATTCCCAATTTCGTGTTATACAAGTTAAAACGTATTCAAAATTCGTACTTTAGTACCTCAACCGTACTTTTATTATCCATAGTAATCCTAGATGTAAGACGTTCAGCTAGGCAAAAATTTATAAATTCACCAACGTGCACGACTTGTGCAAAATTGCAATAACTTGCGAAAAATCCAACGGAATAGGTCTCATCGAGCAATGATGGAATTCACAAAGTATGGAATAGTAGACATCTACTTGCTTTGTGTTCTTATCGATGATGGTTGGAATGGCATGACCACGCGAGTGGATGGTGGCACGGGGCATGTTACTTTGTAGTCCGAGGTGAAGATGACGAAGTCGTAGGAAATGATGTTGTTTTCTGCTTATATTACCTTCTTCCACCTCCTCATGAATGCACCGCAGGAGATTAAATTGCCACGTTTCTGTCAACGTTGGCAATTTAGGGAAAATTCTACTGAGGAAAAGAAATGTGGCTATCCGGTGGTAATTCTCAATTTACCACTAAACAGCTCAAGGAGTTTGCTGTCCATTTAAGGAAGGGATGGCTGGAGATAGACGTGGGCTTTGGTGAGCAACTTTCATTTACGCCTTTGACAGCTTAATGGACGTGTTCAACTTGAAAAGACCACATTACTCAGCTTGTGGTCTTACAAGAAGAAGCTGGCTATGGGTTTGGGGATGTGGTAAGGTGGTGCCGAGGTATTATGACAGCATGGAACGTTAAATATTTAAGGCTCGAGCAAAAATCTAGATATCACAAAAAGGCGGTTGAACCACTTGAAGTGAAGGAAAATAGAACTGGTCAAAAAGTGGACCGGTTTTGACGCCGTCGGATGAGATTGGACTGATTGGAAGCCGATTGGTGGTTGATCAGTTGGTTCCTAACTGCGGCTAGGTTAGGGCCTTTAACACGAGTAATAGTTGGTGATTGGAGGTGCCGGTGAGCTCTGGTGGTCACTGGTTTGGTCAGAAACAGAATTGGTCCCTCCTGTACCGATTTTGAGGATTCAGAGGAAAATCAAGCCGTCAGAAAGAGAAAAATCAACAACTGCTTATTGCTGGAACATTCGCCAGAAGAAAGGAAGGATGAGGCTCACCGTAGGGGTTGGCGGTGGCCAGTGAGCCGTTGGTTCAAGGCTGGCGAGTGGCGGCCAGAGAGAAGGTCGGTTTGAACCGGTTGAAGAGAGAAATGAGAGGAAAGCGGAATGGGCGGAAATAACAGGAGAGAGAAATGAGAGGAAAGCGGAATGGGCGGAAATAACAGGGGAGAGAGAGAGAGAGAGAGAGAGAGATTTCGTGGCAAAATGAAACCCTCCTAAAATGAAGGGAAAATTGGACTTATATACTCCCTAAGTTAAGTAATTTTGGCCGTCGGTTCGATCTGAAGGTCGAAAATTTCGATGCAATGGTCATAAATCAATTTTGAATGCTCTATCATGATCTCAAGGTATTTGGTAATTGATCTAGTGGGTTTGATTTGTAAAAACTCAATCCAAAATCGAGAATTACGTCAAAATATCTAATTAGGGGTTAATTTGCAATTTGATGAAATTCGATAGTCAATTTGTAAAATTTTGAGAAATTGACATTGAAAGGACCCTAGAATCAGTCACTAGAGCTTAGGAACCTACCAGCAAGGGGCTGAACAGGCCAACCTCACCGGTGGCCGGTTAGACCGATCAAATCGGTTTGGCCAGTTTTTGACCGATTTGGTCTGGTTTTGACCATTTCACCCACTTAAAACCCTTGTGGATCCAAAATTTATGCAATTTGGTCCTTAAAGGATCAAATTGAAAATGAATTTTATCCTATTTAAAAGAATTTGGCCAATTAAGGTACAATTAATCAAACCTCATAAAAAAAAAAAAACTAATCAAACCTTATGAACATAATCTAGGGATCTTTTATTGACCTAATTGAATGATTAACGTGAAATGCAACGGGTCAAAATCATGGATGCCTTGAATTGGTCCTAAATAGCTAAAATTGTTAAATTTGCAATTTAATGGGCAAAATTGCAAATTTTAACTAAAATTGAATTCAATTAGTATCACAATTACCCTATCTAATGAACTACCCATATGTAAGATCACTTATTGCACTCAAATTGACCTTGAATTGAAACACCCGAGCTTATGTCATCAATGGATCTAGCTCTAATATTAAAATTGGATCTAGATTTATGAAATTAAACCATAACCATGAATGGATCAATTCAAATTTTGTCGATTGAAGCTTAATTGCTTGACTTTCTTATGCTTGGGAGGATAAAATTCTCCAAATTGATTAGTTTTGGTATGATTTTCTCAAAATCGATTTTGAATTTGGATTTATCTTAAGAAAATGAGTGAGAAACAATCATCCATTCGCAAGTTATGAATGATCGATTTTAGTCCCCTGATTAGGACTTAAAACGGCGATTCGCATTGACTCAACAAATCGCGAAATTGAATGTGCAAGTAGATCTCAAACAGTCCCTAAACCAAATGTCAAAAAAGGAATTACACCTAATTATGATTAAAATAAAAGTAATTTCATTTTTTGTTGATTTAGAACTTAAAACTAAAAAAATTCATAAATCAAGGTCCTTAATTGAATTTTGTGAAATTTTCAACACAAAAGTCAAATTGACATTAAAAAAAAATGTACTTGTGCATTTTATTTTTTTATTTTTTCCATCTTTTTGTCAAAAGTTTGATAAAAAAATCAACCATTTAATTGACTTTTCCTACAATGTTGATTTTTTGGTCAAATCTTTGAATTTTTAAGAAATTGATTTGACAAAAGTGAAATTAAAGCTAAATTGAAAATGAGCTAGAAATTTCTTAAAAACAACAATGCAAATGAAAGAAATAAAAAAAAAAAAAAAAAAGGACACTTTTTGGCCAAGAAATTGGGTTCTGTTGCAACTAGAAACCCAAATCTCGATTTTTTAACTTTTAATGATGCGTCAACTAAAAATCAGATATCAACAATAACCATCTCCAATCATTTTTATCAAGGTATGTTCGCACATTCTCAGTCATATTTCGCTTTACCAAACCGTTCATGAGAGTAGTATAGTTATATGAGCTTGGCTTAGTAAAGTTTTCTTTCATTTTATTAAACAATTCGCTAGCTCCCAAAAGTCTTCCATTTTTAGCATAAGCATTTATCGTCATCATGTATATAGTTTAATCATATCCACCCCATCCTCAAGGATTCTCCTTAAAAGGTCTTCTGCCTCAGAAATTCTCTTTTTACTGCTTACAAAACCTATAATGCAGTCATACATGGCGACACTGGGCTTTGGTCCTCTCTCACTAATTTGGTCCATGAAACGATAAGCTGTCTGCAAATTCCCTTGCTTGCAACAACCATTTATCAATATTAAATAAATTTCCAAGTCTGGAACTGTCCCAAGTGGATATCCCCAACGACCAAGTGACAGATGAACACTTTTTTTCTTTTCCCATCCCTCGTAATCTGAACAAATATTTTCTCTCTCCCGATCCAAATTCTTGAATTGCAAGTACTGCTTATAGCCACTAATTATTGTTATCATGACCACCAAGAATATACTAAGTGATATTCCTAGTCCAGTCATACATTCCCTTTGGCCATCCTTATGTAGAATCCCAACATCGATAGAAACCACATCACTAAGCATAAGAACAGGGAGTGTTAGATCTTGCACAGCTTCGCACACAAATGTTAGAAATCATCTCGCAGGTTTCTCTGTGAATCGATTAAAGCCGTGGATCCTTTGCCCAACAGATGTTGAAGATTTCGAGGATGGGTCCTTTTGTAGATGCCTTCATGAAGAGAAACCAAAACTTAACTTGCGATCCCCTGAACTCCACCAAGAAGTTTCAAACACTTTTTGTCATGCCCCCATACAATAGATGTGAGTTCTTCTGGTTGAGTACCAAAACTTGCGTCCTTGATTTTATCAGAGAGCTTGTTTTCAATGAACTATAAGCTGTTATGAGTATAAAGTCCAACTCGTATCTTTTTATTCTATGAAAATCTCCTGTGTTCTCCAATAAACAATTTCCTCATCATTGTAGCTGCTTACCACAAAGAAAAACTTCAGATAACGTATCTAAGTGCTAATAAGCAATACCTACACTCTATATCTCAATATCCACCAAACTTTGACCTTGCTCCATATCTTAGAAAATAAAAAGCTCCTTAAATCCATAACCTAAAAAATAAAAACTTGAAAACCGAGCGCAAAACAGCCAGTTCAAACTTTGGAGGAAGGAAGAATCCAGAGTTTCCTCTTTGGATTCGATAGAGATGCCACCTAAACTCATGATCTCTCGAACCACTACGGCTCTTTCGCTCTTTAAAAGGGAAACGATGATCACTTGGGCCTAAAACAAAACATATGTCCTAGCACCTAACAAAAGACTAATGCGTTATAGGCTAACGCACAACTTCACAATGTTCAATAAACTATACACCCAAATATCATGATCTTAATTCTAATACCAAAAGATGTCACACCCCAAATCCTAGCAAAAAAGGGGAATGACACGGCCATCTTTCAATACAAAGGATGCAACCTCTAACCACCCAAATCCAACTCTCAAATGTCCTCGTGGATATTGCTCTCACTCTATAAGTCGCTTATTGAGAGACCTGAAAAGATTGGGAAGGAGAAGAGTGAGTAACCACAACTCAGTAGATAGTACATATCTTCTTGACAGATTAAGTCTCCACATTACACATTTGAAACTCAAAGATATGACTCATTTATGTCAACCTTGCTATATCAAAATAAAATGAGTTATATACTACTTCAACCTTGCTATATCAATAACAAAATTTATTGTCAATCCATAATATCAAAACAAGTATTGTTGGTTCAGTTCAATAATCAAACTCATCATATCTCATGTCAATGGCTCATTACATTTTCTAAACTCGTATCACATCACATCTCAAGGCCTTAGAGGTGAATCTCACGAGGCTCGTTACATCATGTAGCACTTAGCTCTTGAGTAGTACAAGGCCATAGAGGTGGTTCTCACGAGATTTGCATCACCATGTAGCACTTAACACTTAACCAACACATGTCAATGGTGCAATGCTTTAAAGGTGGCTCTCACGAAGTTATATTATTATGTAGCACTTAGTATTTTTCCAACACATATCAATGGGAAAAGGCTCTAGATGTGGTTTTCATAAAATTGTATTATCGTGTAGCACTTAGTCCTTTTCCAACACATGTTAATAGTAATGGCTCTACAAGTGGCTCTCACGAAGTTATGTTATTGTGTAGTACTTCATACTTTACCACCATATATCAAAGTACAAGGCTTTAAGATGGTTTCCATGAAATTACGTTATCATATTGCACTTAGTCATTTTCCATCACATATTAATGGTACAAGGCTCTACAAGCGGCTCCCATGAAATTATGTTATCTTGTAGCACTTAGTCATTTACCGATCCACATTACAAATGGATTCTCAGATCAAAACATAACTTTTCATTAATCAATTCTCTCCACAAATTCAATTCAGAATCCATATCATATATCGGTTTCACAAACCCAAACTATATCCTCTTTCTCACCTCCATTTATTGAATATATATATATATATCACAATACATTTCTCATACCATTTCAAAATTCATTTCATAACCTAGTAACATTTCGAAATGTCTTTCCCATTGAATGTTTCCCAAAT
The DNA here is from genome assembly GCA_017140165.1 of Eucalyptus shirleyi. NCBI lineage: Eukaryota > Viridiplantae > Streptophyta > Magnoliopsida > Myrtales > Myrtaceae > Eucalyptus > Eucalyptus shirleyi. The sequence goes on from CM029454.1 coordinate 1,843,060, forward strand.
TATCAAAGAACCCATTTCATAAATCAGTTCTTATCGTAATATATATATATATATATTTAAACTTTCATGACACCTTCCATAAAACATTTCTCAAACCATTCTCAAATGAATAAAATGTAGTAAATGCCCCATCCATTACTTTTGCATTTTAGCCAAATCATGAATTGCATATATATATATCACAATACATTTCTCATACCATTTCAAAATTCATTTCATAACCTAGTAACATTTCGAAATGTCTTTCCCATTGAATGTTTCCCAAATTATCAAAGAACCCATTTCATAAATCAGTTCTTATCGTAATATATATATTTAAACTTTCATGACACCTTCCATAAAACATTTCTCAAACCATTCTCAAATGAATAAAATGTAGTAAATGCCCCATCCATTACTTTTGCATTTTAGCCAAATCATGAATTGCATATAATATGCGTCATACTTTTCATTTTCGAAATATGAGCTTCCAAATTCAAAAAGGAGATAGAACCATTCACTTGGGAACGCTTATGACCAAACAACAAGGTTCCCTTGAATCAACGAACTTGCGATCCTATCATTTATGTGAGAAATAACATCAAAATCATGTAAAATGCTATTTCGACTATGGCTTGCCTAAGCTAAACTTAAATGTTAGCAAAATAATTCCCACACGTCAACAAATTGTTTACCTGAAGCAATTATTCGAATCTAAATGCATCGCAAAACTTGCACAGGAAATTTTAAAATCTCGCTCCCATAATATCGTTGCTTCAAATCAATGACTGTCAAGCCCCATGACTTTACAACGCCACAATCCACCATTCCCAAGAATTGGACTTTAAGGGTCAATTTTCACAAAACTTCGAACATACAACCTAACTCTAAGAACTATTCCGATTGGAGGAGCGAGGGGCACGAATACTTACCGGGTGTTGCATTACGAAATCGAATCGGCTTGAGGAGGCGTTTGCAGCGAGTACCCTTCTTCTGTCTTCCCCTTTCTTCTTCTTTCTGTCTTTCCTCTATTTCTCTCTTTCCTCTTCCCCGCTCCTTGCGCCGGCCCTCGGTTAAAAAGAGAGGAGCCGAACGTTCCTTCCCCCCTTTTTTTTCTCGTTCTTTGACTTTTCAGCACTTCCTTTTATTTTTCTTACTTTTCTCTCTTTTGACTTGGTCAAAACCCAAGCATATTTTACAGTAAACGCCAAGTTGGGTGTTTTCATGCTTTTCTGGAAGGATTTCTGAGGCATCGAGAGGGAATGGGGTAAGAGTCCACAAGAAGAAGTAATCCCGCTGGAGGCCAAAGATGAGGCATCATGGTGGGATGAAGCAACCGAGTTGAGGGCGGACAAAGCTAAAGTTGCGTGGTGAAAGGGCATTGATAAAAGTCTCAAAACACATTAATTGCTAATCAAAATTAACAAGTCGTGCTTTCGATAAATCATGTATGTTATCTGGTAAGCTCTCTTTTTTGCTCATTTCTCCTCAATTGCTTAATTTTATGAGATGCATGATGTTTGTTGTAAATCTAGACCTTCCGCAAATAATTACTAGTGCATGCAAGATGGGATTTCACACAGAAAAATCACACATATTGATCAAGCGTACATAGTAAAATCATCATCTCTCAAAACCAGATCCAGCACATAGAATTGCATTGCTTCAAATAATTATTTTCTTTATTTATTATTTCAAATGTCTTCATAAGCTATATAATTCAGGATTACAGTTTCCCCGCTTATCCAACCATAGGCTCTTGAACGACATTGTCCTTGTCATTGACATAAACATATACTCGATTACAGCAAAAAACGGGAATCCCATATTCTTTTCCCACTTTAATCAGTATCACCGTCACTAATGCATTATCCTTCTCAATCACCGCCTTCGCTTTCTCCCCATTTTGTCCCACCAACTCAGGCCACCGGACGCGGACTTGTATCTTTGGATCTGCAATAAATCATTTATCGACCTCAATCTCAGATTATGTTGTCATATTCAACTTGTATTTCATGCCTCTATCATCCATGCGCAATACTAAATTTCCTATGCTCAGAAGTCCAAACGACTCATGGTACCTTAAGAGTTGATGTAAATTAGCAATATCGTAAGCTGGAAACAGAAAAACAGAAGGAGCACAAGCCTCTTGGAGCGTACCGAAACAACATTCGGAACGATCGCAATCCCACACAACATGACAAGGTGGATAAGGGTATTTGGTCATATCCCCCATGCTTCTGATCTTCCCTGTAAGAAAGCAAGAAGTAAATGCAATAAATGCTTTGGCTACTATCATGAACTCTAAAAGGAAATCAATCCCTTGTAACCATCTAAGTAGTGCAAGTAAACCGTCGTCCAAGTAAAGCAAGTAATCTCGTTCTAATAACTCTCATTAAGATGGGAGGATTACGATGATTGTATTTCTGAAAAAGCAAAACAAAGTTAAATAATTTACGGTAAGGCATTAATTGAGATTCTACAAACACCTAGCTAATCTCTTGTGTATGGCAGTCGACGTGTGTCCAACACCGTTAAATTCGATGAGATTGCTTCTATAGAACATTAGTTGGTAAACCTCATAATTAGACCCCAAAACATTCATTGAGGGACAAACCCCATATTCCCATGACAAAAAAAGCTGCATTAATTGATTATTCCATGCTAAATTAACACGGAATAACATCTAGTTTACAAATTTTCTCGACATTTGTAACGGTTCAATACGATTACTAAATTTCGAATAGACCACTTAAAATTAGGCTAATGGACTACTAAATTTAACTTAGCTCGGCCTTTCCAAAATCCATATCAATTCGCAACTTATATTCAAATATTTAGCCACTAATCAGTTTACGGTAAGTCGATTAGACACTTAAGTAAAATAATGGGAGAATTATTTTACTTCTATGAACCAGAGACTTTAGGTACAGAGACTTGGTTACACTACTTTTCTAATGCCTTTTTGATACCTTTATATTTTTATTTCGAAAAAAATAATTTGCAGATAACTTGAATTAATTTTAATTCACTTTCCTATGGGTGCACAAACTGTCAATTTAACATCCAGATAAAACAGCAAATGAATTGCATAACTTACCTCATGGCATCGAAAGCATCTGCATTGTTAGATCATAATTCAGATCAGTAGTCCTAATATGATTTATAATTAACACGCAATCACTCAATTTTTGTTTTAACTTATTTAATGAGAATCTACTCTATATGCAATGTTACTAATCTAACATGAAATGACATAATTATATGTCCTAAACTATATGATGTGAGCAAAGAAATTTTTTGTGTTTTTTTAATGAGCTGCAATCTATCCTAGAGAATAAAATTAATTCTAAGACAATTCTTTTTGGTATTTTTTCATGAAATTCGAAACTAAAGAAATGCAATAATTAAATGTGCAATCTAAATTAATCTAAATGACCTAATTCTAATGACGAGCAATTTCTAATTAATGAACCTAGCAACAAATATTAAATGACGTATATTTCATAAATCTAATTCTATATGACACGTGTGTGATTTTTTGTTTTTTTTTTTAATGAAAATTCGTAATTAAAATCGCTAAAAATAAAAATCTAACTAAAGTGTGATATTATCTATTCTAGATACCCTCTGCATTTAAAAAAAAAAAAAAATCTAACTAATCTATCATGCAATCAATTCTAATCTACATGAAATGCAGATGCAATTTTTTTTGTACTTTCAAGATAAACAAAACCATTAAGAGATAAATACCAAATTATCCACGGTCACAAAAATGTTATCCATCATTCAAAATTAAATTCAAGTTTGATTATTTCGCTTATAAAATCGATAAATTAATCTTAAGCCTTAAAATCAACATATCAATCTTATTCCCGCATAATTCTAAAGTCTTATAGATAGAATAAAAATTCATGTGTGGTTGCGAATCGAGGTGATACATTAGGAATTTCAACCATGCATCGATAAATATTTCAAACAATGAGACAAAATATCAAAAATTAAAACATGATAAAATAAATTTACCAAGTAAAATAAATCTACCTAATAAAATAAAATAAATCTTTACCTAAATTTGAATTTTTTCCAAAATCCGAACTGTAGAATGGACCAACGATGGAGGCTCGGCGTGGCACGGCTCACGGACGGTGGCTGTGGTGGGGGGTCGCCGGCGTTCGGAGCTCCGGCGAGGGACAGCAACCGGCGGACCAGCGGCGAAACGGGGGAGTCCGGCGTCACAGGGCCGCAGGGCAGTCGTTCGGGGAAGCTCGGAGCAGGCGCGGTGCTGGATCAGGCGGGACAGGGGCGGCACCCGGGCAGGAGCAGCGTCGGTCGCCGGTCGAAGCAGAGGCGGAGCTAGGCGGCTCGGGCGGCTCACGGACAAAGCAGGGAGGAGCTGGCTCGAGATCTGCTGGGGCGCGGGCAGAACCGGAGCAGAAGTGGGGTCACAGGCAGCAGCTTCGAGCGGGCGGAGCAGATCAGCGGCAGCGTTGCAGGGGGGCGGTTCGCGGCGTCACAGGCAGAGGCGTTGTCGCTCGGGCGGCGCAGATGGCGAAACTGCAGGGGGCGTCGGAGCAGAAGCGGGTCGTCACAACCACAGCAGGGCGACGAGCGGCGGCGCGAGCTCGTGGGTGGTGCTCGCACGGGGGGGCCGGCGGTGCGGTGGTCCGGCTGCTGGTGCGCCGATGCGAGCAGCAAGTGCGGAGGAAGACAGTGAACAGTAGTTGTCCCCTCACACCCCTGTTTGTACTTTTGCTTCTGCTTTTTCCTTTTGCACGTTTCCCCTTTGCTTTTTCCTTTTCCTGACTTTTCCTCCAGTTTCTTTCTTTTCTTCTGTTTCTCTTCGAAGGGAAAACACCACGGAAAAGCCTTCTTCTTTTTTTTTTTTTTTTGGTCGGTGGAAAAGCCTTCTTCTCTTCTTCTGTTTTTGGCAATTTTTCTTTAACTCAAGAGAAAACAAAGAAAAAACCCCCTTTGCCTAGTGATCCGAAGAAAAACCCCTCAATGCAGTCGTGTATTTCTATCGTGTGGCTTCCCAAAAGCCTACGCGAACAATTTATTTATAGGTCAATGATTAAGGTTTTAATTGTTCTAAATCGATATTGACGAAGATTTCTTTTCTAAACGTAATATTTACTTTCCAAATGCAATATTTGCTCACACATGCCCTATCTGAACATATCCCGGAAAAATGTCAAATCTCTATTTTTTATGAGATAATCTTCGATCATTAAAAAAAGGCTTGGACCAATTTGCTCGTTTTGTGAGCTTAGCCCGATCTATCAATTTAAAACTTAGAATTACCAATTTGAATCCATCTGTTATCGGTCAAATGTAAATGCAAATTAAATAAATATACCTAATATTATATGCTATGCAATTATATTTTTTTTAGGGGTTAAAAATTAATCCATAATTTTTGTGCCATAAATAACTAAATGGGTTGCCCAAAATTTAGGTGTCAATAATCACCTTTAATTATTTAAGCAAAAACAAATTGCAAAGTTTAAATAACTATTAAAGAAAATAGCCTTCATTTTGAAAGGTACATACTTGCGATGGGAGAGTCATTTTCCAACATCCGACGTGACAAATTATGGTTGACCAAGATAAAATATAGAAAAGATCACTTACGAACCGATAAAAAGTGCCGTGTGGAGATATGACTTGAATTACTTGTGTAATAATCAAATAACCACTCGATGTTGCGACTCGATCTCGCCGCCCTTCCTCATCATCACAAGAAGAGAAAATGGGAAAATGTTGGGTTTAGGAGTACTTGATCACGAGAGTTTCCTCACGGCTCACGGTCCAAAAGAGTCATCACCTCGCCTTTTGGATCAAGCCTCTTGTGAGTTCCCTCCACGAGATCATGAGATCTCTCAAGCTCGTACCCCGCATGACAGCGGAGTGTCACAATCTATACTGACACGAGCAACACACCTTAGAAGAAGGGGTCAGGTGTGGATATCAAATTTAAGGATACCTTTATCATGGTAGCCCTCTCGACAGTATGCCTCGCCCATAAGGATGACATCACTTCATCCTTTGAGGTACTCTCATATCAAGTATGCTAAAACATGATGATTTTCATCGAAACTCATACCCCGCGCAATGGGTTTAGTTATACGGCCTAGTTGTTTAAGACAACCTAAAAATAAGACAGGAGTCGCCACTAACCTCATTTTTGGAGTTAGCTAAAAAATCTAATCGAGAGTCGAGAGTGTTCCCTCTATTTTTACGCAACCAAATATCTAAGTTCATGGACTTGGGTTACGCTAATATTTATATTAGTGTCCTTTTGGTACCTAAACTGTATGTTTTGTTTTCCTAACATGTCCATGCGTTTCTCTTTACATTTTTGGGATCATTAGTTCTAAACTAAGCGATCATGCGCGGTTGGTCATTTTCATTATATTCTATTTCTAGAAAAATAAGAAAAGAAAGCAATCAATGGAATTGAAATTACAAAACAGTAAGTAAACGATCAAAAAAAGTAATAAATCTACCATACAATCCTGGAAAATATAAAAGAGAAACATAATTGAAAAAAAGAGAGAAAACCCACAATTTGTCGGGCTTTATACAATAAATGGAACCCGAGACATATGTCGGGGAAATGAATGGTACATGGTAATGGTCGGAATGGACAATGGCCTCCACCGTTTTCACGCTTTCTTCATCTTTTGGGTCCTAATTTAAACCTAATATAAGAAACTTATAACTAGGTGCATATAATAGAAAGAAACAAACATGCACATCAAAACAATCAAAAGTAAGACATCATGTCGAAATCAATCATTTAAAAGGAGAACTATACTATCAATGCAATAAGTTGTGTATGACGCTCACTTTGATGCCAAAAGTTTCCGTCGGATCATTTAAGTGCCAAATCGGAGGAAAAACGATCACTTTGGTACCACCGGCAACAAATTTTGGTCAAAATGATTACGTGCCTTTTATATTTAAAAAAGATAAAATTGATAAGGCCTTTAAATGACGTTGTTTTCCGTCCTCCTTAAGAAAACGACATGGTTTTGCCATCCTAAGTGGATGGCCACGAGAAAATGACGTCGCACAACTCATTTGGGTTTTTATTTTATTTTATTTGGGGATTAAAATTAGGGGTTTTTTGTTCGATCCTCACCCAACGCTAGCTGTTGTTGCCTGGCCTTCGTCGCTCAACCGCCATCGCTCGGCCTCCATTGTAGTAGCATTGTGTCCTACTCTTAGTAACCAAGACCGCATCCAGCAACTTTGAGTGGGCATGGAGGGCGAGCCTCTGGTAACTCTGGCCTTTGATCGCGAGCCAATAGCGACACACAAGGGAGCATCGGCCCTCTTCGCCGAAGCCTAGGTACTAGAAAACACAGGCCAGACACTCGTCGAGGAGATCAGAGATGGAGAGGGAGAGATCAGGGTCGGCGCACTCGTCGGCGGACTCCTCGAGCACCGACCAGATTACAACCTTCGACTTGGCCGTTAAGTGGCCGTCATCAGGGTCGAAGTCACAGCCACCGAGCGCGGGGGCCGTTGAGGACAACGACTGGCCCATCGTCGGTGGCTTATCCTCTCTCTCTCTCTCTCTCTCTCTCTCTCTCTCTCTCTCAATTTGGGGATTTAGGATTTTGAATTGGGGGAGAGACAACAAACGATATCGTTTTGTAATTTAAATGTTGATTGTACTCTCCGGTGAGACACATTAGCTTCAAATATTAATAAAAAAGTGTCACGTTAGATTTCCGACCAACCAGATCGGAGCTGGCACCAAAGTGAGCGTTTTTCAAACTTTTGGCACCAAAGTGAGCGTCGTACACAACTTATGGCACTGATAGTGTACTTCTCCCTCATTTAAAGGAAGAGAAATACGAAAGTCAAATTTTGGGGTCTTGGAGTCGACCTTTGTCTTTCATGTGAGGGTCCCACTAAGACACTTACCCAATCCTTTTTTTTTTTTTTTTTTTTTTTGTGACTTATAGCAATTGTTGACCAATTGTGTTCTTGCATAGCCAATAATGCTTATAAGCCCCCTAATCAAGTGATCTACGTAATCCTAGGGTTTTCTCTCGATATCATACATTGACGCTACCATTCATCTAAAAGTCACATGCATTGTGAAAATTTAAACATGCATGCAGGTCTTTTGAACTTTCAAGCATGAAAGTGAACCATCAGCGAGTCACTTATTACCAAGGGCATGCGCCAATCACAAACACAAATAGTTTCTAATGCATGATAGGATTATATGTATGGGGGGGTACATGTGATATTTGAAAAAAAAAAAACATATCTTGAAATCATTCACGAAAAGTTTTGAGACAAAGTGATGTCTTAGCTATGAAATGCATTCAATTGCCAAGGCTAACCTGGGGCTCACATAAATACACTCACAAGTATTGCAGGCATTATGAAGACAATTCAAACCGTGATTTTCATGATATCAAATCAGGATTTTTAAAAAAAGGTTTGAAAATATTTAAAATTAAGAAATATCTAGACTATGGAACATATTCAATTGCCAAGGCTAACTCGGGATTCGCATAAATGCAATCACAAGCATCGTAGGCATTTTAAATATGGTCAGAACCACAATTTTTCCTTAAGCCAAATTAAGTTTTGGAGAAGAACTTTTTTATAAATTGTTTTTGAGAAACATCACATATACCAAAACATTTTTTTTGAAAGATGCAATTTGAAATGGCCGATTGTTTAATAATAAAGATCAAAGCATTTAGAACAATTTTCATGAAGATGGCATATCCTAATTTCATACACAAACTAACCTAAAAGGTATAACTAAACAATCGTGATCATGTTTATATTAGGAAATTTCAAAACAAACGAGTAAGGACAGAAAAATTGGGCAATATCTAATGATAATTTGACAATGAAAAAATTCTCTAACATGCATGACATGGTGATGAACAACTTTAGTGAAGAAAGTTTTCTTAAACAATATATACATGATTTTATACAAATCAAATAACAAGCAACAATACATAAAAAATTTGTCAAAATAACAGGACATTCAACTAATGTCACGAGGATTTTTACATGTCTAAAAATCATAAATTTATACACAACATAGCCCACATGATGAGAAGCAAGTTTCATTAAGAGACCAAGTTCACATTTGAGATAGAAAAAATGGAACAAAAATATCAACCGAATTTGATCCTTTGTCCAGATTGTGATCCGGCTTTGAAAAAATGGAAGATAGTCCAAACGATGAGCGATTGGTATGAAATTAGCGGCATTAGAAACTTCTAAGTGTGTCCTACATCTTCCTAGAAGAGCTCAAGTCCAAACTAGGTCAATTTGATATCTTAAAATCGATATTTTTAAAAGTGCATGCATTAGTAATTAATAAAACAAAACATAAGCATTCATTATAGAACCTTAGAATAACTCAAATAATGCACAAACAATATGAAGAAATCACATGGGACTTAGGATTGAATGCAGCGAAAAGTTTGGATAGTCATCTAATCCTAAGTCGGCATGCAAAATGTCATATAATTTAAATGACATTATAAGATGATTCATGATTCTTAATAATATGCTTGGAAATTCTTAGTATGATAAACACTTTTAGTGAGACAAATTTAATATTCAAGATGAAACTCAAATGACATGATCTAAACACGTATACAAACCTTGCAATATGCGGTTCAATCATCAAGAAGGTATGATCGTAAGATTTGATCCTTAAATGACTAAAAAAGAAAAATGAAAATGTGCACATATGACAAGATTTCATTTCAGCATTAAGTTTATAGAACAAGCATGATTTCAGTCATTCTCAAGACATGCATAAATCATACCAAAAGTCTCACATATAGAGCATACGATGATGAATATTTCCCGTTGAGAGGTCGAAACTTAATTAATATCATATGAATCATGGCAAAAATGGCAAAACAAATAAACTATATGTCCAACATATGTTGCTGCATTACCTTTTACTCTAATGCATGCAATTGATTCACATTGCCAATGTAAAAATCTTACAAATCATGCATTAATTGAACACACACACACACACACACACACACACACACACACACACACACACATATACATGACATATATATATCATGTATTTCAACTCTCATGAAGATTTTGAGACCAAATATATGCATTTATGAACTTAATTTCATCAAAAAAAATCTCGAATCAATGCAAGACAGACTGACCTATGTTTGAAACTAAACATGTCTAAAAATTTTGAAAAAAAAATACAAAACATGAAAAACACCTATACAAGAAACTTTCATGAATGAAAGTTGTTCCAGAACTCAACACAAAAATCAGTACAAAAATAGCAAAGTCAGAGATTGATACATAACAAATTGACCTAAGCTTAGATATGAGTAGATCTGACCTAATTGAACACATCAAAAAAATCATAAAACAAATTACAGAAGATATATGAGATGATTTGGAACAAAACTCATGAAGACAATTTTGTCAAAAAATGATCATGAAAGTTGGCACAAAAATAATAAAGCCAAAAGGCGGAACAGAATCATAACCGAGAAAGACTTAAATTACTGCAGAATCGTTAATCTTCGGAGGTATTTTTGGAGAGTCAAACGACGCTCAATTAGGGCGTGCGACCTATCGTTTCGAAGTTCAGGATGTCTATTATCTAATCCTAAGAGGACTCGAGTTGAAATAAACTCATCTAAGGCATCAGTCAAGCCAAAACAAAGTCACTCATCCAAATTCAAAAATCACAGAATCTCAGCATCCACCTACAATCAATTCCAGATCATATAAGCATTGATTTTAATCATATTTGCATCCTGGCCCTGAACCTTCATTGTCGACCATGAGTCACAACACGAGAAGCTCTCGTCTCATCGGATGCTATTAAAAAGAGTTTTATCGCACTTACCTTGACTCATAATGAACCGGCGAAGAACATGCCTTTGGAGACGTCCTTATTCAGCAACACTAAATCTATTAATCGACAAAACTCATTGAAATCAGTGGAGGATCTGAATCTAATAACACTCCTTAACCAAAGCAGAAAAAGGTAAATCAAACACTTAGCCTCAATGCTTCAATTTCGTTTATGGAACTTCTGGAAAATGAAGAACGTTGGCCTTCAATTATGCACTAATTATAATCAAGGTACAATCCAAGATGAAGCCATCGCAATAGGATAAGATCACTTCAGTCTTGCTGCTATGATCTCAGAAATGGTTCCGAGAAATGAAACTTGTGATCCACGAGCTCCTCGAATGAACCCCTCGACAGCCGATTTGAAGATCATATATGCCTCTTTGGAGTCGCAATGTAGATGCATTTTCTCAGCCCCTTCTTCAACAAAATCAGCGAAATCAAATCAACAAAATCTGCTAAAAGGAAACTGATCAAGATCAAAGCATGATCCGAGAATAAACTATCATGGTAGCCTAAGATCGCTAGGAAAATCAACTAATCAATCGCATCAAAGTCAAAACTAGAGAATAGGAAAGAAGACTTAGCTTCGGTCTTGCTGCTATGATCAAGTAATGGAGAGTTCGAAGAGATGAATCTTCATCCGATCGAGCTTATTTATGTGCAAGCGTGCATCTACTTCATTCCAGATGTCAAGCTTCGGGGATGACCCTGTGAAGATGAGAACAAGTCCGTGTGTGTTCGTGAAAATCCATGAATGAGAGAGAATGAGTAAAGTTCTCTTTTCTGCTTTCCATTGAGCCGACCAAAGGAAAGTCAATGAGAAGAAAGAGAGTGAGTAGAGAAAATTGCAGCGAAAAAGCCCCCCAAAGTCTTCTGCCAGAGAGAATTAATGGGGTTTCTTCTTGCGGGCTCCCATAAACTTGTTCCTTCGGCTTGGGTTTAGAGAGACAGAGAGAGATGTAGAGAGAGACTAGTGAGAGAAAGTACATCTGAAAAATAAGGCCCGCTTAATTTTGGAGGGAAAGTTATATAGTTTAGGGCAAGATCATATCTTAGCCCTTGGATAATCCAAGGGCTAGGGTTGGATCTCCCTGGCTAATTGGTTTGTTAAATTTGTCGAGAGCACTCTAATTGAGCACATGTCTATTTCAAAGGCCATGATGCATTCTTGACAAACGGATGATGAACAATCATGTACTAATTAGGGTCTTTTTTTGCAATTTCCATAATATGGGGGGTCGATTTGCAAATTTCGTAAAATCAGAAACAAAATTGGAAGTTTGAAAATTAAGGGTGCAGATGCATTGACCATGAAGTGGGCCAGTAGATGGTAATTTTCGGCCAAAAGATGGCCAGAAAAATTCGCCGGTCAACACAAGTAAACGCAGGTCAACGCCAGATTGATCAAGTTGACTTTTTGTCCGAATTTTGTTCTATTTTTTTTTCTGGTTTTGCCCAATTTAAATGAAATCAAATATTTATATATGAATAGGTTCAAATGAAATGCAATTGGGCGATCTCAAGTCGACTAATTGTGCACAAAATATTCAAATTCATTGGATTCCTATTGAAGTGAGACAACAAGCTAAACTCATATCTTCAATTGAATCTCAACCAGCCAAATTGAAGCTCAATTACTTCAATTGCACTCTAGTCTAAAATGGGCCAAGTCGAATTACGTAAATTGAAGCACCTTAACTGGGCTTTTTTCTAATCTTTGAACACGCCAAATCGACCAAATTTGAATGCATTCGAACGAATCTCCCAAAATTGACCCTGGATTTGGACTCATCTCTTTTTAATTATGCGTCGACTAAAAATTAGGTGTCAACACAGAGGAGATTACTCAAGAGTGGTTTTCACTCTAGATATGAAATATTTGAATTTGTATTATCCTTGTGATGGGAGCCTTTCAAAGACATGTCTCTTTTGTGTAGTAGTTATTGCGGATGGGTAACACAGAGGAGATTACTCAAGAGTGGTTTACTTCGGGCGATAATCCCATGATGTCATAGTGGGTATTCAAACATTTCTTCAAGGTTAAGTTTTAACGATTGGTTTTGTTATGGCAAATGTAGAAACCATAACGAAATTAAAATTGAGAAGAACAAAAGAACACCAAATTTATGTGGAAAGCTTTTGTAGGAAAAATCATGGGAAAAGGAGAAGCAAAATCCGAAATTGAAATTCAAGGATTACAAAAGGTGACTCTGAAAAACTAATATTGTTTTTGTCTCAACTTCTTAACCTAATAATTTGAGAAAAACAATATCTATATTGCCCTCAAGCCCTAACGTTGGCTGAAGCCCATAAAAAATTCAAGACATACTAAATAAATCTCCACCTTGGCTTGAAATTCTACATAAATAACAAGCAATCTTTTGCTTTTATTAGAGTAAAACTCAGTTGTAGCAAATATTAACCAAATCCAAGCAATACTTGAATTTGGCAATAGGTAAGGGCTTCGTAAATATATCGATAGGATTGTTTTCTGTATCAACCTTCAAGACCATGATATAGCCATTTGGAGGAATGTCTCAAATTAAGTGATACCAAACAATCAATGTGCTTTGTCCTCTCATAGCACATCTAATCTTTAGTAAGATGTATAGTAGTCTAACCATCACAATGGACGCTAATCATACCATGATCCATATTGAGCTCTTCAAATAAGTCTCTTAACCATATGGCCTCTTCGACTGCTTCTGTCGTAGACAAAGCTACTGTATGTTGTTATAAAGTAGCTTTCTAATCGACAACACAACCTCCAATAATAAAGATTTACCCAATCAAAGACCTCCTCTTATCAAGGTCTTTTACCACCACATATTAACGGTACAAGACTTTAGAGGTGGCTCCCACGATATTACATTATTGTGTGGCACTTAATCATTTTTCAACGCATATCAATGGTGCAAGGCTCTAGAGGTGGCTCCCACGAAATTACAGTATTGTGTTGCACTTACTTCTTTTCTAACACATATCAATGGTACAAAGCTTTACAGGTGGCTCCAATGAAATTATGTTATCATATGGCACTTAGTCATTTACCAATCCACATTACAATTGGCTTCACAAAACAAAACATAAGTTTTCACAAATCAATTCTCTCCACAAAATCAATTTAGAATCCGTATCATAAATCAGTTATAAATACCAAATTAAATCACATTTCATAAACTATATGTAAGTCAACGCAATTCTTTCTCAAAAAGGTTTCGCAAACCCAAACTATATCCTCTTTCCCAACTTTATTCATCGGACAGCTATATAAATAAATATATATCTCACAATAAATTTCTCACACTATTTTGAAATTCATTCCATAATCTAGTAACATTTTGAAACGTCTTTTTCATTGAATGTTTCCCAAATAATCAAAAAACTCATTTCATAAATTAGTTCTCATTGTAATATACACATTTAAACTTTCATGACACCTTCCATAAAACATTTCTCAAACCATTTTCAAATGAATAAGAAGTAGTAAATGCCTGATCCATTACTTTTGCCTTTTAGCCAAATCACAATTTGCACATAATATGCCTCATACTTTTTCATTTTCCAATTATGAGTTTGCAAATTCAAAAAGGAGATGGTACCACTCACCCACGAACGCCTACAACCAAGAAACAAGACTTACTCAAATTAATGAACTTGTAATCTATGTGATATCCCAAAATTTTGCTCTATTTCAAAATATATGAAGTGATTATTTCATTGATGTACTTATGGTTATTTTACTCTGAACTAATCACTCATGAATTAACTAATCTATTGGGTGAGGCCATCAAGGGTTAAAAATGCAAAAAGAGAATTTGATCAAAGATCGACTAGTCGACCATAAGGATCGACAATAGTCAATACTACACTGTTATAAGTCAATTAGTGAATAGATATGTATCAATTCGACGAAAGTACGTAGTCGGTTCGCAGGTAATTCCACACGATTACGACATTCCCGTCGACGACTATAAAGTGAATGTTGCCATAGGGTTAACCCTTTATATACCCACTTTCGCATATTTTATGCAATAAATGCTTTGGCTGTCATGGCTGTCAATACTACACTGTTATAGTCATCTAAGTAGGAAAGTTATTCCCCCTTATCCATCTAAGCAGAGCAAGTAATCCAGCTGTAATGGGTGTCCATAAGATGTAAGGATTGCAATGTATTTTTGAAAATGCAAAAAAAGGTTAAATAATTTATGATAAGCGTTAATTAAGATTCTACGAACATCCAACTAATCTATTGTATATCGAGGTTTTACGACTTTAAACAATAGAATTCACATCATAAGGCTAATGAGCACAAAATGACTAACTCATCCTCCATTCATAAATTAAGTTCAAAAACCAATACACGTAACCATTCACAATTCATTTCATCAAGCAAAATTCACTTGGTATAGCATTTAATAAATAATTTCATAAAAATTTAACTCAAGGGTTATTTCAGAGATGCTTTAATATGCTTTTCTTTTTTGCAATATTAGATTACCACTGCTTATTAGCATACTATGGGACAGCTATAAACTTGTTTTCATTCTGGACCTAATACAGAAGAAAGTACTTGGCTAGTTTGGAGTTGATGACCCACATACAATATGAAAATATGAGAGAGCGAGAGAGAGAGAGGGAGAGAGAGTTTGGATAATAGTGTACTCCGAATAGGCATGACACGAAATTTTTTGGAGGATGATATCTAATGAAGAGAATTTGAAATCCAATTGCATCGAGAAAATAAATTTGGCAGACTTTTGCAATTGATAAATACGATAGAGAACCAACCTCAGCCCATTGAAACACCCTGCCTCTCTTGAGTTCACGTCAGGCAAATGTTCTTTATACTGACGAGATTAAGAATCTTAATGGAAAAGGAAGAACGACTTGGTGTTCTTTGACATATGTTTCCCTTCAAATTGTTGATACTCTCCAATGTGCTGTCTGAAGGGTTGAAAGGATTACCGATCGTTTTAGTCAGTCTCTCCAATCAAAATAATCTTTTAGAGGTCTTCGAAGGTGGAATCGTGGAAGACATATAGCAGTCATCTTTGTTCTGGAGATGGAGGGTGTGATGATCGAAACAATCACGCGCTTTGGCCAGACCCTCGATTTTATCGAACTCATGCTAGTTGCTCCATAATTGAGACTTGGCTTGGCCTAGCACTGGCTGGCTAACACAGTCCTTCATACAATAGGGAAGTACGACAATCTGAAACTAAAAACAAAACTGGTCCCGGCACGAAATGTGAAGGCTATGGTGGAGATGGTGGAGAATTTGGGCCTATCAGTCAATCATAACAATCGCGTGATTAGTATGGAGAACAGCATGGTTCACCGTTTAATGATTCTACCAAGTTCTGCTAATGTGCCAGAGAAGCCTCCGTCGCGTGTTAGTCAAAAGCAAACGGCTAGACAAAAACTATTCAGTGAAGTTGGCGAAATCAAGACGGCTCAACCCTCCTAAGTCATCGGGCTCCATCGCGTCTGTCTGTTCTAGCAACAGGTTCAGAAGCAAAAGCTCCCACCCTCTCCATGTTGCGGTCAAATCAATAACCTTCATGGACCAGTTCTCCAGTAAAAAGGAGACAGGTAAGAATAGACAATCGCATGTGGTGCCAAAGAAGACTAGCGTAAGACCCAGGAATAAGATCATCTCTAGTCAGTGAGAATCAGATCATTGCAGCTCAAGCTTTCGAAGCTCATACATCAGCAAGACCAGCGATGAAACCAGCACAAGCAGCAGCAAAAGTGAGGCCTATGTAGATACCGACTTCTCTACCAGATCGGGAAGGATATCAAAAGAGAACAACTCTTTGTACTCCGTCCCAACTGGCAATGGCCGGGAGGATCCTCCATGTTCACTGGACAACGCGAGAGGGTCCATATCAAGCTGTCCAACTATCACGAGAAGGGATTCGATTGGCTGAGAAGAACGAAGAACATATTGGCCCTCACATTCCACCACCATCACTACCACCATCATCATCACCATCACAATTAAGAAGATTCGGACAACCAGGATAACAAATCGCAGAGACGCCCCACGACTCCCATGTGCAAGCAAACGCGGGACGTGCTTTATAGGAGAAGCGAGAGAGAAGTGGGACGTGCTTTATAGGAGAAGCGAGAGAGAAGTGAATAGAGTGACAATGTGTGGTAAACACCAAGTTGGAGGTTTTCGTGCTCTTGTAGAAGGATTTTTGAGGCATCTACAACACGACAAGAACTCAAAGGCAGCGAGAGGGATTGGGTTAAGAGTACCCGAGAAGAAGAAATCCCGATGGTGGAATGAAACAGCCGAATAGATCGTGGACGAAGCTAAAGTTGCATGGTAAATTGATAAAAGTCTCGAAATGCATTGATCGCTACTCAAAGTTAACGAGTTGTGACTTCAATAAATCATCTATGTAATAAGCTCTATACTTTGATCACTTCTTCTAAATTGCTTAATTTTACGAGAAGCATGATGTTTGTTGTACATCTAGACCTCATGCAAGTTCTTTTCCTCAAAATTGTTCTTATTAAAGTGGGCACTTTAGTAACTTGATTTAGGGTCTTTGACAACAATAAGTGCATAGAAGATAGGATTTCACGATGGAAAAATTATATATATTGATCAAACATACATAGTAAAATCATCCCCTTCAAAACCAAATCCAATATTTTGAATAGTATCATGTCAAATGATTATTTGTTTTATTTATTATACCAAATAGCTTCATAAGCTACGTTATTTAGGATCACAGTTTCCCTGCTTATCCAACCATAGGCATTTGAAAGACATTGCCCTTTTCATCAATCCAAACATATACTCGATTATAGCAAAAATCGATAAACCCAATTTGTTTTCCCACTTTCCACAATATGACCGTCACATATGCATTGTCCTTCTCAATCACTGCCTTCGCTTTCTCTCCATTTTCTCCCACCAACTCAGGCCACTCGACGCGTACTCATGCCTCTTCATCTGCAATCAATCATTTATTGACCTCTTCTTAGATTATGTTGTTATATTCAACTTATATTGCACGCCTACTAAATTTCCTATGCTCAAAAGTCCAAATGGCTAGTGGCTTATGATACGAAAAGGGTCGATGTACATTAATAATATCTAATCCAGATATATATATATATATAAAACAAAAGGGGCATAAGACTTGTGGAGAGTACCAAAATAGCATTCGCGCGCACTGCATGCCATAGAAAAACAAGGTGGATCAGGGTGCTTGGTCATATCCCCCGTGATTTTGATCTCCTCCTAAGAAAGTAAGAAGTAAATTATATGGAATGTTATCATAGGGCCATCCCTTTATATAATTATTTTTGCATACAGTATGCATTAAATACTTTGACTATTATCATGAGCTCTAAAAGAAAATCCCATCATTTAAGTAGGGCAAGTAAATAAATATATAAGTAAAGCAACGAATCTGGCATTAATGGCTCTCATTAAGATGGGAGGATTGGGATGATTCTATTTTCAAAAAAGCAAAATAAAGTTACATAATTTATGATAAGGCATTAATTAAGATTCTTCAAACACCCAGTTAGTCTCTAGTATGTGTTGTTAGTCCATGTGTATTCAATATCTTTAAATTGGTCGAGATTCACTAGTTTTAATGAGCACGCGATTAAACCAGTGGGGTTTGCCCCAATGGCCACCTTTCCAACATGAAAGGGGAATGTGAAGGATTCAAATCCTCACATTCTCAGGGGGGTTAGGGTAGGGACGAATTAGTTTCAAATGTGGGTTTCGACTCCTACGCCCTACAAAGAGGCATGTCAAAAGTCTGAGAGTGAGAGTTAAAATAGGAATATGATATACCTGACCAAAAAAAAAAAAAATGAGCACGCGATTCAATGGTTGACACCTTCCCAATATTAGGACAATAGCTTGATTGTCTGGTCCAAGTTGCGCACAGCTTCTTCTTCAGGTCCAAATTGTGTGTAATTGATCTCACTTGGCATTTACATCTTAAATAATAATTAAAAAAAAAAAAAGAGTTAGACCTAAATCTGCACGTGGTACTTGAAAGAAAAAGGCAATTCTTTTTGCAAGATTTGAAAGGCAAGGATTTTGTGGAAGATGGAAATCTAACATCCTGGCTGCCAACAACAAGCTTGCTTAATTGCAGAGTTGAAGAAGAGAAGTCCGAATTGTTGAAATTAGGGATATTCAAAGAATAGATAATTCCACAATTATTTAAGCATGTACAAACAACCGTAAATTGTAGGATAATTATATAAAAAAATTAGCCTTCGATATTTGAAAAGCATGTAATGGCTATTAGGGAGCCATTTTCTAGCATCCGATGTGACAAATTATGGTCATCCGACTTGAAATTGAACTCAAATATAGAAAAGATCACTTTGTCTATAAAAAGAAGTGATGTGGGAAGATATGACACAATAAAATAAAGGGTTAATACCCTAAAAAAAACCCTACACCTGTAGCAAATTTACTCCAAACTATTTTTTTAATCATGAAAACCCACAAACTGGTACACTTGTGATAAATTTACCTTGACTGACCATAAAAAAAAAAAAAACCTAAACCGGTACATTTACGACAAATTTACCATAAACTAATTTATTCAACCACAAAAAATCCCAAGCTGATAAATTTGTGACAAATATACCACCCGCTAAATTAGATTAATATCACAAAAAATTGAAAAAATTGTAAACCGTGATAAACAATACGTAAAATCCTAAATTGATATCCTAGTCAACTGTTACAAGTAATTAAATTTAATAATTTGACAATAAAATTTAACGAAAACTAATATAAGGTAAAATTGTTACAAGTGTACCAGTTTGAGATAAATTATCAAAGGTATACCAGTTTGGGGTTTTTGGTTGTAAAAAAAAAAATAGTTTTGGGTAAATTTGTTACGAGTGTACCGGTTTGGGGTTTTTTAGAGTATTAACCCTAAAATAAACACTTGACACCAAAAAGAAGTAAATTTATGAAACTAAAATTGGGAAAATAAAAAAGGGGGTCAAAGGAATTCTTTGATTTTTGAATTTATCGAATGAGTGAAACTCGGTCACCTTAATTTGCCTTGTCATTTTGGTCTTTTGAATTGTTCACAAGAAAATGAATTATGCCTAGAAAAAGCACATTATAACCTCTCTCTCTTTTTTTTAACCAAAAATTTTAACAAAAGTAAATTATTCAGAATTTCTTAGTTAATTAAAAAATTTCAAAAAATGAAGAAATTATATGAAAAATTTACGAAGAAAATTATACGATTTTGCATAGTAACCCAACGGATAAGACATCGTCGCTCGCGCGCCTTCCACTCCCCAATGCAGTCCGCCAATGGCGACGCCGATCAACCTCAACCCCCTCGCGCACGTTAGCGCGGCGCCTCCGCCGCCCCGCTCTCTCCGGCGGCGCGCCGCGGCGGTGGTGGCGGCGGCGGCGGCGGCGGGGCCGGCGCGGAAGGAGCCCTCCCGCTCGCGGTGCGCGCCGCCGCCGGAGTGGCGGGAAAGCAGGCGGTCGCTCTCCTTCTCTCTCCTGCTCGCTCACCTGGTCGCCGCCCCCGACCGTACGCCCCTCTTCGTCTTCCGACTCCATGCGATTTCGTTTTGGAGTCCATCGGTTGTCGTCTGTTGAGCTCGGTCTCGGATGGTTCGTAATTTAGGGAAGTTGGGCTGAGCAAAACCTGGCATTTCGTCGATTCTGGTGCCTGATTCGACGAATGAACTCAGGATTTTCATGGTGTTATGGCGTCTTAGCGTATTGTTTCGGTATAGCTTAAGCGATTTAGGTGTTCCGTGGCCGATTCTAGTAGTCTTTACGCCGAGTTTCACTCTAGATATGTCATATATGAATTGCATTATCCTTGTGATGAGAGCCTTTTGAAGTGTTTTCAGAGGAGATTACTGAAGAGCGGTTTATTTCGCGGCGATAAACCCGTGAAGCTGTAGTAGTTGGGGTTGGGACATTTCTTCGGGGCTTGGTTTTAACAATTGGTTTCTTGTACATGTTATCATTTTGCCTTTCGTTATAATGTGCTGCAAGTTATAATGGGAATTTGTGTCGATGGTGATTATGTGGTGAAGTTATCTTCACTTTAAAAAATTGAAGTAAGATCTGTGGATGCGGTTACGAGTTGCTTTATTGATGGTTAATTCCAATTTCGTTTTCCTTTTGTTGAATGCAGATGCTATTGCAGGCAGCTTTATGGATAAATATGTAAAGAAGTAAGTTGGTATGTTTTTTGAGTTATCATTAGGTGCTAGAGTTTGATACTGATCCTTCTTAATGTATAATGATTAGAAAAAGGCTTGACCCGCTAGAGGCATATGTGCCTGCTGTGATATTAAGTCAGCTGCAGATTAAGGATTTAGGTAATCTCTTGTTCTTTGGCATTAATTTTTCCCCTTTTATTGGTAGGAGAGAGCATCCATAGTTATATGCATCGCCAATGGTCTCTTTTTTTTTCTTTTTTTTCTCATGTTGTTCAGCTGCCTTACTTTTATTTTATTTGCCATATCTCTGCATGATAGAACTAGGCTTTTTCAGTCAAATTAGAGAGTTTGTTTCTTGCTTAGCAATGTACGTATTGCAGAGAAAACTCTGGATGATGAGAAGCCCGAGTTTGCTGCGTGTCGATCAGTTTTACGCTCTGGCCCGGCAGCATCTCTTCGCGTTAACATTCGAGCCGTAAGTTGACAATCTTCTGAGGTCTTGGCCGATCTCATGCATGCACTAATTTGTTGCTTTCTTTCTTACTCGATTAACCTCTACTATTAAGTACCAGCAACAAATCAATCAGTGGACCAATGGCGAGTTTTGCAGAAGGAATTGTTCATTTATTTAATTTGACTTAGACATATATCCAGTATATTGAACAACTCTTTTGAAAGAACCAATGGAGTGGAGTGTATAATTGGATAGACTAGGTCTAGCCACTGCAAAGTTGTGTTTGATTAAGATATGGTTGATTGGTGCCAATTGTCCAAGTACTTATCTGAATTGTTTCTTCACATTTCCTAACTATTTAATAGTTTGTGTTGTCGAATTATCTGTTTTGACTCTCATTTTGTCTTTAAGCTCACGAAATGTTTAAGTGTAGTGCTTATTTCAGGCTAATAGTGATTGTGTTAGCATTCTCTTTCATGCTCATTTTCCATTTGCTTCATGGCAGTTTTGCATGCATTGAGTTCCTAAGAGCTTTGGAAATTTTCTTCGGAACTATAGGTGGCACAGTATGCTTCAGACGGTGGGAATGGTAAAGCTGCTTCCGGTGATGTTGATCAATGTCTGAGGTACTTCATTTAAAATTTTGGCAATAAATATTCTTAATTTTCAAGTTGAGTTAAAGTAATGTTGATTCTTTTTTAGTATAATGGTGAAGTGACAAGCTGTTTATCAGTGAGTTCATACTTTGTCTTTATTTTAGGATGTGGTGAGCCTTTCCTGTTAGAGATTATTTTGGAATACTTCTGCTTGCATGTCAGCATCATATCCAAACAATTCTGGATATTATGATGACCGAATTTTCTAACAGGTTATTGACAGATTTATCGCTGTAATGACTCTCATGACATAGATTGAAGAAGATAGAAATCTGACAATTCTGGGGATAGGAAGTCCTTTATGGATTGCAAATGATGCACCTAAGCCAGTATATGCAACCGCATTTTGTTTTCAATGAACAGTATTTCTGGAAAATCAGCATTGTGTTATCCTCAAGACAAATTGTATGAGTGCCTTTCCTTCCTTTTTCCATTATTGCTTAAAAATTTTCTTGTGGGTGATATGTTAAGGCAAAGCTTCATTTGGGAGAAAATATTTAAATCATAAGACTAGAAAATCAGCGGTTGAACCCTGTGAGAAGCTTAGTTCTGCCTGAGTTTTCATTTCTAGAGAACAATGCTGCTCTATTCCCCTGAAAAGAAAACACTTGATTTGGGGTAAACATTTGGTGCCTTAGTTGAGACTCAAGACTGCAATACATGGGTTAAATCCAGGATTGGAGGGAATGTGTATTTACTATTCATCCCTTGAACATCTCTCACCTTATTAACTGGTTTCTCTGAAAAAAAAAAATTGTTAAATGATTATCTGCAAATGGGAGCGAGTGTCATTTTAAGAGAGCTGATTATCTTTTTCTTGTAGAGCCTTGGAAGACCTTGATTCCTTGCTTCTGCGTGCATCAAGAAAAGAACCAGACGCCTCAGTAAAAGCCATGAAAGCCAAAATAGGAATTGCAGTTGATGCACTGGATAGGTATCACTTCATCTCTTTTCTGTTTAAAAACATGCTTTTGCTAGTTTCTGTACACACACACACACACACACACACACACACACACACACACACACACACAGGTTTTTGTCTCTGGAAACATGTTACTCTCCTTGCTAGTGAAAGTTTGTTTTGAGTGTTTAGTTAGTATGCATTAAAATGGTTGAGTCTGAACTTTTAGTTCTTCCATTTACAGCCTCCTCCAGACTGTTCCCCAAGACGTGTTGGACAAAGGAAAGGCTGCAGCAGATGCATATAGGATACCAAGAGACATGGAACCAGAAATAGTAGACCCCGAAATCAAGCAGTTGGAATCAATCTTGTGATTGATGAACTACTGTGTTTTCCTTTCCTCAGCATAATGGGATGATACCTTCCTCTGATACACTCAAATCCAACTAGACATCCAAACTCTTACCCGATGAATTATTCAGTTTACGATCAGGAGTTCCTCGGTTTCATCGTAGTCCAGTGTACCATTCCCGATTCATTCATATAATGTCTAATGAGCAGTTCTTAGTTTGAGCTTTTTGCGTGGGAAGTAACAAGACAGGATAGTGTCCTGCACGAGAGTGTAACCATATTTAGACCCTTTCTCCGTGTATAGGTGATAGACCCTGCATAGTGCAATGGAAACTAACTCCTGATACCTTTATCCAGTACCTTTTCCGAACATTTATTTGGTGTTATACTGGTAACTCCGCCATACCCTCGTTCCTCAAACAGAGCACATCGCTTCAACCTCAAAGCCCCTCGACCAAAAAAAAAAAAAAAACTCAAAGCCTTGATGGCGGCTCAAACTGCCGTAGCTATGATGACCAGTTTAAACGAATGTGCAGTGTCGTTTCTCCTTCCCAGTCACATGATGGGACAATGGATTTCTTCACGTTTTACAGGATTCGGATAGAGCAGTTATGATGATTTTCTCTTTAGGCTAAATTATCTGTATTATAATTAGGCAGTAATCATGTTTTTTTTTTCAAATGCGTAGACCATTGACTTTCCTAGTTACAAGAAAGATCCACTTGCCTAACATCACGCATGCCCTAATTATACAGATATAAACCTCGAAAAGTTTATTCAATATAGTCTAAGACGTACTAGGTAATGATGTTAGCTAATTGCGTATATGGCTAGATCAGAAATGCTAATCACTGTAATGACCAACTTAATCAATGTCAAATGAATTACTTTATACTGAAATCACTTCCCACCCCAAATTAATGTAGTCTAAGGCATACTGGGTAATGATGTTTAATAATTGCGTCCATGGCTAGATCAGAAATTCTAGTCACCGTAATGACCAACTTAGTCAATGTCACATGAATTACCTGACGCTGAAATCCCTTCCTCACCTTAAATAATAAATTAAGCTATTATAAAATGTTTTTTATTCCTGCCAAGAAACAGACGACAAAGTATCCCAAGTCGAATGGAATCTTGATATTCCGTGTAACACATGCTGCTACTACGATAGGGCAATCTGTATTACGCATCCTAATTGATCTGACTCGTATGATTTTTTTTTTTTTTTTTTACAGTATTGTATGATTCTGTACACCTGTGGTAGTTGATTCCTCGTAGAATTATTCTTGCTGAATATTCCAAATCAAAATACAACGTTCGGTTCAGGACAAAGCAAAAGACAAGAACACAGGATTAAAAGCATATTGTCTGATCTGTGCTGAGAGACTGACCTGAGTCCTAACTAATCTTGATTTATACAGCGAATATTTGGATATAATCGCGTGGAAGAAGAAAAAGAACTACGTATCATGACTTTTCTTTTGAAAATTAAAGAAGAAGTTTTCTAAATAATATTTGATGTAAATCTAGATGTCCATATCTGAATATTTTGAAAGATCCCGGGTGCTTTTTGGTCAAATAAAAGTCAATGTGTGAGGACCACACGAATTTGGCAAAATAAGAAAAGGTAAAGTAGAATTCATCCCAAACAAGATAATTTAACTGGGTGGAACTTCGCTGATTAGTGTTTAAATGCCGTCCTGCCCTCATTTACGGATAATTATTTAAAAAAATTCTTAAAAGATAATATGCAAGGCATGATTAACATCGAGAACCTCATCCTCGTGAACACCTAAACCCGAAGGAGCAACCTAGCATTTGCACTCATTTTCTTTTTCTTTCTTAAGCTTTTGTCACATTAATTTATTGTTTTAGCGCAATTGAATTTCTTCAACGCCTATCGATCCGTGCACCCAGATCAGGATTTGGGCCCCAACCTCCCAACCGATGGCAGAAGATCCAAGTGGGTTTCACTGACCCATCAAGCTAAAAGCAATATAAAAAAGGAGCAATAATTATGAAGCCTGCTGACCCAATTTCTGCACACTTATTGGACAAGAACACAGGATAAAAGGCACAAAATCTGTGACTCAGGAGGAATGATGATCCATGTGTTGAAATTTATATTCATACCCCATACAGAAATCTGCCTGCACATATCTTTTACGAAAGAATATTATATGCAAGACATCATCATCAACAGTCACCTAAGTCCCTCCTCTTGCACTGTACTTTGTGTTATTTTCTTGCATGAATCATTGGAGTTTCACAGGATTTGATGGCGAATTTGACTCTTATTTTGATCTGTGATTTGACTCTCTCGTTGTCCTCTGCATTGCACTGCCCTGTCCATGCTTCTTGATCATGACACTTGGGCGGGTCCTATTAGGAGCACATCACATGCATTATGACACCTGATTTTTGGATTGCCCCTTTGGATTTCTGCTTACCATTAGAAGTTCATGTACGGATGAATGGCATTGCCTAAGAATGTAATTAAGAGAATCTATTGACATAGTGGAGAAAATATTATTACATCAGGTGGTTTTTCTAGAACCTAATGTGGATTTCATTAGTTCTCGATCCAGTAGAATATGTATGTATAAGAGAAATTAGCTAAATAATGTAAACCTTGAAGAGAAATGTTGTAGCGGTTGAATATGCATTAAGTGCTTTCATCATTATGACAAAAGCTAGTTTAGCATTGCTTAATCACACTATAAGTGATTTTTTGCTTTGTTTTCTTGTTCTATTTAAGTGTCACGAGATAGTTGATTTAGAGTTTTCTTACTTGAGTCAGCCTTAATAGCGACAACACGAGAAATCTACATAGAGAGTTTAGAGAGAGAAACTCTTGTTCAGTTCCAATGAAGTGGATAATCGAAATGAGGGTGGGACTCCAATTTATACAACATTCCCTTCAATTACAACTATAGATTACCCTTCCATCTACTAGTAGAGATTCAATTTCCCCATATACCAATTATCCACAATTATAAGAATACTCTAGAATACATGTATACATTTCCCATATTACTCTCAAGAATATTCTTGAGTACTCAAAAAGCTTTAAGACACATAGAAGTCTTCAGGTTTGCTTGATTATCCTAGCCACATTATCAATCCATTCCGTGACACGAGGCAAAAACATAATATGTCTCAATGCCATTGTTTTTTAGACTTGTGCATATTGGGCCAAGGGAAAATGACACTTTGATTTCAATCCAATTTCAATTAGGGAAATTGTCCATTTAGTCCTAAACCTACTATATGGATGTCAATTTAGTCATAAATTTTTCAATTTTCTCTATTTAATCCTAAACCTTTATACAAAATTCCAATATAATCATTTTGGTAATTTTTTGCCGAAAATTATTAACATGATGGTGTATCACGTAAAACAGCCAACAATGATTGGACCATCAACAATTTCTAGCGATATTGACCAAAAAGACTATGTTGGAATTTCGGGTAAAGTTTTATGACTAAATTGATAAAATTAAAAATTTTATAACAAATTGACATTTGCACAATATTCTTAAAACTAGTCCATGCAATTCTCTCCATTTGGGCCCATCAATTAAGTAATAGAAGGAAATGTAGGAACATTTTAGGTTTGCCTAACCAGTCATGAAAAAATAACCACTGGGGGTTCGCCCCAGTGGCCACCCTTCCAACATGGAAGGGGGAGGTGAGGGGTTCAAATCCCCACCTTCTCAGGGGGGATGGGGATAGGGACGCGTAAGTTTCGAGAGTGGGTTGCGACTCCCACGCCCTGCAAGAGGCAGGACACAAGTCTGCAAGTGAGTGTAGCATAGGAATAGAATAGGACTGACCAAAAAAAAAAAAAAAAAAAAAAAAAAACCAGTCATGAAAGAATGACTAGCTCTTCCAATTCTTTGTCGCATTCTATTACATTCTCTCTCATCCCATTTGGGTGCCAAACCCCATATGAAACCCACATAATGCAGCAACCATCAGACAGTTAAAAGACAAAAGACATACAAGGGAATGTGAGCTCCAGCAAGGAGGACCAGGTCTGTACAAGATTCTCTCTCCCTTGTTTTCTTCCTTTTTCTCAAATCAAAAACCCCAGAGAAAGAAAAAGAATATGAGAAAATTCACTTGCTCAGAACCCTCACACACACCCTCCCAAACCCATCTATAATTGGTTAGTTGGAGTCTCTAAAGAAGGGTAGCTGGATAGATAGATACAGGGACCCCAATTTCTCTCCACCCTGCAATGCACGCACAAACACGCACCTTCAATTCTTCTTCAACCGCTTAACCTAAATCTCTTTCCCTCTCTCTCTCTCAGAGACACAAAACACGAGGCCTCATATTCAGTGCTTGACTTGGGGGTTGCTTGTGCACACTCAGCAT
This sequence comes from Eucalyptus shirleyi, assembly GCA_017140165.1. Lineage (NCBI taxonomy): Eukaryota > Viridiplantae > Streptophyta > Magnoliopsida > Myrtales > Myrtaceae > Eucalyptus > Eucalyptus shirleyi. The sequence goes on from CM029454.1 coordinate 1,870,907, forward strand.
GCCAATGGCACCAACAAGAAGTCGGTACTCAAAGAGAGAAGCTAACAGAGGTGCATGGACTCCAGAAGAAGACCAAAAGCTAGCTCGAGTGATAGAAACCCATGGCCCAAAAAGGTGGAAGCTTGTTGCAGCTAAAGCAGGTACTGCAATGCTCAATGCAATCTCCCATTCAGAGTAACTCAAAAAAGTTTTCTTTTTGAGGAAATTTGGACCCATGTGAATTTGAATTGGATTCTTCTGTTTCTGCTGTAGGCCTCAATAGATGTGGGAAGAGTTGCAGATTAAGATGGCTGAATTATCTTAGACCCAATATCAAGAGAGGCAATATCTCAGACCAAGAAGAGGACTTGATTCTCAGGCTTCACAGACTCCTCGGAAACAGGTGAACTCTCCCACCAGAATCACTTCTTCTTGCAAGCGATGAGCCTCCGGCTGGAATTCAATGACTGATTGAATCCAATTGGTTTTCTTTCTTTTGCAAACTATTTCAGGTGGTCCTTAATAGCTGGAAGGCTACCAGGTCGGACCGATAATGAGATCAAGAACTACTGGAACTCTCATTTGAGCAAAAAGATAAAGCAGAAGGAGAACCAAAGCAAATCCCCTGAGCAAGATCAGTCTCAGGACCTAAGGAATAGTGCTGCAGGGATGCGTAGCATGGCAGGCAACAATGGAGAGACATCAAAGAGAGATGAAGTGATGAAAACCGACTTCTCTAGGAATGAAATCCTCGATAGCTTCAATGAGGGTCCTCTGAACTTGGAGTGGATGAGCAGATTCTTGGAAATGGATGAGAGTTGGTTTTCATTTGCTTAAACAGTAGATTTTCTTCTTTCCTGATTTATGATAAGCAATGATGGGGAAGTGCAGCATCTGGATTCTACCAACCCATAATGGAATAGTATATTCCGGGCAAGAAATTATAGAATATGGAGTATTTTATGGGGAAATTGCCAAGAACGTCAAGTTTTTGCTGTTACCCCTTGGCAAATCTTGGATATTAGTCAAAACATATCCGTGGTGTTCAACAAGTCTAAGGTTGGCTCATTCCTTATATTTTGGCAGAAAATTTTGAAAATAAAAGGAAAAAATGACATAATCAGGCTGCTCTAGAACATGTCATCATATTATATTGCATATGTTAATTCCTCTGAAGACTCAAAGAAGTATCAATAAAATGCGTCAATCAATATTAGCAGGCTTTGTTGGATATGCGATGGTGTTCTCCTAAAGGTTAGCTCAATTGTAAACTGAACCAACGTTAGTTTTTGCTGAAATGTCAAACTTTAACCAAAGTTGAGAACTACGTGCAATTTTCTCAATTGCTAAGAGTTTCCATTATGGGCATGAAATTATGATGTAACCTGTGCACTAGTTCATGTCAATTTCGACTGTAACTATCAAGTAAAGTAAACCGCGTGCAGATCCGAAGGGATCCTCCATTTTTGGTATAAACAGCAAGTCTAAGTTTGGCAACAGGGATAACAGAGAACAACAGAGAACTACAAAACTTCATCAGTAGTTCGGTCCCAATTATCAAAAGCAGACAACTATATTAGTCGTCACCTAAAACTAATTTAGCTGAGTCTTTGTGTAGATTTTGGCCAAAGTATGTGCGGCCGTCCAGTTCCATCCATGGACAGAGACAAAAGTCTCCCCCAAAAGATGTTGTGAAAATACAGAAAGGAATCATCTCATTGTTTGAGACACAGATTCAGAAATGAAATAGTAAAAGAGGTAAAGAATCTCTATTTTTGTACATAAGGATGAACTTTTATTCGTTTTTATATCCTGGCAACACGGGCATGGGTGGGGACAGCGGCTATATGGATGAAATTTCGTTTCAGCAAACGATGACCTTATTTGGGTTATCTGCAATTCCAGGCTTTTCTTTGCCCATCACTCGGCATTTTAGCTCAATCGAATGTCTGTGCTGAACAGAAAAAATATGACCCTTGGTGTCTCATAGGCACAAGATTTCGTCACCATTTTCACGAGGACCTAATGAGACAAGCAGAGAGTAAAAGCAAAATTTGCATACTAGACAAAAATTATGTGACGGATTGTCCCGGACAGAGTTCTTGCCGTCCCAATGACTAGTGTTTCCCCTTTGAGCTAATAGTTGACAAACCAATGAAGCATATATTCCCTTTCACATAAATCTTGCATATGAGCTTGCATGATGAGAAATAATGCCAAAAAGGTACTCTGTATACGGAAGAGAAATGCTACACATTGTGCTTTAGCTTGATTTTATACATTTACCCAAGTAAAGACTTTTTTTCTGTTATCATATGGCCATGTCTGAAAATTTTGTCAAATTGGATACCGGAGGCAAGCTGAATCGGTTGACCAAGATTCTTTATTTCCGCAATATGTACTTTCGGGCAGGACACAAACAAGAAGGATTTGAACTTCAAAAGCCTCAAATCTCGGGACCACTAATCTTGACGTAGCTTATTGATTTACTTTCACAACGACCTAAAAGGTTGAACCCGGCGCAGTATCATTGGAGCTCCATGCTGTGGCTGGAGAGTAATGACGGTATGTGGGGCGTGGACATAAGCAGGAGAGAGCTGAAACTCAAAATTCTGCAATATCATTGCTAGGGTCATCTTCGCTTCGATTATCGAGAAGTTCTGCCCTAGGCATATTCTGGGTCCCCACCCAAATGGATAGAATGCCAACTGATGCTTTGAAGCATTCGAAATGCCGTTGGCAAATCTCTCCGGTCTAAATTCATCTGCATCGTCGCCCCAAAGTTTGGGATCAAAATGAAGCAGCAGAGTCGGAAGGAGGATGTCCACTCCAGCTGGGATTGATATTCCACCTAAAGTAGTATTTTGGCAAGTGTGTCGGTAAAGGGCAGTCACAGGCGGATATAGTCTCATGACTTCGTGTAATATCATCGATACCTGCGAAAGAATCACTTAAGCCAGTGCTGCTGACCAGTATACACTACACAGTTACCGAAATATTTCCCATAGTGAAAATTTACCATGAATCTTTTTGAGTGATTCTTAATGGGAGTTTAGTAAATGGGACTGGCAATTGAGAGATAGAATGAAGAAAACCTTACTATTTTTAGGTGATTAATCTCATCGATATCGGGAATCCGGTCCCCACAAACCTGCAACACCTCCTCTCTTGCTTTTTCTTGCCACTCGGGGTGCATCGACAGGACGACCATTGTCCAAGTGAGCCAGTTAGCTGTTGTCTCTTGGCCTGCGAAGTAGAACAACTTGCATTCCTCTACGACATCTTCGATTGTCATGTCATTTTCAGCTCCTCTGCATTGCAGTAGCAAGCCAAGTAAATCATCGGTACATGATTCTCCATTCTGCATCACCTTCTCTTTCTCTCTGATTATTGTGCGTATCATTGATTTGATCTGTTGGTCTAGATAGTATCTTCTCTTGTTCTTCTTTGTCGGTAGCAAGCTGCGTAAAAAGGCCAAGCAAGAGGAAGCTCAAAATTAAATAACATATACCATTGGCTGCACAAAACTCTCGTATGAATATAATAATACTTATGGCATCGGACAAATTGGATCCATATAAGCGAAATCCTATCAATGCACCTGAAACCAGGCAAGTATAGGCTAAAATAAGCTTCAAGAACCAGGACAGCTTGTTCCTTCTGAAGCTCAAATATCTTCTTGCCTTCTTCATAGCTGCTCCCGAAGGCAGATCGGGAGATAATGTCAGCTGTGAGGTTTTGCAGTTCAGTTGCAACATCGACTTCACACGATCCTTGAGAGTTGGTCAACTCCTTGAGTCGATCCATAAGGTCACAACAGCTCATGGAAAAAGCTGGTATCATCCCCTGGCAAATAGAAACTTATTAGTGAACTATATTGCTATTTGATTCTAACACGTTGTGCCTAGCTACTGATCTCTCAATTGCTTATTTCTGTACAAATATTTGTTGCATTTTTCACAAAAATTGGGCAGAAAAATTCTGAATAACATTATGTGCAAAAATATGAAAATACCTTCAACTTCTCAAAGTGGAAAGCTGGTGTGATCAATTTCCTACGTTTGGCCCATTTTTCTCCTTCCAAAGTGGACACACCAAGCTGTAGAAGATCGACTAGAGGGTTGGAAGGTGGTTTCACGAAGTGGCCATTCTTGTCTGCTAGCACCACCTTGATGAGCTCCGGGTCTGCCGCTATCAGACTTGGTCTTGTTTCAATCCAACTCAAACATACTTTACCTGCTCAATTTCCCATGTTTTAGAAAAACTTCAGAAAAGATAATACCGCCCTCACTGTGCAAAAATATAGGCGAAGATTTACGCAAATTCAATCACAGAACCATGATGCTCCTGGACAAGACTCTCTACATCAAGATTCTCTTTTATCAGGCGAAAAGTAGATAATTGCAGAGTTCACTATCGCCTCTATTTTGCTTACCATACTTGTGGACCATTTGCTGAAGTAATGGCCTCACGCGCTGCACAATCCGATGATCAAGACTTGCAGCAGGCTCAGGCCAGGCTTCTTCGGTGGACCTCGCCATCTGCTTCAGGTCATCATGGAAGGGACTGTAGGAAGTGCCTTGGAGACCTTGATTTCTCAAGTACTTCTCCAGAGTCTTGGGTCTATGCCAATAAACATAGTAGACTTTCCCCACGCAATACATGAACAGAGAAGCCAAAGAGAGTGCTAAAGAGCTCAAAACGTAACTCTGCATTTTTGCTCTCACGCAATTTCTACGCTCTGTTTCAGAGCTTGTGGGATCGGTTAGCTTGGAGGAAATGAGCACTGAGTCTAAAAAATTTATAGCGGTGTGAGGCATGAAATGATGGTCATGTTTCTCCACATCTTTTCAATTTTTTCAATTTTTTTCTTTTGGTTTGAAGAATTTGATTGCCGGGCCAACAACACCTAAAACACCAAAATAAGGAGCAACTCCTACTAGGTTTTTAGAATGGTAAATAGGCGAAAGTTCCTTAATTACACATACGATACTGGAATTAACTCACAAGATGTATCTTTTAGAAGTATGATTTAGCATATCCTTCCATTGCCAATATGGACAACCTCCTAAGAAAATGTCTATATGTATGCCAAATAATAATATCATGAGACTTAGCATGGAACAGGCTAAAATGAAGAATATCTTGAATGAATAATTCACGGTGTCACGGCATCTTTATTTAAAAAAAAAAAAAATGCTTATGGATTTCATTGACTAAAATAAGAACGTGTGGCTACTAAAATCTCCAAAGTTTGTCATTTACTCCTTTTGTGATAATTATTGATAATCTATTTAGTGGTTAACATCTATGGTGGGCCAATACGATGACAAATTGCAATATGGAATTATTGATTTTGGAGTCCCCACAAAAGGGCTCTTTTGACAATAAAATAAGTGGGCAGTGTAATTTAATATGTAGATTTTCTTTTTTAAAATTTTCTTTTTTCCTTGGGCACCAAGCCATAAACAAGGGCTTGGTCATAACAATTGCTTTGAAGTTGACTTTCTTTGGACAAAAGTGATGAGGTGACAGAAATTGGTGCACTTTTGTCTTATGCCTTGGTTTCCAAGAGTTCAATAATCCGCCATTCTATGTGACCATGCGTCCTCTTCAGCGCCTTGCTCTCCAAGAGAACAATAAAAGTAGGGCCAGTACAATATTCTTAGGGGTTGTGGTCCATCATAAACATATTGATTATTGATTTACGATAAAATAAAAATATCTTGTGACCGGTACCGACTATTGCGAAGCAATACGTTTTTGTTTTCTTCGATTAGTGCAATGAGTAGTGGAGAGTTGCGAATTTATTACTAATAACACGAAAAAGGGGATAAAAAAAAGAAAAATTCAAAACCTAGCCAACCTCCCTCTTTGGTCGCTTCGATCAGTTCACCTCATTGACAAACCGAAATCGTGCCGAAAGATCATGTACGAGAATTCTTCAAAATAGGAAGACAAATTTGAGGTTGGGTGGGCCTAATCGGGAAAGCCCATACCATACCCTAAAGAGAAGCCACCGGCCCAACCCTGTCCAAATCACAGAAGACCCACTTTTGAGAAGATTGCGAGGACAACTCCGAGCTTTACTTGGGGGCCTGATTTGCAGGATCTAACGAGTAAAGCAGCCATTCTTGCAGCAAGGTGGGACCTCAAAGAAATCAGCACACGTGAGATATCCAATGTTCTGGAGAGAATCACGGCCGGACCAGAGAAGAAAAATGTCGGTGTCTCATCTGAAAAGAAGAAGTTGGTTGATTATCATGCATGGTATGTACGTCCGGCGTAATGTAGCTATGGCTGTTGACCGTATGATGAGAATTTTGCAAGTGGCTGGGCATGCTTTAGTAGGTGCACTGATGCCTGAATGATGAATACGACCCTGTCGCCAAGATATCCATCATCCGCTGTGGCCAAGCCAGAGGACGTACATCTTTTTTCGCTCCAAGCGAAGAGAGACTCGAGTCTGTGCTATATACAGTAGAAGCTACCTCGAGAATCAGATGGCCATTGCACTTGGTAGAAAAGTTAGTTCTGAATACTCGATCTTACGATTGACCAATAATTGAATGAGCCTAATTAAAAAATCGAGATAGGATAGTGTCATGTATCATAGTTTGTGTATCAAGATAGAATAAAGTTGGATATATAGAAATATAATCTAGATGAAAATTTTCATATATGAAGTATGATAAAGGTAGATAGAATTTCTTATACTTATGGTATAAAAGTTATTTTTTCTCAAATAACAAACTTCTTAAATTAATGAAAATTAAATATAAATAAATTTTTTGGTAAAGAAAAAAATATTATTTATATTTAATATAAAATGACAATATATATTGAATTTTAAAATAATAATATATATTGAATTTCTTTCTACTCCATTATATATATAGTATTTTCTACTAGTTACATTGCCCTTTGGGATAGATGCACGAAAAGATTGTATGATAACTTTACGTTGTTAGAGTAATTAAATATTAAACCACGCATTATCTAATAACTTAAACTTTTTGATTAGTTGGCAGTGATCCTAGAAAATCTTACATAAGATGCCTACCTCATTCGATGCATGAGAAAGCGTCGAATAGACCAAAAACAAAATGTAAATTGGTATAATGTAGTATGTTCCATGAACTCAATGACAATAGTAAAAACGTTCGTATTATGTTCTCCTTTTTTCAGCAGATAGTAGTAAGACTAGAAATGTTCATTTCGACAGGCTATCGGACCCCATTGTTGTTCACCGTCGTTATCATGTGAGATATCAATCCATTCGGATATGCTTTCAGACGTGGATTCCATAGTTGTTTTCACAACAGTATAAGAGTATGATTTTCCTCTCATCAACTGTCGAGAATGGGAATGAATCGATCGAGTATTTCTAGAAATGTTTAGTCTGACAATCATACATCAAATGTTTTCAGTGATTGAACTGCCTAACAATCATCCTCTCCAAACACCATCGCGTCATTAGCGAAACTGATGAGAATGAATCGATCCATTTGCACTTCTGCTTTTCACCATCTCATTCAAGAATCTGGCGATCTCGCTAAGCCTCTCATTTCTTCATCCCGTCTTTGCATTGTCTCATTTGTTTTCACATCGCTCTCACACTTGCCCATCCACTGCTGGAGCGAGTGATTCAATGGATTGATCAGAATTTGTGGCCTTCGTGATGAACAAATGCAGAAACGGCGGATTGGTGGAAGCCAACGATGCATTATTCTGCTTGGAGAGGATGATTCGAATGAACCCTTTGCCTTCAACCCCCCGTTTTGCCCAACTCTTGGGGGGTTGGCCAAGATGAAGCATTGCGCCATCACCATCGACATGACCGAGAGGATGGGTTTGGAAGGAACGACTCCCAATGTTTTTACTCGCAGCATTTTGATGAATCGCCTCCGCCAATTGAAGAGGTCCGATCTCGGTTTCTCAGTTTTGATGTTAAATAGTCAAACTTGCACTAGAACCAACAACTGTGGGCTTTCACACTTTGATAAGGTAGATATAACCACATGCCGAGCCATGATGAGGGATTCTCAAGAACCGGCCATACCAGGAAAGCCGTTCGATTGCTGAAGAATTTGGAAGACGAAGTCTGGGAGCTAGATGCGATCATGTACACCATGATCATCGGCAGTTATTGCAAGGAGCATCGGCAGTATCGCTTGGATCCTTGGTGTCTAGTATCGACAATTTATTGGTATAAACCCCTGCAAAGAAAAAAAGACAAACCTTCATCTCCTTGGGAATTGGAAGTCCAGACTTTGTGACGCTGCTTATATGAGAGAAAAATGAACATGTGCTAGCTTATAGTGTTGCATAAACAGAGAGGACTTGGAAATTAGCACGTTGGCATTAAATCAAATATTTCATGAAGTCATCATACCGGTATACCACAGAGGAGGAGGCATTGGAGTCCACATGAGATGGTCCCAGTAGCACAGGTAGCTGCAATCCTCACCAATCCTTCAATTATGCCTGAACTTTGAAGACATTCTCTTCCAATTGCATTACTAACTAGGAAATGAGGAAAATGGCGCAAATACCACCTTCTTGATGTTCCACTTCATTTCCTTTTTCCTGGGTCATCACCAATGACTTATATAAAAATAATCGAACACGTAGAGTGAAAAGTGCTGTTTTGGCTAGAAAGTGAGATCAGACTGTAAAATTTCATGAGCAAGGTGGTGAGTACGGGAATGAATCGATCAGAGTATTTCTAGGAATGTTCAGTTTGCCAATCAAGTAGTTTTCAATAATTGAACCGAAAACTATGTTGTTATCAGACATCTAGAGTTTCAGCGATTGAATTGCCTAATAATCATCTTCTACATAAGCCATCATATCAATTTGTGGAATCTTGAACTCGGAAGGAGAAAATTTAGCAAAACTAATGAGAATGAATCGATCCATTTGCACTTCTGCTCTTCCCCGTCTTGTTCGAGAATCTGGCGATCTCGCTAAACCTCTCACTTCTCATCCCATCCTTGCATCGAACCATTTTTTTCACGTCACTCCCACGGTTGCCCATCCACTGCTGGAGTGAGTGATTCGATGGATCAATCTGAACTTGTGACCTTTGTGGTGAACAAATGCAGGAATGGCGGATTGGTGGAAGCTGACAATGCTTTATTCTTCTTGGAGAGGACGATTCGAGTGAACCCTCTTGACTTTACCTCCCTGTTTCGCCCAACTCTTTGGGATTGGGGCCAAGATGAAGCATTACCCCGTCACCCTTGACATGATCGAGCGGATGGTTTCGAAAGGAACGACTCCCAACAGTTCTACCCGCAACATTATGATGAATTACCTCTGCCAATTGAAAAGATCCCATCCCGGGTCCTCAGTTTTGTGTAAAATGTTCAAACTTGGACTTGAACCCACAACTGCGAGCTTTTAAAACTTTGATCAATGGGCTCGTTGGAGAGGGTAGAATCGCCAAAGCCATGAGCTTGGTGGATGAAATGTTGGCCAGACAATCGAGGTAGATATAACCACGTGCCAAGCCATGATGAGGGATTGTGCAGAACCGGCAATACTGGAAAAGCCGTTCGATTGCTGAAGAATTTGGAAGACAGGCTGAGAGCTAGATGTGACCATGTACACCACGATCGTCGGCGGTTATTGCAGGGAGTATCAACAATTTATCGGTATAAACCCCTGCAAAGAATTAAAAAAAGAACATTTCCTTGGGAATTGGAAGACCGGACTTTGTGATGTTGCTGCTGATACGAGAGCAAGGAAATTGAACTTGTGCAAGCTTATACTACTGAATAAATGAAGGGGACTTGGAAATTAGCACTTTGGCATTATGTCAAATATTTCATTAATTAGTCATCATACCAGTTAAACCACAGAGGAGGTGGCACCGGAGTCCACATGAGAAGGTCCCGGTAGCAGTGGTAGCTGCAATTTTGTTGTCAACTCAGTTGAGGCAATCTTCTCCTTCCCCTTCTCCTTCTCCTTCTTCATTCCTTGTTGAGATTTTGTTCCCTTCTCTTGATTGTGTCCTTCGAGGCAAGTCATTAAAAAGTTTTGAACAACCCGAAGGTGTGTCTCTTATAGTTTGAACCGCATCATCAAGTGTAAACCCTGTAATTGGGTCTCTCATTGACTTTTCCAATCAGCTGTTGTCACATGAGATTTTGAAAATAATTATAATTCTACTAGCTACATATATACTTCGGTATAGATTCAGGAAAAGAATAAATGATAAATTCAGGTTGTTTATGATATTTCATCAAAAGTTACGAACACTAACAAATTCAACCTTAGAAGACTTATAACTAGTCTCCACCCGGGCACTTGATAAAAATGGTCAGAAAATGAGGGCGATGCATGTGTTACATGAGATGGTTGAGAGTAAAAATGTGTCACACTTTCCAATCATTTAGTTCTGTCTATTTTTAGATGTATTTGGAATGAAGAACCTAAAATTAGCTTAAAGTAGTAACCATAGACTTGAGGGTCCATCAATATAAACAAGGTTATTTTGACCTCGTCCAGATTCTGGCAATCTATGAGTGACCTCTTCAATGAATCTCATATATCAACGCCAAAATCTGGGGACATTAGTTTTGCCACACATTCCAGGGGTCTCTAATTAATTCGCAGTTGGATCGCAATCAACATAATTCAATATCAGCCAAAGAAATAGAAAACAACGGACTTAAGAGAAGAGAAGTCAGCAATTAGCACCATCATCCTTGTTTGTGTTTATGAACAGAACGGATGCTGAAAAGGCAGAGTGCCCAAACTACATAACAGAAAGGCGTACTTGTTACTTGGTTATTTTGCAATATCCAATTAGCGAAATCAGCAATACGGAATTGTTTGCTAGGAGGCTATATTTAACTTCACAAATTTAATGATGCATACATGAGATTTAAACTCATTGTATCAGAGACCTTTATCACAACATTCAAAAGATATTATGAACTGACAGAAAAAGAGGAGATTGTCATCATGCATCCTAGTTCACGGATTTCTGGTGAAATTCCACGGCTCACATAGTATAAGCACACAAGTTGCTCTATTATGGTACAACTGGTAGTACATACCTCCATCTACAGAACCTCATTGGGTTTGAAAAAGATATCATTAGAATGAGACCACATCAAACAACTCCGCATCAGGGTAACATGCAGAAAAATCAGCACGTACGTATTCGATTAACAGAGAGGTAGAACCTAACAAGGACACAACACATTCAATTAAATATAAGTATACAAGTCACTCTTTCACGGTTATGGTAGGACTGGCAGTGCGTACCTCTATCTGCAGAGCCTGACTGAGTTTGGGAATGATACCGTTAGAGTGCATTGCATCAAAGAACTCTGCATCTGGTTAACAAGTAGAAAAATCAGCACGTATGTATTTGCTTAATAGAGGTAGAACCTAATGAGCATACAAAAAGTAGATTCAACTGAAGAATAATACATTCACAATCATTCATTTTTGTGCTGATGAAACCATATCAAGTGCTTTGATCTTTCCAAGCATAAAAAACTTCCTTAGGACACTTCAGTTGGCCCGTGAGCCTGTTCAAGGTCGCACAAAAGCTAGCCTTCAGCTGTTGCTGATGACACCTTAGCAAAATCCCTCTTCTTCATTTGATCGTTCTCTGGTATGGACTATGAATTGCCTCAGCCAAGTTAGCCAGACCCAGATCAATTATTTGATAAAATGATTCACGACGACATCAGGATCAAACGGGATGCAAAATAATAAGCAAAATCTTAAGCTCCTCGCCTAGCTTGTTTTACAGAGCAGGCAAAAAATTGTCCCAAGTATGCAAAAGGTCATCTATACAGCTCTTTGAATTGAAGTCCAAAAGTAAGCCTTGATCATTACATAGACCAACCGGACCTGTCACAAAAGTCAAACCGATTTATCTCGCTTGATAATCTTTCAACAGTCTCACAATTGTTTATGGAAAGCCTACCTACAATCATAGATGAAAAAGGCTAGCCAAAACTAACTTTTACTTTTTTAAATCACGCACCGGAAAAAAATTGAACCTTGATTTTTATTTTAGCTCAGTTTCTCTTCCTTACTTGGGAATTCATGCTCGAATGAACAATGGACAGGCTTTCCCATCATCACGAAAAATCGAGAGCTGTTTGTGCTAAACAGGATATCTACCAATAGTAAAATCTGACACATAAAATTGCTCATAAAAGGAGTTCAAAATGGCGAAGGATTTTTTCATCAACCTCTTGATGAAAAAATCTCATCTTGGGTTTACCAAGAGGGAAACTGTAAATCACTAAGTAATTCTTGTTTACCTATGTCGTTAATTTTCATTTGTTGCCTCACAAGCTGCCAATCTACCTGCAAAAGTTGCCGATTGAAGATTAGCTGAAAAAACATTGCCATGATGCAATCAACAGCAAATATATTTATGCAAATCCAGATCAAATACATACCAAATACATACCAAGCGTAGAGAAAATAATTCTTAAAAGATATATCTGTTAGAAAAGTATAATAGTTTTCGCTCATGCTAGTTGTTAAAGGACAAAGAATCTTACCAGATGACCGACGCCTTCTAATGTATGAAGAACCACAATCGGATCTAACTTTTGATCTTGGCTGAAGCATCATGTTAGGTTCTAGGACCGACTTCCCCACTCTTGCAATCATGTAAGACTGGGAATTGAGTCTCAACACCACATGGATTACAACAACCATTGATATTCAACTCTCTCAAGTTCCAAAAGCATCATAGGTCAGGTAATCTTCCGATGGAACCACGATTACAGACATTGAACATCTCTAACAACTCCACTGTATCAAGACCTTGTATTTCGACTAGATTGTCACAATAGCAAGTATTTAATCGCTTCAAGCCCTCGTAATTTCGGATGGATCGGCCTTCTAATGGACTTGTAGCTACATGTATGTATTGTCTCCAAGAACTCCAATTTACCTTGGCACTAAATTTCAACTAGATTATCGCAATCCTCAATGTCCAATCCTTTTAGAAGATTCGACTGTGAAAGGTCCATTCTTTCAATGGAATTGTAGTGTTTTATTGACAACTCTTCAAAATACCTGAATCTGTCAAGCTCAGGCAAATATCAACTTACGACAAGAGTCAACACAAAGTTGCAAGAGTCTTGAGGTAAGCTCTGGGAAGTACTCAAGTTGATCGTATCCATAAAAATGAAGTTCTTCTAGGTGGAATAGGTAAGAAAGCTCTGGCAACCTGGGAATCAAGGAATTGACCTGAAGATATGTTAAGCCGGAAGAAAGCTCTAGCAACGATAGAGCTCCTTACAGCCCTCTTGGTCAAGGTATTAGAGAGAAGAAAGATTTCAAATGCTTTCTGGCGGGTCAAATATCAATGTGCCAATGATATGGAGAATCATGAGCAAGGACATGTCATTGTTTTCTCTTGGAATTCCCCCTTTTTGACTATCACAAGATTCAAGAAATAGACTTTGGCAGTTTGTTCAACCATCCAATAGCAATGGGTAACTATTCAAGGTCAAAAATCACCAATGCTTTGCAAATTTGGTAAATCCCTAATTGAGGTAGGAATTTCTTTTAGTGAACAGCACCCTTAAAGGTTAAGGTATTTGAGAGAAGAATGATTCCCAATTAAAATAGGGATATCTCTCAATCACTTGCAAGCCTCTAGTCCAAGTACTTTAATTGAAGAAAGATTCACGATTGAGCTAGGAATTTCTCTCAATGACACACAACCACCTAGCTGAAGTTGTTTTAGAGAAGAAAGATCCTCAACTGAACTAGGGATTTCTATCAATAACTCGCAATTCTTTAGATCAAGTTTTTTTAAAGAAACAAGATTCTCAATTGAGTTAGGAATTTCTGTCAATAACTTGCAACCCAATGATCAAATTCTTTGAGAGAAGAAAAATTCACAATTGAGCTAGGGATTTCTCTCAATGACACAACCCCTAGCTGAAGTTATTCGAGAAAAGAAAGATCCTCAATTGAGTTAGGGATTTCTGTCTCGCAATTCTTTAGATCAAGTTTTTTGAGAGAAGAAAGATTCACACTTGAGCTAGAGATTTCTATCAATGACTTGCAATCCCATAGATCTTATTCGAGAGAAGAAAGATTCCTAATTGAGTTAAGGATTTCTCTCAATAACACAACCCCTAGCTGAAGTTGTTCGAGAGAAGAAAGATCCCAATTGAGCTAGGGATTTCTGTCAATAACTTGCAACTCTTTAGATCAAGTTTTATGATAGAAGAAAGATTTCCATTTGAGTTCTATCAATAACTTGCAACCCCCAACTCCCCAGAGATCAAGTTGTTCAAGAGAAGAAAGATTCCTAATTGAGCTAAGAATTTCTCTCAATAACACAACCCCTAACTAAAGTTGTTTGAGGGGAGAAAGATTCTCAATTAAGCTAGGGATTTCTGTCAATGACTCACATCTCTATAGATCAAGGTGTTTGAGAGAAAAAAGATTCTTAATTGAGCTAGGTATTTCTGTCAATGACACGCAACCCCGTAGATCAAGTTGTTCAAGAGAAGAAAGATTCCCAATTGAGCTAGGGATTTTTGTCAATGACACACAACTTTGTAGATCAAGTTGTTCCAAAGAATAAAGATTTCCAATTGAGCTAGGGATTTCAATCAATGACACGCAATTCCGTAGATCAAATTGTTTGAGAGAAGAAAGATTCCCAATGGAGCTAGGGATTTTTGTCAATGACTCACAACTCTGTAGATCAAGTTGTTTGAGAGAAGAAAGATTCCCAATTGAACTAGGGATTTCTATCAATAACTTACAACCCCATAGATCAAGTTGTTTGAGAGAACAAAGATTCCCAATTAAGTTAGGGATTTCTCTCAATGACACACAACCCCTTAGCTGAAGTTGTTCGAGAGAAGAAAGATCCCCAATTGAGCTAGGAATTTCTCTCAATGACACACAACCCCCTAGTTGAAGTTGTTCGAGAGAAGAAAGATCCCCAATTGAGCTAGGAATTTCTGTCAATAATTCGCACCTCTTTAGATCAAGTGTTTTTAGAGAAGAAAGATTCCCAATTGAGTTAGGAATTTCTATCAATGACTTGCAATCCCATAGATCAAGTTGTTCGAGAGAAGAAAGATTCCCAATTAAGTTAGGGATTTCTCTCAGTGACACACAATCCCCTAGCTGAAGTTGTTCAAGAGAAGAAAGATCCCCAATTGAGCTAGGGATTTCTGTTAATAACTCGCAACTCTTTAGATTAAGTTTTTTTAGAGAAGAAAGATTTCCAATTGAGCTAGGGATTTCTGTGAATAACTTGCAACCCCCAACTCCTCTTAGATCAAGTTGTTCGAGAGAAGAAAGATTCCCAAATGAACAAGGGATTTCAGTCAATGACACGCAACTCCGTAGATTAAGTTTTTTTAGAGAAGAAAGATCCCCAATTGAGCTAGGGATTTCTGTCAATGACACGCAATCCCCTAGATCAAGTTGTTCGAGAGAAGAAAGATTCCCAATTGAGTTAGGAATTTTTGTCAATGACACGCAACCCTGTAAATCAAGTTCTTCGAGAGAAGAAAGATCAAGTTGTTTGAGAGAAGAAAGATTTCCAATTGAGCTAGGGATTTCTTTCAATGACTCACAACTTCTTAGATCGAGTTGTTTGAGAGAAGAAAGATTCCCAATTGAGCTAGGGATTTCTATTAATGACACGCAACCTCCTAGATCAAGTTGTTCGAGAGAAGAAAGATTCCCAATTGAGCTAGGGATTTTTGTCAATGACACGCAACCTTGTAGATCAATTTCTTCGAGAAAAGAAAGATCAAGTTGTTTGAGAGAAGAAAGATTCCCAATTGAACTAGGGATTTCTATCAATGACTCACAATTCTGTAGATCAAGTTGTTTGAGAGAATAAATATTCCCAATTGAGCTAGGAATTTCTGTCAATGACACGCAACTCTGTAGATCAAGTTGTTCGAGAGAAGAAAGATTTCCAATTGAGCTAGGAATTTTTTTCAATGACACGCAACCTCTGTAAATGAAATCGTTTAAGAGAATAAAGATTCCCAATTGAGCTAGGGATTTTTGTCAATGACGTGCAATAATCTAGATAAAGTTGTTCGAGAGAAGCAAGATTCCCAATTGAACTAGGGATTTTTGTCAATAACTCACAATCTTGTAATTGAAGTTGTCCGAGAGAAGAAAGATTCCCAATTGAGCTAGGGATTTCTGTCAATGACTCACAACTCCGTAGATCAAGTTGTTGGAGAGAAGAAAGATTCCCAATTGTGCTAGGGATTTCATTCAAGGACTCGCACCTTTCTAGATAAAGTTGTTTAAGAGAAGAAAGATTCCCAATTGAGCTAGGGATTTTTGTCAATGATGTGCAATAGTCTAGATAAAGTTGTTTGAGAGAATAAAGATTCCCAATTGAGTTAGGGATTTTTGTTAAGGACTTACAACCCTCTAGATTAAGTACTTTGAGAGAAGAAAAATTCTCAATTGAGCTAGGGATTTCTTTCAAAGACTTGCAACTACCTAGATTAAGTTGTTCGAGAGAAGAAATATTCCCAATTGAGTTAGGAATTTCTGTCAATAACTTGCAACTCCCTAGAACAAGATTTTGGAGAGAAGACAGATTCCCAATAGAGCTATGGATTTCTGTCAATGATTCACAACTCAGTAGATCAAGTTGTTTGAGAGAAGAAAGATTCCCAATTGAGTTAGGGATTTCTGTCAATAACTTGCAACCCCATAGATCAAGTTGTTTAAGAGAAGAAAGATTCCCAATTGAGCTAGGGATTTCTGTCAATGACACACAACTTCGTAGATTAAGTTGTTCGAGAGAATAAAGATTCCCAATTGAGCTAGGGATTTCTATCAATGACACGCATCTCCGTAGATCAAGTTGTTTGAGAGAAGAAACATTCCCAATTGAGTTAGGGATTTCTGTCAATGACACACAACCTTGTATATCAAGTTGTTCAAGAGAAGAAAGATTTTCAATTGAGCGAGGGATTTCTGTCAATGACTCACAACTCTGTAGATCAAGTTTTTCTAAAGAAGAAAGATTCCCAATTGAGCTAGGGATTTTTGTCAATAACTTGCAACCCCCTAGATCAAATTGTTTGAGAGAAGAAAGATTCCCAATTGAGCTAGGGATTTCTCTCAATGACACACAACCCCCTAGCTGAAGTTGATCAAGAGAAGAAAGATCCCCGATTGAGCTAGGGATTTCTTTTAATGACTCACACCTCTTTAGATCAAGTTTTTTTAGAGAAGAAATATTCCCAATTGAGCTAGGGATTTCTATCAATGACTTGCAATCCCATAGATCAAGTTGCTCGAGAGAGGAAAGATTCCCAATTGAGTTAGGGATTTCTCTCATTGACACACAACCCCTTAGCTGAAATTGTTTGAGAGAAGAAAGATCCCCAATTGAGATAGGGATTTCTGTCAATAACTCGCAACTCTTTAGATCAAGTTTTTTTAGAGAAGAAAGCTTTCCAATTGAGTTAGGGATTTCTGTCAATAACTTGCAACCCCTAACTCCCCCTAGATTAAGTTGGTTGAGAGAAGAAAGATTTCCAATTGAGCTAGGGATTTCAGTCAATGACACGCAACTTTGTAGATTAAGTGTTTTGAGAGAAGAAAGATTCACAATTGAGCTAGGCATTTCTATCAATGACACGCAACTCCGTAAATCAAGTTGTTGGAGAGAAGAAAGATTCCCAATTGAGTTAGGAATTTCTGTCAATGACACGCAATAGCCTAAATATAGTTGTTCGAGAGAAGAAAGATTCCCAATTGAGCTAGGGATTTTTGTCAATGACACACAACCCTGTAGATCAAGTTCTTCGAAAGAAGAAAGATCAAGTTTTTTTAGAGATGAAAGATTCTCAATTGAGCTAGGGATTTCTGTTAATGACTCACAACTTCTTAGATCAAGTTGTTTGAGAGAAAAAAGATTTCCAATTGAGTCAGGGATTTCTATCAATGACACGCAACCTCCTAAATCAAGTTGTTCGAGAGAAGAAAGATTCCCGATTGAATTAGGGATTTTTGTCAATGACACGCAACCTTGTAAATCCATTTTTTCCAGAAAAGAAAGATCAAGTTGTTTGAGAGAAGAAAGATTCCCAATTGAGCTAGGAATTTCTGTCAATGACTCACAATTCTGTAAATCAAGTTGTTGGAGAGAAGAAAGATTCCCAATTGAGTTAGGAATTTCTATCAATGACACGCAACTCCGTAGATCAAGTTCTTCGAGAGAAGAAAGATTCCCAATTGAGCTAGGGATTTCTGTCAAAGACACGCAACCCTGTAGATGAAGTTGTTTGAGAGAATAAAGATTCCCAATTGAGATGGGGATTTTTGTCAATGACGTGCAATAGACTAGATATAGTTCTTCAAAAGAAACAAGATTCTCAATTGAGCTAGGGATTTCTATCAATGACTCACAATTTTCTAGTTCAAATTCTTCGAGAGAAGAAAGATTCCCAATTGAGCTAGGGATTTCTATCAATGACTCGCAACTCCGTAGATTAAGTATTTGGAGAGAAGAAATATTCCCAATTGACTTAGGGATTTCTTTCAAGGACTCGCACCTCTCTAGATTAAGTTGCTCGAGAGAAGAAAGATTTCCAATTGAACTAGGGATTTTTGTCAATGACGTGCAATAGTCTAGATAAAGTTGTTCGAGAGAAGAAAGATTCCCTATTGAGCTAGGGATTTCTATCAAGAACTTGCAATTCTCTAGATTAAGTTGTTTGAGAGAAGAAAGATTCCCAATTGAGCTAGGGATTTCTATCAAGGACTTGCAACTCTTTAGATTAAGTTGTTCAAGAGAAGAAAGATTCCCAATTGAGCTAGGGATTTCTTTCAAGGACTCACACCTCTTGAGATGAAGTTGTTTGAGAGAAGAAAGATTCCCAATTGAGCTAGGGATTTTTGTCAATGACGTGCAATAATTTAGACAAAGTTTTTCAAGAGAAGAAAAATTTCCAATTGGGATAGGGATTTCTGTCAAGGACTTGCAACTCCCTAGAACAAGTTTTTGGAGAGAAGAAAGGTTCCCAATTGCAAGAGAGATTTCAACCGATGAACAACAAGATTTAATAACCAGATGCTTTAGCTTCCTCAGAGAATAGATTGACATAGGAATCTTTGTAATGCCAGTAGAAGTTAAAAGAAGTTCTTTTAGTTCTTGCAATTCCCCCACTTCCTCTGGTAGCTCTTTCAAATTACTACAATAACACAAGTCCAAGGAAATGAGGCTCTTGAGTTTGCCAATAGAAGGGTCGACTTGCTTCAGCTTGTAACAACTGGACAAGATGAGAATCTCCAACTTTGTGAAAGCCGAGAAATTAGGAGTATATCTTAACTCCCAACTACATGAAAGGTTGAGAACTTTTAGCTGCTTTGCCACCTGTACAAAAGAGATAAAGCTATCAAAAAGGGGTTTAATCAATAAAACAAAACAAAGCAAAGATCATAGAAGATGTCTTTTTTTTCCATCTTACCATGATCGAACTCCATCCTCCCCAATCATCTGTAAGCTTGTTTTGCGACAATTCCAGCACCACTAATTTAGATAGATGCAAATTGATTGCTGACGAAAATATATCGGGTTCAATGTATAACCATTGAAGCCATCTTAATTCATGAAACAATTCATTAAAGTCTCCACTTATGATTGTCCAGCATAATGAAAGGAACCTTGAGCTCGGTAAGTTTTTAAATAGTTCACTTGTGCATGTAGAGGAACGGCCATGGGGCCAATAATTGAACCCACTCCAAAAATGCTGCATATCAAATCAATCAATTGAGTGTATGAATCGACTTCTAATTTTTTACTCTTGCTTTTCTAAACCCCATACTTTCACAATTTGTCGTCTTTTTACCCCTCGCCAAACATAAATGTTGACTAATAAACACACATATAGTATTTTGATAAATTTTTTAAAAATTCAAACAATATTACAAATAAAAATAACACTTTTTCTTGCTTTAAAAAATTCAAGACAAAACATCTCAATTCTTACCTCTCGCTTTTTTGGAATTTTGTAGTGCATGTACTTTGATTTTTATTAAAGTGAAATACATGAAACCTTTTAAAACATACGAATGTTAAAGAGTATCCATGGGTCACTTGTTAAGTAGCTAAGTAAGCACCTGATTTTCAATTTGTTAACAATTGTTATTAAGTGTCTAATCATTCTTTAGCAATACACCTTTAGCATTTGAATAATATTTTAGATTTTGACTTGGAAGAGAGCTGGCTTTAGACCAACTAAAAATGAACTAATTAACTTCCTTACATGGTGTTATAGTTAGATTAAGTGGAACAGTAGGTTTGTCAATGCTGGGCAACATCTTTTGGCAAACTCTGCCACACGAAACTTTCTAGAAAAATCTACTTATGATACCTAATTTTTATTAGTAGGAGAATCCTTAAATAATAGTAAAATTGAAAGGGACCTAAAGTGACATCAATCTCATTTCTATGATTATAGTATCATGTTATATGAGATATAGACTAGACATGACCCACACTATGCACACCATTTATATTGGATTGAGCAGGCGACACCAATTGATGTTTCAAATGATGAGCAATTCCCTCTTAAAAGAGAAGCAAACACATTTATATAATTAACTATGTTTAGACAATGGGCAATTGCGATTAATGATGGTGGTTTCCCTTTTTAAGAGCTAAATGATGAAAATAGCCCAGGGATTCATTTAAATAAATAAGATTTATAATGAAATTGATTTTGAGATATTTTAGGTTGAGAGAAAAATAGAGAAATCTCTCCCTTGAAAAGAATATTATAGGACTAGGTGTCATAGGATGTATGTGGCAAGTAACGCAGGAGACAATCGATGCATGTGACATATGATGCATGTGGAAGTTACGTGTAAATGGCCTAGAAACAGAATGGTCAACACTAGGCATTGGTATAAAAGGGGTACTCATAGGTAAGATCAGACACGCACGGCACAACAAAGTTCATCTTTTACTTTCCTTGTAATTTTCCTTTGATCGCACTTCCATTTCATGCAATTTCATTTAATATCTTTTTAAATTCCTTATAATTCGATTTTTGACGCATTTAACTTTTTCTTGTGCACTCCATCGAAGAGAAGTATGTCCATTGTTATTGGAAAAAAAAGAAAAAAGGAATGTCTTCCGAATGCAGTTTCCCGCCTGAATTTTTACTATAATGAGAGATGTTTTTTTTTCCCTTGTTGAATTACGATAATGAAAGATTAAGAACTGTCAACTTATAAACTATAACTGCCTTTCCAAAGAACATGATTAGTACATCTATATGTGTTTTTCGAATAGAAATAAGGATACTATAGTTATATCTTCATGATAAATTTATTCATGTCAGTTTTGTGCATATGCAGTGTATGGGCTCACGACTAGTTGATCCATATTTCACAACACTCAGACACCTTTCTTCTTTCACATGAACTTCTATGACAACGATATCTACTCCAAATTGAAAGCATTATCTTGTGTTTTTTTCTTCTTTTGTTGGTTTTTTTTTTGGTTTTTTTGGAATGCCATGTATAGGCCGAGTGCAAAGATACAATAGGGTAGGAGATATAAGTAAACATTAAAAAAAAAAAAAAATTATCGACTGATCAACATAACTTGAAAGTGCATTTTTTTTTTTTTTGGTTAGTTTCTTGGAAATATTATGAATAAACTGAACTACCAAAAGACAATTGTTTTGTGAAATATGAACTTCCACGAACACTATCAAACCAAAGATAGAATTCTTTTTTCTCTTTTTTTGGTTGGGTTTAATTTTATGGTTTTGACTCATTTGTCATTATCAGTACTTTATATATTAACTAGTGAAAAACTCCCGGCCAATATTATTTCTCTTAAGAATAGTTATTGAATCAAAAAAAGAATGTGCTCTTTATAATGGTATGAGCAAACCAATTCAAATTAAATCGAGAAAATAAGCTTTTTCCTTTCCCAACATCTCTTGTTTAATTGCAAAGGTTAATTCCCCACCATTGACCAATCATGAACCTACTATGCTTCTCTAAATGGAAATATAAAATATTGAAACGACAAGAACATTGACAAACTAAGTAAAAATGAAACTTACTTTCAAAATTGACTGCATGCTGAAAATGTTATTTAGTAAAGAAAAAGGTCTCGATATAATAACAAGCATGACATTTCCTCTAAATTGTCAAGTTTGTCAAGGGTTTTTGGCACAAAAGGGCATTGTACCAATAAATATAAATAAAATAAAACAAGTTTAGGAGGAAAGAAATGTTTATTAAGAATTGCGAAGGAACAGACAACGAGAGACGAAAGAAGCAAAGAAAGGAAAATAAGAAAATCCAATTTTTATCACACACCTAAATCCATGAGATGAACAAGGTCAACGTGATCCGACCTAAAAACATTGTAAGGATTTTCCCTATAAGATTCTTAAGGTGATTTTTGCCATCATAGCTATTCAGACACAAGAAGAATGAAAAGAGATAGATATACCTTGATGGGGAAGGGGTATCTTCAAAATCAAAACAGAAAAAAAAAAAATTAGAAGTGTATCAAACATTGATTTCCTAATTCATAGGAGCACCACAATACATTTGACCACACGAGAAAGCAAGCACCTGTGATAAGTGCGAAATTTTTCTTTAGCGTAACTGATTTGCTTAATCATTAGTTATTATAATCGGCTTATGTTGTACATTACCATTTTGAACGAAATTTCAAAACATCTTCATTTATCCGATCTATGCTGCATATGCTTCATCTTAATTAAATTATTGTAGTCTTTCAGATTATCAATAGTTTCAAGTAGTTATAAAATTACAACGAACGAGATTTTCAATGTAGAATCGTAGTTAAAGAATCTTAAATTGATTGCAAAATTAAGTTTTCGACGGATGTAATTTATATCAATGAATTTGGATCAAATAATGTAACTTTTTCATCCTTGGGACACTTATAATCCAATTATTATCACAATTTATTTAAGGGGGACATAAATGGGTGTATGAATAGATTTTTTCCTAAAGAGTAGGGGTATCTGCTTATACTAGATAAAAGACTAAAATGGATCACATTAAATTTATGGAGTTATGAGAGAGAGAGAGAGAGAGAGAGAGAGAGAGAGAGAGCCATATGTTACCTCCATTTTCATATTACTTCTAAAGGCTTTATCTTCGAGCCATGGCTTCAGATATCTCTCGGGCGGTTGTCCTTGGCAAAAGATGCTCCTTCCAAGATCTCTCAATTGGTCATGCATCTTAAACTCACCACGATCTCCAATTTTTATTAAGCACCTTAGCTTCAACTCTTTAATTCCAAGATATGGAAAAAGATTACAGTCCTCCCACATGTAGACGGCATATTTGCTATTTTTGTCGATTAAAAAGCAAGCAATATCCAGAAAAATCTCCTTTTGTGTAGGTTCCAATGCATCATAACTTATCTTCAATGTCCTTTGGACATCTCTATCCGGTTCATTTCTTAATTTCTTCAGCACATCTTGCCATACTTTTCCATCTGATTTTCCATACAAGTATGAACCTATGACCTCGATAGCCAAGGGAAGCCCACCCATGGTGGATAAGATATCACGAGAGATACCCTCAAAATCCTTTGGACAATCGCCCATAGAAAATGCATGTCTTTTAAATAAACACGAAGAATGCACCACATCTAATTCTGTCAATTCATACTTGTAATCTACCTCAAATTTAGGTTGATGAAGAACAGCTTCATATCTAGTTGTAACAATGATGATGCTTTCTGTCGAAAACCAATCACGTTCTCTAGCCAAAGCATATAGTTGATCTCGGTGATCAACATCATCCAAAAGAATGAGAACCTTTATTCCTTTAAATCTAGCTTTGATCAAACTAATTCCATCATCAACTTTACATACTCCACGTTCATTTGGTAGTATTTCCCTAATAAGTAGATTTTGTAGTTCAAGAATGCCTTTGTTGTGAGTTGTTTCTCGTATATCTGGAAGGAAACTACGATGCTCGAATTTATTCGACAACTGGTTATAGATGACCTTGGCGAGAGTCGTTTTACCAATCCCACCCATGCCATATATTCCTATCATTCGAGCATGCTTGGCAGGAATGTCTACCCAATTCCTAATTTTGTTGACATGATCGTCAACTCCAACTAAGTGGTCTGAAATATCTAGCTGAAAATCACGTCTCAACTTGCTCAAAATAGTTTTGACAACTTCTTCCACTAATTCTCCTTCACGCCTGTCAAACAACAAAACTCTATCATAACTTCATAATTTTGCGTAATCTCATCAAAAGACACCCACATATATGTGAAGGATGGATGGGACTAGTTAACATGCAAAATGTCTTGGTTTTACAAATGACAATATAGGATGATGGTGTAGCAGTCATTTCATTTTTTCCCTTCTTTTTCTTCCAATAGATAGATCTTATTGATTAAGATATGGCGGTGCACCTAGCAAATTAAGATTCTTTAGAAGTAAAGAGTTTGTTATGAGGCTAATGGTCACCGATAGTTGAAGGATAGGAGGTCAATAATTTTTGCTGCAAAAAGTTTAGGAGGACAAGATGTTATCCCGCTAAGACCAGGCCTAAATGGAGGACTTGTAATTAACTTATAGATTGCCTACCAATGAAAGTTACTGGCAACAGAGGGTGTTAAACCTAGACATGATCCGTGTGAAGCAATAGGAGGTCGATTTATCCAGCGGTTACCAAGCTTTGGAAGATTGAGTAAGGGATCCTAAGGTTTTAGATGTTGTTAGTGTACTTTTCTGGGGAAATCTTAGGGAGTACAAGTGTTTGTCATATGTGGGCCACTATGGTTATTCATTGGGACACTTTGGGATGTTTTGTAAGCTTGTAGTGGAAGCAATTAATCTATATGACATTGGTTTCGCTAAATAACAAAACTTAGAAAAAAAAGTGTAGGTAGAAGGTAAGTACCCATTGGCAAATTTCTCAGATTCCCATCCCTTCAAGTAACTCACTTCTGTAAGGGCTCGTTGACCTTCCCGAATGTCCTCCTTATCAAAACGCTTCTTACGCAAATGGAAGGCCTCCCCAAAATTTCCATTTAGATACCGCACATCCGATGGGAGCACTTTGTAAAAAATGGGCAACACTATGTGCGATGTGCTCTTCTGGCAATCCATGATGCGTACTAGCTCGCGGAGGCACCATTTGCTCGAAGCATAATTTTCAGAGATGATGGGGATTGAAATCTTAGATCGCGTGATAGCATTGAGAATCTCTGAATTAAAATCCTTTCCAATTTCAAGGCTGTTATCGTCCCTGAACACAGAAATCGGTATAGTCCCTACACTGATCAGACTGTGGTAGAGGTGATCAGTGAATTCGTTGCGAGTGTCGGAGCCTCTAAAGCTCAAGAACACATCGTATTGATCGCTACCTCCTCCCGTGGGTATGGAAGGTAAGGACGAAGAAGCAGATGCTCCATCAGTGATCTCTTTCTCAGCAATCCTTCTCTTTTTCTCCCTTGCTGCTCCTTTTTTTTGCGCTCTTTTTCTTTTTCTTTTTATTTTGCTCAGACTTTGCCCTTTCCCCATAGAAATCTTATAGACAAAAATGAAGAGAGGATGCCAACCTGCTGCACAAGAAGAAGTAGATAAGCAAATGAAAAGGCAGAGCACGTGCTTTTTGGGAGGAGAGCATATGATTTCTGAACGATTTCGAATCCAAAATGTTTAATGATCAAGTCAGTCTGTTGACTAATTGAATAGTAAAAGTTATCGACTTAGGCGTGCATCTTTTCTTTCCAATGGACCGCGCTTTCTCGTCAAGGCAACATCATTGGGTTGTGTCCACTCATGGACAAGAAAAAAATGGCTAGTCTTCATCTCTACATGCGTGCTTTATAGTCAAGGCTCCTAATCTTTGGTGGAGAGCACATGCATTATGAACGATTACTAACACTAAAATGTTTAATGAAGAGAAGATGCCTTCCCGCTCCACTAAAAGATGTAGATAAACAAGTGAAAAGGCTAGATAGAAAGCACCTGATTTCCGAATGTATACAATATTTAATGAATGAGTTTTCTTTTTTTTTTTTTTTTTTTTTGGGGGGGGGGGGGGGGTTCCAATTTTACAAGTTGTTGTTTTGGAGCAGTGTAATGCACATCTTCTCTTTCCCATGGACTTCATCCTCTTGATGCATGGACTTTCCTAATCGAGGAGATTTTCATTAACCGTGTCTCTTATTGTTTGGTTACAAATTAAACATGTCACCCACATGTAAAATTAACTAAAGTTAACATGCTGATTCCTATATTTCATTAGGCATTTTCAAATGCATATGCCCCTAATGAATCTCAACTCTTATATTATGTGGTTTTCACATGAGACTCAATAATAACAAACGTTCAGTTTATTAAGGTCATATGCACTCGGGTCCTCTAGGAAATTTTCATATTTGCTCCAATCACGCCTTTGGTCAGTGGTTTAATGTAAGCATCTATTTGAAAGCACATGCATATACTTGATCTCTGCCTTCATCAAAGTGCTGATTATTGATATTCATAAAATCTAATATCAAATCTTTGTAATCAATTGAAAAGGAAACAATTTAAAGGAAATAGCAATCAAATTTGTGAGCTGTTAAATAAGAAATTGTCATTTAAAAATTAGAAAAGTGAAGAGCCAAAATAGGCAAACTCTTTCTCTCTAAGCATTTTCGTTCGCGCAATCTCAATGAGAGTTAGCTTTTTACCCAACCCCCCCCCCCCCCAAAAAAAAAAAAAAAAAAAAAAAAATGAGAGCGAGCTCTCCCCCAGCAATGGTAGGCCCTTCCCGAACCATTCTTGCTAAATGAGTCATCCATGTCCATATCCTCGCCCTCATTACTGATGGTTTTTTTCTATTTTTCTTATTTTCTTCATTTCCCTAACTTCCACTGATTAAGTTATCAACTCTCTCCGCAGTATATATTCCCAATGTCCTCCTGAGTTTTCTCCTTGTTTAGTTCTTCTCCTGCCACATCCAAAATGTCTGACAATATGGGTGGATTTAATGAGGGGCTAGGGTTGCCCTGCCCCAGCCAACTCTCGGAAATTATGCTTAAACACAATTATTTAAAAAAAAATACATATTCATCCATAAGTCTTGACCCCACCAAAATATTTTTACCAAGCAAGAACAGATTGACACGAAATCTTTAATTAAATTTGTAATTGATCGAACAGAAGCAGTTGCAGATGCTTTTAGTCCTTGCCTTGTCTTCTTTTGTATCTTACCCTCTAGTCAAGTCAAAAGATGTTGGCTTGGTCCGCTCACGATCTTAAATTCTTACTTGGGCTATAAAAAGCTAGAATCTGTGTACAAGCAAGTTGCATTCATTAAAATAAATAAGCAAAGGTCCTGTTTTTGTTTGATTATTAAAAATCATAATTTGATAAATCATTTAAAAGCTGATAAATGAGTTCAAACGAAATTGAAAATGTGTGGAAGATATGAAGAAAGGGCCTAGTTAGTGATTAGGAATGTGATCTTACATTTTAATTTCAAATTGTCATATTCTAAATGAATTTGAAAATGAGATAGAGATAAACAAAAGGTCTTTGCTATTTCTCTTTTTATTTGTTCCCCGCTACATTACGTATTAGCAATGTCATGCAAAATGAATCCACTTTAACCTGATATGACATCAATGAGCTATTCTCTTCGAACTTTGAAATTTGAATAATCGATCAACATTTTATTACCGAACTATTCTCTTCATTACTCATTCAACCTTTTTTTACCCTTTTTTCAGGATTCAAAACTTTGAAGGAAGAGAATGAGTTAGAGGTGAAAGGCAATATACTTTTTAGGATTATCTTGTCCAATAATTCAAGGAAGACAACAAATTATTCGTCTAGAATGTCCTATAATCGTCAAAGGCAAAATTGTGAATAAAATCTGATTAAGAGAGTACTTGCTTCTGTGGGTGATTGATTGATTCCTAACCAAAATCCTGAATCCAACCTATCAGAGCATGTTCTCAATTTTCGGAATTGAAAATCGACCCCCCTGATCTTGGAACTTGCCACGAACTGGCCTACTACTTTTTCTTTTGTATTTCATTTTTTATTTGATTGATCTTAGACCTTCAGGGACAAAGAAACTTCACAATTCGTAAAAAGACGGTCCTTGGCTTGAGGCGAATACTGGCAATTTTGCGCGCAATAGAATCTAGCGCGTCTCGCATTCCAACTCAGTCTAGCTCGACAAAGGATCGACATTAAGTTACGATGCAAACGAACGATGAGACAGAGGCCACATGATTAGTCACATCTAAGGTCTGAAAGCAAAGGCTTCCAATTTCTACGGAAGTCAATTATGAGCTGGCGACACACCAAGTTAACAGCCACCCACATCAGACAAAAAGAGCCCAAAACACGCTAGTTCGGCCGCAACAAATCAACAGAAATGACACGCTAACAAGAGATGAAAAAGCGATTACCTTCTGCGCGCTGAGATGCAAAGAGAGGTGCGAGTTCGGAGAGAGAAGACCCTAAACAAGCCTCGCCAATAACTTTTATGAGGGAAATGAACAAAGAAAGTGAGCGAGGACGGTAGATGATAGCCTTGAATTGTTCTGCAAGAGAGAGGCCAGATGTAAAAGATACAGAAAGTGAGAAATATGAGAGAGAGAGAACTATCAAATTCCACCAGGTTTAACCAGTCCAACTGCTGATACTGATCAGTTTGAATAAGGGGAACGTAGTAAGAAAAATCTGCAATAATTGTGACGATCGTGAATTTGAAAAAGTTGATGGAATTTCAAATGTTTTTATTTTTTTCTATCAAAATGTAATAGACTCATCTGGAAAAGTAATGCAGAGACAGAGTTACTCGGATGGTCTTTAATGTCGAAAAAGGAGTTACCTTAAAGCACATCAAGTCGTGTCCGAGCCTCAAAAGCAGCACAATTATGAGATCACCTTTACGCCTCAATCTAGAGCTATCCAAGCCAGATATCGCAGAGCGAAAGACCAGCGTCTCAAGAAGTGATTTATGGTGATTGGCGTTTCTGCTCCTGGGTCACGAGCACTCGGGACTCTTAATAAAGCTTTACTTCAATCTTGCCCCGAAGGAGACGCGCAATCTTGTGGAGAGAGGATTGCGCGACAAGATTGCTCGTCTTTACACGCGGTGATTGTACTGTTTTTTTACCCTCACCTTCTTGACCAAGACCGACGAAACAAACCTTCCTTCCTCGAAATTGGTAAGACTACCTCGCTGTAGACTTCAAAGATATTTTCGTTGCTTCTACCGCAAGGAGAAAATATTGGTTCGCCGGTCACGCGCTGGTTCCCCGTCGAAGAGAGGGAGGGCAGACAGAGACGCGCGAGGAAAGAAAGAGCAAGGGACGGACGAGTCAGGGCCGGATCTGGAGCAGGAGGGGCGGCGCGGTGGCTCGCCGGTCCAGTGCGGTGGTTCGCCGGTCGGAAAGAGGGAGGGCAGAGAGAGAGGGAGGTCGCGGTCCTCTCGCCGGTCCCGCGCGGTGGTCCGTCGGTTACTCGCGGTCCTCTTGCCGATCCCGCGCGGTGGTTCGTCGGTTGCGCGCGGTGGTTCGCCGATCGGAAAGAAGGAGGGCAGAAAGAGAGAGAGGGAGGTCGCGATCCTGTTCGTCGGAGAGAGAGAAGGAGGGTAAAGAGAGGAGCGCAAAGAGAGAGAACTCGCAGAGAAAACCCCACCGCTCCTTCTGCTGTAGCTATAAATGACGCCTCATTTTCTCCTCAATAATTGTGGGCCCACGAGGAAACGTGTCGCCTTCTTACCATCTTTTTATTTGCCACAGGGCAGCCAATATTTTCTCCCCTCCATGAAAGATCAACTCAGTCACGTGATAAGCACATGGTCTGTGCTCAAACTGAAAAATGATGGAAGTCACACCAGTTTGACATCGCAACCGATTTCAAAATTTCGGGGAGACATTGTAAAAAATCGAAAAGGCAGGGGCAATTTGTAATAGATGACAAAACACGGAGCGAAACCTACTACCCACCATTCAAAACCAAAAAATCCGAAACCGTAATTCAACCTACCATCCACCATTCAAAACCAAAAATCCAAAACCGTAATTCAACCTACTATCCATCATTCAAAACCAAAAATCCAAAACCATCAAAACCGACTCCATAGACATTCCCATCTCTCTCTCTCTCTCTAAATGGGCTGCTGCGGCGGCAACGACGACGACAACCGGGAGCCTCCACCCCGGACCCCCGATCTCTCTCCGCCGCCGTCCTCCGCCGCCGCCGCCGCCGAGGATTCCACCATCTCGCCGATGAACTCCCACTTCTCCGCCCTCGCCTGCCGCGACACCCTTCGGCTCATCTTCGAGAAGCTCCCCGTCCCGGACCTGGCCCGCGCGAGCTGCGTCTGCCGCATCTGGAGCTCCGTCGCCTCCGATCGCGACATGGTCACCCGAGCCTTCGCGGCCCCCTGGAGGGTGAAGGAGGTGGTCGGCGTCCCGAGCTCGGGTAGCTTCTGGAGGGATAACGGCGTGGGGAAGTTCGCGATCTCGCGCCGGATTAAGCGCGGCGATAGCGTCGCGAGCCTCGCCGTGAAGTACTCCGTTCAGGTAATGGAGTTTCTGTCCCTTGTGCTGTATTGATTGGGAGCAAAACTGTGAATTATGTTGGCGGCGAAACGATTTTCTCACGCAGTATACTTTAAACGTTTGCAAATAACATGCTTTGGCGCTGCATTTTCGATGGAGATTCACTTTCGGCAGATTCTGAAGAACAAATGGACTGCTATTTCATTTAAAAGTTAGCTACAGTGGTGTGTCCAGCTGAAGCATTTGAAACTTTACAAAGAAGGTTTCCTGGTAGTATCCTTTTGATGTTTTGGAAGTCATGTTGGTTTGCTCTGCGTGTAGTCATTGGCAGACAGGGTTAGAAATAGGTAGGTCCGTTTGAGTGATGATGAAGCGGATGGAAGCTGGGAGCTTGATTGTGAATTTTCATGGAATTTCTGGTGGATTGGCTCTGCTGATGGCTTGGAATCCGTTTGTTTTCCTCCTCCAGCATAGACTGTCTATTTGGTTACTTCCTTGGCGCTGAGAGGATGGGTGGGGATGGGTTAGGTGCTTTCCATAATATGCGAAGTACTTTGTGATCCTGAGTTTGATTGCTAAAATGGCAAATCCCAGCGAAAGGGGGAGTAAAGTGGTGAGTTTGGTGAATGAACCAACTATTTGGTGACTAAGATCATTGAATCGTTAAGGACTTGTGGATTGAGGAATGTTTTATAGCTAGCAACAATGTCAGGTCTTTGCAGAGGCTTTCTTCCTTGAAGAAGCATTCTGGCATACCTCCACCACCATAACAGCCAAAGTTGGATATCTCTCTTGATCGGTGCAAGATTGTCTAAGGACATAGTTTTGTAGAATTTTGAGTATGGCTCTCTCATACCACCATTCAATAGGTTCTGGCCTCTTTGATAAAGGTTAGCTTGAGGAGTTTACTAGGAGAAGAAAAAGGTTGACAAGATGCTAGATGTTCTATATGTCATTTGATGATGTTCATAGCTTCTTTGTGCAGGCTGGTGGTTGAATGACTTCAATGTAAATGACTGATTCATCCCATTGAGTGAGGTTAGTTATATGGACCATTTTACGCTGTTGTTCTATATTGTACCAAATAGGTGGTAGGATAGATGCTCAATGGAATCTCCTTCTGCAAATCTTATAGATTTCTTCCCATTGGAGAAAGCCAGACTAATTGATATACGAATTTTGTAATTTTGGAGTAACTTCATCCTTTGGCAAATCCTAAAGAAAAGGAGAAGGAAATGGTTACCCTCAGAAGTCATTGTCGCCGTTTCTTATGGAGGTATGGAGGAAGGTTGGGGCTTGAACACAAATGTTTTGTCTTAGCGAGCATAGGATCCTCTTCAAGTGAAACGTTCTGAAATCTTTTGATGTGACTGAGTTTTGTTAAGTTTGTTAAGCAAGAAGCATCTCTGGCTACTAATAGCAAAAAGATATGATTGATTGGTAAGCAGATATTGAGCATCTTTAATAGATAATCCAATCTCTTAGTTCCCAGAACCCGTTAGGCTAAATGATGCTTGGATTTTGCAAGTCATCAGTATGAAATGATGGGTGATGCACTTTTGTGATGGTCATGATAGTTCCTCTGACTTAATAACACCGGCATAGAAATAGTAGATGATTCTGCAATGGTGGTATTGATTTATTGAAATGGTTGAACGTGACCCTCAAATTTTGAGACCAGAACATAAATTGTTTGTGCAATTAGGAAATGAACTTGTCTTTTTATGGAACTTTTCCATTTTTGTGGTCATAATGATCCCTGAAGAGTTAATAATGATGTATCATGTGGTCCACGATTGTCAACTCGGATCTCTCTGAGTTCAATGTTTTGATAACTATTGGTAGAGACTTACTTTTAGAATGGCTTCCCTGAATTTTTTTCCTTCCCTGCTTAAATTTTTTTTTTTTTTTCGTACATGTCCTTTTTGTCCCTGTCTACACCGAATATTACATGCTTAAAAGAATATTTTTTTGGTACTCTCAGGTCATGGACATAAAGCGCTTAAACAACATGATGAGTGACCATGGTATATATTCGAGGGAGAGATTGTTAATCCCCATAAGCAACCCTGACATTCTTATCGATTCCACATGCTACATAGAGCGAGATAACCATGCAAAGAGGGAAGTCGCCGTGCTCTATCCAGAAGGCGTGCGAGACATAGAGATAAGTTCTTTGTTGAAGAGGACCACCTCTGAACAGGGGAAGAAGAGGATACTCGACTCACTTAGGAGGAGCATGCAGGTTGATGATGGGACTGCTCATTACTACTTGTCTATCTCCAATGGTGACCCAAGGGCTGCGCTCTCAGAATTTTCGGAAGACCTTAGGTGGGAGAGACAGGTGGGCTTGGCCTAAAGGAAATGGTTAGGCAACATCATGGCTTCTTTAATAAGATGAAATGTGTGGTGAAGGCAGCTTGAAGCCCGGGACTGGAATTGAACCTATTTCTTCATGTGTGCCATTCTCTGTTTCTTTGCATTCTTGGTTCACTCCAACTGTCGATTAACTTGTTTCCCCATCACTCTGTTGATACACCATTGTACAATGCACTTGTAATATGCATTTCACATGAAAATACAGTGTCCATGAGGAAAAGGGTGGTGGTGCTTGTATGATTCTCTAATCAAGTGATCAACCTACATATATGTTTAGCCATTTGCAAAGAAATGGAGCATATGATTTACTTATGCGTGGACTAACTAATGTATTTACGGAGTAATTTGTGTGCGGATCGACTAATGCTTTAGCGAATTGTCCGAGGTGTTGATACACTTTCAGCTGAACTTGTAGATGTAACTATGGGTGGACAGAATCTTTTGTATCCGGTGACTGCGGTTGCTAAAGAAGCCTCTTGAAGAAGCTATTGGAATTTAGGAGCATCGTGGGCGACCAAGGTGTTGTTTGGCAATGCTTTGGGAACATCTGTTTCTCTAATGAACATAAATAGAACAAAAATGCATTTGATAATTTTTTTTTTCCAGAAATGGATTTGAAATATAAATAAAAAATAAAAATAAAGTTGATTTTCATTTTCAGAATAACTCTAGAAATAATGGTCGACGATTGGCCAGACCACGCCAGCCCCCTCTTGAGCCTTGTTGTGGCTGGGCGAGGCTCCCTCAGCCTCACTGAGTGGCTAACAAGCCTCGCGATGGCCTAGCAAGGCTCCACCTCGCTTGACCACCGTGAGGTCAGCCTCACCTAGGTGGGCAATGCCAACCTTGTGATGGTTGGGTGAGGTAGCTAGGGCGAGGCTAAGCCTTGCCTAGCTATGATGAGGCTCGGAGGATCTCGCCAATAGTCAGCAAGGCTCTCTCAAGGCTGGTGATCAGTTAGAGGAAGGAGAAGAAAAAAAAAATATTAATAAATTAAAAGAAATTTTAAGTCAAGAAATTATTTGGGATTGTACCGAATGCATTTCTTTTTCAAGAACAAAAATTTTGTGTAGTTATCAAATCTTTCAAATGTTTAGAAATTACTTTCGGGAACAAAAAAAAATGTTTATTAAAAGAAACGGTTTCTGAGAACAGAAACGTTACTATACGCACCACAAGTAACCAAGACAATTACAATGTTACCTATGAATAAGATCAAAAATATTTTCTAGTAACTTCTATAAAACGGTTAGTTAAAATGGTGATCATAAGCAATGAGTTCTCTTCGATGGATTAGGTAAAAAGAGGAGGTGAAGTGCAACTCTACTTAGGGCGCATTTGGTAACGCTCCTGAAAATTAGAATTTCTATTTTTTTTGTTCCCGAAAGTAGAAATAGAATAGAAACGCATTTGGTAAATATTTTGTTCCAGAGAACAGATCGGAACATAAACAAGAAAAAAAAAAGTTGTTTTTTGTTTCCGGGAACAATTCAAGAAACAAGTTTTTTTTCCCTTTCTTTTCTTCCTTTTCTTTTCTTTTACTCTCTTCTTCCTAATTGGTCACCGGCCTCAGCAATGGCCGACGATTAGCCAAACGAGGCCCAGCAATCTCGTCGGAGCCTTGCCATGGCTGGGCGAGGCCGAGCGTTGCTCGGCCACCGCGAAGTCGGTGTCTCCTAGGCGCCTAGATCTAGCGACCTCGTGGTGGCTGGGCGAGGCTCGACCTCGCCAAATCTGGGTGACATTGCCTCACCCAGCCACAACGAGGCTCGGGGGGTCCTCGCTGGTGGTCGGTAAGGCTCCGCTGAGGTCGACAACCTCGCCGGCCAGTCATGGCCAAGGTCGACGACCGGCTAAGAGGAAAGAGAAGAAAAAGGAAAAAGAAAAGAAAAAAAGTAATAAAATTATTAATACATTAAAAGAAATTCTAAGTCATAAAAGTATTTGGGGTTGTACCAAACGTATTTACGACAATTTTTTTTTTATAATTACTAAACGCCTTAAAATGCTCGAAACTGTTTTTGAGAACAGAAATAAAAAAAAAAATTATGAAAAGAAACTATTTCCGGGAATAGAAACGTTACCATATGCACCCTAATGACTACCATAAAGGTTTTTTTTAGGATTTTCCCCAACCTTCCAATAATACCCGGCAACTTTTGGATCTTGGTAGGAGAAATTTTCAGGATTTACAAATTATGCAGATCCCCAGTGGAAGATGGTAGTTACGTTATGCTTGTTATGGACAGGTTGAGTTTAGTTAGTGACTCCATCTTCCCGATGGAGTTTGGGATATGTGTCGATAGGCAAGAAAGTGCACAAGTCGCGCCAAATGGCAAGCCCGCGCCAAATGGCAAGCCCTACAGCTTCTTAAGGTACCCAATGTTGCTTGGAAGTTCGGCTACTCCCGAACAGTTGCATAAATTCGAGGTTCAACAGATTCACTAGATGGCTTATGGAGTTCAAAAGTTGAACCAAACCATAACAACACTCGGCATTAAGCTTCTCTAGTTTTCTCAGCGAACTGATAGCAGGAGTCTCTCTTATAATAGTCGAATCCAAAACAAGTTTCTTCAATTCTCCTAATTCATTAATAGAAGGGTGAATTTGTTCTTGATGTTCACATTAAGGATGCGAATTTCTAAATTATGGAGAGCTGAGAAGTTGGGAGTACATTGTAAATCATCACACATAGTAAGGTCCAGAACTTTGAGCCACTTCGCCGTCTATAAGAATGAAAAGTATAATAGGAATTAGTGGTGAAGGAGTAATTAGTATTAGAAAATGGACATTGAGAAGTGTCATTCCGGCTTACCTTGACTAAGCTCCATTAATTCTAGTGTTCTGTAATTGCGCTTTGTGTCAATCCCAGTGTGACTAGTTTCTCTAGATGCAAGTTGGTTGCCTCGAAAGATGAAGGACATCCGGTCCACTGAAGCCATCTTAATTCAGGAGATAGTTTCTCAAAATCTCTGCTAAAATTCGCATCACTCACCTAGAGGAACCTTAAGCTCAGGAACTTCTCAAGTTGTTCATTTGTGTATGTCCGGTCCTTTTTGTCATCTCTTTCTTCTGAGCCTTTGTCAGGACAAATGGCCTGAATCCTTTCCTTTCCCCATAAGTGAAAGGGCAAAATCATTAGAAATTTCCGTGTCCGTTCCAATGAAAAATCCAGCAATGTCTAGAAAAATGTCTCGAACGAGGGCGCAGATGCTCCGGTGGCTATTTCAGTTTCTGCGCGGTCGCTGCTGGCCCTCTTTCTCTTCTTTGCGCGATGCATTCCGGTGCTTGCATTACTCTGGATCTGCCCTTTCTCAGTCATCTGCGTTCTTACTCATGAAAATCAATCGACTCATGGGCATTTGATAAGCAGATGCCATGTTGTTGACTTACTATAATGTAAACCATTGCCAACTCAAGGCGAGGTGGTTTGCATGAGTTCTTGCTTGCACGATCCAGATCTAAAGCGCAAAATGTTGGAGTTGTCTGCCATGGAATTACCATCTCATATCCATTAAGAACTAAAGAAAGTTGGACAGTGGTCTAAAATTTTCCTATGATTTTTTTATACACATTGTATCCAAACCTTTTGGCTCGATAATCTCACATATGAATGCGAATCACTGCTTCCATGTGTATCATATTGCAGGTATGGCCTCCAAGGTTACCAATTGAATTTGAAATCTGTTACATCCAAATCAAACGTTTAATCACTCAATCAATCCATCGATATTCATGAAATTCTATTAAAGATTTTGCAAATCTCTCTTTTGTCATTCTCCCAAATCTCTCTCTATGCAGTCCCAGTGTAAATGGATAAGTATTTTACTCATCTACGGTGTAAGACTAATTTTTCAAAGGTCTCGCCAGTATTCGGGATCTAATTTCAAAGTAAATTATCCATAAGAAATACATCAGCTGATTCTGCCTTTTCTTTCATACACATTGCACGTGAATCCACACTAATGTTCATATGTTGTTCATTCCACTCTAGCTGAAGTCTGATCTTGGGGTAGATGGGGATCTTAATGGAGTGAGCCACAAGGTCTATTTTCACGCTAATCTATATAGAGTAAAAGTTTCGATTGGTTTCTCTTAGATTTCGATTTAAGTCAATGAACCTCTACTTAAACCACGGTCGATAAGATCTTTGTTGTTAAAGATCAGTTTAGTGTTTGCCAGCAAGGGCGAATTTCAGTTTCTGCGGAGGACACCAAATAAAGAAGCTTGGTAGTAATGTCAATTTTCCTTAAATGGTAATACCTTTCATTGCACCCATGCTAGTTAAATTTTATTTATTTTTTTTTTAATGAAAAAGGGTAAAGTCAAATGCATAAATTGATGTTGAGAGC
Organism: Eucalyptus shirleyi; assembly: GCA_017140165.1. Classification (NCBI taxonomy): domain Eukaryota; kingdom Viridiplantae; phylum Streptophyta; class Magnoliopsida; order Myrtales; family Myrtaceae; genus Eucalyptus; species Eucalyptus shirleyi. Next base: position 1,908,179 of record CM029454.1, read on the forward strand.
CTACTATCCATGTTTGATAATAAATTAAACATGAAGTTACTTTCTGGAAGGCAGGGGAAAGAACCTAATATCCTAACACTTATTGGTCCCAAGATTAACAAGCCAGTCACTAATACGACTTCCTTCAGTAAAGTTACATTACACACTCTAAACTCAAAAAGAGAGCTTGACAGTTTTACAATACTTTAAGCAAACATGAATCATCATTATCGATCATAAGTCAACATTATATTATATTTAGTTATCATGGTGAATCTTTGTATAAGCAAAACTGTTAAAATCTGGCGAAAAGTGATTCAAATTACAGTCATCATCATCAGAAACTATTTCACGTGTGTTTTTTCTCTCATTATGTATAGCAAAAATAAAAAAATAAAAAATCCTGATAAGTAAAAAAAAAAAAAAAAATTGCAAAGAAAAAGCGTTTCGCGGTATCGGCATTTGAGTAATGAATTACTCTCCGTTCTCTGGATTTTGGCACTTGTTGCAAAATGCCCCATGACTTTTCAATTTTCACAGTGTTCAGTGAAGTCTTGAAATTGGTTGCAAAGGCCCCGCATGGAAACATTTCTTTTTTTTTTTTTTTCGGGAACAGAAATAAAAAAAAGTGTTTCTGTTAGGGGGAACGGTTTTTGAACAAAAGAATGTGTTTGGTAACGTTTGTTCCGGGAGTAAAAAATGAGTAAAAACACGTTTGGTAAATTTTTATTATTTTATTCTTTTTTTTGTTTCTTTTAATTTTTTAATATTTTAATTTTATTTTCCATTTTTTCCTTTCTTTTTTTTTTTTTTTTTTCGGCCGGTTCGGCCTCAGGTGACCGGCCGATGGGGGCGGCCTCGCCCGGCCACGGCGAGGCTCGCCGGCCCCCGGCGAGGTCGAGCCTTGTTGTGGTTGGGCGTGGCTCGGCCTCGCCTTGGCTGGGTGAGCTCGGGCTCGCCCAGATCTCGCCGGCGCGGGCGAGGCCGAGCCTTGCCGCCCTGCCGTTGGAGGCGAGCACCTGCGCCCCGAAGCCCGCAGCTCGACGCCGCCCTGAAGCCCGCAACTCGACACCGTCCCAATCCCGAAGCCTCTAGTGCCGTGCCGCCATCGCACCGTCCTCCGGAGCCCCTCGCCGGAACCCTAGCCGAAGATCTCCCCTCGAGCGAGGCCGAGCCTCGCCTTGGCTGGGCGAGCTCGGCCTCGCCGGGGGCCGGCGACGCTCTGGCGAGGTCTCAACGGCGTCACCCGCCCTCGACGGCCGGTCGCCGGTCATGGTCGAGGCCGGCAACCGGCCAAAGAAAAAAGAAGAAGAAAAGAGAAGAGAGAGAAGAAGAGAAGCGTTTCTTTTTGGCTTTGAAGAAGTGTTTCTTTTTTTCAGAAATAATTTTTTTGTGTTTCTTTTTTTTGCTCCAATTTTGTTCGGAAACAAAAAACAAAAAAAAAGTAAACGCAACCAAAGCAGCGTTTTCGTTTTTTTTGTTAGGAACAAAAAAAAGTACGAAGTGTTTTAAACGTTTTTTGGAACGTTTCCATGCACGCCCAAAGCCTCCCTAATGTTGGCTCGGGCCAATTTTCACAAGGGCCCTATACTTTTAATAATTTTACAAATTTAACCCATACTTTTAAAAATAATTAGTCAATGATAAATTTTGCATTTGATTTTGATTATGGTCTCCAAACTTTGTCCAAACTTTCAAAAGTGTATGTAATCAACCAAAAGATTTGTGCATCATTTCTAGAAATGACATCTTAGGGCTTGCAATATAGGGTTAGACATAAAAGCAAATTAAGAAATGCAAACAAAAGTCCTAACATTGCAAGACAATACAACCTGCAAAACTTGTTTATTAGCACAAATTAAAGTGACCACTGATTACTCGGTAAGTCAATCATTCTAATTGTTAAATAAAAGACATGATAGTTTAGCACTAACATCGATCTATAGGAACATGATACGAACATCATATGTTCATGCGGTATGATGATGTGTGTAGTTATATTATTAAAAAAAAAAAACCAAATTAATATAACTACTTCCTTTCATGAAGTTTTCGTGTGAGCAATATATTTATAAAATCAAAGGAAATGATTTTATAATTTCTATTGCCGATAAAAAGTGGAAGAGAAATATAAGGGAGAGATAGGGTAAATTCCCGTATATGCCAAAGTTTGGGGGTTAAAATGTAATTTACAAGTTATTATTCGACAAATTTACCCTCCCTCAAAGACCAACTTAGTCACGTGACAAGCACACGGTCAGTGCTCAAACTGAAAAATGATGGAAGTCACTCCTCTCCGACATCGAAACCGATATCAAATTTTAGGGGGGACATCGCAAAAATCGATAATTCAGGGGCAATTTGTAATAAATTCCATAACACGGGGTCAAAAGCGCAATTCACCCATATTCCAGCCACCTACTATCCACCGTTCAAAACCAAAAATCCAAAACCATCTAAACCGACTCCATAGACATTCCCATCTCTCTCTCTCTCCTTCTCTCTCTCTAAATGGGCTGCTGCGGCGACGACGACGACGACGACAACCGGGAGCCTCCACGCCGGACCCCCGATCTCTCTCTGCCGCCGTCCTCCTCCGCCGCCGCCGCCGCCGCCGCCGCCGCCGCTGCCGTCTCCTCCTCCACCTCCACCTCCGCCGCCGACGATTCCACCATCTCGCCGATGAACTCCCACTTCTCCGCCCTCGCCTGCCGCGACACCCTCCGGCTCATCTTCGAGAAGCTCCCCGTCCCGGACCTGGTCCGCGCGAGCTGCGTCTGCCGCATCTGGAGCTCCGTCGCCTCCGATCGCGACATGGTCACCCGAGCCTTCGCGGCCCCCTGGAGGTTGAAGGAGGTGGTCGGCGTCCCGAGCTCCGGTAGCTTCTGGAGGGATACCGGCATAGGGAAGTTCGCGATCTCGCACCGGATTAAGCGCGGCGATAGCGTCGCAAGCCTCGCCGTGAAGTACTCCGTTCAGGTAATGGAGTTTCTGTCCCCTGTGCTGTATTGATTGGGAGCAAAACTGTGAATTATGTCGGCGGCGAAATGATTTTCTCGCGTAGTATACTTTAAACGTTTGCAAATGACATGCTTTGGCGCTGCATTTTCGATGGAGATTAACTTTTGGCAGATTCTGAAGAACAAATGGACTGCTATTTCATTTAAAAGTTAGCTAAAGTGGTGTGTCCAGCTGCAGCATTTGAAACTTTACGAAGAAGGTTTCCTGGTAGTATCCTTCTGATGTTTTGGAAGTCATGTTGGTTTGCTCTGCGTGTAGTCATGGGCAGACAGGGTTAGAAACAGGTAGGTCCGTTTGAGTGATGATGATGTGGATGGAAGCTGGGAGCTTGATTGTGAATTTTCATGGAATTTCTGGTGGATTGGCTCTGCTGATGGCTTGGAATCCATTTGTTTTCCTCCTCCAGCATAGACTGTCTATTTGGTTACTTCCTTGGCGCTGAGAGGATGGGTGGGGATGGGTTAGGTGCTTTTCATAGTATGTGAAGTACTTTGTGATCCTGAGCTTGACTGCTAAAATGGCAAATCCCAACAAAAGGGGGAGTAAAATGGTGAGTTTGGTGAGTGAACCAACTATTTGGTGACTATGATCATTGAATGGTCAAGGACTTGTGGGTTGAGGAATGTTTTATAGCTAGTCACAATGTCAGGTCTTTGCAGAGCCTCTCTTCCTCGAAGAAGCATTCTGGCGTACCTCCACCATCATAACAGCCAAAGTTGGATAGCTCTCTTGATTGGTGCAAGATTGTCTAAGGACATAGTTTTGCAGAATTTTGAGTATGGCTCTCTTATACCTCCATTCGATAGGTTCTGGCCTCTTTGATAAAGGTTAGCTTGTGGAGTTTACTAGGAGAAGAAAAAGGTTGACAAGATGCTAGATGTTCTATATGTCATTTGATGATGTTCATACCTTCTTTGTGCAGGCTGGCAGTCAAATGACTTCAATGTAAATGACAGATTCATCCCATTGAGTGGGGTTAGTTATATGGACCATTTTACGCTGTTGTCTATATTGTACCAAATAGGTGGTAGGATGGATGCTCGATGGAATTTCCTACTGCAAATCTTGTAGATTTATTCCCATTGGAGAAAGCCAGACTAATTGGTATACGGATTTTGTAATTTTGGAGTGACTTCATCTTTTGGTGAAGCTTAAAAAAAGGAAAAGGAAACGGTTACACTCGGAAGTCATTGTCGTGCTTTCTTCTGGAGGTATGGAGGAAGGTTGGGACTTGAACACTTATGTTTTGTCTTAGGGAGCACAGGGCCCTCTTCATGTAAAACATTCTGAAATCTCTTCATGTGATAAAGTTTATTAAGGCTGCCAACCAAGAAGCATCTCCGGTCACTGATAGCAAAAAGATATGCTTGATTGACGACCATATATTGAGGATCTTAATCACAATCTCTTAGTTTCCAGAAAACATGAGGCTAAATGATGCTCAGATTTTGCAAGTCATCAGTATGAAACGATGGCGATGCACTTTTGTGATGGTCATGATAGTTCCTCTGACTTAATAATACTGACATAGAGATAGTAGATGATTCTGCAATGGTAGTATTGATCTTGAAATTGATGAATGTGAACCTCAAATTCTGAGACCAGAACTTAAATTGTTTGTGCAACTAGGAAATGAAAATGTCATTACATGCAAATTTTGCATAGTTATAGCCATAATGATCCCTGAAGAGTCAATAATGATATATCATGTGATCCATGATTGTCAAGTCAGAGCTCTCTGGCTTCAATGTTTTGATAACCGTTGGTAGGGACTTACTTTTAGAATGGCTTCCCTGAATTTTTTTTCTTCCCTGCTTCAAAGTTTCTTTCATGCGTGTCCTTTTTGTCCCTGTCTACACAGCATGGTACATGCTTAAAAGAATTGTTTTTGGTGCTGTCAGGTCATGGACATAAAGAGCCTAAACAACATGATGAGTGACCATGGTATATATTCGAGGGAGAGGTTGTTAATCCCCATAAGCAACCCTGACATTCTTATCGATTCCACATGCTACATAGAGCGAGATAACCATGCAAAGAGGGAAGTCGCCGTGCTTTATCCAGAAGGCGTCCGGGACATAGAGATAAGTTCGTTGCTAAAGAGGACAACCTCTAAACAAGGGAAGAAGAGAATACTCGACTCGCTTAGGAGGAGCGTGCAGGTTGATGATGGGACTGCTCAGTACTACTTGTCTATCTCTGATGGTGACCCAAGAGCTGCACTCTCGGAATTCTCCGAAGACCTTAGATGGGAGAGACAGGTGGGGTTGGCCTAAATGAAATGGTTAGGCAACATTATGGCTGCTTTAATAAGATGAAATGAATGGTGACGGCAGCTTGAAGCACGGGACTGGAATTGAAGATTGAATTGAACCTATTTCTCCATGTGTGTGAATCTTCAATTCCACCAAGTCGCATCTGTTTCTTTGCATTTTTGGGGCAACTCCAAGCGTCGATTAGCTTGTTTCCCCATCACTCTGGATAGAACCTTGTATGATGCATTTGTAATTTGCATTTCACAGTAAATATAGTGTCCAAAAGGAAAAGGGTGGTGGCTATTGAATGATTCTCTGATCAAGTGATCAACGTACATATATTTTTAGCTTTTTGCAAAGGAATGGAGCATATGATTTATTTATGCGTGGACTGACTAATATATTTACGGAGTAATTAGTGTGTGGATCGACTCGTGTTTTGACGAATGGTCCGAGGTGTTGATAAACTTTCAGCTTGGGCTTGTAGATGTAGCTATGGGTGGACCTCTTTTGAATTCGATGACTATTGTTGTTGAACAAATCTCTTGAAGCTCTGTAATTCGGGAGCATCACCACCGATCAGGATTGTTCTGTTGTCTTTTTTTTTTTCTTTTTGGTAAAAGGGATTGTTCTGTTGTTTCGTATTAGTAAGTTCAGAAATATTGTTAAGTAACAGTTTGTTAAAAAAAAAGATTGGCGACGTATTTGGCTTGTGACATTTTTGTGCCCAAACTTTCATAAAAAGAAAAAAAAAATACTGGGGTTTGTTTGATTGTTCCAAAATTATTATTCGTTTTAATAATTTATACATATTTAGTCGTACAAGTTGTCAACATGTTAAAGTTATTAATTCTTTTATGAAGTTACAGATCCTAATTCAAGCGATACACAAATGTTTCTTTTAAGTTATGAACTAGTTTTGATTCGACTAATACACAAATCTTAATTCATATCAAAGTTATTAATATGTTTTAAAATTTGATTGTATTTTTTTAAAATTTAAAACTCAATTATACATTTATAATAAATTTTCTTATTTGATTGCATTTTTTGAAAATTTTAATATTTGCAATACTTTTTTCTTTAATCTATTCGAAAGTTATAAAATTGTAATTTGGTTGCTGAGTTATTAATAGCTAATATCTCTAATTGAACATTGTTGTTAGCATTTACTTAGTATATAGAACCAATTAATAAGATAGATTAAAGCCAATTTTTAATCTATCATTAAATATGTTTTTGACCGAATCCATCATTAAATTTTTCTTTTGGTCGGAATCTATCATTATGTTTGACAGTAGTAAAATAACCGTTCCGAGGAAACTTATAATAATTCACCGGCCCAAAGAGTTTTCTCGGTCCATTTTCCAGTTCCGGGGTTCCGTTACTGCACCGCACGAGAACAAGCGAGAGGGAAAAAATTGGAAAAAGCTTGGAGAAGACGCTCTTGACTTTCGCGCGGTCGGTTAACACCAGCAAGCGCCTCCGAGCTCTCGCCGGCGATCGACTTTCGGGCTAACCGCTCCCTGGGTTCCGGCGCTTTTCCCGAGCGAGGGTCGTGGGAAGGTTTACGCAGATGGAGGAGCCGCTACTCCCGACGGAGGAAGAAGGTTTGCAGCCCTATACAGCTGCGTCGGGTCCGGAGAAGGACCCCGCGTTTTTCCTCGTCCGGATCGTATCCATCGACTACTACATGGCGCGCCCGATCCCGGGCGTCGATGTTTGTTACAGCAGCTTTCAAGGTACTGGCAATTCGGACGGTGGGGAATATGGGCAGTAGGGGAAACATTAAAATGAATGGAAAATACTCGTTTTTTAACTGTGCCCGTAACGGTTATGTATAGTCGCGGCGTGGGAACGTTGTTGGGTCTTGCTGTTTCATGGAGCTGCGGCTGAATTGGTGTCTTAGAATGGGTCTTGATATTGTCTTCTCCCAGAGGGGAAGCAGGAAAACAGATGGAAAAGACTCGTTTTTTTACTGTGCCCGCGACGGTTATAGGTAGCCGCGGTGTGGGAACGTTGTTGGGTCTCGCCGTTTGATGGAGCTGTGGCTGAATTGGTGTCTTAGAATGGGTCTTGACGTTGTCTTCTCCTAGGAACAGCGGTGCTTTTGAAGTTATTCTATGTTTTCATAGTAATAATTTGTATCTAACGTGTCTTTAGTAAAAAAGAATGAGACTGTGGGAATATGGGCATTAGGGGAAGCACGAAAACAGATGGAAAGACTCGTTTTTTTACTGTGCCCGTGATGGTAATAGGTAGTTGCCACGCAGTAATGTTGTTGGGTCTTGCTGCTTCCTGGAGCTGTGGCTGAATTGGAGTCTTAGAATGGGTCTTGATGTTGTCTTCTCCTAGGAACAGCGATGAAATTCACTTTTTTGTTGCTGATGCAAAGAGAAGAAGGTGCGCTTACAGGTTTCATGTGGCGTGGTCCCATGTCAATCTTTAAAATTCTGTGTGAGGATTTGACCTTTAACCTGCAAAAATAACAGTTACATTTACTATACAGTAGCTAGAAATTTAGCTACAAATATTTACTTTTGTATGTTCATAATCTTGTTCATGATTGATTGATGAAGGTGAAAAAGTGAATGAGGTTCCTGTAATAAGATTCTATGGTTCAACTCCTGCTGGTCAAAAAACTTGCTTACATGTGCATAAGGTGAGTGTAGTCCTTGTTTATTTGTAGTTTTTTAATTGTTCCAAGTGCTTGCTTTACCCCCCTTGAGCTGTGGAGCAATGAAAGTAACTTCCTTTCTGCTGATGAAGAATTTAAACCAGCATGGGTTTACAGACTTGAGTTGAGGTATATGCTGCAAGATAAAAGGCAATTTCAGGATGCAGAAAGTTTCTTCTCCTTTCTGCTTACGTGGCTCCAAGCAATCTATTGTGAAAAGTACGTGATGCTTGTCCATGGCATAGCTTATTACATTTTTTTTCGTACTGGTTCTAAATTATGTTTTTTTTTTTTTTTTCTTGTAGGCTTTACCCTATTTGTATGTACCATGTACAGATATTCCTATCCATCCAACTTCTGAAGGTACTTGTGCGTGTTACAGATGCATAGGCTGCTTTGTGCATATCCTGGTTTGAAGAAATTAATCAACGTTTCTCTCAGTTCACAATACCTCTAGCATGTAGCTTGTGTGTTTTCAGGGCGATATGTTCTTTTGGCAACATGGTTGTGGTTTTACTTGACCACTTTTTGTCAATGTCCTCGTAATATAATGTTGCTGTAGACTTTATCTCAATTTGATTGAATGATTCATGCTTTATGTCCCTTTTTAAACTAGTCTCTTACTGTTCTGCTACTAGCGTGGAATTAATTGGTCACTGTTGAATTGCACAGGGGATGCATTTACAAATGCTGTCTCTCTAGCCATGGAGAAAGCCTTGAAGGTATAATTTGTCATTCTTCGAAAATATTAAGTCTTGGCTTTAACTTATTGTGCGATTCACTTGCTAGTTTGTATCTGAAAGGATTGTTTTGTGAGTTACTGCAGCTCAAAGGCAATGCTGGCGTAAAACGGCAACACGTGCATGGTTGCAGCCTTGTACGAGCAAGGAGATTTTATGGTTATCATGCATCTGAAGAGCTGTTTGTCAAGATATACCTTTATCCATAAATGACAGCCAGTGTATCTATATTTTTCTGCCTGAATATTCCATAGCAACATCTTTGTGGCACCTTGACTGAAGGTTTAGCTATCATCCACATGATGTCTCACGTGCTGCCAAGCTTCTTTTGGTATTCTTTTTTCTCTATCAATAGTGCCTTATTGGAATTGGTCTTGCTTTGGAATACTAAAGCGTTTTCACCATTTTGCTCTAGATTTGGGACTTGTCATATTTGGCTTCTTCAATTGCATGCCTTCAAGTGTATTCATTGTTTCGATTTGGAGTGTGCATGCCTGATAACTAAATTTTTGTTTTATCATAAAAGGAAAGCATTTGCTATTCATATTTTATGTGGGGCATCCCAGAAATATAAGGGCGAAAATTTGGCAATTAAGTTTTGATTTATTGAGAGGCCTGAGAAAATTAGCATATATTTTGTTCTTGGACGGAGAGTAATATAAATGTATCAGTGGAAGTCCACTAGTCATTTAACGTGGCCATTGGAGTGTGTTCTGTTGAACATTTTCTGAGATGCAAGGAAGTTTTCTCGAAAGAAAACCTTGTAAATGGAGATATTAGTTTTGGGAAAAAAAAAGGCAAACTTCTGAATACCAGGCTTGATTTCAAGCAAAAATCACTTTACATACTCGAATTTTGAAATTCGCAAATTGCATCTTAGGCCCATACTGCATAGTCCAAAGACCAAATTGCCCTTCCTTCAACAAACTTTAGAAAAGATTATCCCAAAATCATTTCCAAATTCTAAACCCAAACCTAATCATCTCCACCAATCGCACCACTCAAAGGCTTCACAGCCACCAGTTGCCATCTTTGGCTGCGCTCTAGCTGTCTTAAACCTCTATTGCCAGTCTCTCTCTCTCTCTCTCCTCCCCTCCCCCTCCCCTCCCCCATCTCAATATTAACAACACTCTCGAATTGGTTGTTTTAAAAGTAGTGGATGAAAATTGGTATGTGCATGAAAGTTGGGATGGTATTTGGATTTGTTCCAAAAGGTTATCTTCTATGAGGAAGGTTTTCTTGTAAGAAAAGCTTGTAATAAATATATTAGTTTTGACAAAAAAATGTGTCATGCAATACAGGTGCCTATAGTCATCTTGTTTGTCTATTTCTTTTTTATTCATGGTCCAACATCATTTTCCAGGGAGGGGCAGTAATTGACAGAAGTTTGCGGCCGCATGAATCGCATATTCCCTATCTGCTTCAGTTTCTGGTATAATCTAGCGACATCAGTTTATCTTTCTATCTTATCCAAATTTGCCTTTCTCTGGTCCTATAGTGGGTTGGTTTGCAAGGATGGGTCATTAATGCCCTCATGCCCAGACTTGCTATCTTTCATATGTGTGTTTCTTGATGCACTTGAGGTTAATTAATGGCAGGTTGACTATAACTTATTTGGGATGGGTCTTCTTCATCTAATGAGAATAAGGTTTCGACATCCAATACCAGATATTTTTGCTCCGAAGATATGTAGTGATAATGATCAAGGAAGACAGGTGATGGCAAAGTCATATTGCATGTTTGCTTCTTTTAAGTCATATTTATCTTCTCTTATATGGCAGATGCCGTACAAGACCGTCTTTCTTTTTATGCTTCATATTGTATATGGTTTTCATAATATACAGGTACGTATGTTTGTGGATAGTGAATGATACTTGGAAGTTCCTCATCAGGTTGACTCGGGTAGGGATGCCCACCTGGAGACTCCTGTTTGGATATCATCTACGATCCCAGGAAGTTGGAGGTGGCAGCCTCTGGGTTAGCTTAGATGCTTCGTCTGGAGACGTGGCTAAACGTCAGAGCACATGTGAACTGGAGACGTGGCTAAACGTGAGATATCCAATGTTCTGGAGAATAAATAAATAAGAAAAAATGATTTGTTTAAAAAATTATTCTCAAGAATAAATAAATAACTTTTTTCTACTTTTTTATTTTTGTTCAAAATCTATTCTTTATTTCAAGAAATCGAAAAATTAACTGACATCACTTAATAAATTTACATTCTTTTTTTATTTTCGAGAATAAAAAAATAAAAATTTTGAGAATTAGAAGCATTACCAAACATGTCATAAATAAAGCTTTACTTCAGTCTCTTGCCCTAAACGAGACGCACAATCTTACAGAGGATGGCGCTTCTTTTTACGAGGCACTTCTTTTTAACCCTCTGACCAAGACCACCATAACAAACCTTCCTCCCCCGAAATAGGCAAGACTACCCGCTGTGATATTTTTGTTAGTTCTCTTTGTAATTGGAGCCCATCGCCACACCAATCCCGGTGGAGATTAACTTTTTTACGGGATACCATCTTTAAGAGGTACGGAATTATCTCCTGTACTTAGCAATTTTTCCATTTGTAAGGTGTTGATATTGGAAATTACTTCTTCTATTATTGCCTTAGAAGATGAGCCGGATGAGCTTGGGATACAGGCGATCCTGCCGTGACTGCTCATCTTTGACCAGAAAATTAACTTCTTTACTTAATGAACCCTCCTCACTTTTTGCTAGTTCTCTTTGCAACGGGATCAGGTGGCTGCGCAATCCCATAGAAAATAGGTCGAAATTGTTTTTGCATCTTGACGTGCATGGGAACAAAAGGATCTTGATTAGTAGCTTCATTCAAGACCCGCGTTATCCCATCCTCGAGGAAGGACTACTGGACGCACAACTCATAACTTTCCCCAATAATTTGAAATTATGGCATAGCACTTCTATTATTTGCCAATGCAGAATTTCTACCACATGGATGCACAACAAAAAATAAACAAAAAATAAAGAAAAGAAAAGGGCGGAAGACGCATACACTCTCCGAAGAAAAACAAATAAGTCGGGTGAAATAGGTGTCGACATACATATTCAGAACGCAAAGTCATATACCTTTCTTCGACAAGTTTCCGCAAAAAAATCTATCAAAGAAATCATATGTTGTGCTGCCACGGAGAGTTTTCTGAGTTCCTATACCACTACTCTATGGTCTAGATGCATTTTCATCAAAATTCACGTCAACAATGTTGCATTACATCATATGTCTCCAATGTGAAACTTCCTTCCCATAACACCACCACACAAGCGCCTCAATACACCCAAATCGCCAGATGGAGAAAACTCTACTCTGTCAACATTAATTCCAAGAAGCAAAAATATCTTAGAAGAAAACAAACTACCCATGCCTACACTAGAAAACTGTAAGGGCATGTTTGGTGTACAAGAACGAAGCAACTGAAATGACGTAAAAGAGATCAGGATGAAGAATGAGAGGAATCACGATATGAATTAAATCTAAAATTACCGACTCTGATGGCACATTGAAATAAAAATGTAAAACAGAAAACTCCATCCTCCTAAATATTGCCTATCTAGTGGTAATTACCTGTTATGAATTATTTCCTCATAACGTTCAGGTTCCTATCTACTTAAATCGTAAATTTATTGTCTTTCTATGTCCTCATAGAGCGACACTTCTAATCAATTGCATGCTTTGTTCAACTGAACGACAAGATGATAAGCTAAGCATGAAAAGGCTAGTCACAAAAAGAAGACACTTTCAATTTCAAAGAGAAATTATTGATTTAGCTTCGTCATCCGTTTCACATGTTTAGAGTTTTATCCACTCGCTGAGTAATCCTATGTCATCAGGGCCGAAAAAATTATTATTATTTTCCTTCATGAAGTACGTACTTCATATGCAAAACACAAAGAAATACATACTTCATATGTAAACCATCGAGCCCAAAAATTTATATAAGAAAAATTCGTTTTGCAACATGTGAGCCGAGATGCCTGCCTCATTCGATGAGTAAGAAAGCATCGCATAGACCAAAACAAATTGTTAAATTGGTATAATGTCAAAAGTATGTCTTATACACATAATGACAATAGTAGAAAATGTTAGTATTGTTTTCTCATTTTTTTGGGCTGATAGTAGTAAAACTAGAAACGATCATGTGCGATACTCCGACTCCACTAGTGTTCACTGTTCTTGTCGTGTGAGATTTCAATTCATTCGGATTTGGTCTCACATGTGGATTTCATAGTTGTTTTCACAACAGTATAAGAGCATGATTATGCATCCCAACCTCTCTTCAATTGCTGAGTACAGGAATGAATCGATCAGAGTATTTCTAGAAATGTTCAGTTTGCCAATCAAGTAGTTTTCAATGATTGAACCGAAAACTATGTTATCATACAACTAAAGTTTCAGTGATTGAATTGCCTAATAATCATCCTCTCCATACACCATCGTGTCAATTTGTGGATTCTTGAACTCGGAAGGAGAAAATTTGGCAAAACTAATGAGAATGAATCGATCCATTTTCACTTCTGCTCTTCACCGTCTTGTTCGAGAATCTGGCGATCTCGCTAAACCTCTCACTTCTCATCCCATCTTTGCATCGAACCATTTTCTTTCACGTTGCTCCCACGGTTGCCCATCCACTGCTGGAGTGAGTGATTCAATGGGTCAATCTGAACTTGTGACCTTTGTGGTGAACAAATGCAGAAATGGCGGATTGGTGGAAGCTGACAATGCTTTATTCTTCTTGGAGAGGACGATTCGAGTGAACCCTCTTGACTTTACCTCCCTGTTTCGCCCAACTCTTCGCGGTTGGGGCCAAGATGAAGCATTACCCGTCACCATTGACATGATCGAGTGGATGGGTTCGAAAGGAACCACTCCCAACGGTTCTACTCGCAACATTTTGATGAATTACCTCTGCCAATTGAAAAGATCCGATCTCGGGTCCTCAGTTTTGTGTAAAATGGTCAAACATGGACTTGAACCCACAACTACGAGCTTATAACACTTTGATCAATGGGCTCGTTGGAGAGGGTAGAATCGCCAAAGCCATGAGCTTGGTGGATGAAATGTTGGCCAGACAATCGAGGTAGATATAACCACGTGCCAAGCCATGATGAGGGATTGAGCAGAACCGGCAATACTGGAAAAGCCGTTCGATTGCTGAAGAATTTGGAAGACACAGGCTGAGAGCTAGATGTGACCATGTACACCACGATCATCGGCGGTTATTGCAGGGAGTATCAACCATTTATCGGTATAAACCCCTGCAAAGAATAAAAATGAACATTTCCTTGGGAATTGGAAGACCGGACTTTGTGATGCTGCTGCTGATACGAGAGCAAGGAAATTGAACTTGTGCAAGCTTATACTACTCAATAAATGAAGGGGACTTGGAAATTAGCACTTTGGCATTATATCAAATATTTCATGAATTAGATATCATACCAGTTAAATCACAGATGTGGTGGCATCGGAGTCCCCATGAGAGGGTCCCGGTAGCAGTGTTAGCTGCAATTTTGTTGTCAACTCAGTTGAGGCAATCTTCTTCTTCAGCTTCCCCTTCTCCTTCTTCATTCCTCGGCGAGATTATGTTCCCTTCTCTTGGTTGTCCTTCGAGGCAAGTCATTAAGAAGTTTTGGACGACCCCAAGGTGTGTCTCTTATAGTTTGAACCGCATCATCAAATGTAAACCCTGTATTTGGGTCTCACACTCATTGGCTTTTCCAATTAGCTGTTGTCACATGAGATTTTGAAAATAATTATAATTCTACTACCTACATATGTACTTCGTGATAGATTCAGGAAAAGAATGAATGATAAATTCAGGTTGTTTATGGTATTTCATCAAAAGTTACGAACACTAACAAATTCAACCTTAGAAGACTTATAACTAGTCTCCACTCGGGCACTTGCTAAAGATGGTCAGAAAATGAGGGCGATGCATGTGTTACACAAGATGGTTGAGAGTAAAAATGTTTCACACTTTCCAATCATCTCGAAGAGAGATAAAGGCGCGGCTGCATGGATCCTTAGTTCTGTCTATTTTTAGATGTATTTGGAATGAAGAACCTAAAATTAGCTGAAAGTGGTAAGCATAGACTTGAGAGTCCATCAATATAAACAATGTTATTTTGACCTAGTCCAGGTTCTGGCAATCTACGAGTGACCTCTTCAATGAATCTCATCTATCAACACCAAAATCTGGGGACATTAGTTTTGCCACACATTCCAGGGGTCTCTCATTAATTCGCACTTGGATCGCAATCAACATAATTCATTATCAACCAAAGAAATAGAAAACGACGGACTTAAGAGAAGAGAAGTCAGCAATTAGCACCATCATCCTTGTTTGTGTTTATGAACAGAATGGATGCTGAAAAGGCAAAGTGCCCAAACTACAGAACAGAAAGGCGTACTTGTTACTTGGTTATTTTGCAATATCCAATTAGCGAACTCAGCAATACGGAATTGTTTGCTAGGAGGCTATATGTAAGTTTACAAATTTAATGCTGCATACATGAGATTTAAGCTCGTCATATCAGAGACCTTTATCACAACATTCAAAAGATATTATGAACTGATAGAAAAAGAGGAGACTGTCATCATAAATCCTAATTCACGGATTTCTGGTGAAATTCCACAGCTCACATAGTATAAGCACACAAGCTGCTCTATTATGGTACAACTGTTAGTACATACCTCCATTTGCAAAGCCTCATTGGGTTTGAAAGTGATATCATTAGAACGAGACCGCATCAAACAACACCGCATCAGGGTAACATGCAGAAAAATCAGCACGTACATATTCGATTAACAGAGAGGTAGAACCTAACAAGCACACAACACATTCAATTAAATATAAGTACACAAGTCGCTCTTTCACAGTTATGGTAGGACTGGTAGTGCATACCTCTAACTGCAAAGCCTGACCGAGTTTGGGAATGATACCATTAGAGCGTGCATCTGGTTAACATGTAGAAAAATCAGCATGTATGTATTTTCTCAATAGAGGTAGAACCTAATAAGCATACAAAAACTAGATTAAACTGAAAAATAATACATTCACAATCATTCGGTTTTGTGCTGATGAAACCATATTAAGTGCTTTGATCTTCACAGGCATAAAAAACTTCCTTAGGAAACTCTAGTCGGCCCGTGAGCCTGTTCAAGGTAGCACAAAAGCTAGCCTTCAGCTGTTGCTGATGACACCTAAGCAAAATCCCTCTTCTTCATTTGATCGTTCTTTGGTATGGACTATGAATTGCCTCAGCCAAGTCAGCCAGACCCAGATCAATCATTTGATAAAACGATTCCACGACAACATCAAGATCAAATGGGATGCAAAATAATAAGCAAAATCTTAAGTTCCTCGCCTAGCTTGTTTTACAGAACAGACAAAAAAATTGTCCCAATTATGCAAAAGGTCATCTATACAGCTCTTTGAATTGAAGTCCAAAAGTAAGCGTTGATCATTACATAGACCAACCGGACCTGTCACAAAAGTAGCACCAATTTATCTCGCTTGATAATCTTTCAACAGTCTCACAATTGTTTATGGAAAGCCAGCCTACAATCATAGATGAAAAAGGCTAGCCAAAACTAATTTTTACTTTTTTAAATCACGCTCCAAAAAAAAATTGAACCTTGATTTTTATTTTAGCTCAGTTTCTCTTCCTTACTACGAATTCATGCTCCAATGAACAATGGAAAAGCTTTCCCATCATCACGAAAAATCGAGAGCTGTTTGTCCTAAACAGGATATCTATCAATAGTCAAATTTGACACATAAAATTGCTCACAAAAGGAGTTCAAAATGGCGAATGATTTTTTACAGGAGAATACTTGTTTGAGATATAGAGAAAAAAGGGATCTGGCGCGCAGTTTATAAATTGAGTTGCAGAAGATCAACCTCTTGATGAAAAATTCTCATCTTGGGTTTACCAAGAGGGAAACTGTAAATCACTAAATAATTCTTGTTTACCTATGTCGTTAATTTTCATTTGTTGCCTCACAAGCCGCCAATCTATCTGCAAAAGTTGCCGATTGAAGATTAGCTGAAAAAACATTGCCGTGATGCAATCAACAGCAAATATATTTAGGCAAATCCAGATCAAATAGATACCGAGCATCGAGCAAATAATTCTTAAAAGATATATCTGTTAGAAAAGTATTACACTTTTCGCTCATGCTAGTTGTTAAAGGATGAAGAATCTTACCAGATGACCAACGCCTTCTAACGTATGAAGAACCACAATCGGATCTAAATTTTGATCTTGGCTGAAGCATCATGTTAGGTTCTAGGGCCGACTTCCCCACTCTTGCAATTATGTAAGACTGGGAATTGAGTCTCTACACCGCGTAGATTATGACAACCATTGATATTCAATTCTTTCAAGTTCCAAAAGCATCATAGGTCAGGTAATCTTTTGATGAAACCACAATTACAGACATTGAACATCTCTAACAACTCCACCTTATCAAGACCTTGTATTTCGACTAGATTGTCGCAATAGCAAGTATTTAATCGCTTCAAGCCCTCGTAATTTCGAATGGATTGGCCTTCTAATGGATTTGCAGCTATATGTACGATTTGTCTCCAAGAACTCCAATTTATGTTGGCCGTAAATTTCAACTAGATTATTGCAATCCTCAATGTCCAATCCTTTCAGAAGATTCGATTGTGAGAGGTCCATTCTTTCAATGGAATTATAGTGTTTTATTGACAACTCTTCCAAGTACTTGAATCTGTCAAGCTCAAGCAATATCAACTTAGGACGGGAGTCAACACAAAGTTTCAAGAGTCTTGAGGTAAGCTTTGGGAAGTACTTAAGTTGATCGTATCCATAAAAATGAAGTTCTTCTAGGTGGAACAGGTAAGAAAGCTTTGGCAACCTGGGAATCGGGGAATTGACCTGAAGATACGTTAAGCCGGAAGAAAGCTCTAGCAATGATCGAGCTCTCGACAGCCCTCTTGGTCAAGGCATTAGAGAGAAGAAAGACTCCAGATGCTTTCTGGCGGGTCAAATATCAATGTGCCAGTGATATGGAGAATCACGAGCGAAGACAAGTCATCGATTTCTCTTGGAATTCCCCCTTTTAGACTATCACAAGATTCAAGAAATAGCCCGTTGGTGGTTTGTTCAACCATCCAATAGCAATGGGTAACTATTCAAGGTCAAAAATCCTTAATTCTTTGCAAATTCGGTAAATCCCCAATTGAGGTAGGAATTTCTTTTAGTGAACAACACCCGCCAATGTCAAGGTATCTGAGAGAAGAAAGATTCCCAATTGAGCTAGGGATTTCTTTCAATGACTTGCAAGCCTCTAGTCCAAGTACTCAGAGAAGAAAGATTCCCAATTGAGTTAGGGATTTCTCTCAATGACACACAACCCTTTAGCGTAAGTTCATTGAGAGAAGAAAGATCGCCAATTGAGCTAGGGATTTCTGTCAATAACTCGCAACTCTCCAGATCAAGTACTCTGAGAGAAGAAAGATTCCCAATTGAGTTAGGGATTTCTCTCAATGACACACAACCCTTTAGCTTAAGTTTATAGAGAGAAGAAAGATTGCCCATTGAGCTAGGGATTTCTGTCAATAACTCGCAACTCTCCAGATCAAGTATGTTGAGAGAAGAAAGATTCCCAATCGAGTTAGGGATTTCTCTCAATGACACACAACCCTTTAGCTTAAGTTGATAGAGAGAAGAAAGATCGCCAATTGAGCTAGGGATTTCTGTTAATAACTCGCAACTCTCCAGATCAACTACCAGACGAAATATTTTGAGAGACGAAAGATTCCCAATTGAGTTAGGGATTTCTCTCAATGACACACAACCCTTTAGCTTAAGTTGTTCGAGAGAAGAAAGATTGCCAATTGAGCTAGGGATTTCTGTCAATAACTCGCAACTCTCCAGATCAAGTACTCTGAGAGAAGAAAGATTCCCAATTGAGTTAGGGATTTCTCTCAATGACACACAACCCTTTAGCTTAAGTTTATAGAGAGAAGAAAGATTGCCCATTGAGCTAGGGATTTGTCAATAACTCGCAACTCTCCAGATCAAGTATGTTGAGAGAAGAAAGATTCCCAATCGAGTTAGGGATTTCTCTCAATGACACACAACCCTTTAGCTTAAGTTGATAGAGAGAAGAAAGATCGCCAATTGAGCTAGGGATTTCTGTCAATAACTCGCAACTCTCCAGATCAAGTATTTTGAGAGAAGAAAGATTCCCAATCGAGTTAGGGATTTCTCTCAATGACACACAACCCTTTAGCTTAAGTTGATCGAGAGAAGAAAGATCGCCAATTGAGCTAGGGATTTCTGTCAATAACTCGCAACTCTTCAGATCAAGTATTTTGAGAGAAGAAAGATTCCCAATCGAGTTAGGGATTTCTCTCAATGACACACAACCCTTTAGCTTAAGTTGATCGAGAGAAGAAAGATCGCCAATTGAGCTAGGGATTTCTGTTAATAACTCGCAACTCTCCAGATCAAGTATTTTGAGAGAAGAAAGATTCCCAATCGAGTTAGGGATTTCTCTCAATGACACACAACCCTTTAGCTGAAGTTGATCGAGAGAAGAAAGATTGCCAATCGAGTTAGGGACTTCTGTCAATAACTTGCAACCCTGTAGATCAAATTGTTTGAGAGAAGAAAGATTCCCAATTGAGCTAGGGATTTCTATTAATGAGGAGCAAAACCCTAGCTGAAGTTGTTCGAGAGAAGAAAGATCCCCAATTGAGCTAGGGATTTCTATCAATAACTTGCATCTTGTTAGATCAAGTGTTTTGAGAGAAGAAATATTTCCAATTGAGATAGAGATTTTTGTCAATGACTTGCAACCCTGCAGATCAAGTTTTTCGAGAGAAGATAGATTCTCAATTGAGCTAGGAAATTCTATCAATGACTTGCAATTTTGTAGATCAAGTTGTTTGAGGGAAGAAAGTTTCCCAATTGAGCTAGGAATTTCTATCAATGACGAGCAATACCCTAGCTCAAGTTGTTTGAGGGAAGAAAGTTTCCCAATTGAGCTAGGAATTTCTGTCAATGACGAGCAAAACCCTAGCTTAAGTTGTTCGAGAGAAAAAAGATTCCCAATTGAGATAGGGATTTTTGTCAATGACTTGCAACCCTGTAGTTCAAGTTGTTTGAGAGAAGAAAGATTCCCAATTGAGTTAGGAATTTCTCTCAATGACGAGCAATACCCTAGCCTAAGGTGGTTGAGAGAAGAAAGATCCCCAATTGTGTTAGGGATCTCTGTCATTGACTCGCAGCTCAATAAATCGAAATGTTCGAGAGAAGAAAGATTCACAATTGAGTTAGGGATTTCTGTCAATGACTTGCAACCTAATAAATCAAAATGTTCAAGAGAAGAAAGATTCCCAATTGAGTTAGGGATTTCCGTCAATGACTTGCAATTCCTTAGATTAAGATTTTCAAGAGAAGAAAGATTCCCAATTGAGTTAGGGATTTTTGTCAATGACTCACAACTTTCTAGTATAAGTTTATTGAGAGAAGAAAGACTCCCAATTGAGCTAGGGATTTCTGTCAATGACTTACAATCCCATAGATCAAATTGTTTGAGAGAAGAAAGATTTCCAATTGAGTTAGGGATTTCTGTCAATGATGAGCAAAACTTTAGGTCAAGTTGTTTGAGAGAAGAAAGATTTCCAATTGAGTTGGGAATTTTTGTCAATGATGAGCAAGACCCTAGCTGAAGTTGTTCGAGAGAAGAAAGATCCCCAATTGAGCTAGGGATTTCTGTCAATGACGAGCAAGAGTCTAGCTGAAGTTGTTTGAGAGAAGAAAGATCCCCAATTGAGCTAGGGATTTCTGTCAATAACGAGCAACACTTTAGATTAAGTTGTTTAAGAGAAGAAAGACCCCCAATTGAGCTAGGGATTTTCAAAAATTTGTTACACCCTAGATCAAGTTGTTCGAGAGAAGAAAGATTTCCAATTGAGTTAGGGATTTCTGTCAATGATGTCCAATCCCATTGAAGTCGTTTGAGAGATGAAAGATTCCCAATCGAATGAGGCATTTTCCTCAATGATGAACAAAGAAAGAGGTTAAGGTATTGGAGAGATGAAAGATTCCCAATTTCAAGAGGGATTTCAACTAATGAATGACACCAGCTGATATCCAATTCCTCTAGCTTCCTCAAAGAATAGACTGACATAGGAATTTTTTTAATGCCCATAGAACTTAAAAGGAGTTTTTTTAGATTTTGCAATTGCCCCACTTCCTCTGGTAGCTCTTTCAGATTACAACAT
Source organism: Eucalyptus shirleyi (assembly GCA_017140165.1). Lineage (NCBI taxonomy): Eukaryota > Viridiplantae > Streptophyta > Magnoliopsida > Myrtales > Myrtaceae > Eucalyptus > Eucalyptus shirleyi. Next base: position 1,929,136 of record CM029454.1, read on the forward strand.
TCACGCAAGTCCAAGGAAATGAGGCTTTTGAGCTTGCCAATAGAAGGGTTGACTTGCTTGAGTTTGTCACAACTGGACAAGATGAGAATCTCCAACTCCGTGAAAGCCGAGAGATTAGGAGTATAACTTAACTCCCGATTATATGAAAGGTTGAGAACTTTTAGCTGCTTTGCCACCTGTACAAAAGAGAAAAAGCTATCAAAAAGGAGTTTAATCGATAAAACAAAACAAAGCAAAGATCATAGAAGATGTATTTTTTTCCATCTTACCATGATCGAACTCCATCCTCCCCAATCATCTGTAAGATTGTTTTGTGACAATTCCAGCACCACTAATTTAGATAGATGCAAATTGATTGCTGAAGAAAATATATCGGGTTCAATGTATAACCATCGAAGCCATCTTAATTCAAGAGACAATTCATGAAAGTCTCCACTTATCGTCCAGCAAAATGAAAGGAACCTTGAGCTTGGTAAGTTTTTAGACAATTCACTTGTGCATGTAGAGGAACAACCATGGCGCCAATAATTGAAGCTACTCCCGGAACGCTGCATATCAAATCAATCAATTGAGTGTCTGAATTGACTTCTAATTTTTTACTTTTGCTTTTCTAAACCCCATATTTTCACAATTTGTCATCTTTTTACCCCCTCGCCAAACATAAATGTTGACAAGTACACGCACACATATAGTATTTTGATAAAATATTTTAAAATTCAAACAGCATTTTAAATAAAAAGAACACTTTTTCTAGCTTTAAAAAATTCAAGACGAAACACCTTAATTCTCACCTCTCGCTTTTTTGGAATTTTGTAGTGCATGTACTTTGATTTTTATTAAAGTGGAAATACATGAAACCTTTTAAAACATACGAATATTAAAGAGTACCCATGGGTCACTTGTTAAGTAGCTAAGTAAGCACTTGATTTTCAATTTGTTAACTATTGTTATTAAGGCTGCGCATGATAAAATTTATATTTCTTTATTTCTCTGTTTTTCTGTTCCACGAAACAGGTTTGGAACAGAAATCCATTTGGTAACGCAATTTGATTTTTCTATTTCTAGAACAAATTTCTATTTTGGAAATTGATTTGAAAAATAAATCAATTTCTGTTTCAGAAATTTTGTCATGTACACCCTAAGTGTTTAATCATTCTTTAGCAATACACCTTTAGCATTAAAATAATATTTTAGATTTTGACGGAAATTGGAAGAGAGCTGGCTTTAGACCAACTAAAAATGAACTAATTAACTTCCTTACATGGTGTTATAGTTAGATTAAGGTCTTAACATGTCAAACAGTAGGTTTGTCGATGCTGGGCAACATCTTTTGGCAAACTTTGCCACACGAAACTTTCTGGAAAAATCTTCTTATGTTACCTAAACAAAAAAGTGTAGATACGTATGTTCATTTCCCAAGACTGGCACCATTTCTTTTCGCATCTTATAAGTCAAAAGTACCGCTTGAACTTTGTTGCTAAAGGAGATCATTTAATTGGAAGAAGATAGTGACAAAATCCCAGACGGCTTGATTGACATTAACAACAATACTTTACGATTTTTCCCCCGAAAGCTTAGCTGATCAATGACAGTATTGGATAATGTTCAAGTATCGAAATTTCAAATCTTAAACTTTCTATTGGATTAGCATCTCGAGATTGACCACAAATAAATCAAACCGCGATTCAATCTGCACATTGACATGGCGTAAATGTTCAGAGGAACAGATTGAGATGCCCATTACAGAGATCGCAAGTAGCCAAAGCTACTGGTCAATGGCTGAGCCTCCAACAAGACTCGGTCGCTTGAACAACATAGCGATCCGATTCTAGATCAAAGCGGGCACATAGTCACACTCGGTTGGGCGTGCGATTCTGGATCACGGCGGGCACCTGGCCTCACTCAGTTAGGCACTAAGGAGACATGTCTAGTGAGTTATTTGTTTCTTTGCAATTTATTCTATGGTCAAGTTCTTTAGGATTTACCAAAAGCAATATTAAGTGTGGTGAAGGAATGCGCTTCTGTGTATTATGATATGAGTTTGATTCCTTACACTATTAAGTGGAAAATAATTTCCTATTTGAACTGTCTAGTCGGACTTAATTAAGCTGGTGTTCCACCTGGCAATGAGAGTTGATGGAGTATTTCACCATTATGGAACTTATATAGCCGTTAGTACCCACTTTTGTCAAATGCGTTTTCTAGAGATATGTTGATGTAAATTATTGAGATTCGTTTTTAGCATGGGCATGCTTCTTAAGAGGTGAACTAGAAATTAGAAATTAGTACTCATCTGTGAACATGCACTTCTAGAGCAAAGTAATTTCAAGCCAATAGTGCCCCTCACTCCACCTATTCAAGAAAGTGCATTTGTAACACGTAAAAGCAAAATTCAACCTAGAAATGGTATTATTTTTGTAAATGGACTTTGCTTAATGTCCACAATGCCCTATACACATGCTACGTGCGTGTTATGTTAACATTATGCTTATTTTTATGTTAACTTTGTAACTAAACTCTTAAAAATAAGAAGAGAATGATAATAAAAATTAGGTATTGTATGACATGTTGATAAAGAGAATATTATATAACCGTTGAAGGTGGGAGATGTGATGGTTAGAGAAGGATTACTCTACCAAAGTGAGACTTCATTCCTCTGCCATACTTTTTATTAGTAGGAGAATCCTTAAATATTAGTAAAATTGGAAGGGGCCTAAAGGGACACCAATCTCATTTCTATAATTATAGTATCACATTATATTAGACATGGACTAGACAAGACCCGTGCTATGCACACCATTTATGTTGGATTGAGCAGGTGACACCAATTGATGTTTCGAATGATGAGCAATTCCCTCTTAAAAGATAAGCAAAGCACATGTTTATATATATATATATATATATATATATATATATATATATATATATATATATATATGTTTAGACAGTAGGCAATTGCGATTAATGATGGTGGTTTCCCCTTTTAAGAGCTAAATGATGAAAATAGCCATGGATTTATTTAAATAAATACGATTTATAATGAACTTGATTTTGAGATAATTTAGGTTGAGAGAATAATAGAGAAATCTCTTCCTTGAAAAGAATAGTATAGGATTAGGTGTCATAGGATGCATGTGGCAAGTTACATGTGAATGGCCAAGAAACAGAATGGTCGACACGAGGCATTGGTATAAAAGGGGTATTCAGAGGCAAGATCAGACACGCACGGCACAACAAAGTTCATCTTTTACTTTCCTTGTAATTTTCCTTTGATCGCACTTCCGTTTCATGTGATTTCATTTAATATCTTTTTAAATTCCTTATAATTTGATTTTTAACGCATTTAACTTTTTCTTGTGCACTCCATCCAAGAGAAGTGTGTCCATTGTCATTGGGAAAAAAAAAAGGAATGTCTTTCGAATGCGGTTTACCACCTGAGTTTTTACTATAACGAGAGATTTTTTTTTTTTTTTCCTTGTTGAATTACTATAGTGAAAGATTAAGAATTGCCAACTTATATATTATAACCGTCTTTCCAAAGAACGTGATTTGTCCATCAATGTGCTTTTCCAATAGACATAAGGATATTATAGTTATATCTTCATGATAAATTTATTCGTGTCAATTTTGTGCATATGCATGGTATGGTCTCACCACTAGTTGATCCATATTTTACAACACTCGACACCTTTCTTCTTTCACATGAACTTTTGTGACAACGGTATCTACTCCAAATTGAAAGCATTATCTTGTTTTTTTTTTTTTTTTTTTTTTGGTTTTTTTGGAGCGCTATTTATAGGCCGAGTGAAAAGATACAATAGGGCAGGAGATACAAGTAAACATTAAAAAAAAAAAAAAATTATCGACTGATCAACATAACTTGAGAGTGCATTTTTTTCCGTTAGTTTCTTGGAAATATTATGAATAAACTGAACTGCCAAAAGACAAATTTGTTTTGTGAAATATGAACTTCCACAAACACTATCAAACCAAAGAATTCTTTTTTCCCTTTTTTTGGTGGGGTTTAATTTTATGGTTTTGACTCGTTTGTCATTATCTGTACTTTATAATGGTATGAGTGAACTAATTCAAATTAAATCGAGAAAATAAAGCTTTTTCCTTTCCCAACATCTCTTGGTTAATTGCAAAGGTTAATTCCCCACCACTAATTAGTCATGAACCTACTACGCTTCTCTAAATGGAAAATATAAAATAATGAAACTTCGACAATCTAAGTAAAAATTAAACTTACTTTCAAAATTGGCAGCATGCTGAAAATATTATTTAGTAAAGAAAAAGGTATCGATATAATAACATGACATTTCCTCTAAATTGTCGAGTTTATTGACGGTTTTCGGCACAAAAGGGCATTGTACCAAAAAATATAAATAATATAAAACAAGTTGAAGAGGAAAGAAATGTTTATTAAGAAAAGTGAAGAAAGGAAAATAAGAAAATCCACTCTTTATCAAACATTGATTTCCTAATCCATGAGATGAACAAGGTCAAAAACATTGTAAGGATTTTCCCTATAAGATTCTTAAGGTGATTTTTGCCATCATAGCTATTAAGACACAAGAAGAATGAAAAGAGATAGATATACCTCGTAGAGGGAGGGATATCTTCAAAATCAAAATGGAAAAAAAAAAAGTGTATCAAACATTGATTTCCTAATTCATAGGAGCATCACAATGCATTCGACCGTACTAGAAAGCAAGCACCTGTGATAAGTGCGAAATTTTTCTTTAGCGTAGCTGATTTGGTTAATAATTAGTTATTATAATCAGCTTATGTTGTACATTACCTTTTTGAACGAAAATTTAAAACATCTTCATTTATCTGATCTATGATGTATATGCTTCATCTTAATTAAATTATTGTAATCTTTTAGATTATCAATAGTTTCAAGTAGATATAAAAAAAATTACATGCTTTTAGTGAACGAGATTTTCAGTATAGAATCGTAGTTAAATAATCTTAAATTGATTGCAAAATTAAGTTTTTGAAGATGTAATTTATATCAATGAATTTGGATCAAATAATGTAACTTTTTCATCCTTGGGACACTTATAATCCAATTATTATCACAATTTATCTAAGGGGGACATAAATGGGTGTATGAATAGATTTTTTCCTAAAGAGTAGGGGTATCTGGTTTTACTAGATAAAAGACTAAAATGGATCACATTAAATTTATGGAGTTATGTGAGAGAGAGAGAGAGAGAGAGAGAGAGAGAGAGAGAGAGAGAGCCATATGTTACCTCCATTTGCATTTGCATATCAAGAGAAGGGTTCAGACATCCCAACATTTGCATATTAAGCCATGGCTTCAGAAATCTCTCAGGTGGTTGTCTTTGGCAAAAGATGCTCCTTCCAAGATCTCTCAATTGGTCATGCATCCTAAACTCACCATAATCTCCAATTTTTATTAAGCACCTCAGCTTCAACTCTTCAATTCCAAGATATGGAAAAAGCTTACTGTCCTCCCACACGTAAACGGCATATTTGCTGTTTTCACCAATTAAAAAGCAAGCAATATCCAGAAAAATCTCCTTTTGTGTAGGTTCCAATGCATCATAACTTATCTTCAATGTGTTTTGGACATCTCTATCCGGTTCGGTTCTTAATTTCTCCAATACATCTTCCCACATCTTTTTATCTACTTTTCCATATAAGTATGAACCTACGACCTTGATAGCTAGGGGAAGCCCACCCATGGTGGATAAGATATCACGAGAGATACCCTCAAAATCCTTCGGACAATTGCCCATGGAAAATGCATGTCTCTTAAATAAACACAAAGAATGCACCACATCTAATTCTGTCAATTCATACTTGTAATCTACCTCAAACTTAGGTTGATGAAGAACATCTTCATATCTAGTTGTAACAATGATGATGCTTTCTGTCGAAAACCAATCACGTTCTCTAGCCAAAGCATATAGTTGATCTCGGTGATCAACATCATCCAAAAGAATGAGAACCTTTATTCCTTTAAATCTAGATTTGATCAAACTAATTCCATCATCAACTTTACATACTCCACATTCCTTTGATAGTATTTCCATAATTAGTAGTTTTTGTAGTTCAAGAATGCCTTTTCTGTGAGTTGTTTCTCGTATATCTGGAAGGAAGCTACGATGCTCAAATTTATTCGACAACTGGTTGTAGATGACCTTGGCGAGAGTTGTTTTACCAATCCCACCCATGCCACATATTCCTATCATTCGAGCATGCTTGGCAGGAATGTCTACCCAATTCCTAATTTTGTTGACATCATCATCAACTCCAACTAAGTGTTCCGGAATATCAAGCTGAAAATCACATCTCAACTTGTTCACAATAGTTTTGACAACTTCTTCCACTAATTCTCCTTCACGCCTGTCAAACAACAAAACGCATCATAACTTCATAATTTTGCGTATTCTCATCAAAAGACACCCACATATATGTGAAGGATGGATGGGACTAGTTAACATGCAAAATGTCTTGGTTTTACACACAACAATATAGGATGATGGTGTAGCAGTCATTTCATTTTTCCCCTTCTTTTTCTTCCGATAGATAGATCTTATTGAATTAAGATATGGTGGTGCACCTAGCAAATTAAGATTCTTTAGAAGTAAAGAGTTCGTTATGAGGCTAATGGTCACTGATAGGTTAAGGATAGGAGGTCAATAATTTTTGTTGCAAAAAGTTTAGGAGGACAAGATGTTATCCCTCTAAGGCCAGCGTATCCCAAGGGCCCAAATGGAGAATTTATAATTATCTTATAGATCGCCTACCAATGGAGGTTACTGGCAGCAGCGGGTGTTGAACCTAGACATGATCGGTGTGAAGCAATAGAAGGTCAATTTATCTGGTGGTGATCAAGCTTTGGAAGACTGAGTTAGGGATCCTAAGGTTTTAGACGTTGTTAAGTGTAGTTTTCAGGGAAAATCTTAGGAAGTACTAGTGTTCATAGTCTGTGGGCCATTAAGGTTATTCCCTGGGACATTTTGGGATATTTTGTGAGCTTGTAGCGGAAGCAATTCATCCATATAACATCAGTTTTCCTAAATAATAAAACATAAATAGAGAAAAAAAAAGTGTGGGTGAAAGATAAGTACCCATTAGCAAATTTCTCAGATTCCCATCCATTTAAGTTACTCACTTCTTCAAGGGCTCGTTTTCCTTCCTCGATATCCTTCTCATCAAAACGCTTCTTCCGCTTCTGCAAACGGAAGGCATTCCCAAAATTTCTCTTTAGATACCGCACATCCGATGGGGCCACTTTGTAAAAAATAGGCAAAATCATGTGTGACTTCCTCTTATTGCATTCCATAATATGAACTAGCTCGCGGAGACACCATTTGCTCGAAGCATAATTTTCGGAGATGATGGGGATCAAAATCTTAGACCGCGTGATGGCAGCGAGAATCTCTTCATCAAAATCCTTGCCAATTTCAAGGTTGGTATCATCCTTGAACACAGAAATCGGTACAGTCCCTTCATTAATCAGATTGCGGTAGAGATGATCAATGAATCCTTTGCGGGTGTCTGGGCCTCTAAAGCTCAAGAACACGTCATATTGATTGCTATCTCCTGTTGCGGTTGTCGCAAAGTTAAATGAAGGAGCAAATGCTCCATCAATGCTCTCTTTTTCTACTCTCTTTTGCTTCTTTTTGAGATGATTGTATACAAGCACAGAGAGAAAAATCAGCGCACCAGGCACCGTAAAGGAAGGACCCGGAACGAAACGGTGCATCCCTTTATTTGCCTTGCTCTGACTTTGCCCTTTCTCCGTGGAAGTCTGATAGGCAAAAATGAAGAGAGGATGCCTTCTTGCTGCATAAAAATATGTAGATAAAACAAATGAAAAGGCTGGATAGAGGATAGAGAGCCCATGCTTTCTAGGTGGAGAGCACATGCTTTCTGAACGATACCGAATGCAAAATGTTTAATGGACGAGTCTTCTTAGGTGGGTGTTTATTGATTAATCCAACATCAAAAGTTATTGACTTGGAGAAGTGCAACGCCAGCCTTCTGTTTTCAATGGACCTCGTCCTCGAATCAATGCAATATCATTGAGTTGTGTCCGTGCACGAAAAAACCAAAAAAAGAAGAGGCTGATCTTTGTCTTAGATTTGTGCACTTTCATAATTGGAGGAAATTTCCTTATCTTCTTTATGACCTCAACCTCTAGACAAGTCAAAGGCTGTTGGCTTGGTCCACTCACGAATAACTGTATGTTAGAATCTTAACTAGGCTATAAAAGCTAGACCGTGCGCACGTTGCATTCATTTAAATATATAAGCAAGGTTGTTTTTTATTTGGTTAAAAATCAGAATTTGATAAATCATTTAAAATTTGATAATTTAGCTTAAACGATATTGGAAATGTGGGGAAGACATGAATGAAGGATCTATCTAGTGATTAGGAATGTGATTTTATATTTTAATTTTGTTGCAAATTGTCATATCCTAAATGACGTTGGAAATGAGATACAGATGCACAAATGGTCATTGTTGTTTCTTTTCACTTATTCCATGCTGTAACCTGACAAGACATCACTGAACTTTTCTCTTCAAACTTCGAAAAATTGATAATTGATTGATATTTTTTTCTGCAGAATAGAGCTATCATTTGTTAGATGACACCAGAGAAAGCAGCAAATGCTCTCTCAGTGCTCTCGTTTTCTTCAATCATTTTCTTCTTCTTGAGATGATAGAATACAAGCATAGAGAAAAAGAAACGGTCCCACGAGCCCGGCAAAGGAACTACCTGAAACGAAACGGTGCGTCCCTTTGTTTGCCTTGCTCTGACTTTGCCCTAGTCTGAACGATCTGCCATTATGTCATGATTTGATTGGAGGAGGAGGAGAAAACAAGAAGAAAGTAAAGGGAAGCTGCTGAGGAAAATTCAGAGAGGACCAGAGTTTGAAAAAATGGCCTTCAGTGCATGTCCCCTTTTTTAGCTCGAGGGCCCGCCTCGAAAATATCATTGTAAAGTTTTTCCTCCGATTAAATGGAATTAGAATAGGATTATCCACAAAGTTCGTGATAAGTAAGATTACATTTTCTAAATTACATCTTAAAGAATGAAGTTATAGTTTGTAACAAAAAGGTGTAAGATATGAGTGATATAAAGCTAAGTGAGTCTCCTAATAAACATGTATGGTTCAATTTATTTAAATGTTTTCATGTGTTTATGTTAAAGATCCTCTAATTTATTTTTGTCTAACATAAAAGATCTTAAGAAGCATCAGACTATGGATTTTGGCATGTTTTGTATTCTGATGATTGAAGCTATCACTGATTTCAGAGCAGCTAAAAAGTAGCAACGGAGATTTTTCGTTAAAAAAAGTGGAAATAGAGTTAAAAATGCTTGGACCTTCTCATATTAGCTATTGTCGTTTATGTATGTGAACTGTACTTTTTCATTACTCATTTAACCTTTTTTTCCCCTTTTTCAGGTAACTGACACCATCAATTTTCAAAACTTCAGAGGAAGAAAATGAAATAGAGGTGTAAGGCAATATACTTTATAGGATTATCCTGTCCAATAATTCGAGGAAGACAACATATTGTTCGTGTAGAATGTCCTGTAATTGTCAAAGGCAAAATTGTGAATAAAATCTGATTAAGAGAGTACTTGCTTTTATGGGTGATTGGTTACAAATTGTGTAGATTCCGACCAAAACCCTGAAACTTAACTTATCAGAGCATGTTCTCAATTTTCGGAATTGAAAATCGAACCCCCTCGATCTTGGAACTTGCCACAAACCGGCCTACTACTTTTTCTTTTCTATTTCATTTTATATTTAATTGATCTTAGACCTTGAGAGACAAAGAAACCTCACGATTCATAAAAAGACGGTCCTTGGCTTGAGGCGAATACTGGCAATCTTGAGCGCAATAGAATCTAGCGCGCTCGCATTCCAACTCATTCTAGCTTAACAAAGGACCGACACTGAATTACGATGCAAACGAACAATGAGATAGAGAGGCCACATGATTAGTCACATCTAAAGCCGAAAGCAAAGGCTTCTCTTTTCTACGGAAGTCGATTATGAGGTGGTGACACACCACATCAGCAGCCCTCCACGTTAGACAAAAAGAGCCCAAAACAAACTGGTTCAGCCGCAACAAATCAACAGAAATGACACGCTAATAAGAGATGAAAAAACGGTTACCTTCTACGAGCTGAGATACGAAAAGAGGTGCAAGATCGGGGAGAGAATACCCTAAACAAGCCTCGCCGATAACTTTGAAGAGGGAAATGAACAAAGAAAGCGAGTGAGGACTGTAGATGATAGCCTTGAATTGTTCTGCAAGAGAGAGACCGGACATAAAAGATACAGAAATTGAGAATTAGAAATATGAGAGAGAGAGATTGTAGTAAGAACTACTAAATCCCATCAGGTTTAACCAGTCCAACCGCTCATACTGATCAGTTTGAATAAAGGCGAATATAGTAAGAAAAATTTGTGACAAATGTGACGACCTTGATTTGAAAAAGTCGATGGAATTTGACATGCTATATTTTGTATGCTTTTAAGGATGTTAGATGTCATGCAACGAGTAATAATCAAATGTTTTTATTTTGTTCTTTCATACTGTAATAGACTATCTGGCTCATCTGGAGGAGTGATGCAAAGACGGAATTACTCGGATGGGCTTTAATGTTTAAATAGGAGTTACCTTAAAGCACATCAAGTCGTGTCCGAGTCTCAAAAGCAGCACAATTCTGAGACCACCTCCAGGCCTCAATCTAGAGCTATCAAAGCCAGATATCTCAGAGCGAAAGACGAGCGTCTCAAGTGACTTACGGTGATTAGCGTTTCTGCTCCTGGGTCACAAGCACTCGGGACTCTTAATAAAGCTTTACTTCTCCCCGAAGGAGACGCGCAATCTTGTGGAGAGGATTGCGCGACAAGATTGCCCGTCTTTTCACGCGGCGATTGTACTGCTTTTTTACCCTCACCTTCTTGACCAAGGCCACCGAAACAAACCTTCCTTCCTTCCTCGAAATCGTAAGACTACCTCGCTGTAGACTTCAAGGATATTTTCGTTGCTTCTACCGCAAGGAGAAAATATTGGCTCGCCGGTCACGCGCTGGTTCGCCGTCGAATAAAGGGAGGGCAAACAGAGACGCGAGGGGGAGAGAAAGAGCGGGACGGACGAGTCAGGGCCGGATCTGGAGCCGGAGGGGCGGCGCGGTGGTTCGCCGGTCCCGTGCGGTGGTTCGCCGATCGGAAAGAGGGAGGGCAGAGAGAGAGGGAGGTCGCGATCCTGTTCGTCGGAGAGAGAGAGAAGGACGGTAGATACTAGAGAGAGAGAGAGGTGCAAAGAGAGAGAACTAGCAGAGAAAACCATACCGCCCCTTCTGCTGTAGCTAAATGACGCCTCATTTTCTCCTCAATGATTGTGGCCCCACGAGGACACACAATCCTACTTTTGCGAAAGTATTAATGTTGGAAATTACTTCTCCTCTTGCCTTGAAAAATGAGCCGGATTTTTGTCAGATGTCCTTGTAATTGGACCACCTAGCCGTGCAAATCAAGGGGGGGGGGGGGGGGGGGGGGGGGGTGAGCAACCTTTTGCTTTCCCTGCCCGTGAAAATGGGAGTCTTTTGCTGGCGTTAAAATGGGCAAAAAAATCTACAATTTAACTCATATTCAGCGAGATGAATTGTTTATATGTTAGAAAAAATTTAAAGAATGAGTTGTTATGAATTTAAAGTAAAAAAAAAAAGATAACTACATATAAATTTAATGAGTCTAAACTACAATCAACCGCATTTCATGTTACTAAAAAAAGAGAAAATAGTAATGATTTTTCCATTTGCTTTTTCATGGCTCCTTCTTAATGGGTCCTCGTGCTCTAGTCTGGCACCACCCAACATGTGGAGGCCAACTCATGTCGTACGAGAACCGCGTGAGCTTTGCCTGTTCCTTTGACCAATGTCCATGTGACATGTCAGTCATTCCGTACTCATTTTTCTAGTGATTATCCAGGCGTACCATCCTGTTTTCATATTTTTCTGCTCTTTTTTTTTTCCGTCAAAACAAGAAAATAATAAAATTTTGTCTGACAAAATCAACTGATTTTTCTATTATATGAAATAGAAAAGTCATCAGTAAATAAATTTGAAACAGAAAAAATAAAAATCTATTTCTTTGTTTTAGAAAAATACAAATGAAAAAATTATTTATAAACAAAAATTATTTTTGAGAATAAAAATATTATCAAATGTACTTAGACTGTTAAATTTAACAAGGCTCAAATAAAACTTACATAAATCTTGTCATTTTCAATGGTCCAAATCTAATTATATATATAATGTTTTTGTAAAAGGCTTAGAAAATTGATTATCACCTTCGAGTAAGACTACCTCACTTTAGACTTTTGAGGATATTTTGTTACTGTCTCTTTGTGATTGGACCGCGTGACCAATCAAATCAAGACAAGCGACCTTTAGCTTTTCTCGACCCTATTGAGACTTGATACTTTACATTGGAGTCAAGGTGTTCACACTGAAAAATTTAGTTTTCGCATGGTAGTACTAAAGAGCCACGCAATCATCTCCCTTGCTCGGCAACTTTTGCGAAAGTGTTCATTCTCGGGACACACATAATCTTTGTAATAGGATTACATGGTCGGGGAAATCAAAGTGAAAATGGACAACCTTTGCTTTCCTTATTTAGTAAAATATAAGTCTTACACCGCTAGAAGCGTTGACGTGGTCTAAGTCACATTTAATTAGCCGAATAGCATGGGTTAGTTAAAATTCAAAGAAAATATTGTTGTGAATTTAAAGTAACAAGATTTGATTCGATATAACCTTCAATGAGTCCAAGTCATATTCACATGTAGTTCATGTTAATAAAAAAAGAAAAAGAAAATAATGATGATTTTTTTATTTGCTTTTTATATGGCTCCTTCTTAGTGGGCCTCCCCACTTGGGTGTGGTACAACCTAGCCCGATGAATGCAACTTATGTGGTACGGCAACCAGATCGCTTATTCCTAACTCATTTTTCTACTATGTATTTAGGGAACCTGACCTGCCCTCACCTAAAAAATTATTGACTGTTGAACCGCTAAACAATAAATCTCAGCCTTTCATTGCATAATGTTAAAGTATCTATGAGTTAAAACAATTCAAATTTGACGTACAGCAAAATGCACTAGAATAATGCAAGTGAAAAATTGGTCTTTTGATGAGGCATTTAATCTACACTTAGGCCTTTGGCCAACAATGAATAATCGATATTAGTGTAGGAGTCAATGTATTCATAGTGAAGACTAATTTTATATGATGATACTCTCAAAGAGCCATGTTAGAGAAAATAATGCATGTGGAAACGAGAAAAGACATTGAGACGTGTAGGTCATTTTCTTGAAAGTGTCATTGCCTTGATTTTGTGGAAAAAGAATAGAAAGCAATACGTTTCACTTTTAACAAACTCTCTTCACAAAACTTGTGCATAAACTTTAGAGATAATAAACCGCCAATTGTTGTACTTTTACAATTTGTTCGATGTCATTCTTTTATTTCTTCTTTTTTTTGGCCAATATGATTTTCAATGTATATTCTCTTCTTTTTTTTTCAAGTTAGTCATTGTGTTAAAATTGCAAACAAATTCCGAAAATTTTCATAATCTTCACTCACTACATGGTCCACAGGCATATTCTGTCCCTCGTGGGTAAATTGACATGTTCTCCAACATTATGCAACTTGGAGGTGAATAATTTCCCTACAAGGTGCATTTGGCATGTTATTTACAACTCTTTTAGTCTCAACCCATTTTTGGTTCCTACAACAAATTTGGACAGCATCTCAAGACCCACAAGATTACCTATAAAAAGTGGTAGCAACATCTCAAGACCCATGGGGTTACTTATAAACAGTGGCATTGTTGTTAGGCTTAGAGTTTCTCTAACGTTGAGAAATCGTAAATAGATCAGCTTTTAAATATATTTAGGTGATTCGGTAAGATTTTCATTACCACACAACATTAAAGCTTCTAGGTTGTGCAGTCAAACAATTGATTTAGGAAGCCTTTGGATGTTAGTATAAGAAAAATTGAGATAATGTAGATACCTCAATTTACCAATGCAATTCGATGCCTCGATGTTGTGATGGCTACCAATGAAAACACACACAAGAACTCCTTTTCCAGCATCAAATCACATGCCACTCTTTGGGATAATAAGGACCTCTACATGGTTTAAAGGTTCCTTCTGCGATGATATGAAGCTTGGAAGTAGTTTGATTCCATGGTATACCTTGAATCTTTCAGGCATAATGTTTTTGCTCGAATTATATTATGCCTAATGAGACAAGATGTATTTTCCAAATCATTTATTTTTTGGAAAATATCTTTGGAGCAATTGAGATACAAGCAATCGTTTTTCAAAAATTTAGGTATGCTAACTTTTAACTTGTTGGATATAAATTAACTTCTATTGAATCTAATTATTGTTTTTTTTTTTAATGGAGAAAGAGGTAAGAGTGGTAGACGAACAAAAGAAGTTTGGACACGAAACACAGCACCAGAGACAACTTCTGATAACAAGTTCTACTGAATTATCAGGGAAAAACTTTGAAGAGACTATACGAAGCTGTACGCCCACTATGACGCCACAAAGAAAATGCATATTATGTTTACGAATTGTTGCGAAATACATTCTGTTGGAGGAAAAAAGGTTAGCAAAAGACCTTAATCACATGCTAACTACATGTTAATGTCGAGCTAACTACATGTTAATGTCGAAGTTCTTTCAAGGGTAAATCCAAAGATTTTTTTTTTTTTTAATCATTGGTCCATTGGAATTGTTTGTCTAATTAGGCAAAACTATAACCCAATAAGTGATTTTCGATATGTTTTGATGTAATATCTACCATAATCAATTGAAAAATAACCATAAAAAAGTATGGATGAGGCTGTCAGATTTCTAACAATATCAACGAGAAAGAGGCTGCAGAGTGCGAGATCCGGCTTGATGTCACCTTATGTTAAGTAAGGGCCTGTTTGGTAAAAATTATTTATATTTTCCAAAACAATTATTTTTGTCTTTTTATTCAAAGAACAGAAAAAGAATAGAAATGTGTTTGGCAAAATTTTTGTTTTTAGGAACAAAAAACCTATTTTTTGTTCAGGAAATATATTTGGAATAGAAACAAGAAATAAAAAAATAATTTCTTGTTTCCAGGAATAATTTTTTCTTTTCTCTTCTTTTTTCTTCTCTTTTCTCTTCTTCTTTTTCCTTTCCTTCTTCTTCCTTTTGGCCGATTCATCGACCTTAGCCATAACTGGCAATCAACCAACGAGGGCCGGCAAACTCGCCGGAGCGTTGCCGGCCCTTGACAACGCCGAGCCAAGGCGAGTCTCCAGTGAGCTTGTCGGCCCTCACCTTAGGACCTCGCCTAGTAGGTCGCCGTTGGCCAGCAACCAGCCACAAAGGAGCAAGAAGGAGAGAAAAGAAAAAAGAAAAAAAGAAGAAAATAAGGAAAATATTAAAAAATAGAAGAAATAACAAAAATATACAATTTTACCACACACATTTCTTTCACGAGAATAGAAATTTTGTGCAATTATCAAGCGCATTCTTATACTCAAAAGTTGTTCATGAGAACAGAAAAAAAATCATTTCTAATCAAAAATTATTTCTGGGAGCAGAATCGTTACCAAACGTGCCCTAATTTGATTGAAAGATGATGCAGGCTACAAGGGCAAATGGCCTTTGGATTGATTAGGCAATGACTTTAAGGCAACTTGTATGTACGAAATTTAGGTTTCGACTGATATTTGGAACTGCATTCGGGTCAAATGACATTTATCTGGAATTGCACATGATGTTTCTCTCATTTGGTTTTTCATAGTACCATTCTACTCTGCTTCCCCTGTTTCTTATAATGCTCCAAGAGACAGAATTTGTACCAGTCCCGGATATGGATGGAGTGCGGATGGATTTCTACATGTGATGACGATTATCATGTCCTAGAAAAATGAATTTAACATTTCCAACTTCGACAAGATTTCCCCAAGCATTAGCACTATTTGAAGTTATTTTTGCTAAAATAGCAAAAATCTCACTTATGCACAAATTGTCGGCTCACAAATCGCTAGGATGTCCAATCTTCAGCGAGAAGATTGTGGTAATGATTCAGCAAATCAGGAACTAGATGAGTAATTCAAGAGTCTCCAGCAATCCTAACTGCCAAACTATGACAACAAGAATCACAACCTCCATGAACTATTTCGATGTGAATGGGTGCTTCAAAAACCAATCAATCACACCTAAAGCAAGCAATTAATTTACATGTAAATACCCATACGATAATTACGCAAATTAGGGGACAGCCATTTAATAGCACCTGATCATGCTGCGAAGTGCCACTAAACTACTCGATTGATGGTACAGCTATACATTCCTGTCGGCAAGGAATCTATGGGGTTCGAGATGTTGCCGATAGACGGTGACAGCTCTGGCAAAGTAAAAATCATATCCAGCTACACTTAAATTTCAGTGTAACAATAAACACCTAGGAAAAGCTCGAGCAATGAAGACCGTCATCCCTCTCAATCAGCTGAGTCAGAAAATTGATGAACATCTCTAGCTGAGACGTTATAAGTGAATCTCTCGTTAATTTTCTTATCGATAATAAGCTTGATATGCAAATCAGTTTTGATGCCAACTGTGACATTTTGACAACGTAAAAGAGTATCGACAATTTATTGGTATAAACCCCAGCAAAGAGAAAAAGAAATCTTCATTTTCCTGGGGAATTGGAAAACCGGACTTTGTGATGCTGCTGATTTGAGAGTAAGACAAATGATTCTGTTCTAGCTTATACTTTCGAATAGATAGTTTGCACTTGGAAAATTAGCAATATTGACAGCTTGCTGTGTTTACATAAACTTCGGCATTATATCGAATTTTTTATAAACTTAGTCATCACACCGCAGAGGGGGCAGCACCAGAGTTTACATGAGAAGTCTCCGGTAGCAGTGGTAGCTGCAATCCTCACCGTTCCGTTTGTTATCTTCCATCTTCAAAGACATTCTCTTCGAATTTTTTTCTTGAGATTTTCAGTGCATTTTGTTGAGTCAACTCAGTTCAGGCGAATGGAAGATAGCACAAGCAAATGGAAGGTAACATTACTAACTTCACAAGCTTTAAGCATCGTTCCTTTTGGCTAGTACGTTGGTCGTTCCTGACTTCTTGGAGTTGTTTGGACTTGCGCCAGCTGACTCATTAGACTGGGTTTCCAGCGAAATTGGTATAGTATTTTTCTTGATTGATTTAACTGGCTCACATCAAAACCACGAGCACATATGGTATAGATGAGATTAACTTTGCCAAGTTGGAATGTCCAGGGCAACATCAAGGGAACAAATCCACCTTGTGTAGCGTAAAATTCCAATGCTTCAGGATCATAATGAAGAAACGGAGAGCTGGTTGTTTAGGAAAATGTTTTTTGTCAAAAAGCTGGTACGAATCTAAAGAAGAACGTCAATTTACTTGCTCTTTTTCCTTAGTTTACGGAAGCATCAATTGTCTCCCTACTGTAATACATGATTTATCACATCGTTGCCTTTGGAATTCAATCATTGGTAAGCCATAATCAAATGGACATTCTTCATAGTCCTTTACAATGTGTGTTCTAGGCAAGTTTGGTATTGCTCCCAATGAGTTGCATCAGAAATATCCAAATAAATCAAACCCAAGTTTTCAAGTCCCCATAGTTCGGAAAGATTGTCGCAGTCTTGTACCACTGGAAATTGTAACTTCTTACTTGCCGACTAATCTGGTAAAGTCTCAATTGATTAGCATCCTATGATCTCTAGATGTGTCAAAGATCTCAAATCCTCAATTCTGGGTATCTCCAAAACATCAAGCGAATCCCTGATAGTGAGTTTCTATAAATTCTCGAAATTTGACAGGTTTGGCAGTATCTTTAAAGGTAGGCATGTGTCAATGTATATGCTTTGGCAGGACGATAAACTTTCCAGGCTCTCAATATCACGAAGCTCGATGCACCAATCGATGTTCAACTCTTTCAGTGTCTCTTAAAATGACAGTTTTGATAATCTTTCCAGGGATTCGCAGGACCAGAGATCCAACTTTTTCAAGAACTTTTACCTGTCAAGGCCTCGAATCTCAATTAGACTTTTGCAATTTGCGGCCTTTAATTCCTTTAGACGCTCTGATTTTGCAAGGTTCAATCTCTCAATGGACGCACAATCAGTGATACTTAGTGCTTCCAAGAACTCCGAACTATAAAGGCTTCAAATTTCAACTAAATTTTTATAGTATATAGCAGTCAATTGTTTAGATGATTTGGTTTTGAAAGGTCCAGTCTTCCATTGAAACGGCAAAAAACTACATCCAATTCTTCCAAGTGCTTCAACCTATCAAGACCTTGAACTTAGACTAGATTGTCTTCCATATCTGATGGATCACTCAATCCATAGTTTTGACTAATTGGCATGCATCTCAAGGACTCTACACATTGTCTAAGGCCATCCAGCTTAGTCAACCTCATGCGACCTGCTATGGCCAATGTTGTTGGGGATATTGATACTTGTCGGCATTCACTTTGCATCAGTCTGGAGCATTCACAAAGCTCTAATCTTGGCAAGCATTTCAACTTGCCATATCCTGCAACATGAAGCTTCAATAGTCTTGGAGGAAGCACTAGGAGAGATCCCAGCGTTATGCAATCATAAGCAATGAGTTCTCTTTGATGGATTAGGTAAAAAGAGGAGGTGAAGCGCAACTTTACTTAGGGCGCAATTGGTAACGCTCCTGAAAATTAAAATTTCTGTTTTTTTTTTTTTTTGTTCCTAGGAGTAGAAATAGAATAGAAACACGTTTGATAAATTTTTTATTCTAGGGAATAGATTTGGAACATAAACAAGAAAAAGAAAGTTGTTTTTTGTTTCCGGAAACAATTCAAGAAACAAGTTGTTTTCCCTTTCTTTTCTTCCTTTTCTTTTCTTTTACTCTCTTCTTCCTAATTGGTCACCGACCTTGGCGATGGCCGACGATTGGCCAGACAAGGCCTGGCAATCTTGTCGAAGCCTTGCCATGGCTGGGTGAGGCCTAGCCTTGCTGGGCGAGGCTGAGCCTTGCTCGGCCACCGTCTCCTAGGTGCCCAGATCTAGTGAGGCTGAGCCTCACTCACCCAACCTCACGGTGGTTGGGCTAGGTTGAGCCTCACCGATGGCTGGGCGAGGCTCAACCTTGCCAAATCTATGTGACATCGCCTCACCCAGCCACGACGAGGCTCAGGGGGTCCTCGCTGGTGGCCAGTAAGGCTCCCATGAGGTCGACGACCTCGCCAGCCAGCCATGGCCAAATTCAATGACCGGCTAAGAGGAAGGAGAAGAAAAAGGAAAGAGAAAAGAGAAAAGTAATAAAATTATTAATACATTAAAAGAAATTCTAAGTCATAAAAGTATTTGGGGATGTAACAAATGTATTTCGACAAATTTTTGTTATAATTACTAAACGCCTTAAAATGCTCATAAACTGTTTTCGAGAACAGAAATTAAAAAAAAAATGTTTCTGAAAAGAAACTATTTCCATAAATAGAAACGTTACCATATTCACCCTAATGAATACCAAAAAGGTTTTTTTTAGGATTTTCCCCAACCTTCCAATAGTACCAGGCAACTTTTGGATCATGGTAGGAGAAATTTTCAGGATTTACAAATTATGCAAATCCCCAGTGGAAGATGGTAGTTACGTTATACTTGTTCTGGACAGGTTGAGTTTAGTTAGTGACTCCATCTTCCCAATGGAGTTTGGGATCTGTGTCGATAGGCAAGAAAGTGCACAAGTCGCGCCAAGTGGCAAGCTCTGCAGCTTCTTAAGGTACCCAATGTTGCTTGGAAGTTCGGCTACTCCCAAACAGTTGCATAAATTCGAGGTTCAACAGATTCACTAGATGGCTTATGGAGTTCGAAAGTTGAACTAGACCATAACAACACTTGGCACTAAGCTTCTCTAGTTTTCTCAGAGAACTGATAGCAGGAATCTCTCTTATAACAGTCGAATCCAAAACAAGTTCCTTCAATTCTCCTAATTCATTAATAGAAGGGTGAATTTGTTCTTGATGTTCATATTAAGGATGCGAATTTCTAAATTTTGGAGAGCTGAGAAGTTGGGAGTACATTGTAAATGATCACACATAGTAAGGTCCAGAACTTTGAGCCACTTTGCTGTCTATAAGAATGAAAAGTATAATAGGAATTAGTCGTGAAGGAGTAATTAGTATTAGAAAATGGACATTGAGAAGTGTCATTCCGGCTTACCTTGACTAAGCTCCATTAATTCTAGTGTTTTGTAATTGCGCTTTGTGTCAATCCCAGCGTGGCTAGTTTCTCTAGACGCAAGTTGGTTGCCTCGAAAGATGAAGGACATGTTGGAGGTAATAGGTTTGAGAGAGAAGAAGTAGTTGCTTGAAGTATTACACCAAGAGACGTCAAGTTTGGAACGCTAAACAGTGTTACCTCCAGCGTAGGGAAACCCTAGAGTTTTTATATGCACATTATTGGGCTTCGGCCTATATGAACCCAAATAACCATACTTTTACCTATTGGGCTTGTATGTGAACATATTATTTTGGACTATATTAATAATATATCCAACAATCTCCTCATATGTTCACCAAACAGCACAATCCAATAAGTTGGTCAGTGTAATGTTCAAACAAACATGAATCATCCACATTCAGTCCAAGACAATCAACTCGGATCGGTCAAAGAGTATTCAAGCAGTAAAGTATTAAACAAAATCATCATGTGCAAACTAAATAAGTGAATCATTCTTATCATGAATTTGTTCTGGGATTAAAATTCAAATCCCAAAATAATTCTCAGATTCAGTTCACAACCAATATATGCATATTAATCAAGTATAAGTAGGCTAGTCAAAATAGTCTAAGGCCTTCAAATATAAGAAACAAGCATAATAATGTCCACAAAATAGAAATAGCAAAATGCAACTCTCAAGTAAATGGACTTCATCAAAATAGGCAATAGTAGGTAAACTGTCAAGTCCCCGCACGCTCTAAATGATATATATTCATTCATCAAGTAGGTCATCCTGGTCAGGATCCCACTCATTAAGCTCTCCTCCATCTCTGCCATCCCCTGTAGAATGTCAAATATGAATTTCATATTATCATGAATTCAATCAATTGAATAAAAACTTAGCACCATTCCATCAGGCGGAGAAGAACATATATTGATGTCATAAAGCATCATAATATCATGTCATAAGCATCAAGCCAGTTTCATAAATTATGAACAAAACCTAAGCAATGTGATTTACAAAGAGCCATCAACTTAAGTTTATTTGTAGGAGAATAACTATTGTCTAGTTTCAAAGAACAAGACCAATAGTCAAGTCACTTACAACAACCTAGTCATGTAATATCAAGTTTCAATTAAGAACAAGACAAATAGGCTTCTTATGTAAACAATTGTTTCTATGTTTCAATTTGGAATGTCACAATTACTGATTCCTTAAAGTCAAATAATCTAGCATCAAGTTTGGAATGAGATCATTTAACCAAAAAGGATAGTCCAATCTAGTTGAATTGTATCATCAAGTTTGGAATGACACAATTTTTTCAGATAGAACATTTGAATTAGGTTAAAGTCATCTTCATCAAATTTGGAATGAGACAACTCACCCTCTTCAAATAGTCAAGCAATGTGAACATCGATGAAACATATAAACCTGTGCTTATCATTGTAGCCAATAAAGAAATATTTGATAATTCAAAACACAGGTAAGTAAATGGTAGTTAAGACTTGCCTATATAGTCTTTAACCCCAGTTCCCTAACTGTTTTGAATAATCGATCTTTAGGCATACCTTTGGTAAGAGCATCGGCTATGTTATCCTTCGATCTCACATCGATCAAGGTGATAACCCCTTGTTCTCTCAGATAATTCAACAACGCATGTCTCAGTCTCACATGTCTTCTCTTTGAATTAAAGAGAGTATTATTGACGACTTGGACAGCTGCTCGATTATCACAAAATAGGCTTAAAGAATTAATCTTTAGCCAAGTCAAAGGAATATCCATAATCGAGATTCTTTATCCACTCTGCCTCTTCACCGGTGAGGCTAAAGCAAAAAGTTCTGATTCCATAGACGACAATGCAATACAAGTCTGTCGTTTGGATTTCCAAGTAATAGTAGCTCCACCCAAAGTGAATACATACCCACTAGTGGACTTACTATTTCCAATATCGAGCACCATGAGGCATCGAATATCCATCCACAATTGGAGGATAACCAGAATAATAAAGCGCATAATCTTTAGTACCTTTAAGGTATCTCATTAGTCTATTAAGGGCATCCCAATGCTCTTTACTAGGATTACTAGTAAAACGACTCAGCATACCAACTGTAAAGGCTATGTCAGGTCTAGTGCAACTCATAGCATACATGAGACTACCAATTAGTTTCGTGTACTTTAACTGATCCACGCTGGTCCCTTCATTAGGACTCAGTCTATTATTATAATCACATGGTGTCTCACTCAGTTTACACTTATCGTATCCCTAAGTAGAAAGTAGTTGCTCAATATAATGAGTCTGGCTAAGGGAGATGACTTGCCGTTCAAAGCTTACTTTCATACCAAGAATGGTATTAGCAACACCAAGATCTTTCATGTCAAATTCTTTAGCTAAAGTAGCTTTCACGTCACTCACTACAGAATGATCGGAATTAAGAATTAACATGTCATCAACATACAAGCAAATGATGACTATTTTATTTGACATAGAACGATGGTAAAGGCATTTATCTGAATAACTAGACTGAAAGCCATAACTCTTTACCACTTCATCAAATTTAAGATGCCACATCTTAGATGCTTGTTTAAGACCATATAGAGATTTATTTAATTTACAAACTTTGTCCTCAAGACCTTTCATAACATATCCTTCGGTTGTTCCATGTAAATTTCCTCATTTAAATCCCCATTTAAGAAAGCTGTTTTTACATCCATTTGATGCACTACAAAGTGTTCAATAGATGCCAAAGCAAGAAGAATTCTTATAGTTGATAGATGACACACAGGTGAATAGACATCAAAATAGTCTATTCCACTCTGTTGTTTATAGCCTTTAGCTACTAAGCGTGCTTTGTATCTAGCTATTGATCCATCACTATTCAGTTTCTTCTTCAACACCCATTTACAGCCTATAGCTTTAGCCCCTTTTGGCAAATTTACTAGCTGCCAAGTGTGATTCTGCAGCAGAGAGCTCATTTCATCATCTATGGCTTCTGCCCACAGTAGAGATTCCCTAGATCTCATTGCTTCCTGATAGGAGAATGGATCATCCTCAAGATGGTAAGCAACAAAGTCTTCACCAAAACTTTTGGGAATTCTCTCTCTTGTAGATACTCTAACTGGAATTGGTTCAATAGCCAACTGTGTGGAATTAGTGTCAGAAGGGCCTGCTTCAGATTCTACAGGAGATTCTGAAATCATATATGTAGATCCAGAAACATTCAAGCCTTGATCTTTGATAAACTTGTTTTCAAAGAACATTGCATCTCTAGATTCTATCATTGTGTTAGTAGATAGATCTAAAAACCTATTTGCAGCGCTATCTTCTGCACTACCTAGATATACACAAGTAATAGTTCTAGATCCCACCTTAGGTTTTTTAGGATCTGGTATACTTACATAAGCAATACAGCCCCAAGTCTTAAGAGTATCATATCTACAAGGGCGCTTATGCCATATCTCATAAGGTGTCATGGACAACTTAGAGTCCGGCAACCTGTTCAAGATGTGATTAGCAGTTAGAACTACTTCTCCCCAGTAGGAGGAATGCATGCAAGCTGTAAGTAACATAGAGTTTAACATTTCAGTTAACGTTCTATTCTTACGCTCTGCAACACCATTTGATTAGGGTGAATAAGGAGCAGTGGTTTCAAGTATTATACCTTCTGAAGCACAAAATTCCTTGAACCTTGACATAGTATATTCTCCTCCTCTATCACTCCTAAACCTCTTAATTTTCAAGTTGAATTGATTTTCTACTCTAGACTTGAAAATCTTAAATTTTTCAAAAGCCTCATCTTTCAATTTCAACAAATAGACATGACAATATCTAGAAAAATCGTCTATGAATGTTATTAGATACTTCCGACCACCTTAAGTAATGTAATTTCTAAAATCATAAATGTCAGAATGTATTAGCTCAAGAAGTTGTGTGCTTTTAGAAATCAATTTAAAGGGTTTTCTAGTAATTTTAGCCTGTGCACACACTTCACACTTATCAAATTGAATAGAAGTATCTAATGAAATGTTATGAGTTTTAGCTAAATGTTGCATTTTCCTGTAATTCACATGTCCAAGTCTATTGTGTAGCAACTTTGGATCAATCAAAGTAGAATTCACATGGTTTATGCTATCGGCATTTAAACTCAACCTATACATACCATTAACCATGAATGCACAACCAAAATAATATGAGTTAAGATAAAGTTACTCTACCATTCATAGTTGAAAAATACATACCAGCTTTATCAAGTAAACTCATAGATATCAAATTCTTCTTAAGTAAAGGTACTACTCTAACATATTTTAGAGTTAGTAATTTACCTGAAGAAAGCACCAAATTTGCAATTCCAGCATGAGTCACCTTTGCCTCACCACCATTACAATTTTCCATAGTGTCTTTCACTTTTGTGACCTCAGTGAGTAAATTCTTGTCATTTGTAGCATGACAAGTAGCGCCACTGTCCAACCACCACTCAAAAGAGATGCTGGCCTTTCCATTCTTCATCATTCCAATAAAGGCTCGAGGCTCAGATCTTCTAATTAGCATATTGGTCTCATTATGTGGTGTGTCGTTCTTTGGCTTCCTTGGCAGCTTACACTCTGCTGCCCAGTGACCCCACTTTCCACAGTTATGGCACTTGCCCTTCTTCTTCTTTTGGAAGATAGTCTTTTTGGCCTCTAACTGTAAAGAGGATTCACCTTTTGGTGACTTGGATTTTTTCTGAGGTTTATTGGAGTGTGAAACTAAGTTGGCAACTGACTTTTGTTGTCCCACTTGTTCCAAACTCTTCCTAGTGATATTTTGATCCTCAATGTGAATATACCTCTTTAATTCATCCAGTCTCATCGTACCTTCGGTCTGTGCATTTCGAGTCTTGAAAGAACTCCATTCGGTTGGCGGTTGCTCAACACAAGACCAACAAAGAGATTATCGGACATATCGAATTATCATCTTTCAGCTTGTTCCTCATGTTCTCAAATTCAACTAAGCGAGAGGTGATGCTTGAATTCATAGTGAATTTAAAGTCAAAAAATTTCTCCGCTAGGAGGGTTTTAGATAACCCCTCTTGTTTTTTGAACTGAGCGTTCAAGTGATCCCATATCTCTTTCGCCGTCTTATACTCACTATAAGTCATAGCCAAATTAGGATTTAGAGAGTTCAACAAGTAATCTCTACAAAAATCTTCATCTTTGTTCCATTGATATTCATTCACATCTTCAGTGGTAGATGTAAAATCGCTCAATACAGTATAGAATATGTCACGTTCTTTCATGCCAAATTGAACATGTAATTTCCAGCCATGAAATTCAGTAACATCAAAAGATTGCAACTTTATAATATCATAGGAACTACGTTTTGCCATTTTAATCAAAGCAAAGTGTTAGAAAGAGTGCACCTTGAAGTCCTCAGAGCAACAAAGTTGAATAACTCCCCTAACCTTGATCAAACCGCTCTGTAGAGATGGAATTTGCCAAAACAAACCCCAAAAACAGATCTGGAGCGCCCAAAAACCTTAAGATGGACTGCTCTTGTCGCTGAAACTCGCTGAAAAATTTCGCCCCCCGAAATTCGCTAGAAATTTCGTCTCCAAAATTCGCTAGAAATTCATATGGAAACTTCCGGGTGCCGTAACTTCTTCGTCCGACCTCCGATTGATGCGAGTGACCACTCAAAACGTTCGTAGCGACGAGTAGATCAAAGCCCAAGTGGTTTCACCCTCTTAAATTGGCTATAATTTTTGGGTTTTTGAATCAAAGATTTCGGTCACCCGAATCTTCAAACTCAGATCCCGGCCAATATCACCGTCGAAATCGAAAGTAAATTACAGCTGCGAGTTCGTCTTGACGAAATCTTCAAGAACACACTTTACTCGCTCAAATCCGACACACGAACCTAATACTTCAAGATTGTTGGAGGTAATAGGTTTGAGAGAGAAGAAGTAGTTGCTTGAAGTATTACACCAAGAGACGTCAAGTTTGGAACGCTCAACAGTGTTACCTCCAACGTAGGGAAACCCTAGAGTTTTTATATGCACATTATTGGGCTTCGGCCTATATGAACCCAAATAACCATGCTTTTACCTATTGGGCTTGTATGTGAACATATTATTTTGGACTATATTAATAATATATCCAACAGGACATCCCATCCACTGTAGCCATCTTAATTCAGGAGATAGTTTCTCAAATCTCTGCTAAAATTCGCATCACTCACCTGGAGGAACCTTAAGCTCAGGAACTTCTCAAGTTGTTCGTTTGTGTATGTCCAGTCCTTTTTGTCATCTCTTTCTTCTAAGCCTCTGTCAGGACAAATGGCCTGAATTCTTTCCGTTCCCCATAAGTGAAAAGGCAAAATCATTAGAAATTTCCGTGTCCGTTCCAATGAAAAAGCCAGCAATGTCTAGAAAAATGTCTCGAATGAGGGCGCAGATGCTCCGGTGGCTATTTCAGTTTCTGCGCGGTCGCTGCTGGCCCTCTTTTTCTTCTTTGCGCGATGCATTTTGGTGCTTGCATTACTCTGGATCTACCCTTTCTCAGTCATTTGCGTTCTTACTCATGAAAATCAATCGACTCATGGGCATTTGATAAGCAGATGCCATGCTGTTGACTTACTATAATGTAAACCATTGCCTTACTATAATGTAAACCATTGCCAACTCAAGGCGAGGTGGTTTGCATGAGTTCTTGCTTGCACGATCTAGATCTAAAGCGCAAAATGTTGGAGTTGTCTGCCATGGAATTACCATCTCATATCCATTAAGAACTAAAGAAAGTTGGATAGTGGTCTAAAATTTTCCTATGATTTTTTTATACACATTGTATCCAAACCTTTTGGCTCGATTAATCTCACATATGAATGCAAATCACTGCTTCCATGTGTATCATATTGCAGGTATGGCCTCCAAGGTTACCAATTGAATTTGAAATCTGTTACTGTCACACCCCGATTTACAAGAAGAAGGGGCATGACACGGCCGTCCTTTTTACCAAAGGACGCAGCCTCAACGTAACTAAAATTTCAACCCGATATCAACATATATACATCAACATATATATATTTGACAAAAAGGGACAATTGGTTACAATATCAGAGTATATCTATAATCCACAAACATCAAAACATAAACTTTATACAAAGACTAACTTATAAACTTATGAACTATGCATAAGCCATACCCAAAATTTCCACCACAAAAGTCCTCCCCAAACGAACTCTCACGCCTATTCGTGACTCGCTGAAGAATCTGAAAAACAAGTAGATGAGAGGAGTGAGCTACCACGGCTCAGTGAGTAACACATTTCTTCTAAGCGGATCGAGAAATCACTATGCACATTTTAAAACACAAACATAACTCGCTTTATCATAATACCAATTCATAATTCAAATATCGAAAGCACCAATGGTCGAGTCCATTAGTTAATCTCGTAAAACATGCATCAATGGACTATTCCATTGATTAATCTCATCAACTCATATCGATGGTCCACTCCATCGACCAAACTCAAATCACACGTCAATGATCCACTCCATTGACCAATTCATGCTCAAATGTCTAACCATGGTCACGTGTAACGCCCGTGACAAGACGACCAAGATTCCCCCATTGGCAAGGTCTCCACATATTATTAGCCGGTGGCTCGGCCCACAAGAATATCCTAGAATAGTATGCGCATACCCACACCCCTCAGGGTCCACAGAGACATTGAGCACCAACCACCAATTACAATATCCAGTAATCTAACATCAGAAGGAGAATCATACCACAACTCCAAATTTGATATATATAAATATCAAAGCATCCTTTAAAGCATTTCAAGATTCTTTCACAAAGAATTTCACAAATCCTTTTTCACACAACCATTTAAATTAACGTCAAAATACAACTCCATTCGAACAAAAAATGTCAGTAATATCTCGATCTTGTTTTATGCAACAAAATATGCTTTTTGTCAACTCATAGAGTATTTAATCAACCATGTTTCTCAAAACATGAGTTTAAAATACAAAGAAGAAATAGTGTCACTCACCTGGGGAAAGCCAAAAATCAACTATGACGCTCACATGAACCGACGCATTCGGATTCCTAACAATTAACGGAAAAAAATATCAAAAAGCCGAGTAAAAATGATATTCTTATAACGACTCGCCTATACTAGGCCTATTAGTCGATAAATGACACCTACGCGTCTCAAAAGTTCACAATTTAGCATAAACCCATCATTTTCAGCTAGGCGCGGCCCATGCGCCAACTTCGTCACGCCATAACTTCCTCCACAAAATTCCGTTTCAAGCCGTCTTATAGTCTTTAGAAAGCTCTCTTAACGTACAACAACAACCCCAACTCAGCCGTCCCAAAACAATACCGGAAATAACAAAAAAAAGAGACTCGAAGCCACTGTTCGCTACAGTACCAGATTGCGCCCCCAACTTCAAAATTCCGTTCCGAACAAACCGCAAGCTCAAATCACGATCCGAAAGATGCTATAGCTTCACAACATCCCAAAGTACCATTTCTAAAAAAATTTACAGCTTAACGACTCAAAAATTGGGCTTCGCCACACAAATACCCAAGAAATCCGAATTTCGAGCCCTAATTGCGGCAATTGCTTCAAGCAAGTGATTAAAGGCTTCAATTTCTTACCGGCCTTACAAAACACACTTGAGTCGGCTTGATGAGGCGTCCGGGTCACGAGCAAGCCAAATTTTTTCCCTTTTTTTCCCTTTTTTCCCTTTTTCCTTTCTCTCCTTTCTCTCTTCTCCCCTGTTTCTTCCGTTCCCTGTTTCTGCTCGTGCTCCTCTTTCTCTCCCTCTTTCTCTCTTTTTAAAGCTCAGCCGAAGGTTCCACGGTTCTCTTCAGCCTCCCTTTTTTGACTTTTCAAACTCTTTCTTTTCCTTTTATTTTATTAAAGAGCCCATATATTACAGTTACATCCAAATCAAACGTTTAATCACTCAATCAATCCATCGATATTCATGAAATTCTATTAAAGATTTTGCGAATCTCTCTTTTGTCATTCTCCCAAATCTCTCTCTATGCAGTCCCGGTGTAAATGGATAAGTATTTTACTCATCTACGGTGTAAGACTAATTTTTCAAAGGTCTCGCCAGTATTCGGGATCTAATTTCAAAGTAAATTATCCATAAGAAATACATTAGCTGATTCTGCCTTTTCTTTCATACACATTGCATGTGAATCCACACTAATGTTCATATGTTGTTCATTCCATTCTAGCTGAAGTCTGATCTAGGGATAGATGGGGATCTTAATGGAGTGAGCCGCAAGGTCTATTTTTCACGCTAATCTATATAGAGTAAAAGTTTCGATTGGTTTCTCCTAGATTTCAATCCGTTTAATTCAATGAACCTCTACTTAAACCACGGTCGATAAGATCTTTGTTGTTAAAGATCAATTTAGTTTTTGCCAGCAAGGGTGAATTTCGGTTTCTACGGAGGACACCAAATAAAGAAGCTTGGTAGTAATGTCAATTTTCCTTAAATGGCAATACCTTTCATTGCACCCATGCTAGTTAAATTTTATTTATTTTTTTTTAATGAAAAAAGGGTAAAGTCAAATGCATAAATTGATGTTGAGAGCCTACTATCCATGTTTGATAATTAATTAAACATGAAGTTACTTTCTGGAAGGCAGGGGAAAGAACCTAATATCCTAACACTTATTGGTCCCAAGATTAACAAGCCAATCAGTAATACGATTTCCTTCCATAAAGTTACATTACACACCCTAAACTCAAAAAGAGAGCTTGACAGTTTTACAATACTTTAAGCAAACATGAATCATCATTATCAATCATAAGTCAACCTTATATCTAGTTATCATAGTGAATCTTTGCATCGGCAAAACTGTTAAAATCCGGCGAAAAGTGATTCAAATTACAGTCATCATCATCAGAAACTATTTCACGTGTGTTTTTTTTTCTCATTATGTATAGCAAAAATAAAAAAATAAAACATCTTGATAAAAAAATTGCAAAGAAAAAGCGTTTCGCGGCATCGGCATTTGAGTAATGAATTAGGTGCGTTTGGTAACATTTCTGTTTAAAAATTGTTTCTGGAAACAGAAATAGAAAAAAGTATTTCTGCTTTAGGAAACAATTTTTGAACAAAAAAAAAAACGCGTTTGGTAAATCTGTTCTAAAAATATAAAAAGAATAGAAACACGTTTGGTAAATTTGTATAATTTTTTTATTTTTTTAAAAATTTTAAAAATTTTTATTTTATTTTTTCTATTTTCTTTCTTATTTTTCTATTTTCTTTTTCCTTTTTTTTTTTTTTTTTCTTTTGGTCGGTCGTCGGCCTTAGCCATGGCCGACGAGGGCCGGCGGCCTCGCCCAGCCACGGCGAGGCTCGCTGGCCATTGGGCGAGCTCGGCCTCGCCGAATCTGGGTGAGATCGAGCTCGCCCAGCCCGGCACGAGGTCACCCTCGCCTTGGCTGGGCGCCTCGAGACCTGGCGGTGGCCCGGCGAGGTCGCCGGCCCTCGATGGTGTCGCCGGCTCTCGACGGCCGATCGCCGGCCATGGCCGAGGCCGGCAACTAGCCAAAGAAAAAAGAAAGAAAAAAGAAGAAGAAAATGGAAGAGAGAGAAAAAGTGTTCCTAAATTTTGTTTCAGAAACAAGAAACAATTTTTTTTTTTGTTTCTTGTTTCCGTTCCAGATGTGTTTCTCGGAACAAAAAAAATAATTTTGGAACAAAAACGCAAACAAACGCATTTCTGTTTCTTTTTTGTTCCCAGGAACAAAAACACAAAAATTTGTGTTCCTGGGAACAGAAATACATTTAAACAAACGCGTCCTTACTCTCCGTTCTTTGGATTTTGGCACTTGTTGCAAAATGTCCCATGACTTTTCAATTTTCACAATGTTCAATGAAGTCTTGAAATTGGTTGCAAAGCCTCACAAGTGTTGGCTCCCGCCAAATTTCACAAGGGCCCTATACTTTTAATAATTTTACAAATTTAACCCATACTTTTAAAAATAGTTAGTCAATGATAAATTTTGCATTTGATTTTGATTATAGACTCCAAACTTCGTCCAAAATTTCAAAAGTAGATGTAATCAACCAAAAGATTTGTGCATCATTTCTAGAAATGACATCTTAGGGCTTGCAATACAGGGTAAGACGTAAAAGCAAATTAAGAAACGCAAACAAAAGTCCTAACATTGCAAGACAATACAACCTGCAAAACTTGTTTATTAGCGCAAATTAAAGTGATTATTGATTACTCGGTAAGTCAGATCATTCTACTTGTTAAATAAAAGAAATGATAGTTTAGCACTAACATCGATCTATAGGAAGATGATATGAACATCATGTGTTCATGCGGTATGATGATGTGTCTAGTTATATTATTAAAAAAACCAAATTAATATAACTACTTCCTTTCACAAAATTTTCGCGTGAGCAATAAATTTATAAAATCAAAGGAAATGATTTTATAATTTCTATTGCCAATAAAAAGTGGAAGAGAAATATAAGGGAGAGATAGGGTAAATTCCCATACATGCCAAAGTTTGGGGGTTAAAATGTAATTCACAAGTTATTATTCGACAAATTTACCCTCCCTCAAAGACCGACTTAGTCACGTGACAAGCACACGGTCAGTGCTCAAACTGAAAAATGATGGAAGTCACTCCTCTCCGACATTGAAACCGATATCAAATTTGAGGGGAGACATCGCAAAAATCGATAGTTCAGGGGCAATTTGTAATAAATTCCATAACACTGGGGGTCAAAAGCGAAATTCACCCATATTCCAGCCACCTTATTATCCACCATTCAAAACCAAAAATCCAAAACCGTCAAAACCGACTCCACAGACATTCCCTTCTCTCTCTCTCTCTCTCTCTCTCTCTCTAAATGGGCTGCTGCGGCGACGGCGACGGCGGCGACGGCCGCGACGGCGACGGCGCGGACCCCCGATCCCTCTCCTCCGCCGCCGTCCTCCGCCGCCGCCTCCTCCTCCTCCACCTCCGCCGCCGCCGCCGCCGCCGCCGACGATTCCACCATCTCGCCGATGAACTCCCACTTCTCCGCCCTCGCCTGCCGCAACACCCTCCGGCTCATCTTCGAGAAGCTCCCCGTCCCGGACCTGGCCCGCGTGAGCTGCGTCTGCCGCATCTGGAGCTCCGTCGCCTCCGATCGCGACATGGTCACCCTAGCCTTCGCGGCCCCCTGGAGGTTGAAGGAGGTGGTCGGGGTCCCGAGCTCGGGCAGCTTCTGAAGGGATAACGGCGTGGGGAAGTTCGCGATCTCGCACCGGATTAAGCGCGGCGATAGCGTCGCGAGCCTCGCCGTGAAGTATTCCGTTCAGGTAATGGAGTTTCTGTCCTTTTTGCTGTATTGAGTGTGAGCAAAACTGTGAATTATGTTGGCGGCGAAATGATTTTCTCACGCAGTATACTTTAAACGTTTGCAAATGACATGCTTTGGCGCTGCATTTTCGATGGAGATTCACTTTCGGCAGATTCTGAAGAACAAATGTACTGCTATTTCATGTAAAAGTTAGCTGAAGTGGTGTGTCCAGCAGCAGCATTTGAAACTTTACGAAGGAAGTTTCTTGGTAGTATCCTTCTGATGTTTCGGAAGTCATGTAGGTTTGTTCTGCATGTGGTCATGTGTAGCTGGGGTTAGACGTGGGTGGGGCCGTTTGAGTGAAGTGGACGGAAGCTGGGAGCCTTATTGTGAATTTTCATGGAATTTCTGGTGGGTTTGCTTTGCTGATGGCTTGGAATCCATCTGGTTTTCTTCTCCAGCATAGATTGTCTATTTGGTTATTCATTGGCGCTGAGAGGATGGGTGGGGATGGTTTAGGTGCTTTTCATAATATACGAATTTGTGATCCTGAGTTTGATTGCTAAAATGGCGAATCCCGAAGAATGCTGAGGACTTGTTGGTTGAGGAATGCTGTACAGCTAGCGACGATTATCAGGTCTTTGCAGAGGCTTTTCTCCTTGAAGAATCATTCTGTCATTCCTTCATCATAACAGCCAAAGTTGGATAGCTCTGTTGATTGGTGCAGGATTGTCTAAGTACATAGTTTTGTTCAATTTTGGGCATGGCTCTTTTATACCTCCATTCGATTGGGTTCTAGCCGCTTTGATAAAGGTTGGCTTGGGGAATTTACTAGGAGAAGAAAAATGTCGACAAGATGCTACACAGTGTACATATCATTTGATGATGTTCATAGCTTCTTTGTGCAGGCTGGCGGTTGAATGACTTAAACGTTAATGACAAATTTATCCCATTGAGTGGGGTTAGTTATAATTTTACGCTGTTGCTCTATATTGTATCAAATAGGTGGTAGGATAGATGCTCAATGGAATTTACTATTGCAAATCTTATAGATTTATTCCCATTGGAGAAGGCCAGACTAATTGACATACGAATTTTGTAATTTTGGAGTGACTTCATCTTTTAGTGAAACCTGAAATATAAAGAAGGAAAAGGAAACGGTTACACTTGGAAGTTACTGTCGTGGTTTCTTCTGGAGGTATGGAGGAAGGTTGGGGCTTGGACAAAAATGTTATGTCTTAGGGAGCATAGGGTCCTCTTCATGTAAAACATTATGTTATGTCTTAGGGAGCATAGGTTTTCTTAAGTTTGCCAAGCAAGAAGCATCTCCGGTTACTAATAGCAAAAAGATATGCTTGATTGACGACTACATATTGATTATCTTAATAGATAATCACAATCTCTTAGTTGCCAGAACACACGAGGTTAAATGATGCTCAGATTTTGCAAGTGATCAGTGTGAAATGATGGGCAATGCACTTTGTGATACTCATGATAGTTCCTCTGACTTAATAACATTGACATAGAAATAGTAGATGATTCTGCAGTGGTGGTATTGATTCATCGAAATGGTTGAACGTGAACCTCAAATTCTGAGAGCAGAATTTAAATTGTTTGTGCAACTAGGAAATGAATGTCTATGTGGAAATTTTCCATGGTTGTAGTCATAATAATCCCTGAAGTGTCAATAATGATGTGATGTAGTTAGATCTCTCCCGGTTCAATGTTTTGATAACTGTTGGCAGAGACTTACTTTTAGAATGGCTTCCCCGAAATTTTTTTCTTCCCTGCTTCAATGTTTCTGTCAAGCATATCCTTTTTGTGCCTGTCTACACCGCATGTCACATGCTTCAAGAATTTCTTTTGTGCTGTCAGGTCATGGACATAAAGCGCTTGAACAACATGATGAGTGATCATGGTATATATTCGAGGGAGAGATTGTTAATCCCCATAAGCAACCCTGACATTCTTATCGATTCCACGTGCTGCATAGAGCGAGATAACCATGCAAAGAGGGAAGTCGCCGTGCTTTACCCAGAAGGCGTCCGGGACATACAGATAAGTTCTTTGCTAAAGAGGACAACCTCTGAACGAGGGAAGAAGAGAATACTCGACTCGCTTAGGAGGAGCGTGCAGGTTGATGATGGGACTGCTCAGTACTACTTGTCTATCTCTGATGGTGACCCAAGGGCTGCACTCTCGAAATTCTCCGAAGACCTTAGGTGGGAGAGACGGGTGGGATTGGCCTAAATGAAATGGTTAGGCAACATTATGGCTGCTTTAATAAGATGAAATGAATGGTGACGGCAGCTTGAAGCACGGGACTGGAATTGAACCTATTTCTCCATGTGTGTGAATCTTCAATTCCACCAAGCCGCATCTGTTTCTTTGCATTTTTGGGGCAACTTCAAGCGTCGATTAGCTTGTTTCCCCATCACTCTGTGGATAGAAACTTGTATAATGCATTTGTAATTTGCATTTCATAGTAAATATAGTGTCCAAAAGGAGAAGGGTGGTGGCTATTGTATGATTCTCTAATCAAGTGATCAACGTACATATATGTTTAGCCTTTTGCAAAGGAATGGAGCATATGATTTATTTATCCGTGGACTGACTAATATATTTACATGAGACTCACCAATAGACAGAAATAGAATTGACAAAGAGTACCCGTTGCTGAAGAATACCTAAACCTTCATTCTTTGCCACAGAAAATGTGCACAAATGTGTGTATTCGGCTCGGATCGTGGCACTCAAAAATCGAAACTTGATCGAGTATTGTTTTCTTGACTCGAGTTCGGCTCGCTGGCAAAATGCTTGGGGACAACCCAAAGCCACCTAAAGAATGGCGAGAATTAGTCGAATGATCGATAGTGACCAGATGAGAAGGGAAGATGGGACCGAATCCTGTCTAATGATGGTGATTTTGCTATGGGTCGTATGGTTTGTCTATTTTCAGTTAATTACTAAATTACCTTACGGATCCTAATTTTCCTTTGGTGTACATAATTATCCATTTTCTTTTTTTCTGGCCAGACGGTAAAGTAGTGTTGGAAATGCTATTTTTTCAATTTTTTTGGAGATCGTCAGATGAAAACGAATATAAAAGTAGAAAGGTAAATTAAGAAAAAAGAAAGTAT
Source organism: Eucalyptus shirleyi (assembly GCA_017140165.1). Taxonomy (NCBI): domain Eukaryota; kingdom Viridiplantae; phylum Streptophyta; class Magnoliopsida; order Myrtales; family Myrtaceae; genus Eucalyptus; species Eucalyptus shirleyi. Next base: position 1,964,900 of record CM029454.1, read on the forward strand.
TACTTTGTCAATTTCAAACAAATACTTAGGCACTAGTTAAGCAAGAAAGGAAATAAATTGGCTGTCAATACATCGACTTAGTACTTGTAGATTCGAGCTTGTCTCAAAACTTGGACTTGTCTTGAGCTCCGGAGAAATTGAATCTAGTCCAAGTAGACAGCCAATGAATCAACCTTGCGAGAATTAACTACTAAAATTCCACCAATGTAATCTAGTATGGGATAGGGGAATTTCTGAGAGTGGCCCAAAAAAATTACTTTGAATGAAAATTGAATGCATGACTTTTGTTGAGAGTACAATAACAACTTGAACAATATCAAATTGCTGCAACAGAATAAAATAATTTCACTTCTTGTGTAAACCTAATGGGAAATATAAATACCAAGCATGCAAGTACAAGACCATTTTTACGTGAAAAGCCTCCTCGTGAGGAGATAAAAAACCATAGGACCGGAGTCCACCCAAATTCTTCACTATTAACAAAATTGGGTGAACAAAGTTCTTATCTAATAAATAGTAGAGGTACATGGCAATAAAGATTTCAAGAACATCACTCTTGATAATACACATAAATTTCACAAGAGATGTTCAACTCACGAAAAACCTGATCTAAGGAGCTTCATTTGAAAATCAAACCATTCATATTCGAGAAAAATGTGCCACAAACAAACCAACAAAATTTCAGCTCAATTAGATACTACCCTCAAACCAGATTTTTCTACTCTCTCTTGTTCTCGTCATTGCATCTCAACTAAAATCCTTTGCGGCTATCACATAAAAATAGTGAAAACTCCTATTTGTCCATAGGACATATTATGCGCTCAAGTCCTTGGGCTTGCAATTCATTTGGTTTCCTCTGCATGAGAGTAAACTCAACCAATAAACCTGTGACCACAATTTGGCCTAATAGAGTCGGAGTATTAACCAATTAAATGACACCTTTTCAAAAAAAAAAAAAATTCCATCCAAAAATTATAATTGGTTCTTTTGTAAAAATATATGGTTGCGTCTCTTCTGCTTTATGATTCGTGGTTAAATGATCAAGTTTGAGATTACACAATTGGTGTCATTGCAAATTGCCAAGACATGGATTTTTTGACGTACTCATATCAGAGAGACAATTGTACACTTAAACTTTCATTTTTGGGTTAGAAATTCTTTCAAAAGAGAGAATACTGTCTTTTTGGAAACCTTTTCATCGAAACTCTTGGCTGCACTAGACAGATTTTTTGCTGATTCCATGACGTTCGCTGTTTCCACGAAAATAGTTTCTCTTCCAGTGACAAGATTGTAGCTTGAAGAGGACATCTTAGCGGTGATCTTGTTAACAAATTTGATTTCATACCTAAACTTCACACACAGAACCACCTACACAAGCACTTTTGAGATTCAGCCTTTGCTAAAGAATAGCACGATATCAAAGCTTTGCAAAGGACTACTACACCCCATGGGAAGTGGTCACTTGATATCAAGAATCCTATGAAGAGTTTTAACAACCCAGAGCACATGATAAACGCCAATGGCAAAGAACTCTGGAACGCCTTTCCATAATGTCTCATGACAAAAACTCATTACTATCTGCATTGCCATCTCGTGGCATTTGGGAACTTTCTCCCAATTTCATGGAAACAGATTAAATCTACACAGGAAGTATCGGATTAACTAATTATCAATACATGAAGACATTCGAGATCATAGCATCACAATTTACCCCATGAAAGATGAGGTACTAATGCATAAACATCGTTTGCTCCAAGACCAAAATTTGGGGACATGTCTTGCCACAGATTCCAGGTGTCTCTAATTAGTTCGCAGTTGGACCGCAGTTAGCAAAGACTTGATTAGCTGGCCGATGGAGAGGAGCACGACAGACTTGTGTAAGCAATTAGCAACACTTTCCTTACTTGTGTTTTGGAACGAAACTGGTGTTAATAGAATTATGCTGAAAAGATGATGTGCCTAAACTCCAGAACATAAAGATGAACATGTACTCGGTTGTTCCCCAATATCCAATTAGTAAAATCAGCAATTCAGTATAGTGTGCTAGGAGACGAATTTGGACTTCACAAATTCAACACTGCAAACATGAGATTGAGCTTTTCGATTAGAAGCCTATCTGACAACGTTTGGAGGATATTGTCACACCAATAGATTGATAGAAAATGGAGGAGATTGTCATCATGCACCCTTGTATATAGGTTTTCAGGTGAAATTTCACAGCTCATATAGTATAAGCACATAAGTTTTCATTCATAGTTATGGCATTACTGGTTATCCATACCTCCCTCTGCAGAGCTTCATCAAGTTCGGGAGTGATATGGTAGAATGCAACTGCATCAAGCAACTTTGCATCAGGATAACATACAAGGATATCAACAGGTACGTATTTGATTAACAGAGAGGTAGAACCTAATGAGCATACATGAAGCAGATTCAATTGAAAACACTCAAGTCAGTCATTTGGGTATAGACCATATCACATCTTCGGATCTTCACCAGCATCAAAACTTCCTCAGGACACTCCAGCTGGCACACTAGCCTCTTCAAGGTTGGCACGGCAAATGGCCCTGAGTTGTTGTTGATGCTTCCTCTAAAAAATCCCTCCTCTTCATTTTGATCGGTCTCTGGTTTGGAATTTGAAGCTTCTTAGACAAGTTAGCCACACCTAGATCAATCATTTGATAAAACAATTCCATGTCAACAATAGGATTAGACAGGATGAAAACTAATTAGCCAATTCTTGAGCCTCTCGACCCAACTTGTTTCACAGAGCAGGCAAAAATTGTCCCGATTGTGCAAAATGTCATCTATATGGCTCTTTGAATCGAAGTCCAAAAGTAATCCTTGATCATTACATAGACCAACCAGACCTGGCACAAAAGCAGCACAAGTTTACCTTGCTTGATAATCTTTTAAAACAACAGTTCAACCACTGGTAATAAAAATCTGATCAACAATCATACATCACAGAAAATTAGAAGGTGTTTCCTCTAAGCAGGATATCTTCCATTAGTCTAATTTGACAAGAAAAAACTCACAACGGAGTCCAAAATGGCCAAGGACTTTTCCAAAGAAAATATTAATCTCAGACGGAGGGGAAAATGGTTTTTAGGCGCAGTTTGCAATATTTAGTAGCACAAGATCATTTTGCCTTTAGATGAAAAATTCAATCCTCGGTTTTAGGAGAGGGAAACCGTTAAATCACTAGGTTACCGAGGTTGACAATTTCATTCATTGCCTTAGAAGCCGCGAATCTGTTCGCAATCTGCAAAAGCTGCCAAAGGAAGGATATATGAAGAGATAATGTATATGCTTCAGCAAGACAAAAAAGCTCTCGAGACTCTCAACATCACGTAGATTGCGACAGTCATTAATGTTCAATTCTTTCAAGGTCACAAAGCATGATAGGTCAGGTAATCTTTCAATGGACTTACAACAACATAGATCCAATGTTTCTAAGAACTCCGTCCCATCAAGACCTCTAATTTCGACTAGATTGTCGCAACCACTAGCTGTAAATTTCTTCAAACACCATACTTCTACAAGGATCAGCCTTTCAACTAACTTGCACTGTACTATATGTATCTCTTCCAAGAACTCCAAATTATCAAGGCCCTGAATTTCAACTAAATTATCACAATATTTAATGGATAATCGTTTCAGATAATTTAATTGTGAAAGGTCTAATCTTTTAATGGAATTGCACTTTTCCATTGAAAACATTTTTAGACAATCTAATTGTGAAAGTTCTCGGATGTCTTCAAGTAGATCACATCTAAAAAGATCAAGTACTTCCAAGTGGATTAGGCAAGAAAGCTGAGTCAACCTAGGACTCCGACAAGAGACGTCCAGATATGTTAAGTTGGAAGGAAGCTCCGGCAGCGACCAGAGCTTGAAACGGCTCCTTAGGCTAAGGTTTTGGAGATAAGAAAGATTCTGGATGCTTTCTGGTAGGTTAGATATCGGCGTGTCAGTGATTTTAAGAATCTCAAGGGAAGACAAGTCACCGATTTCATTTGGAACCCCTTTCAGACTACCACAGTTTGCAAGAAGTAGACTCCCTAGTTTTTTCAACCTTCCAATAGCATCGGGTAAATTTTCAATCCCAGAATAATTCATGTTTAGATGCTGCAAATTCTGTAAATCCCCAATTGAGCTGGGGATTACTTTCAATGTCGGAAAAAGATTTAGTTTGAGGTGTTGGAGAGAAGAAAGCTTTCCAGTTGAGCTAGGAATTTCTCCCATTGAGCTAGGAATTTCTCCCACATGCCAACAAAGTGTGACAGTTAATTTCTCCAGCTTTCTTAGAGAACTGATAGCCGTAGGGACCTTTGTAATACCAGTCGGACTTATTTTAAGTTCTTTCAGTTCTTTTAATTGACCCACTTCCTTTGGCAACTGCTTGAGACGGTAATAGTCACACAAGTCCAAAGAAACAAGGCTCTTGACCTTGCCAATAGAAGGGTGGACTCGCTTCAGGTTGTAACAATGTCTCAATATGAGAACTTTTAACTCTGTGAAAGCCGAGAGATCAGGAGTACGTCTTATATTAACACAATATTCAAGGTTGAGAACCTTCAGCCGTTTTGCCGCCTATACAAAAGAAAATAATGAGTTGATTGACAAAACAAAACAAACAAAAATCACAGGTGATGTCTTTTCTCCATCTTGCCATAATTGAACCCCATCCTCTCCATTGTTCTGTGATCCAGCAATCTTTCAACTCTAGCACCACTAATTTCGGCAGACGTAAATTGGTTGCCGGAAAAGATTGTTTGTTAAATATGGACAACCATTTCTTCTTTTTAACGTCATCCCAGCAAAGCCATCTCAATTCAGAAAACAGATTGTTAAAGTCTCCACTTAAAGCCACCGACCTCAATTGAAGGAAACTTAAGCCGTGTAGCCTTTTAAACTGTTCATTCTTGTATGTCTGGAAATGGCGATAGTCTTTGCGAAGACAAATTGCCTGGATCCTTTCAGTTCCCTATGATAAAATCAATCGAATGAATATCTGGATTGGCTATTTCTTTTTTCTTTTTTCTTTTTTAAACTGTGGACAATGCAACTTGTCATTTTTCTAACCATGTCGTATATGAATGTTGACACATAAAATCCCATTTAATTTTTTGATAATCTTTTAAAATTTAAACAATTTTTTTAAATTTTGACTTGAAAAATCTAAGACAAACGGACCTAAATGTTTTGCATATGTTTGTTTGCATAATATTGGCACCATTTCGCTTTGCATCTTATAAGTCAAAAACTCTTCTTTGACTTTCCTTTTGAAACAGATCATTTAGTTAGTAGACGATACTGAAAAAATCCCATATAGCTTTGATTGACTTCAATAATTGTACATATGTTTTTACCCCAAACGTTTAGTTGATCGGGATGCTTTCCTAATAAGTTATCTAGAGGTGTCTTAATGTAAATTGTTGGCGTTCATTTTTAACATGGGTATGCTTTCCTAACAAGTGTTTTGGCTCGTTAACTTGGTCCCCCTGCCGTCCCCGCCTCAAATTTTGTCACGCCCCAAAACTACAATGAATGGGGATGACCTGGCCAACCCTCCATGAATTATGTATATCTCAAGCTATATATATTCATATCAGATAATTAACAAGTTTGTTACAAACATTAGAGTTTCTATAATCCACCAAAAAGAATACACATTTAGAATTCAACTAGTCCAACCACTAGCAAAGATTATATACACCACTTTCTTAAACCATACCCAAAATAGAACTCCCAAAAGTTTTCCAAAGGCGCTCTCGTCTTACTAGTTGCTAACCCTGGGACCTGAAAACATGGAAGATGAATGGAATAAGCAACCATGGCTCAGTGAGTAGTATATATCATAACAACATATCATACTTTCGCATTACACATTTAAAACTCAATGCATGACTCATTATTGTCAAACATAATATGATAACTTGCAAGAACAAAATGTGTTAAAGGTTACCTCAACCTAGCTATATCAAATAGCCAAATTTTCCATTCATCCATAATAACAAAACTAGCATGAACTCATCCTATCTCATATCAATGGTTCATTCCATACTCAATATCCAAACTCAAGGCCCTAGAGGTGACTCCCACGAAATTGCTTTATCGTGTAGCACTTAGCCATCGACCACATATAGCAATAGTACAAGGCCCTAGAGGTGGCTCCCACGAAATTACGTTATCATGTAGCACTTAGTCCTTTACTATGCATGTCAATAGTACAAGGCCCTAGAGGTGACTCCCATGTGACTCGAGTCGCCATGTAGCACTTAGCCCTTGACTACAAGGCTCTAGAGGTGACTCACACGAAATTTCGTTGTCGTGTAGCACTTAGTCCTTTACTACCACACATATGATTTCCTCAACACAACTCGTATCATGTTTCAATAGTCATCACATAACCACATAAATCGGTTGTACCAAAACAGCATACATAACCCTTCGAGAGAGGTTGTCGAATCATCTCACAATAACTCAAAATTACCGAGCATTATATCCATCAATATATCACAAATAGATCCTCATTTTCTTACAAGTATATGTCGGTTAATCTTACCTTAGTACATGAGTTACACAAAACCAAAGATGACATTTGTACTACTCACCTGGGGATGCCCCAAAATCAAATAACATGTGTGTTATTTGATCCTTCGATCTCGCGATCCGGGTGCTGCGTTATAAAGTTGAGCCGGCTTGGCGAGGCATCCGTGGTGTGCACGTGCCAAAAATCCTTTCTTCTTTTCCCCCTTCTTCTTCTTTTTCTCTCCTTTTTTTTTGGTCAAGGGAGCTCTCTGCTGTCCTTTTTAACCGAACCCTCCCCTCCCTTCCTTTTTACTTTTTTGACTTTTCAACTTATCTTTCTTTTTCTTCTTTTGGGCCCCACCAGCCAAATATTACAAATTTGGTCCAGAGTATGCCCTCTCATGGTCGCAGCTGTGGAGGTCCGGCGCGCTCGATCACGATTGAGGACCTCTGTAGAGAGAGGACAAGGGGAGGGAGAGAGAGAGAGAGAAAGGGGGGGGGGGTGTGACGCTGTGTAACGTCAGGTGAGTGACGAGGGTGGAAAGGCAAAAGTTGGGTGTAGGATATGGGGTAGGGTTGGAGGAAAAAAAAATTGGTGTATTAAGACAAGGCAATAGCAATGAAAGAAACAAAGAAAGAGAGATGAGAAAACTCACTCTATCATTTACTTAACCTAATCCATGGGATGAACAAGGTCAACCAAACACAACTTTAACAGCTACACTAAGATTTTCTAAATTTAATTCTTGAGGGGATTTCACTATCATATCTATTAAGAGGAAAGAAGAATGAGATAATATAGATGTAACTAGTAGAGGGAGGAATAGTTGTCTTCAAAATCTAAGAGGAGAGATATTATATCTGTTGGGAATAACTGATCCCCGAAAACCCGGATTCGACACTAAATCAAACCCCTAAACTCAAGCGGAAGCGTAGCCCAAGAAAACGACACGTATCACCAATCGTAAAGCACACCACGGATTCGAGCGTACCTTGTTAGCCACAGATTAAACACCGACGCCAATGGAGGAGGAGAATCCGGTCGAATTCGATTTGATGAAGCCTCGAAGGGAAGAATTAGAAGCCGTATGCCTTGTTCTTCTTTTTGAGAGAGAAAACGCGCGGGAGAGAAAAGACGTGCGTAAGAATGAATCCAACCAACGTCTTTTCTCTCTCTCTCTCTCCCTTTTATACCTCTCCCTTCCCACGGGCCTTATTCCCGTGGGCCGGGCTTTCTGGGCCCAGCTTGGGCGGACAGGGCCTTAAGCCCTTTAATTAATTAAATAAAGCTTTCATCTCCCACTCGCACAAGGTGGGCCGAACAGGAATCTCTTTACCTCTCTTTAACATTCATACCGGTGAATAATCCGTGCGACCAGCATACTTTGAGAGCTCGTTGCTATACATACGTTAGGAATATATAGCAGCTCATAATGGGCGTCACACTCCGAGTAGATTTAGTATGCAGTACCCTAGATCGATCGATCACATTTATATCTCCCTTGATCTCTTTTAAACACGATATATATATTGTATTCACAATTATAATTATCACAAAGACAGTTATAATTGGTCGACCAGTGAATACAAAACCACAATGTGATTCTCCAAAAATCGATCTTCCTCTTTCCTTCAAACTCTCAATTTCAGTCCAGCTTGCTTTTCTAGAAATGCCCCATTAGATCGAATCATCTCATGACCATTGGCAACATTCTAAGATAGCAAACACTAAATAGAAACCTTGAGAATAAGTAAGAGTCATAAGGGGACTAAAAATTGAGGAACTCATTTCCTCAAGAGTCTCACACGTCATAAAAGTTGAGATCAAACTTTTTGCCACTCTTATTGGTCGTCTCATGCATACGTAGTATGAAATACGTATTACGGTATTAACTCCTTTCCCATGGAGCGTATGTCTACACTTTTCAATACCGTACAGATGATAGTTCAGACATACCCAATGTCTAACTTGAGTTCACGTATCTACTCATTCACAAAATTCATCGAACTCACATCGGCATCTTAGACGGATAGAGTAAAATATGTGGGGTATTTTACTTTCGGACATCATAAGAATTATGTCCTCATCTTAACACTCAGTTAAGGCGACATACGTGTTTTAAGCTTGAGCTCTCGATTATCACCTAGATAATAAGCTTAAAAACAGTCTCATCTCTATTTATCACACAAGAAAATGAGGCGATTACCCGTGTGAGTGGGCTAATCTAATATCTGTCCGACATACTTCTCAACCTAAAATAATGCACCGAGCATTAAGATGCATAAAGATTATACTAAGGTTCATAGGCATTAATCAATGAAAAACAAAATTTCATAAATGTGAACAACTCGGGGAAATTACAATTCAAGTACATCGACTCTACGCAATCCTAGAGATTTTACATGACCACAAAACACATCTCTAGGTATTGGCTTTGTCATAGGATCTGCTACCATTCTATGCGTAGATATGTACTGCAAGTTCACATCTTTTCGTGCAACCATATCTTTTACAAAGTTATACTTGGTATCTATATGTTTGGTCTTGCCATGATACTTTGGATCTTTGGTGTACGCTATAGCTGCTTGGCTATCACAGTTAACCAACAATGGATTTGCAGCTTTCTCAATAAAACCTAAATGATCCAAAAATCTCTTAAGCCAAACTGCTTCTTGTACCGCTGCTGATAACGCCACGAAATCAGCTTCCATCGTGGACAAGGCTATGCACGTTTGCTTCTTACTGCTCCATGATATGGCGCCATTGTTCGATAAGAAAGCAAAACCCGAGGTAGATTTTCTTTCATCTAAATCTCCTCCCCAATCAGCATCTGAATAGCCTTCAAGTCGCAGATCCTTTCCTTGATAATTCAGCTTGAAATCAGCAATTCCCTTCAGATACCTTAGTATTCTCTTCACGGCTTTCCAGTGTGCTGGACCCGGGTTGGATTGGTATCTACTCACCATTCCAACCGCAAAACATATATCGGGTCTTGTACACATCATAGCGTACATCAAGCTTCCAACAGCACTAGCATAAGGAACTTGTTTCATCTGTTCCTTCTCTTGTGGAGTCCCTGGACACAGTCTATGGCTCAATCCTTCACCTTTTGCAATAGGAGTGTCTATGGGTTTACAATCTTGCATACGAAATCGTTCAAGAACCTTATTTATATAGGTTTCTTGCGAAAGAGACAACGATCTCTTCGAACGATCTCTCGAAATCTTAACTCCAAGAATGTATGCAGCCTCACCCATATCCTTCATCTCAAAGTTAGAAGACAACCATCTCTTGACAGTATTAACCAACTCCATATTGCTTCCGGCAATCAGTATATCATCAACATATAATGATATGATCACAAATTGATCCTTGGATCTTTTGATATATACACAATGATCCTCATCAATCATTGTAAAATCATATGCCACTATGGCATTATGAAAACGTATATACCATTGTCTTGATGATTGCTTAAGACCATATATCGACCTTAAAAGTCGACATACCTTTTCTTCTTGGCCTTTCACTATGAAACCATCAGGTTGTTCCATATATATTTCTTCCTCTAATTCTCCATTGAGGAAAGCAGTCTTTACATCCATTTGATGTAACTCAAGATCCAGACTAGCTATTATTGCCAGAATAATGCGAATCGAGGTAAATCTCACCACAGGAGAAAACGTATCTTCATAATCAATTCCTTCCTGTTGATTATACCCCTTCGCCACAAGGCGAGCCTTATGCCTTTCTATCGAGCCATCAGCCTTTCGCTTTATTTTGAGAACCCATTTGTTCCCAATAGCTCTGCGTCCTTTTGGAAGATCAACCGGTTCCCGAGACTTGGTTTGATTCCATTGACTCCATTTCCTCTTCCATTGCACGAATCCATTTTTCTTTACTAGGGCACTTCGAGCCTCATTGATATTTCTTGGCTCATCCTCATCTTGTGGAGCAACCATAAAAGTTTCCCCTTCAATGTCAAAACGTCGACGGGGAATACTTTGGCGACTTGTTCGCCTTACGGGAGATTGTACACTTTGCACATCATTCCCTATTACGCTCCCACTTGGATGAACCCCACCAATATCATTATCTTGATCCAAAGTCTCAAATAGGGAGTGATCTTCCCCTATTTCGCCCTTCTTAGGAAACTCATCCTCTAAGAATGTAACATCTCGTGATTCAAATTCAGTTACACTCCCACTTTCCTGCTCACCAATGAACACATACCCTTTTGAGTGTTCTGAGTATCTTATGAAAATACTCTTCTTTCCTCTGGGACCTAATTTCCCAAATTTGTGAGAGGACTCATGTGTGTAGGCAGCACAACCCCATGGCTTAAGAAAACTTAAGTCCGGTTTTCTACCTGTCCATAACTCATATGGAGTGGAAGTAACTGATTTGGAAGGCACCCGGTTAAGTATATAGGCAGCAGATAACAATGCATCACTCCAAAAGGTGATAGGTAAGTTAGCATGCGCCATCATAGACCTAACCATTTCCAGTAGGGTTCTGTTTCTTCTCTCCGCAACACCATTTTGTTGAGGAGTATACGGAATAGACAACTGTCTTTCTATTCCTTTTTCATCACATAATTTTCTGAACTCATCAGATAAATATTCTCGACCTCGATCGGATCTCAATGTTTTTATTTTCTTGTCTAATTGATTTTCTACCAGGTTCATAAACCTTTTGAAACAACTTATTGCTTCAGACTTATGAGAAATCAAATAGACATATCCGAATCGAGTATAATCATCAATAAAGGTGATGAAATAAACAGCCCCATGCCTTCCTCTCACATTCATTGGACCACAGACATCAAAATGGATTAAATGCAAAGGAAATTCAGCTCTTTTCCCTTTCCCAAATGGTTTCCGTGTTGTTTTTCCTTCTAGGCAATGCTTACATATGGGCAAATCGACTTTTTCAATGTTACCCAACAAGCCCTCTTTGGCTAGTCTATTCATACGTTGTTGGCCAATGTGACCAAGCCTAGCATGCCACACATTCACATCATTATCATAAGTATTAGAAGATGTGATAAGGGAATAACAAACATTTGCATTAATATACTCAATATCCAATACAATAAAACCATCCAGAAAATAGCCACAACCATAGTAATTTGTCTCCAAAAACAAATTCACACCTCTACTACTGAGAAGTTCACATTAAAACCTAATTTAACCAACATCAATACAGACACTAAATTCGACGAATCTCGGAGCATACAATACATCATGAAGAAACAAGGTGCGTCCACCACGCATATTCAGTTGGCATGTGCCAATTCCTTTCACTTCAGCTCTGGAGTTGTTTCCCACATAGATCCACTTAGTTCCAGTTGGTACTCGTCGGAATTCCACGAAGGATCCTCTATCCTTCGCTACATGGTCCGTCGCTCCTGAATCCACAGTCCACAAAGGATTAGACTCAGTTAGAAACACAGAACTCGACACATAAGTAAAGTTCTGAAAAGTACAAGGGGTGCATACCTTCTTTGGCTCACGACAGTCGCGAGCATAGTGACCCTTCTTGTCACAGTTGTAGCATTTCACCCTTGCTAACTTCTTCATGTGAGGACGCTTTCCTCTATTATGTTGGTTAAACTTGGGTTTCTTCCCTGAAGGACCAGCTTCTTCCTTGCCTTTTCCCTTATCAAACCAACTAGGGCGCTTGCGCTTGGAGCTCGAAGCTCCATTTGAGCTAGAACTTGCATGATAAAGTTCAGCATCCGGCTTAGCCGCCAACGAGCGGTCCTCTTCCAGCTCAAGATGACGCATTGCATCCTCAAAGGTTTTGATGTTTTCATTGTGAGTCAGGTGCACCTTCATATGCTCCCAACTCTGAGGCAAGGAACGAATCACCGCTTGCACTTGCTGCTCATCTGTGAGGACATGGCCAGCGTCTCTCGGCTCGGTTATCATGTTTGACATCTTTCTAAGATGTTGCTTCATGGTACGACCATGAGGCTTCTTATAGGAGTCAAACCGATAGTGAGCTGCCTCGATCTAGTCACCGAAGTGTGACCAAATCTAGCTTCCAATGCCTCCCACATTTCCTTGGCATTGTCAAAACGCGAAACTCTCGCATGACGTCATTTTCCATGCTGCTCAGCAACGTGATGCGAGCTAGAGAGTTCATTCTTTTCCACACGAAAAAGCTTCTTTGTCCTTTTTGTGCTGCTCGGTGGTTCCATCTTCGGGTTCAACCATGGTCATGACAAGAGCCTCAAGTGATTCTTGCTCTTCCAAAGACATCTTGGATTTTCATTTGCCAAACTTCATAGTTGTCTCCATTGAGCTTTTCACCTTTGTTCAGCTCAGCAACTATGCTTTTTGTGGCTGAAGCCATTGATCGAACAAATCGAGACAAATATGCACGAATTATTAATGCCTATCATTTATGCATCCCTATTTGCATAGACCCATCATATTAATAAATAATTTTAAGTAAGGCTTGAGAATCAAAAGGTCACTACGTTTCCAATCATCCTCCAAAATCCTAACTTAAAACTATCATTAATATGATTGTCATATGCAAAATCAATCCTATGAAGCTACAAAAACTTCTATAACTACCCATAGCTAATTACCCACAAAGAACCAAGAATAATAGAAAGCAACGAGATAATTGAATTCCAATAAAACAATAATGTTTTCAATCAATACAACTAACATATCAGTTGTTACATCAATAACAATCGGGTAGTAAACAATACATTATATGTCCACAAAGCACACTTAACATACATTAGCCAATACAACTAACACATAGTCAGCACACGAACTGGGAAAGATCCTCTTTTGTTCAATTTCTTGATCTTTTCCCTTGTAACAATACAGTAATATTCATTTACAAAATCTATCACAATTTTCTTATAGGAAGCAGCTCCGTTGACATCCCATATGCGATTCAACATATCTTGCCATTCAGGTGGAAGAGTGTTTATGAAAAATCGCACCATCTCTCGATCTTGTGACATAGGACGACCATTCCATATGACCTGTTGAATTTTCCCGTTGACTTCAAGGACATGATCAATTAAGTCACCACTCTCCCATCGATGATCGATCATTCGGCTATCAACTTAGACTGACCTTTCTTCGTTTCATCGGTCCTTTGCGCGAATAGGTGTGCGCAACCTCGGAGGGAGGCATTGTTCCTGCAACAAATGCAGAACAAATAAGGGATTACATATAATCCACATAGACTTAATTGAAAAAGAAACACATTCTTTTCCTTTTTTTTTTTTTTTTTTTTTTTTTTCGGGTCAACGGTCAACGGTCAACGGTCAACGGTCAGTCAACGGTCAACGGTCAGTCGCGGTCAACGTTCGGTCAACGGTCAACGGTCGTCGCCGGTCAACGCTCGTCGGTCGTCGGACCGGTCGGACCGGACGGACCGGACGGACCGGACGGACCGGTCGGGCGGACCGCTGGCACGTGCCGTGCGCGTGCGGGATGACGTCACGCAGACGTCAGCGGCACGTGCCGCGCGCGTGCCATCGTCAGCGCGTCGGGTCGGGTCGGTTCGCGGGTCGGGTCGCCGCCCGGTCAACCGACGTCATTGCTGACGTCATCGATGACGTCACCCGGCGGTTCGACCGTTGGGTGACGTCATGTTGACGTCGGCACGCGTCCGGTCCGCGGACGGCGCGTGCCGGTTCTTGCCGGCCGGCCGGCGAGCACGCGCCGGTCCAGCGGCCGGCGCGTGCGCCCGCACGCGCTCGGCGAGCGAGCGCTTCCGGGCGCGTCGCGCCACGCGCAGCGCCTTCCGGCGCGCGTGTGGGCGCGTGCGGCGTCTCCGGCGCGCTCGAGGCATCTCCGGACTCGTCTCGACGTCGCCTTTCTCCAGTGCTTTCAAAATTTGTTTTTGACATTCGAAAACTCATGAAAAAGGCCTAAGAAGTCTCGGGTGTCGGGATTGCTCGCCCCGATCCGTACGGCCGAAGTTCCTTTTGCGAAAAATCAATCAAAAACACATCAAATTGATCGGGAAAACGTGAACTAGGGCTCTGATACCAATGTTGGGAATAACTGATCCCCGAAAACCCGGATTCGACACTAAATCAAACCCCTAAACTCAAGCGGAAGCGTAGCCCAAGAAAACGACACGTATCACCAATCGTAAAGCACACCACGGATTCGAGCGTACCTTGTTAGCCACAGATTAAACACCGACGCCAATGGAGGAGGAGAATCCGGTCGAATTCGATTTGATGAAGCCTCGAAGGGAAGAATTAGAAGCCGTATGCCTTGTTCTTCTTTTTGAGAGAGAAAACGCGCGGGAGAGAAAAGACGTGCGTAAGAATGAATCCAACCAACGTCTTTTCTCTCTCTCTCTCTCCCTTTTATACCTCTCCCTTCCCACGGGCCTTATTCCCGTGGGCCGGGCTTTCTGGGCCCAGCTTGGGCGGACAGGGCCTTAAGCCCTTTAATTAATTAAATAAAGCTTTCAATATCAAATATTGGTTTCCCAAAACAAAGGAGCACCGAAATAAATACGGCCGTCATAGAAAGCAAGCACTTTTGATACGTGTGAATTTGACACCTTTTGTTTGATTGTTAATTATTATAATTGGCACCCAGTATCTCTTATTATTATAGACCAAGAGCCCTTCATTAATTTGATATCTCATGCATATACTTCATGTCTATTTATTATTGAAGTCTTTCATATTACCAACCAATATGAAAATTACACTTTTTTAGTAAACGAGGATTTTAGTGTAGAATCATTAGTTAAGTGATTTAAAATTTGTTATAAATTATATTCTTGACATGCATAACTCAGGTCATTGAATTTGAATATTTTGAGATATTCTACTTGGCCATCATCGTGAGATAATATAGCTTTTTAATCCCTGGAGTATTTGTGATACATTTAGTTGTCACCATTACTATATGATGGACGTGAATTATGAATGGACCTTTTTATTCAAAAGCAGATACGTCTGTCCATACTAGACAAAAGATTAAATAGATCTGATTAAATATATGAAAATATGAGGGAGAGGGAAAGAAAAAGGAGGGTCATTCGTTACCTTTCCTCCCGTTAGTGCTCTAGAGGCTTCCTCGCAGTCCCACAATTTACTACGTCTCTCAGGCAGTCCTTCTTGGCAAATAATATTCCTTCCAAGATCTCTCAGTTGATCATGCATCCTTAACTTACCATCATTTGCAATTTTTATTGAGCACCTCAATTTCAGCTCTTCAATTCCTTGACTTGCATAAAATTCACAGTCTTCCCACATGTACATGGCAAATTTGTTCTCTTCACCAATAAAGAAACAAGCAATATCGAGAAAAATCTCCTTATGTCCTTGCTCTAAAGCATCAAAACTTATTTTTAATACCTTTTGGACATCTCTATCGGGTTCTTTTCTTAATTTTTCAAGCATATCTTGCCATACTTTTTGATTTGTTTTTCCATACAAGTATGAACGTATAACCTACAGAGCCAAGGGAAGCCCACCCATAGTTGAAATTATATCACAAGAGATACCCTCAAAATCCTTCAAAGAACGGTTCATATGGAATGCATGTTTATTAAATAAATGCAAAGAATGCTTCTCGTCTATTTCATTCAATTCATACTTAAAGTCAACCTCAAATTCAGATTGATCAAGAATAACTTCATTTCTAGTTGTAACAATGATGATACTTCCCTGACTAAACCAGTCACGTTGTTTAGCCAAAGCATTTAATTGATCTTTATGATCTATATCATCCAAAAGTAGGATAACCTTTCTCCCTTTGAATCTAGATTTGATCAAACTAATTCCATCATCAACTTTCCAAACCTGATGTTCGATTTGTAGTATTTCCTTAATTAGTTGATTTTGTAGATAAGGAATACCATTGCAATGAGCTGTTTCTCGAACATTTGGAAGAAAGCTACAATGCACAAATTTATTTGACAACTCGTTGTAGATAACCTTGGCAAGAGTTGTTTTACCGATTCCACCCATACCATAGATTCCAATCATTCGAGCAACATTGGTAGGAGTATCTACCCAATTCCTGATTTTGTTCAAATGATCACCAATTCCAACTAGGTGCTTAGTAACATCAAGTTGAAAATCATGTCGCAACTTGCTCAAAATAGCTGTGATAACTTTTTCTACTAGTTCTCCTCCATGCCTGTCAAACAACAAAATCCTAATAACTTCGTGGTTACACTTAATCTCATCAAAAGACACGTAAAATTTTTCCAAGATGAATGGCGCCAATCAACATGCAAGATGTACTGGTTTTATAAATGACAATGAATGATGAAGGTGTAGCAGTCATTTCATTTTTTTCCCATCCTTTTCTGCCAGTAGATAGATCTTGTTGAAATAGAAAAAAAAAATGGTGCACCTGGCTCATTAAGAGTCTTTAGAAGTATAATATTTGTTATAAGGCTTAAGGTTGCTGTTAATTGAAATTTAGGAGGTCGATTCTTCTCTCTCTCTCTCTCTCTCTCTCTCTCTCTCTCTCTCTCTCTCTCTCTCTCTCTCTCTCTCTCTTTCTTTTTGGGTGGTTAAAAAAAGTTTCAGAGGAAGGGACCCTAATCCACAGCCAGGGCATTCCATATGCCTACATTGATTAACTTGTAGATCGCTTGCTAATGAAGGGTTAACAGCAGCGGAAATCAAACCTAAACATGGTAAATGTAAAGTGTCTGATTCTTCAATTGAGCCAAAGCCCGTTGGCATAAGGAGGTCTATTTTATCTGGGGGTGATCAAGCTTCGGAAGACTGAGCATTGGAGTCCTTTCTAGCCATGTTGTTTAGCAATTGATACTATTGGCTAGAGGGGTCGTCCTTTTTGTACCGGAGACATTTGTAAAATTCTTGGGCACTATGGGATACTTCGGTTTTAGGTGTTATTGGTTTGGTTCTTAGGGGACACATTGGGGAGTACTAGCTTTTGTTGTCTTTAGGGTATTATGGGTGTTCATTGGATATCCTGGCGATCTTTTGTGAGCTTGTAGCGAAAGTAGTTCATCCACATTTCATCACTTTTGCGTGAAATAAGAAAACTTACGTATAAAAAAAAAAAATCGAGAAAGTGCAGTACCCATTGGCAAATTTCTCAGATTCCCATCCATTTAAGTAACTCGCTTCTGTAAGTGCTTGCTGGCTTTCCCTGATTTCCTTTGCATCAAAATGCTCCTTGTGCAAATGGAAGGCCTTCCCAAAATTTTGTTTTAGATACCGCACATCTGACGGAGTCACTTTGTAGAAAATGGGCAACACTACATGTGACGTGCTCTTCTTGCAATCCATGATTTGAATGAGCTCACGGAGGCACCATTTGCTCGAAGCATAATTCTCTAAGATGATGGGGATCGAAATCTTAGATTGTTTGATCGCATCAAGAATCTTTTAGCCAAATTCCTCACCAATTGGAATGCTTTTATCATCCCTAAACACGAAAATCGGTACAATCCCTGCATTAACTAGTCCGTGATAAAGGTGATTGGTAAATCCTTTTCATGTATCTAAGCCTCTAAAGCTCAAAAATATGTCATGTTGATCGCTACCTCCTCCTGTGAATATAGGGGAGATGAAGGAAGGAGCGGATTCTATCCCAATGCGCTCTTTTTTTTACATGCTCTCTCTTTCTCTGACCCTGCCCTTTGTCCATGATAATCTGAGGGGAAAAGGTGAAACAAGTGATGCTTTCCTGCTGCGTAAAAGGATTGATAACTAGTCTCTAAGGACAAATATGAACATGGTATCTTTAGCCAAGCAAGAAAAGATTAACATGAAATCTTTAATTAATTAGTAATTATTGACTAGGAGGAGCTGCAGATAATTCTAGTCCTTGCCTTAACTTCTTTTGGACCTCAACCTCTAGTCAAGTCAAACTCTTTAGTTTGGTTCTCACTCAGGAATAACGTGTACATTAATTTCTTAATTGGGCTATAAAATACTAAAATCTATGTACATGCAAATTGCATTCCCTTAAAAACATAAGCATAGGTTCGGTTTTCATTTGGTTATTGAAAATCAGAATTTAAATCAATTAAAAGCTGATCATTGAGTTGAAACGAAATTGGAAATGTGTGGGGGAGACGTGAAAAGAGGACCTAGCTGGTGATTATGAATGTGATATTATATTTTAATTTTGTTTGAAACTGTCGTATTATTAATGAAGTTGGCAGTGCGAGGTGGAGATGAATAAATAGTCATTGGTATTTCTCGTTTATGGAAAAATAGTTCAACCAATCCTAAACATATTATACGTATGGCAATTTAGTCATAAATTTTCTAATTTTCTTAATTTAATCCTTAATTTTTGTGCAAATCCAAATGTAGTCCTTCCAATTAATTTTTATCAAAAATTGTAAACGTGACGATGTATGTCTGGCAATGATTGGACCACCAAGTTAGCAATTTTCAGCAAAAAATGACGGGAATGATTACGTTGGAATTTCACACAAACATAGAAATTTAAATTGACAAAATTAAAATATTCAATTTGTATAATAAGGTTAGGACTAATGGATAATTTTCCACCCCACTTCCGCATGGCAATGATTCCATGTAAAAGAATTTCTTAAAAACTGATATGATATCAGCAAGCTATTTTACTTCAAACTCCTGAATTAAAAAAAAAAAAATTGATTGATATATTGCTCGTAGAATAGAGTCGTAATTTTTTAGATGACACCAATTGAGCATAACGAATCAACGTTAAGTTAGTGATATATAAAATATTTGTCTACCTTCCTCAAGTTCTTTTCCAAGTCAATGTTGGCATATCATTTACCTCTTGAAAAATCAGTAAGCCAAAGAAAAATGAAGTTTATAAAAATGGAAGACGATCAGTGATGAGAAAGGGTTAGAAGTCACCTAAACTCTTCTCCCCCACATTTACGTTTTCCAACTGCAGAACGCCACGTTCGAAAGGAAAAAAAGAAAGTAAACTCCTATGGGAAGAAAACATTATAATAGTCGGTGGCTACAGTAAAAGTGAAAAATGCATGCGATTTCAAATAGAAGGCGTTACTTCAATTGCGAAATTGGCAACATAAACAATATTCAACCCCGACCTTCTCCAATGACAGCAAGGAATTTTCAACACAACAGCAGCTTTGCTTACTTTGAAGTTTTCTATTGAATTGAAACCAGCATTAGAAATAGTACAATTGTGAATTTTACATAATTTTTGGAAAGCATTTGATTTTTCTTTCATTTTTCAGAAATTAAGAAAATTGCCAATATAATGGAAAAATGATTTTCTAGACATCCAAAAATTCTCTATGATCCATTCAGATAAATATTTGATGTTGACAATTTTGATCCGTAGCCTTTGAAAAGTATTGTACGATTATTGAAAAGAATATACTGACACGATCGATATTTGGGAAAATATAATTTTTTTCTGGAAAATGAATTTTATTGGATGTCCCTGAAGAGGCTCTGGAAAATGAATTATTTTCTGCAAAAATCGAGTATATTTTTATGTTTGGCGGCTTTAAGTAATTTTGGACCATTTGGGTACGAATAGGGATCGTGGACCCAAAATCAGCTGTAGAAGGGCATTTCGTACTATTGTTGAACCTGCATTTCGGCTCGCGTCAGTTGTCCTTAATTTCAAGAGTGGAATATCTGATCAATGGCTGTAAGTCATGTTTAGGGGCAGAGGAAACGTGTGGTTGGCCTATGTTTTCGTGACAAAGTGCATAGCATGGTCTATTAAAAGGAAAATCTGATGTTATGGCATGGCACACAATTTGAGAATAAAGGGAAAAAGTTAAACAATTTACAGTTTCATTATATCAATTTTCTTTTCTCACAATTTAATTTAATTTTTTTTTGCAATCTTCTATTTTTCTCCATATACGTTTTCACTTAAATTTGCACTCTGTTGAATTCCCACTTCGTGCACTTTGTGCGCAAGGTATGAATCGGTGGAGCGATCTCGGTTGCTCTAGGCACAATTATTTTTCTTTGACATTTGGTATGATTGAGATCACAATATTAATTTTCCTTTTGCCAAAGCAGATCGTCCTCTTTAATTTTTTTTTTTTAAAAATGTTGATCAATAAACATATCAATTAATTTCTCCATGATTTTGAACGTATGCTAAGAAATTGGTTTTTCACAAAAGAGCTAGAAGATGTGTGCGTGATCATGCACATTCATTATTCCGTAATGGACACGATAGGTGTGACCTATCAATGATTTGCTAGGATTAGGAAGAGTTTCCTTAGAGCTCAACGATGTCACTCCCTAAAATCTCTCATCCATGGAGAAGATAAGCATTTTCTTTTCTTTATTCCATTCCCCCATTTCTACAAGTGTTCTTGATACGACTTCATTCAAATTTGCACGCGAGAGAAGGTCACTTGCTATTAGGCCTTATCTCGGTGCTATAGACATATACAATCTCCTCTCATACTGTCACTTTTTGTTTATGAAACCCTTCCTTCATCGTGTCTAAAACATTTTAAATAACATTTTTAATGTAACCAAATACGTATTGATCTATTCACATAATGTAGAGGATGATGTCTTGACCTAGAAAAGGATGACAAAACATATTAAACAGAATAATCACGTCGAAAGTTGGACTACATATAAATTTTCAACATTTGTTCTATTATCAGTTAACAGGTGAGGTTGGGGTAGATGAAGTCTCAACAGGTTGGCCCTATTTGGTCAAATAATGCAGTCAGGTGCAAGCAATTCCATAAAAACAATGTGCGGAGCATAATAAAGTGCAAGCCTGAAGTCTAGATAAAGCATGGACATC
This sequence comes from Eucalyptus shirleyi, assembly GCA_017140165.1. NCBI lineage: Eukaryota > Viridiplantae > Streptophyta > Magnoliopsida > Myrtales > Myrtaceae > Eucalyptus > Eucalyptus shirleyi. The sequence goes on from CM029454.1 coordinate 1,986,194, forward strand.
ACCCCCTTGATCAGACTAAATAATCATGGTTGGGCTTACCTGAAGAAGCGATGCAGAGATGAAGTTATTGCAGTGAGTCTTGTGTTTGAGAATGAGTCAGTTTGGAGAAGATCAAGTTATGTCCAGAGTCCCGAAAGACAGTACAACTGGAAGGATCAACTTCAAGCCTCAATCTAGAGTTATTAAACCAAATATATCTCAGAACGAAAACGAGCATCTCAATGATATATGGTGTTTAGCATGGTGTTCTTACCTCTGAACAAGCAAAGAAGATCCGATGCGTTTCTCCTCTTCAAGCACAAGCCCCTCTTGCACTTGAACAAGCTTTGCTTTTTCTCTTGCACCAAGGCATGAATCCAGACGGGCTTTGACCATTGGGCACAAGCAATTGTGTGGCGGATAGCGTTCCTTTGACGAGGCAATTTACTTCTTTAGCCCTTATCTTTTGGCCAAGGCCCCCGAACAACCCCCTTCCTGGAAATTGGCAAGACTAACCCCACTGTAGACTTGCAGGATATTTTCCTAGTTCTCTTTGTAATTGCAACACGTGGCCGTGCAAATCGAAGTGGATGATCAACCTTTTGCGACTCCGTACTTACGCTAAAGTCAAGGTGTTTACATTGAAAATTGAATTTTAAATGATGCCACTTTTTAAGGACTGTGCTATATCAGACAACACAATGTCGGCGGAAATGAAAATAGATTCTAAAGTGTGTATACCACTCTTTAAAGATGTTATTGCCCTTAATATGGTAGGAGAAGAACAGAAAATAATAAACCTTGAAAAAATTCTCTTAATAAAACTTGTGTGAAAAGTTTAGTGATAATGAAATTGCTAGTGTCGCATACCTTTTCAATTTGTTCGATATCATTCTTGTACTTTATTTTTTTTGGCCAGAATAGTCACTAAATTATATATTAAATTTCTGCTCAAGTTATTCATTATGTTAAATTTGAAAATGGAGATGTTGATGTGGCAACCATATGTGCCACATCAAAGTTGACTACCATGACAGAAATTCTAAGCCACAATAGTAGGATAATGTGAGATTTGGTAGGTCTTTCCTCTACAAGCACCTCCTTCCAGGAATTTTCGACACATCCACTCCATTGCATGCTCAACCGGCTTATTCCCTCCTTTCTTGTAAAATGGCCTCCTTGGCATCATCTACTTCTCCAACCTTATACAACTTGGAGATGAACAACTCCCCTCCAAGATGCTTCAGTTTTTTTAAACTCCTTTAGCTTCGATCTGTTTTCGGTTTCCACAACATACTTCAACAAGATCTGATGAACACAAGATAACCTAATACAATGTCATTGCTCTTAGGCTCCAAGTGTCTCCAACATGGACAAACTGTAGATTGATCTATTTCCTCCATGCCTTCTTGTATTTCGATGAGATTTTCAAACCTCACAGCATCAAAGCCTCTAGGCTGTGCAATCCAACAATTGATTTGGGAAGTCTTTTGATTTATGAAAAGTTGAGATAGTGTAGAAGCCTCAATTGACTAATGCAATATGGTATGTTGGGATGCGATAATAACTAAAGAAAACACTCTCAGGTACTTCATTTCTGCCAACAAGTCACATGGCACTTTTTGGGAGTACAAGAATCTATCATTGTATCGAGGTTCCTTTTTAAATGATATGAAGCTCTTAAGTATCTTCATTTCGTGGAAGATTTAGAAAACAAAAGTTAAGTCAGCAGACAATAGCACAACATAATTTTAATGTAGATCTCTTGTTAGAATTATAGAGTAGAGTGAAGAGATTAGAAGGCGCTCCTAATGGTTAAGCTGAGTTAGTAAAATGCTTGGCTGTGGATCTAGTAGATTACATGTCCAAATTATAGTGTCTCACACTTGTATTAATTAGGGGAAACGTGCTTGCACCTTCTAGAGCCTTATCTAATATACACGGATGAGAAGAATTATATGCATCCATACGGATTATTTCAGTTGAAAGGCTTGGCTGCCTCTAGTTATAGGAAAAAGGGGATTAGAAGGTAAGTATAGTAAATGACTAGATTAAAAAGAGAAAAACATAAAATTTTGGTGGCCAAAGAAAGATGACAATAAATGACAAGCCTTTTGAACTGATCTATCAGGTGAAGAAAGAGAAAGTGAAAGGACTTTACCAACATAATAGCTTTTGAGTTACTGTGAGAATAACGGCTTGTTATGAGCCATACATCTCTAAATGAGTCGACGCCTCAACAATTTGAAATTATTTGTTGTTTGATTTTTTTGGTGATCCAAACTAGACTATTATTATCATAGTAGATTAAAGAAGGTCATCCAATCATTTCTTAAAGTGAAAAGCTTGAGGCTCGACTACATCCCTCGGGAGTGGATTTTGAAAGCCTGAAGGAGGAGCATTTGTCAAATTCTGATAATTGAAGATTCCTTCCCAAGTTGGAAAATATTTAAATGGGAGGTTTTGCCTATTTGCTGTCTTTCTTCCCGTTGAAAGTGTTTATTGCTTATAAACGGCGTAAAGGAGGGAATCATGGAATTTTCTGATTATCTTTAAGAATATGATAATCGATCATTAAACAGGAGACGCCGTCAAGGAAATTCTCCTTGTCAATATATATCAACATAAGAACATGGCTTATCACATCCTTTATCTCCAGAACTGGACTTTTTTTATCATCCAAATGATGTTCGAATTCTTCAAAATTCTCTTTGAGACGTGTTCCACTTGATTTTGATATTGTTTATAATGAATTGCGTCTACATATATCCAGATAAACTATATACAACTCTCCAAGCCCCCGAAACTGAGTATAGTGGGTAAGTCCCATGCAGTCACGTGCAAATAGAAATTGTAACTTCCTACGTGCCGATAAATCTAATAAATTTTCCATTGTTTTTCATCCCAATGATATCCATAAACGTTAGAGATTTTTGTGAATTCCTCGAGCCCAGGAATTTCCAGAACTCTATGAGCATCTACTATTGTGAATTTCTCTAGATTTTTTACATTTCGATAAGTTTATACGCTATGTCACATGATTTTTGTGCCCTCTCAGTTTTAGTAATTGTGACACTATGTTAAAGGCGACTTTGCAGTTAACCTACTTTTTGCACGTACCTAGTAATTTCGCATATAAAAAAGTTGACTTTCTATAGATTAAGTTCTCGGAAAAGATTATTATGGCATAATCAATTAAGTTGACTTTCTACATATTAAGTTTCAAGAAAAGATTATTAATTGGCATAATCAGTTAATAAGTAGTGGATATGATTTGATTAAAGAAACTGTGCCAGTTTGGATTTTTTTTTTTTTGGTGATTTTTTAATTATCTTTTTCAATATCAGCCGATAAATTCAAAAGATAAAAAATAAAAATCTAGAATATAATGCAAAAAACGGAAAAGAATATAATGCCAGTTTGAAGGCCCACCTCCCGTACGCGTTCCACGAAGGTGGCAGGGTGATGGACACCGGAGGTGTTTGGTTCAGCTTTCCCAAGGGGCTTTGAGCCCCAAAATTCCATTGAGAAAAATATAAGGGTGTTTGGTTCGGCATTTGAAAGTTATTTGGCAAAATGCTTACCTTTGAAATGCTGAAAGCCCAAAGCAGGTCCCCACCTGCTTTGAGCATTTCAACATTTTCGGCATGCTAGTGTAGGGAATTAATGAATTTTTTCCGATTGCCTATTTTACCCTTAAAATGTTATTAAAAGTCCACTTTTACCCATACTAAACAAAACCCTAGCTCTTACCACGTTTTCCTCTCTTTCTCCATCGACCGGCTCTCTTCTCGTCTCTCTGCTGCGTTCTCCATCGACGCGGCTCTCTCTGCAGCGTTCCTCTCCCTGCAACTCGCACCACTCCATCCCGATTTGAATCCGAGCACCACTCCATCAAGGCCCAAGTTCGTCGCATGAGCGAGCGAGATCCGAGATCCGAGCAATCCAAGCACCACTCGGAGGTCCTCCTCTCGCAGATCGGCGACGGCTCCGCTTCCTGCGACGGCGACGGCGACGGCTTCGGCTCTCCGCCCGAGGTCCAAGGGAGGCTTCGCGCGTGAATCAGGCATAACGGGGTGCTTCATCTGGGTTCGGAGCTCTCTCCTATCCTGCCATGGACTCCAGTAATGGTGCGTTGGGTTCGCTCCTTTCTTGTCTTTCGTTCTTGCTCGTTCGTTTCCGTTCTTGATGCGATTATGGGTGACGTCTGGCTGAATCGAGTGCTCTTTGTCTTCTCCGATTTGGGTTCCCATTCGCTTTAAGTTTTGTGGTCGCGTGCTGAAAAAGGAGGGGCTTTATTCTCGTAGCCGAATTTGGTGGGAGTCTGTAATTGAAGTTTCTATCTTTTTTGGTTTAGTTCCGTTGTGTGGACTCTGCGTTCTGGGTTTTTTTCTTTACGAGCTTAGCTGCTTTTTCCGTCTATTGGGTCTCGCCGTTTGTGTATCTTTAAGGGCAATCGTCGGTTGGTGTCTCTTAACTCTTTATTTGCTTGAATGATCCGTGGTTTGTAGTGATAATTGAATAGGGATTCTCATGTTGGGTGTTGCCCTTAGAGTGATTAGTCTTGAGGCAGCTGGTGCAAAGTCAGGCCACTATGTAAAATCGACCCCAACCATCCGTCCTCCTTGTTTGTTTGTAGTAGTTTGTGACATTCATTCCCTATTTCCACAACAAATGGTTCACCTCCTAAGCGGTGGGAAAGAGCCGGGGGTTCATCAGGTCCTACGCCATTTAAGCCGCCATCATCTGGAAGCACTAGTGATATAGTGGAAGCTTCCGGAATAGCAAGACCCGGTGAAATTGTTTCGGCTACTGATAGAACTATTCCTGTCAATGCAAATTCTATTGCCAGGCCAGTTCCCACCAGGCCATGGGAGCAACAATCCTATGGCAATAGTTATGGAGGTGCATATATATTGCTTATTTTATGTCCGTAGTTGCATGTATTTTCATTACATTTTGATTGTGTGTGTATCTCAGCTATTGCTTTATAGAACAATATAACATAAGATGGTTCTCAGTTAATCTTTTGATAATCATTGTAGGATATATAGTTCATTGGCGAGGGTTTGGGTGGTCAGAAGACTCAGAACAGCCAAATCGACTCAAGGGGGAATTCGAGCCTATTTTTCTGGGATTTTTTTCCCCTTCTTTTTCTTTATTTTATTTTTTATTTTTTATTTTATTCCCCCCTTGCTTCTACGTTGCTTCTTCCCTAATCATAACTATGGATTTGCTTCTTCTTTTTAATAATTCAAGTCTTTCTTGTTTTTAATTAATTAATTAATTAATTTATATACGCCAAAATTTAGAAGTCTCATGTCACGGCCAATAATCTTGGCCTGCCGATTACCCACGGTAAAATTTGGAGCAATCGATATTATGCTTCCTTCGCTCTTTTTTGTAAGTATGAAATAGAGGTCACAGTTATGAGTGTCAATTCATGTTCGTGTCATACGTACATGATTAATTGATTGTGTCAACTTACTCGACATAAACACAATTTGAAAATTATTGAACCGACACGACACGATACAACACATGTATATGATGCCAAATCAACAATGTTAACACAAAACTAACTAATGAACACGGAGCTGACATAATATATCCCTTAATTTTTTATACTATCTACCCATTGCAATGAGTGCCAACAAAATATCTTAAAATATATGTGAATATTCAACGAAACATCACTTATAGAACAATCTATTTCCACTAAGAGTCCTTCCCTTTTTATATGCGATGTTTACTAAAAAAAAGTAGCATCCACAATCGGTCGCTTTATCATTCACCAAATAAGTTCACCTTTTTTTTGCTATATCATTTTTATCTTTTGACAATCAATAGTCCAACTTTTTATTAATATACTAGAATGATCATTAATTAATGAAGATGATTAATACTATAATAATTAAAAAAATTATTCAAAGTTGAAAACAAACTTAAAAAAATCCTTTGTCAAAAGTTGAGCTTTGTATCTAATTTATAATCAAATTCTTTTAATATAATTTTTAAATAAATTTATTAGTATGTATCTTTTATATTACTCTCAACATGAAAATGTAAATGTTATATAGTCATTATTTCTTTTTTGCAATTTTAAAAATACTAAAATTAAAAAACTTAATTTGGTCATACCAAATAGCTTTTCAAATATATGTTTACCAAATAGTCTTACATTTCCCTAAGGCACTTTTCAGTTGCAATTTACCAAACGGTCTAACATTTTGAAAAACTCTTTTTTCTCAAAGGTATTTGCATTCTCCTAAGGGCATTTCCCCAAAATTGAACCAAATGGACCGTCCACACCTTCGTCCCTCCCTCGATCCATTTGCCTTCACGTTGCTCTCGCACTTGCGCGACCACTGCTGGAGTAAGGGAATTCAATGGATCGACCTGAATGCGTGGCCTTTGTGACGAAAATAAATATGCTGAAATGGCGGGATCGGAGGAAGCCAACGATGCTTTATTCTACGTGGAGAGGATGGTTCGGATGAACCCTTTGCCTTCACCTCCATGTTTCCACCCAACTTTTTGGGGTTGTGGCCAAGACGGAGCATTATGGATTTCGAAGGGAACGGCTCCCGGCGTTTTTACTCGCAGCATTTTGACGAGTTGCCTCCGCCAATTTAAATGGACGAACTTGCACTAGAACCCACAAGTGTGAGCTTTAACATTTTGATTAATGGGCTTGTTGGAGATGGTAAAATTGCCGGAGCCACGAGCTTGGCGGATGAAATGTTGGTCAGATGAATCAAGGTAGATATGACCGCGTGTGGAGCCATACTGACAGATTGTGCATAACCGGCAAAGCTAGGAAAACCGTTTGATTGCTGAAGAATTTGGAAGACAGAGGCTGGGAGCTAGATGTGATCATGTACACCACGATCATAGGAGGCACCGGGACAGAGGCTTTGAAGTTCTATAATACTATTACTGATGCCCAAATGTCTTCCCTTGCTCAACTTGCATAGGTTAACGAAAAGAAGCACAGGTTTTGTTGGACAAGATGCTTAGCAATGGAATCTGGCCACATGTTTTCACCTGTAACTCCTTAATCCAAGGCCTATGCTGTGGTGGCCAATGGGAAGAGGCTTCAGTTGCGTTAACTGAGATGCTGCAAAGAGGAGTGATGGCAGATGTTCGAACCATCAGGATCATTGTGGATGCGCTTTGCAGAGTGAGGTGGGCAGGACTACCGAGGCAAAGTGCATCTTTGATCTGATGATCTGAGGAGGATTTACACCCGACCTAGTTGCTTATAATTCATTGCTTGGTGGTTACTGTTATTAAAATCAAATGGATGACGCACCCACTACATTTCATTTGATGATTGCACAAAACTGCTCGCTTTCACTCACAACAAATCTAACATTGATTCATGAATGTTACAGAATGGATCAGTCCTTGATGCTGCCGCCTATAACTATCTCAGGGGGTGGCTTTTTCCTCATTGAAATGCCTCAGGTTGCACACCATTTGTTTTACAAAATTCTAGCTAGTAGCGGCCATTTAAATCAACAATAATCAATAACATTAGATGATCTTTATAAATGTGACCAGGTTCATGAGGCAATTGCTTCGTATAGACAAGTGAAAGATGGAAATGTCCATATCATCAGCCATAACACCCTTATTAGCGGCTTATGTGGCAGGGGAACTTGAAGATGCTATCGAACTCTCCAATGCTTTGCCTAAGAAAGGTTTGCAACATGATGCTTTGTTATATGGTGCTATAATTGCAGGGCTATGTAAACCAACCAAATGAGTGATGCCTATGAGCTGCTTCAAGAAATGAAAGAGAAGCTGCACTCTCCACCTGAGCACTGGTTAAAAATGGTCAGAAAATGAGGCGATGCATGGGTTGCACAATATAGTTGAGAGTGACTGTATATAGTAGAGTTCTTATCTCAATGAGAGATGATTGGAGCGGCTGCATTGATCCTCAGTTCTGTCTGTTTTGACTATATTTGGCAAGAAGACCTAAAACTAGCTGAAAGTTGTATGCATGGACTTGAGAGAACACCCAATACAAACATGGTCCAGATTGTGTTGATCTGTGAGTCTCCTCCCAATGGAACTCTTGTTGGTTCTTCATCACCATCTTCAAAACTCTACCAAGCTACAACAAAAGTTTTTCTTTACATCTGTTTTCTCATTGAACCTTTACGCTATAAATCTTCATTGTGGATTGATCATGGTTCATATCTTTAGCTGTGTTTCTCCAGTAAGGTTGCTATAGATTTAGCATTTCTCTACTCGCAGAAGATAAAAAGGTACATGCGATGAGAAAATTAAGGCACTAAGTTAACAGAAAGTAAAAAGGCACTCATGCCTAATTTCTCTTAAATTCCGTTGGAATCAGAAGACCAGAAAAGAAAGGTCGGAATTCATTTTATGATATCCTTATGATGCTGATGGTATGAGAGTATGAAAAATGAATCTGCCAAGCTACAATGAGAGCTTTTCTAACGTCTGTTTTGCCATTTAAATTTTTTGGCTATTTATTCTAGTAATAGATTGACCACGATTCTTTCCTTTTACCTGTCTTTTCATGATAGGCTTGCTGTAGATTTTAGTATGTTTTAACTTGCAGAGGCTGCTGCAATGACCCACACCCTCTTAATCTTGAGACATTTATATTCTCAGGACTCTGATAAATTGCGTCTTGCCACTTGAAAAGATTTCATCTTGGCTTCTCTGTTTTGAATATAGTCTTCAAGCTTGGACTCGAACCAGATTGTGAGCTTGCCCCTTTGATCAGTGGACTTTAAGGAAAAGGTTAAATTGCACAAGCCATGTCATAAGTTCAGTCGATGAAATGCTTCCCAAAGGATATATATTGGAATCATGGCTGGGGGCCCGTGCAACACTGCAAAGGCTGTCAGATTTGTAACAAATTTAACAGAAAGAGGCTGCAGGCTTCATCTGATCAAATGCAATGACATAAGGAGGCTCCAGAGGCGGGTCACAGGCTTGCTGTCTCCAAACACAAAGTAATTTTACAGAGAGGCCGCCAGCTGTAAAAGACCATTGGATTGATTAGGCAATGACTTGGAGGCGACATTTTTAGGGGCAACTTGCACGTATGAAATGCTGGTTTTGGCTGATATTTTGGAACTGCATTCTAGACAAATGACATTTACCTGGAATTGCGCAAGATTTTTCTTTCAATCAACATTTGATTTGGTCCCATTCTACTCTACTTCCGCCCATTTCTAATAATACTCCAAGAAACAGAATTTGTGCCACTCCCGGATTGAATGTAGTGCAGATGAATTTCTACATGTTGATGCCAAGCATGTCATAGAGAACTGAATTTAACATCTCCAACAAGAGGTTTGAGAAACTCTCCAACATCAACAGGATTTCTTAAGCATTAGTGCTGCCTGAAATTATTTTTCTAAACTCGCAAAAATTCCAACATGTGCATAATTGATCGGCTGACAATTCGCTAGGATGCCCAATTATCAGCTGGATGATTGTAATAATGATTCAGCAAATCAGGGACCAGATGGGCAGTGAGAGTCTAATGCAGTTCTAACTGTGTGAAAACAATGATAACAACCTCCATGAACGGCTTCAATGTGAATAGCTGCTTCAAAAACTAATCAACCGTAACTACAACAGGCAATTAAATAGCTCATATAAAAAAGGGACTGAGGCAATATATTTGCAAGGTATGGCATTGTTTTTCCTCAGCATTTATGAGGAAAAGCATGGAAGAACCTTCCATGGAAATATACGTTCAAGAATTACGCAAATTAGTGGACATCCATTGAATAGCATCGAGTTGAATAGCCCTTGATCATGCTGTGAAGTGCCACCAAACTACTCCATGTTGGCGACACAGTTGTATCATCCAATCAGCATGGAATCTAGAGAGCTGGATATGTTGCTGACACACAATGACAGCTCTGGCAAGTCATGCAGAAGTTCTGGATGAGCTGGAGGTGCGCGCGTGCTCTTAATAGTTTTGAACCGCATCATCACATATAATTCTCGTACTTGGGTCTCATACTCATTAGCTTTTCCAATTAACTGTTGTCACCTGGGATATTGAAATCAATTAATAATTCTGTTAGCTACATATGTACGTTGTGATAGATGCAGGAAAAGATCGTACAATAAGTTCTGGTATTTCATCAAAAGTTATTAACACTAGCAAATTCAACCTTGGGAGACTTATAACTAATCTCCACCTTCTGGCAAAAAAACTAATCTCCGCCTGAGCACTTGTTAAAGATGGTCAGAATATGAGGGGCAATGGATGTGTTACATGAGATGGTCGAGACTAAACTGCGTTACACTCTCCAGTGATCTCAACAAAAGATATGGGCGCGGCTGCATTGATCCTTAGTTAGTTCTGTCCCTTTTTCAGATGTATTTGTTATGAAGAGTCTAATGTTAGCTGTAAGTTGTAAGCATAGACTTGAAAGTCCATCAACACTCTCCAAGTCAGGCCGGGTGGGAGCAGTGGACAGCAGTGGTCGTGGCGAGGTGGAGGATATCGGGGAGGTGGGAGGAGAGTGCTGACTCGGTGCGCGAGTAGAAGTGGGGTGGAATCGGAAGTGAAGGCGGGGAAGTGATTAGGGGGTTCTCGCTTGGGCAACTTGGTGGTACTGGAATATTGATGGTGGTGGTCGTGGTGCTTCGATGGTGGCTGCAGCGTGGCTCGTGGTGGAGGAGCAGTGGCGCAATGGGTGATTCGGTGGTGGCCGGTGGCGGTGGGCGGTTGGTGTGGTAGTTGAGCTAATGGCATCCTCGCGGTGACGGTGTGCATTTGAGGTGGCGAGGACGCGGTGAATAGGTGGGCAGGTGGTGGTGGTGCGTCTGTGGTAGCAGCTTAACTTAGTTCACGGCAACGATTAATCTTCAAACAATAAAAATGAAATTCCGCATTAAAGTTGAACCAATAGCTAAAAAAAGAAAAATAATGAAATGTAACTTCAAGGAACGAGAGTTCCCTCATTAGTTTCTTATTAATTAAACCAAACAAGACCCCCTGTTCAAAAAAAAAAAAAAAAAACCAAACAAGACCCAATAATCTCCATACACTATTTTCACTATTCTCTACGTGTATGGAAATGCTCAATGTAGTAGAAACTATACATGTGTTATTGACTTTTTAAGAAAGTGACCAGTAGAAAACACGTCTAAATTGTTATTGCGTCTTATGTGGATAGAAACAAAAAGGTATTGATTAGCACCTTCATTCAAGGCCCATTCTATTCCATCCTCGAGGATGGACGGTTGGATTCATAACTTCACCCTACTGCATAGCACTTCTTCCATCTGCCCATGCAGACTCTCTAGTACAAGGATGTACCCAAAAAAATTGGAAGATGCATGCACTCTCTAAAAAAGAAAAATTAATAAGTTGAGCAAAAAAGTTGTCTACATACATCTTCCAGATGTGAGTAAGTTTCGGCAGGTAAATCTATAAAAAAATTCAACTATTATTCTACCGCATCAATCAGTGAGAACTTTTCTGAGTTCCTACACTACTGGTCTATAGTCTAGATGCATTTTCCATCAGAATATTTGCTAATTTATTATGAGATCTATCGGCAATTAGATAGCTTGGTCTATTATGCACCTATCGTCGTATACTTTCCACTTAATGATGGGAAGGGTTGTTTTTGCATAATTGAGGTTTGTTTTATGATCTAAATAAGACTCTTACATGGCACAACTAGTATTTACCTGTACTCCCCGATCCGGCAAAACCTAGAAGAAAAAAAAAATTGATGTACTAGGAAAACGTTCATGCGTAATCATTAAGCCACCAGACATTACAAATTCTATATGGTTTCATTTATACAAATACGTAATAACAAAGTATTGCTAAAGCATCACTTCCCATGATGACGCATAAGACTTAAGATAACTAGAGAAGTCTTATTCATATTGCAAAACTTGGATTTACTGTATTCTCCACCAAAAATGCTCCACCTAAGCATATATTTACATTTCGTTGGACAATTGGTTTTGGTCTCTTCACCTCAAAGGCTTGCCTTTTATTGTCATTAATTACATTTGAGTACTCATATTTTTTTCATGAATTGCTCCTTTATGTTATAGAGCAAATGAATAAAAGAATCTTTTACAATACTTATTCCCTTTTTGATAATTATTCGTTTCCTCTATTAGTCATTTATTTCGGCGTGACATTGGGTTTCATGTCTAGTTAAATTGTAAATTATTGTCTTTCTGTGTTCTCATAGAGTGGAATTACTAATTAGGCGCGTGTTTTACTCCAATTGAATGACACAATGATAAGATAAGCATAAAAGAAGTTATTGATCAAACCCGTACGTCTGTTTTGCGCTATATGCACAATTGGTATCCTCAAGATGAGAACTTAATTGGAAACTATACTCCTTGTGAAAATGGGGACAATTTGAAGTTGGGAAAAAGAATCTTTTCATTTTCGTTGATTCAAATGTCATAATTAATGATTCTTTTTCCCAACACTACTCATGCGATTGGTTTTGTGATTCACAACGAACTTGTGCACGTGGATTACGCATGTGTTATGGAACCGATCTTCGCATAACCACATTATCAAAGACAGATAATGGATTTCGCAGTCCAGACTTACAGCTTACAATTTTTCTTAATCCATTAGCTTTTCTTTTTTTCTTTTTTCCTTAAATTTAGCGATCAGTTGGTGTCTGAGCTATCTCTCACTCACCTCTACTGACTTCAACTAGGTGAATTAACACGATCTTTACATGTTTAGAGTTTATTCACTAAATAAGCAATCCTATGCCATCGGGGGAAAAGAGGACCGAAATACTATGTTCTTTTGCGAAGTTACGTGCTTCAAATGTAAACCATCAAAATTTCCGTTTGACGTCATTTTGCGACATATGAATTGGGATGACTGCCTCATTCAATTTTAAATTGATATAATGTAGTATGTTCTGTGCACACAATGACAATAGTAGAAACATTCGTATTAAGTTCTCATTTTTTCGGCCGACAATAGTAAGACAAGAAACGTTCATATTGACAGGCGATACTTCAACCCCACCAGTGTTCACCATCGTTGTGTGAGATATCTATCCATTCGGATTTGATTTCAGACATGGATTTCATAGTTGTTTTCACAACAGTATAAGAGCATGATTTTGCATACTGATCTCTCTTCAACTCCCGAGTATGGGAATGAATCGATCAAAGTATTTCTCAAAATGTTCAGTTTGGCAAACAATTAGTTTTCAATGATTGAACCGAAAACTATGTTGTTATCAGACATCTAAAGTTTCAGTGATTAAACTGCCTAACAATCATCCTCTCCATACACCATCGCGTCAATTGGTGGATTGTCGGAACTCGGAAGGAGAAAATTTGGCAAAACTAATGAGAAAATGAATCAATCCATCTGCACTTCTGCTCTTCACTGTCTTGTTTGAGAATCTTGCGATCTCGCTAAACCTCTCACTTCTCATCCCATCTTTGCATCGAACCATTTTCTTTCACGTCCCTCCCACAGTTGCCCATCCACTGCTGGAGTGAGTGATTCAATGGATCATTCTGAACTTGTAACCTTTGTGGTGAACAAATGCAGAAATGGCAGATTGATGGAAGCTAACAATGCTTTATTCTTCTTGGAGAGGACGATTTGTTGGAAATTATAATCCATTTTCTCTAAAAATATCTAGAAACTACTAATGAAGGTGAGAACCTTCTAGAATTGTTGAGAATGGAGATTGCTAGTTGACTCTAGAAGATTCACATGGAAATGGGAATGCAAGCAAGCAAAAGCCAAGCATCAAAGAAAATCCTAGAACAAGCAAGAGAAGTCTAGAGAAGTCCATGCTTCAACAGAAGTCTAGAATTCTCCATCTTATATTAGTAGCCATTTGTAGAAGAGTCTAGAGACTTCCTCCACCTACTTTGGAAGCCTATATAAAGGAGCAAGTGCTCCATGTTTTGTGAGGGAGATAAGCATAAAAACCACATCATGCTCCCTCACCAATACTTCCTCCAACTATTGTAAAATTATTTTGTTCAACTAATGAAATTATTTTCCCCATGTCCTATATCATTTAGTTATCCTATCTTGTCCCTTGTCCATCCTCTATAAACTACACCATACACTTGCACACACGCCACTAACCAAAAACTATCATCCATAACTAAAACCATGCTTCCGCGCTCATCCTAAATTTTTTTAACATGGTATCAGAGCCAGGTTACGCCCAGGTTCGTAATTGAGCCAGGCGTAATAGACCATGAAGCCAAAATTAGGCATATCGGATGGTTATGGGCGTTCGTCCTTACCATCCTCAACTAAAAAGGCCAGAGCCCGAGCAAGAGCCAACGGAGCCAAAGCCGGAGCCAGAGCCAGAATCAAGGCCAGAGCCCGAGCGAGAGTCAACAGAGCCAGAGCCGGAGCCAGAGCCAAAACCAAAGCCGGAGCCAGAGCCAGAGCCTACGAGAGCCAGAGCTCGAGCCCGAGCTAACAACTACAACTAAGAGCATTTTGATGCCCCGAGACATATGGGACATCATTAAAGAAAAGACATATGCATGTTCAAAGGCAAGTGCAAGTGGTTCGACAAAAGGATACAAGGGATCGTGGCACAAAGACAACATAAAAGGCATGGGACAAATTACAAGAGAAATTTCAAGGTATGTCCGAGACTTTACAACACAAGTCCGGAATATCCCTAAAATGGATCAAGGGGGAGTGTTGGAAATTATGATCCATTTTCTCTAAAAATATCTAGAAACTACTAATGAAGGTGAGAACCTTCTAGAATTGTTGAGAATGGAGATTGCTAGTTGACTCTAGAAGATTCACATGGAAATGGGAATGCAAGCAAGCAAAAGCCAAGCATCAAAGAAAATCCTAGAACAAGCAAGAGAAGTCTAGAGAAGTCCATGCTTCAACAGAAGTCTAGAATTCTCCATCTTATATTAGTAGCTATTTGTAGAAGAGTCTAGAGATTTCCTCCACCAACTTTGGCAACTATATAAAAGAGCAAGTGCTCCATATTTTAGGTGAGGGAGATAAGCATAAAAACCACATCATGCTCCCTCACCAATACTTCCTCCAACCATTGTAAAATTATTTTGTTCAACTAATGAAACTATTTTCCCCATGTCCTATATCCTTTAATTATCCTATCTTGTCCCTTGTCCATCCTCTATAAACTACACCATACACTTGCACACACGCCACTAACCAAAAACTATCATCCATAACTAAAACCATGCTTCCGCGCTCATCCTAAATTTTTTTAACATAATTTTTTTTTTTTAGCTGAAAGAAAAAATAGAACCGTCATGGAGATGGCAAGGTCCATGCTAAAAGAGAAAAGCCTTCCCAACACTTTCTGGGCAGAAGCAGTTTATACTGCTGTATACCTACTAAACAGGTGTCCAACTAAAGCAGTTCAAAATAAAACTCCAGTCGAAGCATGGAGTGGACGGAAGCCTTCAGCAAAGCATCTCAAAGTGTTTGGATGCATTTCCTACGTCCACATCCCTACTCAAAAAAGGAGTAAGCTAGATGAAAAGACAGAAAAAGGAATATTCCTTGGCTACAGTGACCAATCAAAAGGCTATCGGATTTACAACCTAAGAACTAAAAAACTAATGATTAGTCAAGACGTTGAGTTCGATGAGAATGCTGCCTGGAATTGGGAAGACGAGAAGATCGTGAAGAAGTACATAACCTTGCCAGATACACCACCTACTCAAGAGGAGTTAACGTCGCCAGAAGAAGGAGAAGTATCGGATTCCACCACTCACGACGTAACTCCACCAAGCTCTCCAAGGGTAACGCAAGAAGAATCTACTCCAAAGTCTCCAGTACTAAGGGTAAAAGCCCTTAGAAGAATTTATGACACATGCAATTTTGCTATTTTGGAACCAGAAAACTATGAACAAGCATCCAAAGATGAAGTTTGGATAAAAGCCATGGAAGAAGAGATTAAGATGATCCAGAAAAATGAAACCACAGGAGCTTGTTGATCGTCCGGAAGACGAGAGATTATTGGCGTTAAGTGGGTTTACAAGACAAAGCTCAATGCAGATGGATCAATCCGAAGCATAAAGCAAGGCTTGTGGCGAAAGGATACTTGCAACAACCAGGTATTGACTATACTGAAACTTTTGCTCCGTCGCTCGCCTTGATACTATTCGAGCACTTATAGCCTTAGTGGCACAAAAAGAATGGAAGATTTATCAACTAGATGTGAAGTCGGCATTCCTAAATGGATATCTTCAAGAAGAAATATACATAGAACAACCACAAGGCTTTATTCTCAAAGGCCAAGAAGAAAAAGTCTTAAAGCTTAAGAAGGCCCTATACGGGTTAAAACAAGCACCACGTGCATGGTATAGTAGAATCGATGAGTACTTCATCAAGCAAGGATTCAGGAGAAGTATGAGTGAGCCGACACTCTACATCAAGACCCAAGGTAAGTCCGACACTCTCATTGTCTCTCTATATATAGATGATCTTATATATATAGGAAACAATGAAACAATGATCCGAGAATTTAAAGAAGAAATGATGAAGACATTTGAAATGACGGACTTGGGCTTGATGAACTATTTCCTCGGCATTGAAGTCAATCAAGATGAAGGAATTTTCATCTCGCAAAAGAAATATACCGAAAACCTCCTAAAGAAATTCAAAATGAACTATTGCAAAGCAGTTTCAACTCCGCTCATGACAAATGAGAAACTATTGAAGGAAGATGGAGCAGAAAAAGCGGATGCCTCCATCTACAGAAGTCTAATTGGCAGTTTACTATATCTCACTGCTACACGACCGGATATTATGTATGTGACGAGTTTACTATCAAGATTCATGCAAAGTCCAAGTCAAATTCACTTTGGAGCTGCTAAGAGAATTCTCAGATATTTACGAGGAACTATAGATTATGGCATTTGGTATCAGCCAAGTACAAATGCCAAACTCATTGGCTATACTGATAGCGACTGGGCTGGTTCAGCTGATAGGAAAAGTACAACTGGCTATGCATTCACACTGGGTTCTGGAATATTCTCATGGGCATCAAAAAAATAAGACTCAGTGACACAATCCACTGCAGAAACAGAATATGTTGCGGCTGCAACAACTACTAGTCATGCAATATGGCTTCGAAGAATTTTAGAAGACATTGGAGAACCACAAATGAAATCAACACCAATATTTTGCGACAATAAGTCCGCAATTGCAATATCAAAAAATCCAGTCTTTCATGAAAGAACGAAACATATTGATATAAAATATCACTTCATTCGTGAAGTGCAAAGTAAAGGAGAGATCGAGCTAAAGTATTGTAAGACTGAAGATCAAGTTGCGGACATATTCACTAAAGCACTATCACGAGCCAAGTTCGAGACATTGCGGGAAATGCTCAGAGTAACACGAAATTGGATCAAGGAGGAGTGTTAAAGTATTGAGCCAATTTCTAGAAAATTCTTGAAAGAGTTGAGCTAGAAAATACAAGAAAATCCTAGAAGAATCTATAGAATTATCTCTGCAAATGGCAGAGATATTTGCCTTAAAAAAGCCTATTTTACAAGAAAAAAAATTGTAAAGAAACTCCTAGAAGATGGCCATAAGTCGGTGGAGTACTCCTATAAATAGGGAAGGGGGGAGCATAAAAAAGAGAGAGAAAAAGGTAAGCTCCTCCCCTTCCTTTGTACTTTGTACTACAACTAAATAAAAAAGCTTTCTTTTGTTGTTCCCTTGTGTTCCCTTGCTGCAAATTATTTCCTCAACCCATATTTCACATATACACACTTGCGCACACACACACGCTTCCACAAAATTACCAACACGATTCGAGTGAACCCTCTTGACTTTACCTCCCTGTTTCGCCCAACTCTTGGGGGTCGGGGCCAAGATGAAGCATTACCCCGTCACCATTGACGTGATCGAGCGGATGGGTTCCAAAGGAACGACTCCCAACAGTGTTCTACTCGCAACATTTTGATGAATTACTGCCAATTGAAAAGATCCGATCTCGGGTCCTCAGTTTTGTGTAAAATGGTCAAAATTGGACTTGAACCCACAATTTCGAGCTTTTAACACTTTGATCACTGGGCTCGTTGGAGAGGGTAGAATCGCCAAAGCCATGAGCTTGGCGGATGTAATGTTGGCCAGATATAACCACGTGCCAAGCCATGATGAGGGATTGTGCAGAACCGGCAATATTGAAAAAGCCGTTTTGCTGAAGAATTTGGAAGACACAGGCTGAGAGCTAGATGTGACCATGTACACCACGATCGTCGGCGGTTATTGCAGGGAGTATCAACAATTTATCGGTATAAACCCCTGCAAAGAATTAAAAAAAGAACATTTCCTTGGGAATTGGAAGACCGGACTTTATGATGCTGCTGTTGATACGAGAACAAGGAAATTGAACTTGTGCAAGCTTACGCTACTCAACAAATGAAGGGGACTTGGAAATTAGCACTTTGGCATTATATAATATTTCATGAATTAGTCATCATACCAGTATACCACGAAGGAGGTGGCACCGGAGTCCACATGAGAAGGTTCCGGTAGCAGTGGTAGCTGCAATTTTGTTGTCAACTCAGTTGAGGCAATCTTCTTCTTCTTCTTCTTCTTCTTCTTCATACCAGTATACCACGAAGGAGGTGGCACCGGAGTCCACATGAGAAGGTTCCGGTAGCAGTGGTAGCTGCAATTTTGTTGTCAACTCAGTTGAGGCAATCTTCTTCTTCTTCTTCTTCTTCTTCTTCAAACCAGTATACCACGAAGGAGGTGGCACCGGAGTCCACATGAGAAGGTTCCGGTAGCAGTGGTAGCTGCAATTTTGTTGTCAACTCAGTTGAGGCAATCTTCTTCGTGAGACTTTGTTCCTTTCTCTTGGTTGTGTCCTTCGAGGCAAGTCGTTAAGAAATTTGGGACGACCCGAAGGTGTCTCTCATAGTTTGAACCGCATCATCAAATGTAAACCCTGTATTTGGGTCTCACACTCATTGGCTTTTCCAATAAGCTGTTGTCACATAATATTTTGAAAATAATTATAATTTTACTAGCTACAAATGTACTTTGTGATAGATTCAGGAAAAGAATGAATGATAAATTCAGGTTGTTTATGATATTTCATCAAAAGTTACGAACACTAACAAATTCAACCTTAGAAGACTTATAACTAGTCTCCACCCGGGCACTTGCTAAAGATGGTCAGAAAATGAGGGTGATGCATGTGTTACACGAGATGGTTGAGAGTAAAAATGTCACACTTTCCAATCATCTCGAAGAGAGATAAAGGCGCGGCTGCATGGATCCTTAGTTCTGTCTATTTTTAGATCTATTTGGAATGAAGAACCTAAAATTAGCTGAAATTAGTAAGCATAGAGTTGAGAGTCCATCAATATAAACAAGGTTATTTTGACCTGGTCCAGATTCTGGCGATCTATGAGTGACCTCTTCAATGAATCTCATCTATGAACACCAAAATCTGGAGACATTAGTTTTGCCACACATTCCAGGGGTCTCTGATTAATGCGCAGTTGGATCGCAATCAACAGAATTCATTATCAGCCAAAGTAATAGAAAACAACGGACTTAAGAGGAGAAGTCAGCAATTAGCACCATCATCCTTGTTTGTGTTTATTAACAGAACGGATGTTAAAAAGGCAAAGTGCCCAAACTACGGAACAGAAAGGCGTACTTGTTACTTGGTTATTTTGCAATATCTAATTAGCGAAATCAGCAATACGGAATTGTTTGTGAGGAAGCTATATTTAACTTTACAAATTTAATGCTGCATACATGAGATTTAAGCTCGCTGTATCAGAGACCTTTATCACAACATTCAAAAGATATTATGAATTGACAGAAAAAGAGGAGATTGTCATCATGCATCCTAGCTCACGGATTTCCGGTGAAATTCCACAGCTCACATAGTATAAGCACACAAGTTGCTCTATTATGGTACAACTGGTAGAACATACCTCCATTTGCAGAGCCTCATTGGGTTTGAAAGTGATATCATAAGAAAGAGATCGCATCAAACAACTCCGCATCAGGGTAACATGCAGAAAAATCAGCACGTACATATTTGATTAACAGAGAGGTAGAACCTAACAAGCACACAGCACATTCAATTAAATATAAGTACACAAGTCACTCTTTCACATTTATGGTAGGACTGGCAGTGCATACCTCTATCTACCGTGAGTGTGGGAATGATACCATTAGAGCGCATTGCATCAAAGAACTCTGCATCTGGTTAACATGTAGAAAATCAGCACGTATGTATTTGCTTAATAGAGGTAGAACCTAATGAGCATACAAAAAGTAGATTCAACTGAAAAATAATACATTCACAATCATTCAGTTTTGTGCTGATGAAACCATATCAAGTGCTTTGATCTTCACAAGCATAAAAAACTTCCTTAGGACACTCCAGTTGGTCCATGAGCCTGTTCAAGGTCGCACAAAAGCTAGCCTTCAGCTGTTGCTGATGACACCTCAGCAAAATCCCTCTTCTTCGTTTGATTGTTCTCTGGTATGGACTATGAATTGCCTCAGCCAAGTTAGCCAGACCCAAATCAATCATTTGATAAAATGATTCCATGACAAGATCAGGATCAAACGGGATGCAAAATAATAAGCAAAATCTTAAGCTCCTCGCCTAGCTTGTTTTACAAAGCAGGCAAAAAATTGTTGCAATTCTGCAAAAGGTCATCTATACAGCTCTTTGAATTGAAGTCCAAAAGTAAGCCTTGATCATTACATAGATCAACCGGACTTGTCACAAAAGTAGCACCAATTTATCTCGCTTGATAACCTTTCAACAGTCTCACAATTGTTTATGGAAAGCCTGCCTACAATCATAGATGTAAAAGGCTAGCCAAAAATAATTTTTACTTTTTTAAATCATGTACCAGAAAAAAAAATTGAACCTTGATTTTAATTTTAGCTCAGTTTCTCTTCCTTATTGGGAATTCATGCTCGAATGAACAATGGACAGGCTTTCCCATCATCACAAAAAATCGAAAGCGGTTTGTCCTAAACAGGATATGTACCAATAGTCAAATCTGACACATAAAATTGCTCGCAAAAGGAGTTCAAAATGGTGAAGGATTTTTTAAAGGAAAATACTAGTTTGAGATACAGAAAAAAGGGATCTGGCGCACAGTTTATAAATTGAGTTGCAGATGATCAACTTCTTGATGAAATTTTCTCATCTTGAGTTTACCAAGAGGGAAAATGTAAATCAGTAAGTAATTCTTGTTTACCTATGTCATTAATTTTCATTTGTTGCCTCACAAGCTGCCAATCTATCTGCAAAAGTTGCCAATTCAAGATTAGCTGAGAAAATATTGCCAATTCAAGATTAGCCGAGAAAATATTGCCATGATGCAATCAACAGCAAATATATTTAGGCAAATCCAGATCAAATAGATACCAAGCGTCAAGCAAATAATTATTAAAAGAT
The DNA here is from genome assembly GCA_017140165.1 of Eucalyptus shirleyi. Classification (NCBI taxonomy): domain Eukaryota; kingdom Viridiplantae; phylum Streptophyta; class Magnoliopsida; order Myrtales; family Myrtaceae; genus Eucalyptus; species Eucalyptus shirleyi. The sequence goes on from CM029454.1 coordinate 2,007,628, forward strand.
ATATCTGTTAGAAAAGTATTACACTTTTCGCTCATGCAAGTTGTTAAAGGATAAAGAATCTTACCAGATGACCAACGCCTTCTAACGTATGAAGAACCACAATCGGATCTAAATTTTGATCTTGGCTGAAGCATCATGTTAGCTTCTAGGATCGACTTCCCACTCTTGCAATTATGTAAGACTAGGAATTGAGTCTTGACACCACGTAGATTATGACAACCATTGATATTCAACTCTTTCAAGTTCCAAAAGCGTCATTGGTCAAGTAATCTTTTGATGGAACCACGATTAGAGACATTGAACATCTCTAACAACTCCACCTTATCAAGACCTTGTATTTCAACTAGATTGTCGCAATAGCAAGTATTTAATTGCTTCAAGCCCTCATAATTTCATATGGATCGGCCTTCTAATGGACTTGCAGCTATATGTACGTATTGTCTCCAAGAACTCCAATTTACCTTGGCCCTAAACTTCAACTAGACTATCACAATCCTCAATGTCCAATCCTTTCAGAAGATTCCATTGTGAGAGGTCCATTCTTTCAATGGAATTGTAGTGTTTTATTGACAACCCTTCCAAGTACTTGAATTCGTCAACCTCAAGCAATATCAACTTAGGACAGGAGTCAACACAAAGTTTCAAGAGTCTTGAGGTAAGCTCTGGGAAATACTCAAGTTGATTGTATCCATAAAATTGAAGTTCTTCCAAGTGGAATAGGTAAGAAAGCTCTGGCAACCTAGGAATCAGGGAATTGACCTGAAGATATGTTAAGTGAGAAGAAAGCTCTAGCAACGATCGAGCTCCTTACAGCCCTCTTGGTCAAGGCATTAGAGAGAAGAAAGATTCCAGATGCTTTCTAGCGGGTCAAATATCAATGTGCCAATGATATGGAGAATATATCACTAGCGAAGACAAGTCATCGATTCTCTTGGAATTCCCACTCTTAGACTATCGCAAGATTCAAAAAATAGCCCTTGGTGGTTTGTTCAACCATCCAATATGCAATGGGTAATTATTCAAGGTCAAAAATCCCCAATGCTTTGCAAATTCGGTAAATCCCCAATTGAGGCAGGAATTTCTTTTAGTGAACAACACCCGTAAAGGTTAAGGTATTTGAGAGAAGAAAGATTCCCAAATGAGCTAGGGATTTCTCTCAATGACTCGCAAGCCTCTAGTCCAAGAACTTTGAGAGAAGAAAGATTTCCAATTGAGCTAGGGATTTCTCTCAATGACTCGCAAGCCTCTAGTCCAAGAACTTTGAGAGAAGAAAGATTTCCAATTGAACTAGGGATTTCTCTCAATGACACACAACCCCCTAGCTGAAGTTGTTCGAGAGAAGAAAGATTTCCAATTGAACTGGGGATTTCTCTCAATGACACACAACCCCCTAGCTGAAGTTGTTCGAGAGAAGAAAGATCCCCAATTGAGCTAGGGATTTCTATCAATAACTCGCAACTATTTAGATCAAGCATTTTGAGAGAAGAAAGATCCCCAATTGAGCTAGGAATTTTTGTCAATAACTTACAACCCCATAGATCAAGTTGTTTAAGAAAAGAAAGATTCCCAATTGAGCTAGGGATTTCTGTCAATGACATGCAACCCCCTAGATCAAGTTGTTCAAGAAAAGAAAGATTTCCAATTGAGGTAGGGATTTCTTTCAATGACATACAAAGATTCCCATTTAAGTTAGGAATTTCTTTCAATAACACATAACCCCCTAGCTGAAGTTGTTCGAGAGAAGAAAGATCCCCAATTGAGCTAGGGATTTCTGTTAATAACTCGCAACTCTTTAGATCAAGTTTTTTTAGAGAAGACAGATTCCCAATTGAGCTAGGGATTTCTGTCAATAGCTTGCAACCCCATAGATTAAGTTGTTCGAGAGAAGAAAGATTCCCAATTGAGTTAGGGATTTCTGTTAATGACTCGCAATGCTCTAGATTAAGTTTTTTGAGAGAAAAAAGATTCCCAATTAAGCTAGGAATTTTTGTCAAGAACTTGCAACTCCACATATTAAGTTGTTTGAGAGAAGAAAGATTCCCAATTGAGCTAGGGATTTCTCTCAAGGACATGCAACGCCCTAGTTTAAGTTGTTCAAGAGAAGAAAGATTCCCAATTGAGCTAGGGATTTTTGTCAACGAGCAACGCTGTAGATCAAGTTGTTTGAGAGAAGAAAGATTCCCAATTGAGCTAGGGATTTCTGTCAATGACGAGCAACTCTGTAGATCAAGTTGTTCGAGAGAAGAAAGATTCCCAATTGAGTTAGGGATTTTTGTCAATGACGAGCAAAACCCTAACTGAAGTTGTTTAAGAGAAGAAAGATCTCCAATTGAGCTAGGGATTTCTATTAATAACTTGCAACTCCCTAGATCAAGTTGTTCAAGAGAAGAAAGATCCCCCATTGAACTAGGGATTTCTGTCAATGACTTGCAGCCACCTAGTTGAAGTCGTTTGAGAGAAGAAAGATTCTCAATCGAATGAGGGATTTTCCTCAATGATGAACATAAATTGAGGTCAAGGTATTGGAGAGATGAAAGATTCCCAATTCCAAGAGGGATTTCAACCAATGAACGACAAGATCTGATAGCCAATTTCTCTAGCTTCCTCAGAGAATAGACTGACACAGGAATCTTTGTAATGCCACTAGAAATTAAAAGGAGTTCTTTTAGTTCTTGCAATTCCACCACTTCCTCTGGTAGCCCTTTTAGATTATGACATCTACACAAGTCCAAGGAAATGAGGCTCTTGAGTTTGCCAATAGAAGCGTCGACTTGCTTTAGTTTGTAACAACCGGACAAGATGAGAATCTCCAATTTCGTGAAAGCTGAGAGATTAGGAGTATATCTCAACTCCCGACTATATGAAAGGTTGAGAACTTTTAGCTGCTTTGCTGCTTGTACAAAAGAGAAAAGGTTGTTAAAAATGAGTTTAATCAATAAAACAAAACAAAGAAAAGATCATAGAAGATGTCTTTTTTTCCATCTTACCATGATCGAACTCCATCCTCCCTAATCATCTGTCAGCTTGTTTTGTGACAATTCCAGCACCACTAATTTAGATAGATGCAAATTGATTGCCGAAGAAAATATATCGGGTTCAATGTATAACCATCGAAGCCATCTTAATTCAGGAAACAATTCATTAAAGTCTCCACTTATGGTCGTCCAGCAAAATGGAAGGAACCTTGAGCTCGGTAAGTTTTTAAATAGTTCACTTGTGCATGTAGAGGAACAACCCAAGGGCCAATCATCCAAGCTACTCTCAAAACACTGCACGTCAAATCAATTGAGTGTCTGAATCGACTTCTAATTTTTTACTTTTGCTTTTCTAAACCCCATACTTTCACAATTTCATCTTTTTACCCCTCGCCAAACATAAATGTTGACAAATAAACACACATATAATATTTTGATAAAAAAAATTAAATTCAAACAATATTTTAAATGAAAAAGAACACTTTTTCTTGCTTTAAAAAATTCAAGACGAAACACCTCAATTCTTACCTCTCGCTTTTTTGGAATTTTGTAGTGCATGTACTTTGATTTTTATTAAAGTGGAAATACATGAAACCTTTTAAAACATACGAATGTTAAAGAGTACCCATGGGTCACTTGTTAAGTAGCTAAGTAAGCACCAGATTTTAAATTTGTTAACTATTGTTATTAAGTGTTTAATCATTCTTTAGCAATACACCTTTAGCATTTGAATAATATTTTAGATTTTGACGGAAATTGGAAGAGAGCTGGCTTTAGACCAACTAAAAATAAACTAATTAACTTCCTTACCTTGTGTTATAGTTAGATTAAGGTCTTAACATATGGAACAGTAGGTTTGTCCATGCTGAGCAACATCTTTTGGCAAACTCTGCCACACGAAACTTTCTGGAAAAATCTACGTATGTTACTTAAACAGGAAAGTGAAGATACGTATGTCCATTTCCCAAGACTAGCACCATTTCTTTTCGCATCTTATAAGTCAAAAGTACTGCCTAAACTTTGTTGCTGAAGGAGATCAGTTAATCGGAAGAAGATGGTGACAAAATCCCAGACGGCTTGATTGACATAGACAACAATACTTTATTATTTTCCCCCCAAAAGCTTAGTTGATCAATGACAGTATTGGATAACGTTCAAGTATCGAAATTTTAAATCTTAAACTTTCTATTGGATTAGCATCTCGAGATTGACCACAAATAAATCAAGCCGCCACTCAATCTACACGTTAACATGGCGTAAACGTTTAGAGGAACAGACTGAGATGCCCATAACATTGATTGCAAGTAGCCGAAGCTACTGGTCAGTGGCTGGGCCTCTAGCAAGACTCGGTCGCTTGAACAGCATAGCAGTCCGATTCTGGATCAAAGCCAGCACCTAGTCACGCTCAGTTGGGCGTGCGATTTCGGATCACAGCGGGCACCTGGCCATGCTTAGTTAGGCACTAAGGAGACATGTCTAGTGAGTTATTTTTTCTTTGCAAATTATTCTATGGTCAGGTTCTTTAGGATTTACCAAAAGCAATATAAGGTACAGTTGATAGTTTTCTAAAAGATTTGGCTGAAATGTTTGAGAGGCAACCCCACACTGCTCATTTAGTGGTTAAGGAATGCGCTTTTGTGTATCATGATATGAGTTTGATTCCTTGCACTATTAAGTGCAAATAATTTCCTGTTTGAACCATCCCGTCGGACTTAATTAAGCTGGTGTCCCACCTGGCAATGAGAGTTAATGGAGTATTTCACCATTATGAAACTTAGGTAGCCGTCGGGACCCAGTTTTGTCAGATAGGTTTTCTAGAGGTATGTTGAAGTAAATTATTGACGTTCGTTTTTAGCATGGGCATGCTTCTCAAGAGGTGAATTAGAAATTAGAAATTAGTACTCATATGTTAACATGCACTTCTAGAGCAAAGTAATTTCAAGCCAGGAGTGCCCCTCACTCAACCTGTTCAAGAAAATGCATTTGTAACACATAAAAGCAAAATTCGACCTTGAAATGGTATTATTTTTGTAAATGGACTTTGCTTAATGTCCACAATACTCTATACACATGCTACGCGCATGTTATGTGAACATTATGCCTATTTTTATGTGAACTTTGTAAGTTAAACTTTTAAAAATAAGAAGAGAATGGTGATAAAAATTGGAGATGGCACAACATGTTGATGAGGAGAATATTATATAACCGTTAAAGGTGGGGGATGTATCGGTTAGAGAGGGAGCACTCTACCAAAGTGAGACTTCACTTCTTTGCCATACTTTTCATTAGTAGGAGAATCCTTAAATAATAGTAAAATTGGAAGGGACCTAAAGTGACACCAACCTCATTTCTATAATTATAGTATCATGTTATATTAGATATAGACTAGACAGGACCCACACTATGCACACCATTTATATTGGATTGAGCAGGTGACACCAATTGATGTTTCAAATGATGAACAATTCCCTCTCAAAAGAGAAGTAAAACACGTGTATATATATAATTCACTATGTTTAGACAACAGGCAATTGCGATTAATGATGGCAGTTTCCCCTTTTAAGAGCTAAATGATGAAAATAGCCCATGGATTCATTTAAATAATACGATTCATAATGAACTTGATTTTGAGAAAATTTAGGTTGAGAGAATAATAGAGAAATCTCTCCCTAGAAAAGAATAGTATAGGACTAGGTGTCAATAGGATGTATGTGGCAAGTAACGCAGGAGACAATTGATGCATGTGACATGATGCATGTGACATGATGCACGTGGAAGTTACATGTGAATGGCCTAGAAGCAAAATGGTCGACACGAGGCATCGGTATAGAAGGGGTATTCAGAGGTAAGATTAGACACGCACGGCACAACAAAGTTCATCTTTTACTTTCCTTGTAATTTTCCTTTGATCACACTTCCGTTTCATGCAATTTCATTTAGAGTCCGTTTGTTTCGTGAAAAATAGACTATTTTTGGAAAATGTTTTCTTAGAAGTCATTTTCTAGGAAAATAACAATATTTTCTAATGTTCGGCTAAAACCTAAAAATGTTTCAGAAAATATTTTCCAGTGTTCAATAAGGAAAATATTTTCCACTCACCAAATTGGCGAGCATGAGCGTTAAGCTTGAGGCTTGCCAAATCGATGAGCACAAGTTTGAAATCGACGAGCTTGAGGTTCACCTGGTCTGACGACTAGCCAAGAAAGAAAAAAATGGGAAACAAATAAAAGAAAATGAAAAAAAGGAAATTAAAATAATTCGAATTAAAAAAAGAAAAAAATTAAAAAATAATTCAAATAAAAAAAGAAAAGAAGAAGAAAGGGGAGGAGGAAGTTAGAATTTGTAGAGGTAAGTGAGGAAAATGCTTTCCATTTTTCAAAAGTGGAAAACATTTTCCCCTACTTTAGAAGACTTTTTTTCTTTGATGGAAAACATGTTCCCCAAAGAATTCATTTTTCGTGAAACGAATGCCGGAAAATCCGAAAAACGTTTTTCCAAAAATTATTTTCCACGAAACGAACGAAGCCTTTAATATCTTTTTAAATTCCTTATAATTCGATTTTTAACACATTTAACTTTTTCTTGTGCACTCCATCCAAGAGAAGTATGTCCATTGTTATTGGGAAAAAAAAAAGGAATTGTCTTTCGAATGCGGTTTCCCGCCTGAATTTTTACTATAATGAGAGATGTTTTTTTTTTTTTTCCCTTGTTGAATTGCTATAATGAAAGATTAATAACTATCAACTTATAAATTATAACTATCTTTCCAAAGAACATGATTTGTCCATCTATATGTGCTTTTCCAATAGAGATAAGGATACTATAATTATATCTTCATGATAAATTTATTCATGTCAGTTTTGTGTATATGCATGTTATGGGCTCACGACTACTTGATCCATATTTCACAACACTCGACACCTTTCTTATTTCACATGAACTTCTGTGACAATGGTATCTACTCCTAATTGAAAGCATTATCTTGTGTTTTTTTGTTTTTTTTGGTTTTTTTGGAATGCTAGGTATAGGCCGAGTACAAAGATACAATAGGGTAACAGATATAAATAAACATTAAAAAAAAATTATCAACTGATCAAATATAACTTGAAAGTGCATATTTTTTTCGTTAGTTTCTTGGAAATATCATGAATAAACTGAACTACCAAAAGACAAATTTGTCTTGTGAAATATGAACTTCCACGAACACGATCAAACCAAAGATAGAATTCTTTTTTTTCTCTTTTTTTGGTTGAGTTTAATTTTATGGTTTGACTCGTTTGTCATTATCCGTACTTTATATATTAACTAGTGAAAAACTCCCGGTCAATATTATTTCTCTTAAGAATAGTTATTGAATCAACAAAAGAATTTGGTCTTTATAATGGTATGAGTGAACTAATTCAAATTAAATCAAGAAAATAAAGCTTTTTCCTTTCCCAACATCTCTTGGTTAATTGCAAAGGTTAAATTTCCGCCACTAATCAGTCATGAACCTATTATGCTTCTCTAAATGGAAATTATATGTTAATGAAACAACATAAACATTGACAATCTAAGTAAAAATTAAACTTACTTTCAAAATTGACTGCATGCTGAAAATGTTATTTAGTAAAGAAAAAGGTATCGATATAATAACAAGCATGACATTTCCTCTAAATTGTCGAGCTTGTCGAGGGTTTTTGGCACAAAAGGGCATTGTACCAAAAATATAAATAATATAAAACAAGTTGGAGAGGAAAGAAATGTTTATTAAGAAAAGCGAAGGAACAGACAACGAGAAATGAAAGAAACAAAGAAAGGAAAATAAGAAAATCCACTCTTTATTACACCTAAATCCATGAGATGAAAAGGTCAACGTGATTAGACCTTAAAAACATTGTAAGGATTTTCCCTATGAGATTCTTAACGTGTTTTTTGCCATCATAGCTATTAAGACACAAGAAGAATGAAAAGAGATAGATATACTTCGTAAGGGGGAAGGGATATCTTCAAAATCAAAATGGAAAAAAAATGAAAGTGTATCAAACATTGATTTCCTAATTCATAGGAGCACCACAATACATTCGACTGTACTAGAAAGCAAGCACCCGTGATAAGTGCAAAATTTTTCTTTAGTGCAACTGATTTGGTTAATTATTAATTATTATAATCAGCTTATGTTGTACATTACCTTTTTAATTAAATTATTGTAGTCTATTAGATTATCAATAGTTTCAAGTAGATATAAAATTACATGCCTTTAGTGAATGAGATTTTCAATGTAGAATCGTAGTTAAAGAATCTTAAATTGATTGCAAAATTAAGTTTTTGACGGATGTAATTTATATCAATGAATTTGGATCAAATAATGTAACTTTTTTATCCTTGGGACACTTAGAATCCAATAATTATAACAATTTATCTAAGGGGAACATAAATGGGTGTATGGATAGATTTTTTTCTAAATAGTAAGGGTATTTGCTTATACTAGATAAAAGACTAAAATGGATCACATTAAATTTATGGAGTTATGGATCACATTAAATTTATGGAGAGAGAGAGAGAGAGAGAGAGAGAGCCATATGTTACCTCCATTTGCATATTACTTCTCAAGGCTTTATCATCGAGCCATGGCTTCAAACATTTCTTAGGCGATTGTCCTTGGCAAAAGATGCTCCTTCCAAGATCTCTCAATTGGTCATGCATCCTAAACTCATCACAATCTCCAATTTTTATTAAGCACCTTAGCTTCAACTCTTTAATTCCAAGATATGGACGAAGCTCACAGTCCCCCCACATGTAAATGGCATATTTGCTATTTTCACCAATTAAAAAGCAAGCAATATCCAGAAAAATCTCCTTTTGTGTATGTTCCAATGCATCATAACTTATCTTCAATGTCTTTTGGACATCTCTATCCGGTTCGGTTCTTAATTTCTCCAATATTTCTTGCCATACCTCTTTATTTTCTTCTCCATATAAGTATGAACCTATGACCTTGATAGCTAGGGGAAGCCCACCCATGGTAGATAAAATTTCATTAGAGATAACCTCAAAATCCTTCGGACAATGGCCCATGCGAAATGCATGTCTTTTAAATAAAAGCAAAGAATGCACCTCATCTAATTCGTTCAATTCATACTTGTAGTCCACCTCGAACTCAGACTTATCAAGTACGGATTTGTATCTAGTTGTAACGATGATGATACTTTCTGCAGTAAACCAATCACGTTCTCTAGCCAAAGCATCTAGCTGATTTTGGTGATCAATATCATCCAAAAGAATGAGAACCTTTTTTCCTTTAAATCTAGATTTGATCCAATTAATTCCATCATAAACGTTACCAACAGCATTTTCAATATGCAGTATTTCCTTAATTAGCAGATTCTGTAGATAAAGAATATCATTGTTGTTAGCTGTTTCCCGTATATCTGGAAGGAAACTACGATCCACAAAGATATCCGATAGCTCGTTATAGATGACCTTGGCAAGAGTCGTTTTACCGATCCCACCCATGCCATATATTCCTATCATTCGAGCATGACTGGCAGGAAGGTCTACCCAATTCCTAATTTTGTTGACATGATTGTCAACTCCAACTAGGTGCTTCGGAACATCAAGCTGAGACTGACATCTCAACTTGCTTAGAATCGTTTTGGTAACTTCTTCCACTAATTTTCCTTCCTGCCTGTTAAACAAAAAAACTCATCATAACTTCGTACTTTTGTGTAATCTGATCAAAAGACACCCACATATATGTGAAGGATGGATGCAACCCTTTAACATGCAAAATGTTTTGGTTTTACAAATGACAATATAGGATGATGGTGTAGCAGTCATCTCATTTTTCCCCTTCTTTTTCTTCTTATAGATAGATCTTATTGAAATAAGATAAGGTGGTGTACCTAGCATATTAAGATTCTTTAGAAATAAAGTGTTTGTTATGAGGCTTATGGTCACTGCTAGTTGAAGGATAGGAGGTCAATAATTTTGGTTACGAAAAGTTTAGGAGAAGAAGATGGAGGACTTATAATTAACTTACAGATCGCCTATCAATGAAAGTTACCGGCAACAGCAGGTCTTGAACCTAGACATGATCTGTGTGATGCAAGAGGAGGTCGATTTATCCGGTAGTTACCAAGCTTTGGAAGACTTGAGTAAGTGATCCTAAGGTTTTAAACATTGTTACGGTAGTTTTCAAGGGTAATCTTAGGGAGTACAAGTATTTGTAGTCCGTGGGCCATTATGGTTATTCATTGGGACATTTTGGGATGTTTTGTAAGCTTGTAGTGGAAGTAGTTAATCCATATGAAATTGGTTTCGCTAAATAACAACACTTAGGGGAATAAGATAAAATAAAAAGTGTAGACAGAAGGTAAGTACCCATTAGCAAATTTCTTAGATTCCCATCCATTCAAGTAACTCACTTCTGTAAGGGCTCGTTGACCTTCCTGAATGTCCTCCTTATCAAAACGCTTCTTACACGAATGGAAGGCCTTCCCAAAATTTCCATTTAGATACCGCACATCCGATGGGAGCACTTTGTAAAAAATGGGCAACACCGTGTGCGACATACTCTTCTGGCAATCCATGATGTGTACTAGCTCACGGAGGCACCATTTGCTCGAAGCATAATTTTCAGAGATGATGGGGATCGAAATCTTAGATCGCGTGATGGCATCAAGAATCTCTGAATTAAAATCCTTGCCAATTCCAAGGCTCTTATCGTCCCTGAACACAGAAATTGGTACAGTCCCTACACTGATCAGACTACGGTAGAGGTGATCAGTAAATTCGTTGCGAGTGTCAGAGCCTCTAAAACTTAAGAACACATCGTATTGATCGCTACCTCCTCCCATGGGTATGGAAGGTAAGGACGAAGAAGCAGATGCTCCATCAGTGATCTCTTTCTCAGCAATCCTTCTCTTTTTCTCCCTCAGTGCTCCTTTTTTATGCGCTCTTTTTCTTTTTCTTTTTATTTTGCTCAGACTTTGCCCTTTCCCCATAGAGATCTTATAGACAAAAATGAAGAGAGGATGCCAACCTGCTGCACAAGAGGAAGTAGATAAGCAAATGAAAAGGCAGAGCACGTGCTTTTTGGGAGGAGAGCATATGATTTCTGAACGATTTCGAATCCAAAATGTTTAATGATCAAGTCAGTCTGTTGACTAATTGAATAGTAAAAGCTATTGACTTAGGCGTGCATCTTTTCTTTCCAATGGACCGCGCCCTCTCGTCAAGGCAACATCATTGGGTTGTGTCCACTCATGGACAATAAGAGAATGGCTAATCTTCATCTCTACATGCGTGCTCTATAGTCAAGGCTCCTAATCTTTGGTGGAGAGCACATGCATTATGAACGATTACTAACACTAAAATGTTTAATGAAGAGAAGATGCCTTCTGCTCCACTAAAAGATGTAGATAAACGAGTGAAAAGGCTAGATGGAAAGCACCTGATAGAAAGCACCTGATTTCGGAATGTTCACAATATTTACTGAATGAGTTTTCTTAGGGGGGTGTCTATTGATAAATCCAATATTAACAAGTTGTTGTTTTGGAACAGTGTAATGCACATCTTCTCTTTCCCGTGGACCTCATCCTCTTGACGCATGGACTTTCCTAATGGAGGAGATTTTCATTAATCGTGTCTCTTATTGATTGGTTACAAATTAAACATGTTGCCCACATGTAAAATTAACTAAAGCTAACGTGTTGATGCCTATATTTCATTAGGCATCCTCAAATGCATATGCCCCTAATGAATTTCAACTCTTATATTATGTGGTCTTCACATGATAATAATAACAAAGGTTCAGATTTATTAAGGTCATATGCACTTGGGTCCTCTAGGGAATTTTCATATTTGCTCCAATCATGCCTTTGATCAGTGGTTTAATGTAAGCATCCATTTGAAAGCACATGCATATACATTGATCTCTGCATTCATCAAAGTGCTGATTATTGACATTCATAAAATCTAATATCAAATCTTCGTAATCAATTGAAAAGGAAACAATTTAAAGGAAACAGCAATCAGATTTTTGAGTCGTTAACTAAGAAATTGTCATTTAAAAATTAGAAAAGTGAAGAGCCAAAATAGGCAAACTCTTTCCCTCTTAAGCATATTTTCGTTCGCGCAATCTTAATGAGAGTTGGCTTTTGACCCGACCCAAAAAAAAAAAAAAAGAGATTGAGCTCTCCCCAGCAATGGTAGGCCTTCCCGAACTATTCTTGCTAAATGGGTCATCCATGTCCATATCCTCGCCCTCATTACTAATGGATCTTTTCTATTTTTCTTATTTTCTTCATTCCCCTAACCTCCACTGATTAAGTTATCAACTCTCTCAGCAGTATATATTCCCAATGCCCTCCTGAGTTTTCTTATTGTTTAGTTCTTCTCCTGCCACATCCAAAATGTCTGACAATATGGGTGGATTTAATGAGGGGCTAAGGGTGCCCTGTCCCAGCCAACTCTCGGAAATTATGCTTAAACACAATTATCTAAAAAAAATACATAATCATCCATAAGTCTTGACCCCACCAAAATATTTTTACCAAGCAAGAACAGATTAACACGAAATCTTTAATTAAATTTGTAATTGATTGAACAGAAGCAGTTGCAGTCTTGCAGATGCTTTTAGTCCTTGCTTTATCTTCTTTTGTATCTCACCCTCTAGTCAAGTCAAAAGATGCTGGCTTGGTCTGCTCACAATGTTAAATTCTTACTTGGGCTATAAAAAGCTAGAATCTGTGTACAAGCAAGTTGCATTCATTAAAATAAATAAGCAAAGGTTCTGTTCTTGTTTGATTATTAAAAATCATAATTTGATAAATCATTTAAAAGCTGATAAATGAGTTCAAACGAAATTGGAAATGTGTGGAAGACATGAAGAAAGAGCCTAGTTAGTGATTAGGAATGTGATCTTACATTTTAATTTCAAATTGTCATATTCTAAATGAATTTGGAAATGAGATAGAGATGAACAAAAGGTCTTTGCTATTTCTCTTTTATTTGTTCCCTGCTGACCTTACGTATTAGCAATGTCATGCAAAATGAATCCACTTTAACCTAAGATGACATCACTGAGCAATTCTCTTCAAACTTTGAAATTTAAATAATCGATCGACATTTTATCACTGAACTATTCCTTCATTACTCCTTCAACCTTTTTTTACCCTTTTTTCAGGATTTTCAAAACTTTGAAGGAAGAAAATGAGTTAGAGGTGAAAGGCAATATACTTTTTAGGATTATCTTGTCCAATAATTCAAGGAAGACAACAAATTATTCGTCTACAATGTCCTATAATCGTCAAAGGCAAAATTGTGAATAAAATCTGATTAAGAGAGTACTTGCTTTTATGGATGATTGATTGATTCCAGACCAAAACCCTGAAACCTACCTATCAGAGCATGTTCTCAATTTTCGGAATTGAAAATCAAACCCCCTGATGTTGGAACTTGCCGCGAACTGGCCTCCTACTTTTTCTTTCGTAAATTCATTTTTTATTTAATTGATCTGAGACCTTCAGGGACAAAGAAATCTCACAATCCGTAAAAAGACGGTCCTTGGCTTGAGGCGAATACTGTCAATTTTGCTCACAATAGAAACTAGTGCGTCTCGCATTCCAACTCATTCTAGCTCGACAAAGGATCGACACTAAGTTACGATGCAAACGAACGATGAGACAAAGGAATAACACGCTAATAAGAGATGACAAAGCGATTACCTTCTGCGCGCTGAGATGCAAAGAGAGGTGCGACTTCGGAGAGAGAAGACCCTAAACAAGCCTCGCCGAGAACTTTTATAAGGGAAATGAACAAAGAAAGTGAGCGAGGACTGTAGATGATAGCCTTGAATTGTTCTGCAAGAGAGGCCAGATGTAAAAGATAAAGAAAGTGAGACATACGAGAGAGAGAACCATCAAATTCCACCAGGTTTAACCAGTCCAACGGCTCATACTGATCAGTTTGAATAAGGGGAACGTAGTAAGAAAAATCTGCAATAACTGTGACGATCGTGATTTTGAAAAAGTCGATGGAATTTCACATGTTATATTGTGCATGCTTTTAAGGATGTTAGATGTCATGCAATGGGTAATAATCAAATGTTTTTATTTTCTTCTATCAAAATGTAATAGACTATCCGGCTCATCTGCAAAAGTAATGCAGAGACAGAATTACTCGGATGGGCTTTAATATCTATAAAGGAGTTACCTTTAAGCACACCAAGTCGTGTCCGAGCCTCAAAAGCAGCACAACTATGAGATCACCTTCACGCCTCAATCAAGAGCTATCAAAGCCAGATATCTCAGAGCGAAAGACCAGCGTCTCAAGTGACTTACGGTGATTGGCGTTTCTGCTCCTGGTTCACGAGCACTCAGGACTTTAAATAAAGCTTTACTTCGAACCTCTTGCCCCGAAGGAGAGGCGCAATCTTGTGGAGAGGATTGCGCGTCTTTTCACGTGGCAATTGTACTGCTTTTTTACCCTCACCTTCTTGACCAAGACCACCGAAACAAACCCTCCTTCCTCGAAATTGGTAAGACTACCTCGCTGTAGACTTCAAAGATATTTTCGTTGCTTCTACCGCAAGGAGAAAATATTAGTTCGCCGGTCACGCACTGGTTCGCCGTCGGAGAGAGGGAGGGCAGACAGAGACGCGAGGGGAGAGAAAGAGCAAGGGACGGACCAGCCGGAGGGGCAGCGCGGTGGTTCGTGGGTTGCGAGGGAGGGAGAGAGAGAGGGAGGTCGCGATCCTGTTCGTCGGAGAGAGAGGCGCAAAGAAAGAGAACTCGCAGAAAAATCCCAACCGTCCCTTCTGCAGTAGCTAAATGACGCCTCATTTTATCATCAATCAGTTTAGATTGTGGACTCCACGAAAACACGTGTCGCCTTCTTATCACCTTCTTATCTTATTTGCTACAGGGCAGCCGATATTTTCTCCCTTCCATGAAAGATCAACTCAGTCACGTGACAAGCACATGGTCGGTGCTCAAACCCAAAAATGATGGAAGTCACACCAGTCTGACATCGCAACCGATTTCAAATTTTAGGGGAGACATCGCGAAAAATCGAAAAGTCAGGGACAATTTGTAATAAATGACAAAACACGGCGCGTAAAACCATAATTCAACCATATTTCTGGCACCTACCATGCACCGTTTAAAACCAAAAATCCAAAACCATCAAAACCGACTACATAAACATTCCCATCTCTCTCTCTATGGGCTGCTGCGGCGACGACGACGACGACGACGACCGGGAGCCTCCACCCCCGACCCCCGATCTCTCTCCGCCGCCGCCGCCTCCGCTGCCGACGATTCCACCATCTCGCCGATGAACTCCCACTTCTCCGCCCTCGCCTGCCGCGACACCCTCCGGCACATCTTCGAGAAGCTCCCCGTCCCGGACCTGGCCCGCGCGAGCTGCGTCTGCCGCATCTGGAGCTCCGTCGCCTCTGATCGTGACATGGTCACCCGAGCCTTCGCGGCCCCCTGGAGGGTGAAGGAGGTGGTCGGCGTCCCGAGCTCGGGTAGCTTCTGGAGGGATAACGGCGTGGGGAAGTTCGCGATCTCGCACCGGATTAACCGCGGCGATAGCGTCGCGAGCTCGCCGTGAAGTACTCCGTTCAGGTAATGGAGTTTCTGTCCTTTTTGCTGTATTGATTGTGAGCTATACTGTGAATTATGTTGGCGGCGAAATGATTTTCTCACGCACTATACTTTAAACGTTTGCAAATTACATGCTTTGACGCTGCATTTTCGATGGAGATTCACTTTCGGCAGATTCTGAAGAACAAATGGACTGCTATTTCATTTAAAAGTTAGCTAAAGTGTTGTGTCCAGCTGCAGCATCTGAAACTTTACGAAGAAGGTTTCCTGGTAGTATCCTTCTGATGTTTTGGAAGTCATGTTGGTTTGCTCTGCGTGTAGTCATGGGCAGACAGGGTTAGAAATAGGTAGGTCCGTTTGAGTGATGATGAAGTGGATGGAAGCTGGGAGCTTGATTGTGAATTTTCATGGAATTTCTGGTGGATTGGCTCTGCTGATGGCTTGGAATCCATTTGTTTTCTTCCTCCAGCATAGACTGTCTATTTGGTTACTTCCTTGGCGCTGAGAGGATGGGTGGGGATAGGTTAGGTGCTTTTCCTAATATGTGAAGTACTTTGTGATCCTGAGTTTGATTGCTAAAATGGCAAATCCCAACGAAAGGGGGAGTAAAATAGTGAGTTTGGTGAATGAACCAACTATTTGGTGACTAAGATCATTGAATGGTCAAGGACTTGTGGGTTGAGGAATGTTTTATAGCTAGCAACAATGTCAGGTCTTTGCAGAGGCTTTCTTCCTTGAAGAAGCATTCTGGCGTACCTCCACCACCATAAGAGCCAAAGTTGGATAGCTCTCATGATTGGTGCAAGATTGTCTAAGGACATAGTTTTGTAGAATTTTGAGTATGGCTCTCTTATACCTCCATTCGATAGGTTCTGGCCTCGTTGATAAAGGTTAGCTTGTGGAGTTTACTAGGAGAAGAAAAAGGTCAACAAGATGCTAGATGTTCTATATGTCATTTGATGATGTTCATAGCTTCTTTGTGCAGGCTGGCGGTTGAATGACTTCAATGTAAATGACTGATTCATCCCATTGAGTGGGGTTAGTTATATGGACCATTTTACGCTGTTGTTCTATATTGTACCAAATAGGTGGTAGGATAGATGCTCAATGGAATCTCCTTCTGCAAATCTTATAGATTTATTCCCATTGGAGAAAGCCAGACTAATTGATATACGAATTTTGTTATTTTGGAGTAACTTCATCTTTTGGCAAATCCTAAAGAAAAGGAAAAGGAAATGGTTACACTCAGAAGTCATTGTTGTTGTTTCTTATAGAGGTATGGAGGAAGGTTGGGGCTTGAACACAAATGTTTTGTCTTAGCGAGCATAGGATCCTCTTCAAGTGAAACGTTCTGAAATCTTTTGATGTGACTGAGTTTTGTTAAGTTTGCCAAGCAAGAAGCATCTCTGGCTACTAATAGCAAAAAGATATGATTGATTGGCAAGCAGATATTGAGCATCTTTAATAGATAATCCAATCTCTTAGTTCCCAGAACACATTAGGTTAAATGATGCTCGGATTTCGCAAGTCATCAGTATGAAATGATGGGTGATGCACTTTTGTGATGGTCATGATAGTTCCTCTGACTTAATAACACCGACATAGAAATAGTAGATGATTCTGCAATGGTGGTATTGATTTATCGAAATGGTTGAACGTGACCCTCAAATTTTGAGAGCAGAACATAAAATTGTTTGTGCAATTAGGAAATGAACTTGTCTTTTTATGGAACTTTTCCATTTTTGTGGTCATAATGATCCCTGAAGAGTCAATAATGATGTATCATGTGGTCCATGATTGTCAACTCAGATTTCTCTGAGTTCAATGTTTTGATAACTATTGGTAGAGACTTACTTTTAGAATGGCTTCCCTGAATTTTTTTTCCTTCCCTGCTTAATTTTTTTTTTCGTACATGTCCTTTTTGTCCCTGTCTACACCGAATATTACATGCTTAAAAGAATATTTTTTTGGTACACTCAAGTCATGGACATAAAGCGCTTAAACAGCATGATGAGTGACCATGGTATATATTCGAGGGAGAGATTGTTAATCCCCATAAGCAACCCTGACATTCTTATCGATTCCACATGCTACATAGAGCGAGATAACCATGCAAAGAGGGAAGTCGCCGTGCTCTATCCAGAAGGCGTGCGAGACATAGAGATGAGTTCTTTGTTGAAGAGGACCACCTCTGAACAGGGGAAGAAGAGAATACTCAACTCACTTAGGAGGAGCATGCAGGTTGATGATGGGACTGCTCAGTACTACTTGTCTATCTCCGATGGTGACCCAAGGGCTGCGCTCTCAGAATTTTCGGAAGACCTTAGGTGGGAGAGACGGGTGGGCTTGGCCTAAAGGAAATGGTTAGGCAACATCATGGCTGCTTTAATAAGATGAAATGTGTGGTGAAGGCACAGCTTGAAGCCCGGGACTGGAATTGAACCTATTTCTTCATGTGTGCCATTCTCTGTTTCTTTGCATTCTTGGTTCAACTCCAACTGTCCATTAACTTGTTTCCCCATCATTCTGTTGATACACCATTGTATAATGCACTTGTAATATCCATTTCACATGAAAATACAGTGTCCATGAGGAAAAGGGTGGTGGTGCTTGTATGATTCTCTGATCAAGTGATCAACCTACATGTATGTTTAGCCATTTGCAAAGAAATGGAGCATATGATTTACTTATGCGTGGACTGACTAGTGTATTTACAGAGTAATTTGTGTGCGGATCGACTAATGCTTTAGCGAATTGTCCGAGGTGTTGATACACTTTCAGCTGAACTTGTAGATGTAACTATGGGTGGACAGAATCTTTTGTATCCGGTGACTGCGGTTGCTAAAGAAGCCTCTTGAAGAAGCCATTGGAATTTAGGAGCATCGTGGCTGACGAAGGTGTTGTTTGGCAATGCTTTGGGAACGCATGTTTCTCTAATGAACAAAATAGAACAAAAACGCATTTGATAATTTTTTTTTTCGAAAATAGATTTGAAATAGAAATAAAGTTAATTTTTCATTTTCAGAATAACTCCAAAAACAATGGTTGGCGATCGACCAGACCTAGTCCAACCCCCTCTCGAGCCTTGCTGTGGCTGGGCGAGGCTCCTTTGAGCCTCACTAAGTGGCCGACAAGCCTTGCGATGGCCCAATGAGGCTCCACCTCGCCTAACCACCGTGAGGTCGGCCTCACCTAGGTGGGCAATGCCGATCTCGCGATGGTTGGGTGAGGTAGCCAGGATGAGGCTGAGCCTCGCCTAGCTACGATGAGGCTCGGGGGATCTCGCCAGTGATTGGCGAGGCTCCCCGAAGGCCGGTGATCGGCTAGAGGAATGAGAAGAAAAAAAAATAAATAAAATTATTAATAAATTAAAAGAGATTTTAAGTCAAAAAAATATTTGGGATTGTACTAAATGCATTTCTTTTCTAGGAATAGAAATTTTATGTAGTTATTAAATGCCTTCAAATGTTTAAAAATTGTTTCAAGAAATAAAAATATAAAAAAAATATTTTTCAAAAGAAATTATTTTAGAAACGAGAAACGTTACCATATACGCACCCTAAGTAATCGAACAATTACAATGTTACGTATGAATAAGATCAAAAATACTTTTCAGTAACTTTTATAAAACGGTTAGTTAAAATGGTGATCTGCCACTTATTTCGCTCGTGATGTGTTTGTACCCGCACTCTTATAAAAATAAAATAAAAAATACTACGATTTGTTTGATTGTTCCAAAAGTATCAATTGTTTTAATAATTTATAGATGTTTATTCGTAAAGATTATATCCACATGTTAATGTCGTTAATTCTTATATGAAGTCACAAATCTTAATTCGAGTGACACACGATTTTTTTTATTAAGTTATAAACTAGGTTTAATTCGAGCAATACACAAATCTTAATTCATGTTAAAATCATTAACCCGTTTTAAGATTTGATAAGTTTTAAAATTTGATTGCACTTTTTAAAAGTCGTAGAATTTAATTGTATTTTCGTAACAAATTTTAGTTTTTCCAGTACACTTATCCCTTTGATTGATTTGAAAGGCATAAAATCATAATTTGGTTTCTAAGTTGCTAATAGCTCTAGTCGAATATCGGTTTTATCAATTACTTAGTATCTAGATTAAAAATTGGTTTTCTTTAAATATTTTTTGGCCGAATCCATCGTTAAATTTTTTTTTGGTCGGAATCTATCATTATATTGTACAGTAATTAAATAATCGTTTCGGAGGTAACTTATAATAATCAAATCGGCCCGAAGAGTTTTCTCGGAGTCAATTTTCCTGTTCCGGCCTTCCGTTACCGCACTGCACGAGAACAAGCGAGAGGGAAAAAAATGGAAAGAGCTTGGAGAAGACGCTCTTGACTTTCGCGCGGTCGGTTACCACCGGCCAGCGCCTCCGGGCTCTCGCCGGCGATCGACTTTCGGGCTAACCGCGCCCTGGGTTCCGGCGCTTTTCCCCGGCGAGGGTCGTGGGAAGGTTTCCGCAGATGGAGGAGCCGCCGCTCCTCCGGACGGAGGAAGAAGGTTCGCATCCCAGTACAGCGGCGTCGGGTCCGGCGAAGGACCCCGCGATTTTCAGCGTCCGGATCGTGTCGATCGACTACTACATGGGGCGCCCGATCCCGGGCGTCGAAGTTTGTTACAGCAGCTTTCAAGGTGCGGGCGGTTCGGACGGTGGGATATATGGGCAGGAGGGGAAACATGAAAATGAATGGAAAAGAGTCGTTTTTTAACTGTACCCGCGACGGTTATGGATAGTCACGGCGTGGGAACGTTGTTGGGTCTTGCTGTTTCATGGAGCTGTGGCTGAATTGGTGTCTTAGAATGGGTCTTGACGTTGTCTTCTCCTAGGAACAGCGGTGCTTTTGAAGTTATTCTATATTTTCATAGTAATAATTTCTATCTAATGTGTCTTTAGTAAAATAGTCATTGCGCCATCACCATTGACATGACCGAGAGGATGGGTTTGGAAGGAACTTCGCCCAATGTTTTTACTCGCAGCATTTTGATGAATCACCTCCGCCAATTGAAGAAGTCCGATCTCGGTTTCTCAGTTTTGATGTTAAATAGTCAAACTTGCACTAGAACCAACAACTGTGAGCTTTAACACTTTGATAAGGTAGATATAACCCCATGCCAGGAAATCCGTTCGATTGCTGAAGAATTTGTAAGAAGAAGGCGGGGAGCCAGATGTGATCACGTACTCCACGATCATCGGCAGTTAATGCAAAGAGCATCGGCAGTTATTGCTTGGATCCTTGGTGTCTAGTATCGACTATTTATTGATATAAACCCCTGCAAAAAAAACAAGACAAACCTTTATCTCCTTGGGAATTGGAAGTCCAGACTTTGTGATGCTGCTTATATGAGAGAAAAATGAACATGTGCTAGCTTATACTGTTGCATAAACAGAGCGGACTTGGAAATTAGCACGTTGGCATTATATCAAATATTTCATGAACTAGTCATCATACCGGTATACCACAGAGAAGGTGGCATTAGAGTCCACATGAGATGGTCCCAGTAGCACAGGTAGCTGCAATCCTCACCAATCCTTCTGTTATGCCAGAACTTCGAAGACATTCTCTTCCAATTGCATTACTAACTAGGAAATAGGAAAAATGGCGCAAACACCACCTTCTTGATGTTCCGCTTCATTTCCTTTTTCCTGGGTCATCACCAATGGCTTCTATAAAATTAATTGAACACGTATAGTGAAAAGTGCTGTTTTGGCTAGAAAGTGAGATTAGATCGTAAAATTTCATGAGCAAGGACTTTCGAATAACTTCATCGAACATGACCAGAAAATGCTGTTTGGCACAAGAGAGCGTCTCTTCTTCTTTCAGCTTTTACCAAAGAACTCTGCATCGGGGTAACCTGCAGAAAAAATAGCAGGTATGTATTTAATTAACAGAGAGGAGGAACCTAATGAGCATAAAGAAAGCACATTGAATACAGTTTAAAGCACACAAGTTAATCTTTCATTGTTATGGTATGACTGGCACTACATACCTTCCTTTGCAGAGCCCCATTAAGTTCAGGAATGATATTATTAGAAGCAACCGCATCCAACAACTCTGCATCAAGGTAACATGCAGAAAATCAGCAAGTACGTATTTGATTAACAGAGAGGCAGAGCCTAACAAGCTTACAAAAAAGCACATTCAATTAAGTATAAGCACACGACTTACTCTCTCACAGTTATGGGAGGATTTGCAGTGTTACCTCTATTTGCAGAGCCTGACTGAGTTTGGGAATGATATCATTAGAACGCAGTCGCATCAAAGAACTCTGCATTAGGGTAACATGCAGAAAAATCAGCACATGTATTTAATTAATAGAGGTAGAACCTAAGGAGCATACAAAAAGCAGATTCGATTGAAAAAAAAAAAAAAATTACAATCCCAATTATTCAATTACATGCTGTTGAGACCAAATCAAGTACTTTGATCTTCACAGGCATAAAATTTTTTACCAATACACTCCAGTTGGCCCGTAAGCCTCTTCAAGGTGGGCACAAAGGCCTTCAGCTACTGCTGATGATTCCACGGCAAAATTCCTCTTCCTCATTTTGATCATTCTCTGGTACGGAATTTGAATTTCCTCAACCAAGTTAGCCAGACCCAGATTAATCATGTGATAAAATGATTCCACAACAACAACAGGATCAATCAGCGTGCAAACGAATTAACAAAATCTTAAGCTCCTTGCCCAACTTGTTTTATAAAACGGGCAAATAAATCATCCCAATTATGCAAAAGGTCATCAGTACGGCTCTTCGAATCAAAGTCCAAACGTAAGCCTTGATCATTAAACAGACGGCCAGGTTTGTCCCAAAAGCAGCACCAGTTTACCTTGCTTGATCATCAAACGGCAGTATGACAATCGGTTATAGAGAGCCTGTCTCCAATCATTTACGAAACAGACTGGCCAAAATTACTTTTCATTTCCTTTTCCATCATCCACCAGAAAAACTTGAAATTTGATTGTTATTTTAGCTCAGTTTCTTTTCCTTACTGGGAATTCATGTTCAAGCGAATGAGAAGAGCCTTGATAGGATTTCCTATTATCACGAAAAGTCGAGAGGTGTTTGCTCTTAAAAGGATAACTACCATCGGTCAAATTTGACCTGTTGAAGAGCTGACAAAATGAGTTCAAACAAGGATTTGTTAAAAGAAATACTAGTTTAAGACAGAGCGAAAAAGCGGATCTGGGTGCAGTTTACAATATTGAGTAGCGGAAGATCATCGGCCTCTAGATAAAAAATTCAAATACCGGGTTTATTGAGAGGAGAGCTGTAAATCGCTAAGTAATTATTTTACATATGTCAATATTTTCATTTGTTGCCTCACAAGCCGCCAATCTGTCTACAAAAGTTGCCAATGGAAGGATAGCTAAAAAAAAGATTGTTGTCATGAAATTTACATCAATAGATTCAGGCAAATCCATATCACTGAGATACGTAGTGTCAAGCAAATAATTCTTAACGGATATATCCTTGACAAAAGTATTACTCTATTTGCTCATGCTAGTTGTTAAAGGATGAAGAATCTTACCAAATGACTAATGCCTTCTAATGTACAAGGAAGCACCATTGGATCTAAATTTTGATCTTGGCTGAAGCATCATGTCAGCTTCTACGACCAACTCCACCATTCCTTCAAGTTATTAAGTCTAGGAACTTAGGAAGAACAAAACCCTATCAAGGAAAACCTTATTGTCAAAAGAAGATAATGATGAAAAATAGGTCATGAAACTCATAGAAAAGTGGTAATTTGCTGCTTATTTACCTCTGTCAAGGAAACATGACTAGCCTGCTCTTGTAATATTGGTATAAAGTTCATCACATTATTATCACTGCAATTTAATTACCTCGGGAATACAAAAGCATTAATAATCATATCTCCCGTTGCATGTTTTAAATAATTCTGGTACATGCTGGCACCCATAAATTTGCAAAAGAGTCAAATCCAACTTTTCAAGTCCCCAAAGTTGAGTAAGTTTGTCACATGCTACGACCCTTACATATCGTAACTTCTCACATCCTGACAAATCTGGCAAAATCTCCAAGGATTGACATTCTATGATTGATACTTTCGTTAGAGATCTCGATTCCCCAATCCCAGGAATCTCCCTAAGCTGGATTAAACCCAAGATTATGAAACTCTCTAAATTTTCAAATTTCGACAAGTTTGGTAGTTTTTCTAGGTTTTCGCAATCCTTAATAAATATACTTCGGCAAGATGAGAATCTCTCGAGACTCTCAACACCACATAGATGGTGACACCCATTAATGTTAAACTCTTTCAAGGTCATAGAGCATCCTAATTTAGGTAATCTTTCAATGGACCCACAATTGGAAATATCTAATGCCTCTAACAACTCTGCCTCATCAAGACCTCCTATTTCAACTAGATTGTTGCAAGAGCAAGCATGTAGTCGCTTCAAACACTGTAATTTCGGAAGGATCAACCTTTCAATTGACATGCAGCTATATATATTTATCGTCTCCAAGAACTCTAATTTTCCATGGCCCTGAATTTCAACTAGATTATCACAATCCTGAATGTCCAATTCTTTCAAGCGATTCCATTGTGACAGGTCTGTTCTTTTAATGTAATTGCAACGTCTTATTGACAACTCTTCCAAGTACTTGAATCTGCCAAGCTCAGGTAATATTAGGTTTGGACAGGAGTCAACACACAATTTCAAGAGCCTTGAAGGAAGCCCTTGGATGCTCTCAAGTTGATCACATGCATAAAGATGAAGTTCTTCTAGGTCGATTAGACAAGAAAGCTGTAGGAATTTGGGAATTGCGAAATTGTATTGAAGATACGTTAAACCAAAAGGATGCTTTGGCATCAATCGGAGCACCTTAAAGTGTTGGGAAAGGAGGTTCTGAAGAAAAGATTTATCCTTGCAATCGGGCAAAGTAGATAAGGATGTGTCAATGATTTTACTAAGTGAACGAGAGCAATAGACAGATCCAATTCCCCAACAATCGTGGGATATAATAATTATCCTCCGTAGTTCTTTAAACCTTCCAATGGCATCAGGGATCTCTTTAATCAAAGGATTATCAATGTTCAGATGTTGCAATTTGTGTAAATCCCCAATTGAGGTAGGGATTTCTCTCAGTGATGAACAATGAGAGAGATTAAGGTATTGGAGAGAAGAAAGATTCCCAATTGAGTTAGGAATTTCTCTCAATGACGAACAATGAGAGAGGTTAAGGTATAAGAGAGAAGAAAGATTCCCAATTGAGCTAGGGATGTCTCTCAATGACGAACATTGAGAAAGGTTGAGGTATTAGAGAGAAGAAAGATTTCCAATTGAACTAGGGATGTCTCTCAATGACGAACATTGAGAGAGGTTGAGGTGTCGAAGAGAAGAAAGATTCCCGATTGAGCTGAGGAGGTTAAAGCATTCGAGAGAGGAAAGATTCCTATTTGTCCTAGAGATCTCACTCAATAGTGAATAACTACTTAGGTCAAGGTGTTGGAGAGAAGAAAGATTATCGATTGAGAGAGGGATTTCAACCAATGACAAACAATGTGGGAAACTCAACTTTTGCAACTTCTTCAAAGAACCAATTGACATAGGAATTTTTGTAATGCCAGCATTATCTAAAAGAAGTTCTTTTAGTTCTTGCAATTCACCCACTTCCTCTGGTAGCTCTTTGAGATTGAGACAATTCCTCAAGTACAAGGAAACGAGTCTCTTGACTTGGCCAATAGAAGGGTGGACTTGCTCCAGTTTGCAAAATTCATCCAAGATGAGAATCTCCAACTTTGTGAAAGTCGAGGAATCAGGAGTACATCTTAAAACCTGGCTATATGAAAGGTTGAGAACTTTTAGCCGCTTTGCAACCTATATAAAGGAGAATAAGATGTCAAAAAAGGAATTTAATGGACAAGACAAAACAAAGCAAAGATCACAAAGGATGTCTTTTTTCCATCTTACCATAATTGAACTCCATCCGCTCCAATCCTCTGCGAGCTTGTTTTGTGACAACTCTAGCACCACTAATTTAGATAGATGGAAATTTATCGCTGAAGATAGCATGTTGGGTTCAATGTAAAACCATCGAAGCCATCTTAATTCAGAAAATAGTTCATTAAAGTCTCCACTTAAAGCCTTCCAGCACAATTGAAGGAACCTTGAGCTCGGTAAGTTTTTAAATTGTTCACTTGTGTACGCAGGGGAACAGCCACGAGGCCATTGAAAGTATGTATCGTAGTTTTTCAAACAATAGCGTGCCTGCATATCAAACCAAGCTAAGTGAAAACTGACCTTACTTTCATGCTGAAAATCGTATATAGTAAAGAAAAAGGTATCAATATATTAATAAGAAGCACGACATTTCCTCTAAATAGTCAAGTTAGTCTAGTGGCTATTGGCACAAAAGGGCATTGTCCCAAAAATATAAATATTATAAAAGAGCTTGGTGAGGAAAGAAATGTTTATTAAGAAAAGCGAAGGAAAAAGAAAACAGAAATGAAAGAAGCAAAGAAGGGAGAATAAGGAAATCCATTCATTGTTAAACACCTAACCTAATCCATAAGATGAGCAAGGTCCACGTGATACAACGATAGTAAGGTTCTCCCAATATATTTATTAAGGAGATTCTTTGCCATCATATCTATTAAGAGGAAAGAAGAATGAAAAGAGATAGATATAACTAGTAGAGGGACAGGTACTTTTGAATCAAAATGGAAAAAAAAAAAAAAAAAAAAGCATACCAAACATTGATATTTTTCTTTACATTTGACTGTAATAGAAAGTAAGCACCCGTTGTAAATGTGATATTTTTCTTTAATGTTACTGATTTGCTTAATTATTAGTTATTATAATTGGCACATATTGTCCATTATTGTTTTGAATAAAAAAATATTTATTTATATGATCTATGATGTATATGCTTCATCTTTATTAATTATTATAGTCTTTCAAACTATCAATATTTTCAACTAGATATAAAATTGCATGCTTTTAGTGAATGAGATTTTTACTATAGAATCATAGTTAAAGAATCGACTGTATATTAAATTTTTGACTAATGTACTTTATGCAAATGAATTTGAATTATATAGTGTAGCTTTTTAATCATTGGCACACATATAATCCAATTACAGCCACAATTCATGTATGATGGACATGAATGGACGTATAAATAGACTTTTTCCTAAAAAGTTAGGACCATCTGCTCACACTAGGTAAAAGAGTAGAATAGATCAAATTAAACATGAAATTATGAGAGAGAGGGAAAGAAAAAAAGGAGTGCCATATCTTACCCCACATTCTGGTTTCACTGTTAAGCCTTCTTGGTCAACCCATTGTTTCAGACATCTTTCAAGCGATTTTCCTTGGCAAAAGATGCTCCTTCCAAGATCTCTTAGTTGATTATGCATCCTAAACTCACCATGATCTCCAATTTTAATTAAGCACCTCAACTTCAACTCTTCAATTCCTTGATATGGATAAAAATCCTCCCACGTGTAAATGGCGAATTTGCTATCTTCGCCGATAGAGAAGCAAGCAATATCAAGAAAAATATTCTTATGTCCAGGTTCCAATGCATCATAACTTATCATCAATATCTTTTGTACGTCTTTTGCCGGTTCATTTCTTAATTTCTTCAGTATATCTTGCCATACTTTTCCATTTGTTTTCCCATACAAATATGAACCTATGACCTTGATAGCTAGAGGAAGCCCGCCCATGGTGGATAAGATATCACGTCAGATACCCTCAAAGTTCTTTGAACAATGGCCCATGTGAAATGCATGCCTTTTAAATAAAAGCAAAGAATGCACCTCATCTAATTCGCTCAATTCATACTTGTAGTCTGCTTGGAATTCAGGTTGATCAAGAACAACTTCATATCTAGTTGTAACAATGATGATACTTCCTGTTGAAAACCAATCACATTCTCTAGCCAAAGCATTTAGTTGATCTTGATGATCAACATCATCTAGAAGAATGAGAACCCTTTTTCCTTTGAATCTAGATTTGATCAAACTAATTCCATCATCAACTTTACAAACTTGATGTTCATTGGGTAGTATTTCCTTAATTAGTAGATTTTGTAAATAAAGAATACCGTTGTGGTGAGCTGTCTCTCGTATATTTGGAAGGAAGCTACGGTGCAAAAAGTCATTCGATAGCTCATTGTAGATGACCTTAGCAAGAGTTGTTTTACCGATCCCGCCCATGCCATATATATTCCAATCATTCGAGCATGACTAGCAGGAGTATCAACCCAATTCCTAATTTTGTTGACATGATCGCCAACTCCAACTAAATGCTTAGGAACATCAAGTTGAAAATCATGTCTTAACTTGCTCATAAGAGTTTTGATGACTTCTTCCACTAATTCTCCTTCATGCCTATCAAACAACAGTAACTCATTATAACTTCATAGTTTTATGTAATCTCTTCAAAGGACACCCACATATATGTGAAGGATGGATGGAACCAATTAACATGCAAAATGTTTTGGTTTTACGAATAACAATGAAGGATGATGGTGTAGAAGTCATTTCATTTTCCCCTTCCTTTTTCTACCAATAGATAGATCCTATTGAAATTAGATAAGTGTTGCACTGAGCAAATTGAGAATATTTAGAAGTAAACTTTTTGTTATAAGGCCTATGGTCGCTGCTAATTAAAGGATAGGAGGTCGATTATATTGATTACAAAAACTTTAGGAGGAGGGGAGGCCATCCATCCGAGGCCAGCGTATGCGATGGCCATAAATGGGGGACTTGTAATTAACTTATAAATCGCCTACCCATGGTGGTTACTGACAGCAGTGGAAGTTGAACCTATGACATGGTCAATGTGAAGTTTCCCATTCATATCAACCAAGCCAACCCCTGTCGGCAATAGGAGGTCAATTTATCTAGGGTCGATCAAGCTTTGGAGGGCTGAGTATGAGATCCTAAGGTTTTAGTTGTTGTTGGTGTAGTTTGCAGGGGAAAAATAGCAGAGTACTAGGGTTTGTAGTCTTCGGGCCATTATGGTTATTCATTAGGAGATACTAGGATTTTTTGTGAGCTTGTAGGGAAAGCAGTTCATCCATACCACATCAGTTTTGTTGAATAAAAAAACTTATGAAAAATAAAAAGTGCAGGTGGAAGAGAAGTACCCATTAGCAAATTTTTCAGATTCCCATCCATTTAAGTAACTCACTTCTGTGAGGGCTTGTTTCCCTTCCTGAATATCCTTATTATCAAAACGCTTCTCACGCATACGGAAAGCCTCCCCAAATTTTCCCTTTAGATATCGCACATCGGATGGGTCCACTATGTAAAAAATGGGCAACACCATGTGAGACATGCTCTTCTTGCAGTCCATGATACGGACTAGCTCATGGAGGCACCATCTGCTCAAAACATAATTTTCGAAAATAATGGGAATCGAAATCTTAGATTGCGTGATGATATCGAGAATCTCTAAATCAAAATCCTTGCCAATTTCAAGGCTATTATTGTCCTTGAACACAGAAATTGGTACGGTCCCTACATTGATCAGACTGCGGTAGAGGTGATCGGTGAATCCCTTGCCGGTGTCTGAGCCTCGAAAGCTCAAGAATATGTCGTATTGATCACTGCCTCCTCCGGTGGGTATCGAAGAGATAAAGGAAGAAATGGATGCTCCCTTTCTCAGTGCTCTCTTTCTCTGCACCGTTTTTCTTCTTCTTGAGATGATTGAACACCGCAAAGGGACGGCCTAAATTGAAACGGTGGATCCTTTTGTTTGCCTTACTCTGACTTTGTCCTTTCTCCATGGAAGTCTGGTAGGCAAAAATGAAGAGAGGATGCCTTCTTACTGCACAAAAAGATGTACATAAACAAACGAAAAGGCTGGATCGAAAGCACACGCTTTCTGAACGGTTCCAATGCAAAATGTTTGACGAACGAGTCTTCCTAGGCGAGTGTCTACTAGTTAATCCAATATCAAAAGCTGCGTCCGCACACGGACAAAAAGAAAATGGGTCCTCTAGGTCTTTAGAAGCGGGACTTTCCTAATGGGAGGAAATTTGGAAGGCTACAAGATATAAAAGATGGCTCACGTGTAAAAACTAACTAAAATTAAATGGGTGTTGCTTAAATTTTTTTGAGACATTCTTAAGTGCATGTCAGCCTAACGCATCCCCACCCTTTGCATAATGTGAGTTTCAACTGAGGACCACTAATATCAACCCAGATCATCTATGTTTTTTTTCCTTTTCATATTTCCTTCAACCTTACCTTTGATCGGTAGTTTAATGCAAGCATCTATTCGAAAGCACATGCATACCTTATATCTGCCTTTATCAGGTGCTGCTTACCGATATTCATAACATCTAGATAGAAGTATCTGTAATTGATCAAAAAGGAAATATAATTAATAGAAATTAAATGGTTAAATCGTTAATTAAAACTTCATTTTGAAATTTAAAACATAAAAAGACGAAAAGGTAAACTCTCTCTGTGTAAGCATATTTGCCATTTGGCTCTCTCCCAACTAGTTCATAGCCGTTGAATTGCTTTGAGGGATGACCGAAGAGAATAGACTAACATGATTGATATTTGGGAAATTTTAATTTCTATTTGTTTTCTGGAAATGAATTATCTTTTGCAAATATTGAGTATTTTGAACGTTTCACGGCTTTAAGTAATTTTGGACATAGACCCCCAAAAAAAAAATTGGATTCGAATTGGGACCATGGACTTTAAATCAAGTCTAGGAGGGCATTGTCGTAATTTTGTTGAAATTGCTTTTTGGCACAAGTTAGTTTAGTCGCTAATTTCAAGAGTGCAATTTCAGATAACTGACTGTAAATTATGTTTATTGGAAATTACTTCTTCTATTATTGCCTTAGAAGATGAGCCGGATGTGCTTGGGATACACGCGATCCTGCCGTGACTGCTCATCTTTGACTAGAAAATTTTCTTCTTTTACTCAATGAACCCTCCTCACCTTTTGCTAGTTCTCTTTGCAACGGGATCAGGTGGCTGCGCAATCCCATAGAAAATAGGTTGAAATTGTTTTTGCGTCTTGACGTGCATGGGAGCAAAAGGATCTTGATTAGTAGCTTCATTCAAGCCCCGCGTTATCCCATCCTCGAGGAAGGACTACTGGACGCACGACTCATAACTTCCCCCAATAATTTGAAATTATGGCATGGCACTTCTATTATTTGCCAATGCAGAATTTCTACCACATGGACGCACAAAAAAAAAAAAAAAAAAAACAAAAAACAAAAAACAAAAAACAAAAAACAAAGAAAAAGAAAAGGGCGGAAGATGCATACACTCTCCGAAGAAAAACAAATACGTCGAGCGAAATAGCTGTCGACACACATATTCAGAATGGAAGTCAGATACCTTTCTTCGACAAGTTTCCACAGGAAAATCTATCAAAGAAATCATATATTGTGCTGCCGCGGAGAGTTTTCTGAGTTCCTATACCACTACTCTATGGTCTAGATGCATTTTCATCAAAATTCATGTCGACAACGTTGCCTTACATCATGTCTCTGATGTGAAACTTCCTTCCCATGACACCACCACACAAGCACCTCAATACACCCAAATCGCCAGATGGAGAAAACTCTACTCTGTCAACCTTAATTCCAAGAAGCAAAAATATCTTAGAAGAAAACAAACTATCCATGCCTTCACTAGAAAACCGTAAGGGCATGTTTGGTGTACAAGAACGAAGCAACTGAAATGACGTAAAAGAGATCAGGATGAAAAATGAGAGGAATCACGATATGAATTAAATCTAGAATTACCGAATCTAATGGCACATTGAAATAGAAATGTAAAACAGAAAACTCTATCCTCCTAAGTATGGCCTATCTAGTGGTAATTACCTGTTATGAATGTCATACGCACGACTCTCATTTTCTCTTTTTATCAATTATTTCCACGTAACGTTCGGGTTCCTATCTACTTCTTAAATTATTGTCTTTCTATGTCCTCGTAGAGCAGCACTTCTAATCAGTTGCATGCTTTGTTCAATTGAACGACAAGATGATAAGCTAAGCATGAAAAGGCTAGTCACAAAAAGAAGACACTTTCAATTTCAAAGAGAAATTATTGATTTAGCTTCCACATCCGTTTCGCATGTTTAGAGTTTTATCCACTGGCTGAGTAATCCTATGTCATCAGGGCCAAAAAAATTATTATTATTTTCCTTCATGAAGTACGTACTTCATATGAAAAACACAAAGAAATACGTACTTCATATGAAAAACACAAAGAAATACGTACTTCATATGTAAACCATCCAGCCAAAAATTCATATAAGAAAAATTCGTTTTAAAACATGTGAGCCGGGATGCCTGCCTCATTCGATGAGTAAGAAAGCATCAAATAGACCAAAACAAATTGTTAAATTGGTATAAAGTCAAAAGTATGTTCCATACGCATAATGACAATAGTAGAAAACGCTCATTATTTTCTCTCTTTTTTTTTTGGGCCGATAGTAGTAAGACTAGAAACGTTCATGTCGACAGGCGATACTTTGACTCCACTAGCGTTCACCGTTCTTGTCGTGTGAGATTTCAATGCATTCGGATTCGGTCTCACATGTGGATTTCATAGTTGTTTTCACAACAGTATAAGAGCATGATTATGCATCCTGACCTCTCTTCAATTGCTGAATACGGGAATGAATCGATCAGAGTATTTCTAGAAATGTTCAATTTGCCAATCAAATAGTTTTCAATGATTGAACCGAAAACTATGTTGTTATCAAACATCTAAAGTTTCAGTGATTGAATTGCCTAATAATCATCCTCTCCATACGCCATCACGTCAATTTGTGGATTCTTGAGCTCAGAAGGAGAAAATTTGGCAAAACTAATGAGAATGAATTGATCCATTTGCACTTCTGCTCTTCACCGTCTTGTTCGAGAATCTAGCGATCTCACTAAACCTCTCACTTCTCATCCCATCTTTGCATCGAACCATTTTCTTTCACGTCGCTCCCACGGTTGCCCATCCACTGCTGGAGTGAGTGATTCAATAGATCAATCTGAACTTGTGACCTTTGTGGTGAACAAATGCAGAAATGGCGGATTGGTGGAAGCTGACAATGCTTTATTCTTCTTGGAGAGGACGATTTGAGTGAACCCTCTTGACTTTACCTCCCTGTTTCGCCCAACTCTTGGGGGTTGGGGCAAAGATGAAGCATTACCCCGTCACCATTGACATGATCGAGCGGATGGGTTCGAAAGGAACGACTCCCAACAGTTCTACTTGCAACATTTTGATGAATTACCTCTGCCAATTGAAAAGATCCGATCTCGGGTCCTCAGTTTTGTGTTAAATGGTCAAACTTGGACTTGAACCGACAACTGCGAGCTTTTAACACTTTGATCAATAGGCTCGTTGGAGAGGGTAGAATCGCCAAAGCCATGAGCTTGGCGGATGAAATGTTGGCCAGACGATCGAGGTAGATATAACCACGTGCCAAGCCATGATGAGGGATTGTGCAGAACCGACAATACTGGGAAAGCCGTTCGATTGCTGAAGAATATGAAGTCACAGGCTGAGAGCTAGATGTGACCATGTACACCACGATCGTCGGCGGTTTTTGCAGGGAGTATCAACAATTTATCGGTATAAACCCCTGCAAAGAAAAAAAAAGAACATTTCCTTGGGAATTGGAAGACCGGACTTTGTGATGCTGCTGCTGATACGAGAGCTAGGGAATTGAACTTGTGCAAGCTTATACTACTGAATAAATGAAGGGGACTTGGAAATTAGCACTTTGGCATTATATCAAATATTTCATGAATTAGTCATCATACCAGTTAAACCACAGAGGAGGTGGCACCGGAGTCCACATGAGAAGGTCCCGGTAGCAGTGGTAGCTGCAATTTTGTTGTCAACTCAGTTGAGGCAATCTTCTTCCTTCTCCTTCCCCTTCTCCTTCTCCTTCTTCTTCTCCTTCTCCTTCTTCATTCCTTGGTGAGATTTTGTTCCCTTCTCTTGGTTGTCCTTCGAGGCAAGTCGTTAAGAAGTTTTGGACAACCCAAAGTGAGTCTCTTATAGTTTGAACTGCATCATCAAATGTAAACCCTGTAATTGGGTCTCACACTCATTAGCTTTTCCAATCAGCTGTTGTCACATGAGATTTTGAAATAATTATAATTCTACTAGCTACATATGTACTTCGTGATAGATTCGAGAAAAGAATGTATGATAAATTCAGGTTGTTTATGATATTTCATCAAAAGTTACGAACGCTAACAAATTCAACCTTAGAAGACTTATGACTTGTCTCCACCAGGGCACTTGCTAAAGATGGTCAGAAAATGAGGGCGATGCATGTGTTACACGAGATGGTTGAGAGTAAAAATGTGTCACACTTTCCAATCATCTCAAAGAGAGATAAAGGCGCAGCTGTATGGATCCTTAGTTCTGTCTATTTTTAGATGTATTTGGAATGAAGAACCTAAAATTAGCTGAAAGTAGTAAGCATAGACTTGAGAGTCCATCAATATAAACAAGGTTATTTTGACCTGGTCCAGATTCTGACGATCTATGAGTGACCTCTTCAATGAATCTCATCTATCAACACCAAAATCTGGGGACATTAGTTTTGCCACACATTCCAGGGGTCTCTAATTAATTCGCAGTTGTATCGCAATCAACAGAATTCATTATCAGCCAAAGAAATAGAAAACAACGGACTTAAGAGAAGAGAAGCCAGCAATTAGCACCATCATCCTTGTCTGTGTTTATGAACAGAACGGATGCTGAAAAGGCAAAGTACCCAAACTACAGAACAGAAAGGCATACTTGTTACTTGGTTATTTTGCAATATCCAATTAGTGAAATCAGCAATACAGAATCGTTTGCTAGGAGGCTATATTTACCTTTATAAATTTAATGCTGCATACATGAGATTTAAGATCGTCGTATCAGAGACCTTTATCACAACATTCAAAAGATATTATGAACTGACAGAAAAAGAGGAGATTGTCATCATGCATCCTAGTTCACGGATTTCTCGTGAAATTCCACAGCTCACATAGTATAAGCACACAAGTTGCTCTATTATGGTACAACTGGTAGTACATACCTCCATCTGTAGAGCCTCATTGGGTTTGAAAGTGACATCATTAGAACAAGACTGCATCAAACAACTCCGCATCAGGGCAACATGCAGAAAAATCAGCACGTACATATTCAATTAACAGAGAGGTAGAACCTAACAAGCACAAAGCACATTCAATTAAATATAAGTACACAAGTCACTGTTTCACAGTTATGGTAGGACTAGCAGTGCATACCTCTATCTACAGAGCCTGACTAAGTTTGGGAATGATACCATTAGCGTGCATTGCATCAAAGAACTCTGCATCTGGTTAACATGCAGAAAAATCAGCACTTATGTACTTGCTTAATAGAGGTAGAACCTAATGAGCATACAAAAAGTAGATTCAACTGAAAAATAATGCATTCACAATCATTCAGTTTTGTGCTGATGAAACCATATCAAGTGCTGTGATCTTCGCAGGCATAAAAAAGTGCCTTAGGACACTCCAATTGGCCCGTGAGCCTGTTCAAGGTTGCACAAAAGCTAGCCTTTAGTTGTTGCTGATGACACTTCAGCAAAATCCCTCTTCTTCATTTGATCATTCTTTGGTATGGGCTATGAATTGCCTCAGCCAAGTTAGCCAGACCCAGATCAATCATGTGATAAAATGATTCCACGACAACATCAGGATCAAACAGGATGCAAAATAATAAGCAAAATCTTAAGCTCCTCGCCTAGCTTGTTTTAGAGTAGGCAAAATTTTTTCCCAATTATGCAAAAGGTCATCTATACAGCTCTTTGAAATGAAGTCCAAAAGTAAGCCTTGATCATTACATAGACCAACCGGACCTGTCACAAAAGTAGTACCAATTTATCTCGTTTGATAATATTTCAATAGTCTCACAATTGTTTATGGAAAGCCTGCCTACAATCATAGATGAAAAATGCTAGCCAAAACTATTTTTTACTTTTTTTAAATCACGCACCTAAAAAAATTAAACCTTGATTATTATTTTAGCTCAGTTTCTCTTCCTTAATGGGAATTCATGCTCAAATGAACAATGGATAGGCTTTCCCATCATCACGAAAAATCGAGAGTTGTTTGTCCTAAATAGGATATCTACCAATAGTCAAATCTGACACATAAAATTGCTCACGAAAGGAGTTCAAAATGGCGAAGGATTTTTTTTTAAGGAAAATACTAGTTTGAGATATAGAGAAAAAAAGAATTTGGCGTGCAATTTATAAATTGGGTTGCAGAAGATCAACCTCTCGATGAAAAATTCTCATCTTGGGTTTACCAAGAGGGAAACTGTAAATCACTAAGTAATTCTTGTTTACCTATGTCGTTAATTTTCATTTGCTGCCTCACAAGCCACCAATCTATCTGCAAAAGTTGCCGATTGAAGATTAGCTGAAAAAACATTGCCGATGCAATCAACAACAAATATATTTAGGCAAATCCAGATCAAATAGATACCAAGCGTCAAGCAAATAATTCTTAAAAGATATATCTGTTAGAAAAGTATTACACTTTTCGCTCATGCTAGTTGTTAA
The DNA here is from genome assembly GCA_017140165.1 of Eucalyptus shirleyi. Lineage (NCBI taxonomy): Eukaryota > Viridiplantae > Streptophyta > Magnoliopsida > Myrtales > Myrtaceae > Eucalyptus > Eucalyptus shirleyi. The sequence continues at coordinate 2,043,806 of CM029454.1, forward strand.
AGGACAAAAAATCTTACCGGATGACCAACGCTTTCTAACGTATGAAGAACCACAATCGGATCTAAATTTTGATCTTGGCTGAAGCATCATGTTAGCTTCTAGGACCAACTCTCCCACTCTTGCAATTATGTAAGACTGGGAATTGAGTCTCCACGCCATGTAGATTATAACAACCATTGATATTCAACTCTTTCAAGTTCCAAAAGCATCATAGGTCAAGTAATCTTTCAATGGAACCCTGATTACAGACATTGAATATCTCTAACAACTCCACCTTATCAAGACCTTGTATCTTGACTAGATTGTCACAATAGCAAGTATTTGATCGCTTCAAGCCCTCGTAATTTCGGATGGATTGGCCTTCTAATGGACTTGCAGCTATTTGTACGTATTGTCTCCAAGAACTCCAATTTACCTTGGCCCTACATTTCAACTAGATTATCGCAATCCTCAATTTCCAATCCTTTTAGAAGATTCAATTGTGAGAGGTCCATTCTTTCAATGGAATTGTAGTGTTTTATTGACAACTCTTCCAAGTACTTGAATCCGTCAAGCTCAGGCAATATCAACTCAGGACAACACAAAGTTTAAAGAGTCTTGAGGTAAGCTCTAGAAAGTACTCAAGTTGATCGTATCCATAAAAATGAAGTTCTTCCAGGTGGAATAGGTAAGAAAGCTTTGGCAACCTGGGAAACAGGGAATTGACCTGAAGATATGTTAAGTCGGAAGAAAGCTCTAGCAACGATTGAGCTTCTAACAGCCCTCTTGGTCAAGGCATTAGAGAGAAGAAAGATTCCAGATGCTTTCTGGTAGGTCAAATATCAATGTGCCAATGATATGGAGAATCATGAGCGAAGACAAGTTATCGTTTTCTCTTGGAATTCCCCCCTTTTAGACTATCACAAGATTCAAGAAATAGCCTTTGGCGGTTTGTTCAACAATCCAATAGCAATGGGTAACTATTCAAGGTAAAAAATCCCCAATGCTTTGCAAATTTGGTAAATCGTAGGAATTTCTTTTAGTGAACAACACCCGTAAATGTTAAGGTATATGAGAGAAGAAAGATTCCCAATTGAGCTAGGGAGTTCCCTCAATGACACACAACCCCCTAGCTGAAGTTGTTGGAGAGAAGAAAGATTCCCAATTGAGCTAGGGATTTCTGTCAATAACTCACAACTCTTTAGATCAAGCTTTTTGAGAGAAGAAAGATTCCCAATTGAGCTAGGGATTTCTATCAATAACTTGCAACCCCATAGATCAAGTTCTTTGAGAGAAGAAAGATTCCCAATTGAGCTAGGGATTTCTCTCAATGACACACAACCCTCTAGCTGAAGTTGTTTGAGAGAAGAAAGATCTCCAATTGAGCTAGGGATTTCTATCAATAACTCGCAACTCTTTAGATCAAGTTGTTCGAGAGAAGAAAGATTCCCAATTGAGCTAGGGATTTTTGTTAATGAGGAGCAAAACCCTAATTGAAGTTGTTTGAGAGAAGAAAGATCCCCAATTGAGCTAGGGATTTCTGTCAATAACTCGCAACTCCTTAGATCAAATTTTTTTAGAGAAGAAAGATTCCCAATTGAGCTAGGGATTTCTATCAATAACTTGCAACCCCACAGATCAAGTTCTTTGAGAGAAGAAAGATTCCCAATTGAGCTAGGGATTTCTCTTAATGACATACAACCCCCTAGCTGAAGTTGTTCGAGAGAAGAAAGATTCCCAATTGAGCTAGGGATTTCTGTCAATAACTCACAACTCTTTAGATCAAGTTTTTTTAGAGAAGAAAGATTCCCAATTGAGCTAGGGATTTCTATCAATAACTTGCAACCCCATAGATCAAGTTCTTTGAGAGAAGAAAGATTCCCAATTGAGCTAGGGATTTCTCTCAATGACACACAACCCCTTAGCTGAAGTTGTTCAAGAGAAGAAAGATCCCTAATTGAGCTAGGGATTTTTGTCAATAACTCGCAACTCTTTAGATCAAGTTGTTTTAGAGAAGAAAGATTCCCAATTGAGCTAGGGATTTCTATCAATAACTTGCAACCCCATAGACCAAGTTCTTTGAGAGAAGAAAGATTCCCAATTGAGCTAGTGATTTCTCTCAATGACTCACAACCCCTTAGCTGAAGTTGTTCGAGAGAAGAAAGATCCCCAATTGAGCTAGGGATTTCTGTCAATAACTTGCAACCCCATAGATCAAGTTGTTCGAGAGAAGAAAGATTCCCAATTGAGCAAGGGATTTCTATTAATGAGGAGCAAAACCTTACTTGTTTGAGAGAAGAAAGATCCCCAATTGAGCTAGGGATTTCTGTCAATAACTCACAACTCTTTAGATCAAGTTGTTCGAGAGAATAAAGATTCCCAATTGAGCTAGGGATTTCTGTTAATGAGGAGCAAGACTCTACCTGAAGTTGTTTGAGAGAAGAAAGGTTCACAATTGAGCTAGGGATTTCTGTCAATAACTTGCAACTCCGTAGATCAAGTTGTTCGAGAGAAGAAAGATTCCCAATTGAGTTAGGGATTTCTGTCAATGAGTTGCAACTCCTTAGATCAAGTTGTTTGAGAGAAGAAAGATTCCCAATTGAGCTAGGGATTTCTGTCAAAGACATGCAACCCTCTAGATCAAGTCGTTCAAGAGAAGAAAGATTCCCAATCGAGCTAGGGATTTCTGTCAATGACCCGCAACCCTCTAGATCAAGTTGTTTGAGAGAAGAAAGATTCCCAATCGAGTTAGGGATTTCTATCAATGACCCACAACCCCTTAGATCAAGTTGTTTAAGAGAAGAAAGATTCCCAATTGAGTTAGGGATTTCTGTCAATAACCAGCAACTCCCTAGATCAAGTTGTTCGAGAGAAGAAAGATTTCCAATTGAGCTAGGGATTTCGGTCAATGACATGCAATTACACAAGGCCAAGGAAATGAGGCTCTTGAGTTTGCCAATAGAAGGATCGACTTGCTTCAGTTTGTAACAACTGGACAAGATGAGAATCTCCAACTTCGTGAAAGCCGAGAGATTAGGAGTATATCTTAACTCCTGGCTAAATGAAAGGTCGAGAACTTTTAGCTGCTTTGCCGCCTGTACAAAAGAGAAAAAGCTGTCAAAAAGGAGTTAAATTGATAAAACAAAATAAAGCAAAGATCATAGAAGATGTCTTTTTTGCCGTCTTACCATGATCAAACTCCATCCTTCCCAATCATCTGTAAGCTTGTTTTGTAACAATTCCAGCACCACTAATTTAGATAGATGCAAATTGATTGCTGAAGAAAATATATCAGGTTCAATGTATAACCATTGAAGCCATCTTAATTTACGAAACAATTCATTAAAGTCTCCACTTATGGTCGTCCAGCATAATGAAAGGAACCTTAAGCTCGGTAAGTTTTTAAACAGTTCACTTGTGCAAGTAGAGGAACAGCCACGAGGCCAACAATCCATCCCACTCTCGAAACGCTGCATATCAAATCAATCAATTGAGTGTTTGAATCGACTTCTAATTTTTTACTTTTGCTTTTCTAAAACCCATATTTTCACAATTTGTCATCTTTTTACCCTCACCAAACATAAATGTTGACAGATAAACACACACATATAGTATTTTGATATTTTTTTTTTTAAATTCAAACAATATTTTAAATAAAAAGAACACTTTTTCTTGCTTTAAAAAATTCAAGACGAAACATCTCAATTCTTACCTCTTGCTTTTTTGGAATTTTGAAGTGCATGTACTTTGATTTTTATTAAAGTGGAAATACACGAAACCTTGTAGTACCCATTGGTCACTTGTTAAGTAGCTAAGCACCTGATTTTCAATTTGTTAACTATTGTTATTAAGTGTTTAATCATTCTTTAGCAATACACCTTTAGCATTTGAATATTTATTTTAGATTTTGACGGAAATTGGAAGAGAGCTGGCTTTAGACCAACTAAAAATGAACTAATTAACTTCCTCACATGGTGTTATAGTTAGATTAAGGTCTTTACATATGTTACAGTAGGTTTGTCGATGCTGGGCAACATCTTTTGGCAAACTCTGCCACACGAAACTTTCTCGAAAAATCTACTTATGTTACATAAACAGAAAAGTGAAGATATGTATGTCCATTCGCATCTTATAAGTCAAAAGTACCGCTTAAACTTTGTTGCTAAAGGAGATCATTTAGTTGGAAGAAGATGGTGACAAAATCCCAGACGGCTTGATTGACATTAACAACATTCCTTTATTATTTTTCCCCCCAAAAGCTTAGCTGATCAGTGACAGTATCGGATAATGTTCGAGTATCGAAATTTTAAATCTTAAACTTTCTATTGGATTAGCATCTTGAGATTGACCACAAATAAATCAAGCCGCCACTCAGTCTACACATTGACATGGCGTAAACGTTCAGAGGAACAGACTGAGATGCCCATAACAGAGATGGCAAGTAGCAAAGCTACTGGTCGGTGGCTGGGCCTCCAACAAGACTCAGTCGCTTGAACAGCGTAGAGATGAGATTCTGGATCAAAGTGGGCACCTAGTCACGCTCAGTTGGGCGTGCGATTTTGGATCACAACGGGCACCTAGCCACGCTCAGTTAGACACTAAGGAGACATGTCTAGTGAGTTATTTTTTCTTTGCAATTTATTCTATGATCAGGTTCTTTAGGATTTACCAAAAGCAATATAAGGTACAGTTGATAGTTTTCTGAAAGATTTGGCTGAAATGTTTGAGAGGCAACCTCACGCTGCTCATTTAGTGGTTAAGGAATGCGCTTTTGTGTATCATGATATGGGTTTGATTCCTTGCATTGTTAAGTGCAAATTATTTTGCTGTTTGAACCGTCCAGTCAGACTTAATTAAGCTGGTGTCCCACCTGGCAATGAGAGTTAATGGAGTATTTCACTATTATGGAACTTAGGTAGCCGTTAGTTCCCACTTTTGTTAGATAGGTTTTCTAGAGGTATGTTGATGTAAATTATTGACGTTCGTTTTTAGCATGGGCATGCTTCTCAAGAGGTAAATTAAAAGTTAGAACTTAGTACTCCAATAGTGCCCCTCACTTGACCTGTTCAAGAAAATGCATTTGTAAAACGTAAAAAGCAAAATTCGACCTAGAAATGGTATTATTTTTGTAAATGGACTTTGCTTAATGTCCACAATACTCTATACACATGCTATGCGCATGTTAAGTTAACATTATGCTTATTTTTATGTGAACTTTGTAACTTAAACTCTTAAAAATAAGAAGAGAATGGCGAAAAAATTGGGGATGGTACAACATGTTGATGAAGAGAATATTATATAACCGTTAAAGGTGGGGGATGTGTTGGTAAGAGAAGGAGTACTCTACCAAAGTGAGACTTCACTCCTCTGCCATACTTTTTATTAGTAGGAGAATCCTTAAATAATAGTAAAATTGGAAGGGACCTAAAGTGACACCAATCTCATTTCTATAATTATAGTATCATGTTATATTAGTTATAGACTAGACATGACCCACGCTATGCAAACCATTTATATTGGATTAAGCAGGTGACACCAATTGATGTTTCAAATGATGAGCAATTCCCTCTTAAAAGAGAAGCGAAACACGTGAGTATATATATATAAATAATTAAGTATGTTTAGACAGTGGGCAATTGTGATTAATGATGGTGGTTTCCCCTTTTAAGAGCTAAATGATGAAAATAGCCCATGGATTCATTTAAATAATACGATTCATAATGAACTTGATTTTGAGAAAATTTAGGTTGAGAGAATAATAGAGAAATCTCTCCCTTGAAAAGAATAGTATAGGACTAGGTGTCATTGGATGCATGTGGAAGTTACATGTGAATGGCCTAGAAACAGAATGGCCGACACGAGGCATTGGTATAAAAGGGGTATTCGGAGGTAAGATCAAACAGGCACGGCACAACAAAGTTCATGTTTTACTTTCCTCGTAATTTTCCTTTGATCGCAGTTCCGTTTCATGCAATTTCATTTAATATCTTTTTAAGTTCCTTATAATTCGATTTTTAGCGCATTTAACTTTTCTTGTGCACTCCATCCAAAAGAAGTATGTCCATTTTTATTGGGGAAAAGAAAGGAATGTCTTTCGAATGTGGTTTCCTGCCTGAATTTTTACTATAGTGAGAGATTTTTTTTGTTTTTTAAATCCGGTTGAATTACTATAATGAAAGATTAAGAACTATCAACTTATAAATTATAAATGTCTTTCCAAAGAACATGATTTGTCCATCTATATGTGCTTTTTCCAATAGAGATAAGGATATTATAGTTATATCTTCATGATAAATTTATTCATGTCAGTTTTGTGCATATGCATGGTATGGGCTCACAACTAGTTGATCCATATTTCACAACACTCGACACCTTTCTTCTTTCACATGAACTTTTGTGACAACAGTATCTACTCCAAATTGAAAGTAGTACCTTTTTTTTTTTTTTTTTTTAGGAATGCTATTTAGAAGTTAAAAAATTTAGCTTTTGATTTCTCATTCAAATCTATTTCTGGAGTAAAAATCTGTTCCAGAAATAGAAAAATCAAATTGTGTTACCAAACAGATTTCTGTTCTAAACCTGTTCTGGGAAACAGAGAATAGATAAATCGAAAAGTGGAAATTTTATCAAACGCGCCCTTATAGGCCGAGTGCAAAGGTACAATAGGGTAGGAGATATAAGTAAACATTAAAAAAAAAAAATTACTGACTAATCAACATAACTTGAAAGTGCATTTTTTTTTCGTTAGTTTCTTGGAAATATTATGAATAAACTGAACTGCGAAAAGACAAATTTGTTTTGTGAAATATGAACTTCCACAAACACTATCAAACCAAAAATAGAATTCTTTTTTGTCTTTTTTAGGTTGGACTTAGTTTTATGGTTTGGCTCATTTGTCATTACCCGTACTTTATGTATTAACTAGTGAAAAACTCACGGTCCATGTTATTTCCCTGAAGAATAGTTATTGAATAAACAAAATAATGTGCTCTTTATAATGGTATGAGTGAACTAATTCAAATTAAATCGGGAAAATAAAGCTTTTTCCTTTCCCAACATCTCTTGATTAATTGCACAGGTTAATTCCCCCCCCCCCCCCACTGATCAGTCATGAACCTACTACGCTTCTCTAAATGGAAAATATAAAATAACAAAACGACATGAACATTGACAATCTAAGTAAAAATTAAACTTACTTTCAAAATTGACTGCATGCTGAAAATGTTATTTAGTAAAGAAAAAGGTATCGATATAATAACAAGCATGACATTTCCTCTAAATTGTCGAGTTTGTCGAGGGTTTTTGGCACAAAAGGGCATTGTACCAAAAAACATAAATAATATAAAACAATTTGGAGAGGAAAGAAATGTTTATTAAGAAAGGCGAAGGAACAGACAACGAGAAATGAAAGAAGCAACGAAAGGAAAATAAGAAAATCCACTCTTTATCACACACCTAAATCCATGAGATGAAAAAGGTCAACGTGATACGACCTTAAAAACATTGTAAGGATTTTCCCTATAAGATTCTTAAGGTGATTTTTGCCATCATAGCTATTAAGACACAAGAAGAATGAAAAGAGATAGATGTACCTCGTAGGGGGAGGGGTATCTTCAAAATAAAAATGGAAAAAAAAAAAGTGTATCAAACATTGATTTCCTAATTCATAAACATTGATTTCCTAATTCATAGGACCACAATACATTCGACCATACTAGAAAGCAAGCACCTGTGATGAGTGCAAAATTTTTCTTTAGAGAGAGAGAGAGAGAGACATATGTTACCTTCGTTTGCATATTAAGCAATGGCTTCAGACATCTCTCAGGCAGTTGTCCTTGGCAAAAGATGCTCCTTCCAAGATCTCTCAATTGGTCATGCATCCTAAACTCACCACAATCTCCAATTTTTATTAAGCACCTTAGCTTCAATTCTTCAATTCCAAGATATGGAAAAAGCTTACAGTCCTCCCACATGTAAATGGCATATTTGCTGTTTTTGCCGATTAAAAAGCAAGCAATATCCAAAAAAATCTCCTTTTGTGTAGGTTCCAATGCATCATAACTTATCTTCAATGTCTTTTGGACATCTCTATCCGGTTCGGTTCTTAATTTCTCCAATACATCTTGCCATATTTTTTTATCTACTTTTCCATATAAGTATGAACCTATGACCTTGATAGCTAGGGGAAGCCCACCCATGGTAGATAAGATTTCATTAGAGATACCCTCAAAATCCTTCGGACAATGGCTCATGCGAAATGCATGTCTTTTAAATAAAAGCAAAGAATGCACCTCATCTAATTCGTTCAATTCGTACTTGTAGTCCACCTCGAACTCAGACTGATTAAGTACAGATTTGTATCTAGTTGTAACAATGATGATACTTCCTGCAGTAAACCAATCACGTTCTCTAGCCAAAGCATCTAGCTGATTTTGGTGATCAATATCATCCAAAAGAATGAGAACCTTTTTTCCTTGAAATCTAGATTTGATCAAATTAATTCCATCATCAACTTTACAAACAGCATTTTCAATTCGCAATATTTCCTTAATTAGTAGATTTTGTAGATAAGGAATACCATTGTTGTTAGCTGTTTCTCGTATATCTGGAAGGAAACTATGATCCACAAAGATATTCGATAACTCATTATAGATTACCTTGGCAAGAGTCGTTTTACCAATCCCACCCATGCCATATATTCCTATTATTCGAGCATGACTGGTAGGAATGTCTACCCATTTCCTAATTTTGTTGACATGATCGTCAACTCCAACTAGGTGCTTCGGAACATCAAGTTGAGACTGATGTCTCAACTTGCTTAGAATCATTTTGGTAACTTCTTCCACTAATTTTCCTTCATGCCTGTCAAACAAAAAAACTCATCATAACTTCATACTTTTGCGTAATCTAATCAAAAGACACCCATAGATATGTGAGGAATGGATGCAACCATTTAACATGCAAAATGTTTTGGTTTTACGAATGATAATATAGGATGATGGTGTAGCAGTCATCTCATTTTTCTCCTTCTTTTTCTTCTTATAGATAGATCTTATTGAAATTAGATAAGGTGACGCACCTAGCAAATTAAGATTCTTTAGAAATAAAGTGTTTGTTATGAGGCTTATGATCACTGTTAGTTGAAGGATAGGAGGTCAATAATTTTGGTTACAAAAAGTTTAGGAGAAGAAGATGGAGGACTTATAATTAACTTACAGATCGCCTATCAATGAAAGTTACTAGCAACAGCAGGTCTTGAACCTAAACATGATCTGTGTGAGGCAAGAGGAGGTCGATTTATCCGGCAGTTACCAAGCTTTGGAAGACTGAGTAAGGGATCCTAAGGTTTTAAACGTTGTTAGTGTAGTTTTCAGGGGAAATCTTAGGGAGTACAAGTATTTGTAGTCCGTGGGCCATTATGGTTATTCACTAGGACATTTTGGGATGTTTTGTAAGCTTGTAGTGAAAGTAGTTCATCTATATGACATTGGTTTCGCTAAATAACAATGCTTAGGGAGAAAAAAAGTGCAGGCAGAAGGTAAGTACCCATTAGCAAATTTCTCAGATTCCCATCCATTCAAGTTACTCACTTCTCTAAGGGCTTGTTGACCTTCCTGAATGTCCTCCTTATCAAAACGCTTCTTACGCGAATGGAAGGCCTCCCCAAAATTTCCATTTAGATGCCGCACATCCGATGGGAGCACTTTGTAAAAAATGGGCAACACTATGTGCGACATGCTCTTTTGGCAGTCCATGATACGTACTAGCTCACGGAGGCACCATTTGCTCGAAGCATAATTTTCAGAGATGATGGGGATCGAAATCTTAGATCGCGTGATGGCATTGAGAATCTCTGAATTAAAATCCTTGCCAATTTCAAGGCTGTTATCGTCCCTAAACACAGAAATTGGTACAGTCCCTACACTAATCAGATTGCGGTAGAGGTGATCAGTGAATTCTTTGCGAGTGTCGGAGCCTCTAAAGCTCAAGAACACATTGTATTGATCGCTACCTGCTCCTATGGGTATCGAAGGGAAGGACGAAGAAGCAGATGCTCCATCAGTGATCTCTTTGTCAGCAATCCTTCTCTTTTCCTCCCTCGGTGCTCCTTTTTTTTGCGCTCTATTTCCTTTTCTTTTTATTTTGCTCAGACTTTGCCCTTTCCCCATAGAAATATTATAGACAAAAATGAAGAGAGGATGCCAACCTGCTGCACAAGAAGAAGTAGATAAGCAAATGAAAAGGCGGAGCACGTGCTTTTTGGGAGGAGAGCATATGATTTCTGAACGATTTCGAATCCGAAATGTTTAATGATCAAGTCAGTCTGTTGACTAATTAAATAGTAAAAGTTATTGACTTAGGCGTGCATCTTTTCTTTCCAACGGACCGCGCCCTCTCATCAAGGCAACATCATTGGGTTGTGTCCACTCATGGACAAGAAGAAAATGGTTAATTTTCATCTCTACATGCGTGCTCTATAGTCAAGGCTCCTAATCTTTGGTGGAGAGCACATGCATTATGAACGATTACTAACACTAAAATGTTTAATGAAGAGAAGATGCCTTCCTGCTCCACTAAAAGATGTAGATAAACAAGTGAAAATGCTAGATAGAAAGCACCTGATTTTTCCGAATGTACACAATATTTACTGAATGAGTTTTCTTAGGGGGGTGTCTATTGATTAATCCAATGTTACAAGTTGTTGTTTTGGAGCAGTGTAATGCACATCTTCTCTTTCCCATGGACCTCATCCTCTCGATGCATGGACTTTCCTAATCGAGGAGATTTTCATTAATTGTGTCTCTTATGGGTTGGTTACAAATTAAACATGTCGCCCACATGTAAAATTAACTAAAGCTAACATGTCGATGCCTATATTTCATTAGGCATTCTCAAATGCATATGCCCCTAATGAATCTCAACTCTTATATTATGTGGTTTTCACATGAGACTCAATAATAACAAAGGTTCAAATTTATTAAGGTCATATCCACTCGGGTCCTCTAGGAAATTTTCATATTTGCTCCAATCATGCCTTTGATTAGTGGTTTAATGTAAGCATCTATTTGAAAGCACATGCATATACGTTGATCTCTGCCTTCATCAAAGTGCTGATTATTGATATTCATAAAATCTAATATCAAATCTTTGTAATCAATTGAAAAGGAAATAATTTAAAGGAAATAGCAATCAAATTTGTGAGTTGTTAAATAAGAAATTGTCATTTAAAAATTAGAAAAGTGGAGCCAAAATAGGCAAACTCTTTCTTTCTAAGCATTTTCGTTCGCGCAATCTCAATGAGAGTTAGCTTTTGACCCAACCAAAAAAAAAAAATGAGAGTGAGCTCTCCCCCAGCAATGGTAGGCCTTCCCGAACCATTCTTGCTAAATGGGTCATCCATGTCCATATCCTCGCCCTCATTAGTCATTGCTAATGGTTTTTTTTTTTTTTCTATTTTTCTTATTTTCTTCATTTCCCTAATCTCCACTGATTAAGTTATCAACTCTCTCAGCAGTATATATTCCGTATGCCCTCCTTGTTTAGTTCTTCTCCTGCCACATCCAAAATGTCTGACAATATGGGTGGATTTAATGAGGGGCTAAGGGTTCCCTGCCCCAGCCAACTGTCGGAAATTATGCTTAAACACAATTATTTAAAAAAAAATACATATTCATCCATAAGTCTTGACCCCACCAAAATATTTTTACCAAGCAAGAACCGATTAACAGGAAATCTTTAATTAAATGTGTAATTGATTGAACAGAAGCAGTTGCAGATGCTTTTAGTCCTTGCCTTATCTTCTTTCGTATCTCACCCTCTAGTCAAGTCAAAAGATGTTGGCTTGGTCCGCTCACGATGTTAAATTCTTACTTGGGCTATAAAAAGCTAGAATCTTTGTACAAGCAAGTTGCATTCATTAAAATAAACAAGCAAAGGTTCTGTTTTTGTTTGATTATTAAAAATCATAATTTGATAAATCATTTAAAAGCTGATAAATGAGTTCAAACAAAATTGGAAATGTGTGGAAGATATGAAGAAAGGGCCTAGTTAGTGATTAGGAATGTGATCTTACATTTTAATTTCAAATTGTCATATTCTAAATGAATTTGGAAATGAGACAAAGATGAACAAAAGGTCTTTATTATTTCTCTTATATTTGTTCTCCACTGACCTTACGTATTAGCAATGTCATGCAAAACGAATCCACTTTAACCTGATACGACATTACTGAGTTATTCTTTTCAAACTTTGAAATTTAAATAATTGATCGACATTTTATCTGTAGAATAAAACCAACATTTGTGAGATGACACCAAAGAAGAAGCGAATGCTCCTTAGTGCTCTCTTTTTCTGCACTCACATTCTTCCTCTTGAGATGATAGAATACAAGCATAGAGAAAAGAATCAGTGCAACGAGCATAGCAAAGGAACGACCGGAAGCGGTACGGTGCATCCCTTTGTTTGCCTTGCTCTGACTTTGCCCTAGTCTGAACAACTTGAAATTAGGTCAAGATTTGATCGAAGGAGAAGCAGAAGAGAAGAAAATAAAGGGAAACTGCTGAGGAAAATTCAGAGAGGACCAAGGTTTGAAAAGAACGGCCTTCAGTGCGTGCCCCCTTTTTCCTCGAGGGCCCACCTTGAGAATATCATTGCAAAGTTTTTTTAATCCAATTCAATGACGTAGAATAGGATAGAGGCTAAATTCGTGATAAGTCAGATTAAATTGATTAATTACATTTTAAGGAATGAACTCATAGTCTGTAGCAAAAAGGTGAAAGATATGAGCGATATAAAGCTAAGTGAGTGTCCTAATAAACATGTATATAGTTCAATTTTTTTAAATGTTTTCATGTTCATACGTTAAAGATCAATTAGTTTATTTTTCTCTAACATAAAAGATCTTAAGAAGCATCATACTATGGATTTTGGTATGTCTTGTATTGTGATGATGACTGAAGCTATCACTGATTTGAGAGCAGGTAAAAAGTAGCAACAGAGATTTTTCGTTCGAGAAAGTGGCAATAGAGTTAAAAATGCTCTGACCTTCGCATAATAGCTATTGTCGTTTATGCGTGTGAACTATACTTTTTTATTACTCAATTCAACCTCTTTTTACCCTTTTTTGGGGTAACTAACTTCGTCAATTTTCAAAACTTCGAAGGAAGAAAATGAGTTTGAGGTGAAAGGCAATATACTTTTTAGGATTATATAGTCCAATAATTCGAGGAAGACAACATACTATTTGTCTAGAATGTCCTATAATTGTCTAAAGCAAAATTGTGAATAAAATCTTATTAAGAGAGTACTTGCTTTTATGGGTGATTGGCTACATAGTGTGTAGATTCTAGACCAAAACCCTAAAACCCACCTATTGGAGCATGTTCTCAATTGTCGGAATTGAAAATTGAACCCCCTTGATCTTGGAACTTGCCATGAGCCGGCCTATTACTTTTTCTTTTCCATGTCATTTTTTATTTAATTGATCTTACACCATGAGAGACAAAGAAACCTCACGATCCATGAAAAGACGGTCCTTGGCTTGACGTGAATAGTGGCAATTTTGCGCGCTCGCATTCCAACTCTTTCTATCTTAGCAAAGGATCGACGCTGAATTACGATGCATACGAACAATGAGACAGTGAGGTCACATGATTAGTCACACTACAGTCGAAAGCAAAGGCTTATCTTTTCTACGTAAGTCCAATATGAGCTGGTGACACCCCACGGTAGCAGCCACCCCTATTAAACGGCAGAGTAAGTGGTCGAAGTCTTATAGCAAGCGTCGAGGACACTTAAGTGTCGTAAACTTTAAAATGGTACACTTGAGTGCAGGTTTTAAAGTTAAATGGACACTTAAGTGCCACTCAGCGAAGATCCGCCAAATGGCTGACGTGGCGACTTTCAGCGAGCTCGGTCCAAAACGGCGTCGTTTTACGGCGACGTGGCGGAGCAAACGCAAAAACGACGCCGTTTCGTGTCTACGTGTAAATAATAATATAAAAATTAATTAAATTAAATCTAAAATATTCAAAAATTTAAAAAAAATAAGAAAATTTTAAAAATTTTTAAAAATTAAGAAAATTTTAAAAAATTAAGAAAAATTTAAAAATTCTAAAAATTTTAAAAAATTAAGAAATTTTTAAAAAATTAAGAAAAATTTAAAAAATTTTAAAAAATTAAGAAAATTTTAAAAATTTTAAAAAAATAAGAAAATAAAAAAAATAAGAAAATTTTTAAAAATTTAAAAAATTTTAAAATTTTTAAAAAATAAGAAAATAAAAAAAAATAAGAAAATTTTTAAAAATTTAAAAAATTTAAAAATTTAAAAATTTAAAAAATTTTAAAAATTAAAAAATTTAAAAATTTAAAAATTTTAAAAAATTAAGAAAATTAAAAAAATTTAAAAAATTTAAAAAAATTTAAAAAATTAAGAAACTTTTAAATTTTTTTTTTTTAAAAATTAGAAAATTTTAAAAAATTTTAAAAATTAAAAAAAGGGGGGGGGGGAGGCGAACGAGCGGCTCCTCGCCACCGCCGCCTCCCATACGGCTCCGCCTTTGCCTCCCGCCGCCGCCTCCCCCCTTGACCCTTCCGGCGACGGCGGGGGGGCGATGGCGGGAGCCGCCCCCTCGGCCTCCCCCCCCCTTTTAATTTTTCTTAATTTTTAATTTTTTATAAATTTTCTTAATTTTTAAAATTTTTAGAATTTTCTTAATTTTTAAAATTTTTAAAATTTTCTTATTTTTTAAAATTTTTTAAAATTTTTAAATTTTCTTAATTTTCTTAATTTTTTAAAATTTTCTTAATTTTCTTAATTTTTTAAAATTTTCTTAAATTTTCTTAAATTTTCTTATTTTTTAAAATTTTTTCTTAATTATTAAATTTTTTTTAAATTTTCTTATTTTTTAAAATTTTTTGAATATTTTAAATCTAATTTAATTAATTTATATATTATTATTTACTGTGTACACGAAACGACGCTGGCGTTTTTTTTTTCCGCTCCGCGTAACGCAAAGCGGCAAAACGACGCCGTTTTGGAGCTCATGAAGTCACCACGTTACCATTTACGGATTTTGGCCCTTATTTAAGTGTCCCATTTTACTCCGATATTGGCACTTAAGTGTACCATTTTAAAGTTAATAAGACTTAAGTGTCATTCTCCTCTCCGCCAGCCACAGACTCCGTATCCCAACCTCCCCATTAGACAAAAAGAGCCCAAAACACACTAGTTCAGCGGCAACAAATCAACAGAAATGACACGATAATAAAAAATGAAAAACAATTACCTTCCACGAGCTGAGATACAAAAAGAGGTGCGAGATCGGAGAGAGAAGACCATAAATAAGCCTCGGCGAGAACTTTCGAGAGGGAAATGAACAAAGAAAGTGAGTGTGGACTGTAGATGATAGCCTTGAATTGTTCTGCAAGAGAGAGGCCAGATGTAAAAGATGCAGAAAGTTAGAAATATGAGAGAGAGAACTATCAAATTCCACCAGGTTTAGCCAGTCCAACCACTCATACTGATCAGTTTGAATAAGGGGAACGTAGTAAGAAAAATCTGCAATAACTGTGACCACCCTAATTTTGAAAAAGTCGATGGAATTTCACATGTTATATTGTGCATGGTTTTAAGGATGTTAGATGTCATGCAATGAGTAATAATCAAATGTTTTTTTTATTTTCTTCTATCTTAATGCAATAGACCATCCGGCTCCTCTGGAAAAGTAATGCAGAGACAGAATTACTAGGATGGGCTTTAATGTCTAAAAAGGAGTTACCTTAAAGCACATCAAGTTGTGTCCGAGCCTCAAAAGCAAAGCACAATTTTTAGGTGGTTCGTCGGTTGCTCACGGTGGTTCATCGGTCAGAAAGAGGGAGGGCAGAGAGAGGGAGGTCACGATCCTGTTCGTCGGAGTGAGAGAGGGAGGGTAGAGAGAGAGGCGCAAAGAGAGAACTTGCAGAGAAAACCCTAGCGTCCCTTCTGCTGTAGCTAAATGACGCCTCATTTTATCCTCAGTGATCTTGGGCCCCCACAAGGACACGTGTCACCTTTTTACTACCTCCTTATTTGCCCTAGGGCAGCCAATATTTTCTCCAAAATCAACTCAGTCACGTGACAAGCACATGGTCGGTGCTCAAACTGAAAAATGATGGAAGTCGCACCAGTCCGACATTGCAACCGATTTCAAATTTTACGGGAGACATCGCAAAAAATCGAAAAGTGGAGCAATTTGTAATAAATGACAAAACGCGGGGAAAACCGTAATTCAACCATATTTCAGGCGCCTACCTTGAGAATGGAAGAAGCTGGAGTCTGATCGAAGAGATGAATGCAGAAGCCGATTGAAGCTGTCAAGACTCGAATTGAGAGACCACGATCAGTGGAAGCTGTTCTTATGAAGGATTGCTCAAGTAAAACTCCCCAGCAAGATGACTGTTTTTTGTGTTGGCGATTATTAAGTTTGCAACGTTACTTCATACTCTTTTCCTGCCATGTGGAGCTAGGTGTTGTTCTACACAATTTTTTCTTCAAAAATCAGCGATCGAATGTCATTGAAATCGTTGGTGATTGACTAAATTAATTGATATCTCAATCCAATTAATGTCGAATAATTTCCAGTAAAAGCCGGAAACTTCAAAAGGTGTCCAGAAGTTGCGATAATAGATGTTGTTAGATTCCACCAATTGCCATAATAGATGTTGTTAGATCACAATCGCTGACCCTGGGATGTATAAAGAAATGGTGATACTTTTCCAAACCTAAAAAAAAAAAAAATTAAAAAAAAAGGTTGGCATGTAACTAATATTAATTGGTATCTTACCATGTCAAATGCTGATACAATAATCAAATCAAGGCCGGCAATTGCTTTGAAAAATTAGTAAATGTTGATATAATAATCAAATCAAGGCCGGCAACTGCTTGAAAAATTAGTAATTGTCACGGCATTGAAAAGTCATAAAAATAAATATCAATAGACTATTAAAGTCAATTGACAATTTTTAAAGCATATATAGGTCTTGGTACTTGTCAAAAACCTGTCAATAAGTTACAAAGGCTTGATCAGGCGGGGCAAACTTACCGGTCAATTTCTGATTTGTCGGAGTTGTTTGACACTTACCAGTATCATATACCAAATTACCAAAGCCTCACTGAATTAGATCCCGATGCTCGGGGCGCGGAATGCGGACATCTGGGAGGGAGATTGGTCGTGATTATAGGCCTGAAATGATTCTAAATGGAACCATGATATGTCCATGACGACGCCTATAAGGGGCCCGGATCGTCTGCTTTGTCTGCTAATGGATGATTGGCACACTTTTCTTCACTTTTCTTCCACAAAGCAGACGATGGCGGGCAATGCATCTGTCTCGAGCATAATCCATGCAGATCCTCGAAAGGTAAAGACCCATGTCAACTAGGGGTGTGCAAAAGAACCAGGATCCGCTTGGACTGCCTAGAACCGGACTGGAACCGCCCGGAACCGGTGGTTCTTGAGGGAACTAGTCCGGTTCCCACCTCCAATTTATGGAAATTGGTGGGTATCAATCTAGTTCCCGATTCTATGGGCGGATCCGCCCACCCACCCACCTGGATCAGACCGATTAATTTTTAATATTAAAAAAAATTGAAATTACTAATTAACAGGGAGCTATGCATGCATCCTCACTCATCCTCCTTAGTAGCGGTGACAAAACACCGAGCAAATGGAGACATCCAGAAGTTAAAAAGTCTAAAGTGGACCTTGACAAAACACCAAGCAGTTAGTGGGCAAAACTCAAAAGCCCAGCACACAAAGAAGCAGGGTTGTAGGAGGAGGAGGAGAAGAAGAATAGGTCTAGGGTTCATGAGGAAATCGGTTCCATGGTGGGATTTAAAAAGTAATATTATTATTATTGTGAAACCGGTTCCATGGATCCACCCGGGTGGATCCATGCAACAAATGAGTGGATCCCGGTTCCAATTTTTCGGAATTGGTCCTTAGCGGGCGGTTCTCGATTCTAGGTCAGGAACCGCCCGCCTAGACCATGCACACCCTTAATGTCAACTCATTGTTTACTTCCATGGCCGAGTCACCTATCAAAGCGTTTGGTTCATAGTACTCGCTGTGAGATGAAAGCAGTTCACTGTCGTGGACGCTTCTTCATCTTTCCTCTCCTTTTTAGTTGAGGACTTAGAAGGATGTCTATCTCGACGCCAAGTCTATAACGGTAGCTTCAGCCGTCGGAACCTCGACCTGTCTTGGTCCCCTCTATTTCAAGTCTGTTCCGTGAAGGAATGACAGCGCGGGGATCGCTCTGAGTCAACTCCCAGGCAGTATTCTTCATCTATGTTAAGTCTATTATTTCAAGAAAATATACATATGTAGACTCTTGGGGAGAACCAGGGATGATAATTCACCACAAACTAAACCTAATTCAAGATCAATTTCTCTGCTGAAACTAAACTAATCGAAATCGACTTAGCCCCCTCAACAACCAGCCATGTATATCCTCGCAATAGCAAATATAATGCTAAATTGATAATATAATAGAGCCAACAACAACACCAATGATTTAATGTTAAAACCAAATGCCACATTTTTCCTAACCGCAACACCAATGATTTGTGTATTCTATCATTCTTAGTAAGAAAATCCTAACCGCAATTAAAGAATTTGGAAGAGGTTCTCAACGAACAAAACCTATCAACTCATAGCCTTCGATTTCATAAATAACATACTCAAACTTCACCCAATTCCATTATTTGACCTTTGAATAGAGGCTGCAAATATTCAGCCTTCTTTCTTTTTTTTTCTCCGCGTGCTCTCGGTGAGATCACCGTCTCACGCCTTCTTCTATCTTTTCTCTTTCTTGGGCTCACTCTTCTCTCTCCACTTTCTCGGGCGCACACGCACGAGACAACAACCCCCTTTCTTCTTTTTTTTTCTTTGTGTTTCTTTTGTTTTAATGTTAGCTGGGCCGGCCAGCGAACAGTTGACATCACTCGGCACGGAGCGCTCCACATGTGGAGATTGTATTTGTATATTCACTACGTTTACTTCTCCCGCCGTCTACATCTTACCAAGGCCGAAGAGACTTTTTTTTTGTCTATCGTCTGAACATGATTTCGATCATGTGAACGCGGGGATGGCCTTGTGATGTGTCCACATTCCGAGTGGCAAAAAGCAATTGCAGCTACTCGAGTAAAATTGTTTGGCCGATCTATTTAGGGCGCATCTGGTAACGATTTTATTCTCGGGAACAGATTTTGGTCAAAAATTATTTATTTTTATTTTGTTTGCGAAAAAAATTTCTAAGCATTTTAAGCCATTTGGTAACTATCCAAAATTTTTAATTCTGTAATGGAATTGCATTTGATGCCTACTTGATTCTATTCCAAATTAATTTTGTTTAATTTTTAAATAACTTTTTACTTTTTTGTTTTTCTTTTCTTTTCTTTTCTTTTTACTTTTTTTTCCTTTTCTTTTTTTCCTTTTTCTCCTATTCTTCTTCTTTTTCTTGTGGCCCGTCCTCCCCCGCGACCGGCCAGACGAGGGCTGGTGACCTCACTGGAGTGTCGCCGGCCCTTAGCCAGGCCAGCCTCACTGGGGCTAGGCCAGGCCTACCTAGCCACCGGTGAGGCTCGCCCAGCCCCGCCAAGCCTTGCCGTTGGCCATCGACTACTACATGGTATGCCCGATCCCGGGCGTCGATGTTTGTTATAGCAGCTTTCAAGGTACGGGCGGTTCGGACGGTGGGGAATATGGGCAGTAGGGGAAACATGAAAATGAATGGAAAAGACTCGTTTTTCAACTGTGCCCGTAACGGTTATGTATAGTCGCGGCGTGGGAACGTTGTTGGGTCTTGCTGTTTCATGGAGCTGCGGCTGAATTGGCGTCTTAGAATGGGTCTTGATATTGTCTTCTCCCAGCGGGGAAGCAGGAAAACAGATTAAAAAAACTCGTTTTTTTACTGTGCCCGCGACGGTTATAGGTAGCCGCGGTGTGGGAACGTCGTTGGGTCTCGCCGTTTGATGGGGCTGTGGCTGAATTGGTCTCTTAGAATGGGTCTTGACGTTGTCTTCTCCAAGGAACAGCGGTGCTTTTGAAGTTATTCTATGTTTTCATAGTAATAATTTGTATCTAACGTGTCTTTAGTAAAAAAGAATGAGACTCTGGGAATATGGGAATTAGGGGAAGCACGAAAACAGATGGAAAGACTTTTTTTTACAGTGCCCGTGATGGTAATAGGTAGTTTCCATGCAGTAATGTTGTTGGGTCTTGCTGCTTCGTGGAGCTGTGGCTGAATTCGAGTCTTAGAATGGGTCTTGATGTTGTCTTCTCCTAGGAACAACGATGCTTTTGAAGTTATTCTATGTTTTTATCCTAATCAAATGTATGTAAAGCATCTTCGGTAAAAAAAGAATGAGAGTCTGCTCTCATCTTTTGAAGCATAATTTTTGTGTTCGCTTCTTTGGTTATGGAATCTAGTGGTAAGTAGGAAATGCCAGAGAAGCTTGTGTTTTGAATCTGGAAGCTGTTAGTTTTGTTTGCTAGAGTAGGACTCAATCAGTTACTGCATGGCAGACAAAAATTTGTTTGCTTTCTTATGATTGCAAGGAATATGCTTGGCCTAGTGTTCTGTCATGAAGAACTTATCAGTTTGTCCGTGGATGTCTTATTCGGACTTCTTGTTGGGGCTGCTGGATTGATGTTAAGTAATTGCCTGGCATGGATATACGCAAGGATTGATTAAAATTGTAGCACAGGGTCATGGAATCGGCACATTGGTGTCTTGATAATTTATTACATGATTGGTTTGGTTGCTTAGAAAATCCGGAGAGTCTTGAATATTTTTCTTCATATTTGGTGGGCATTGTTCATCTCATCGTCTTCTTCCGTAGACTGATGATTACTTTTCGTTTGGAGAGTGTAGTTGTCTTGATGATGACATATTTGAAATTCGCTTTTTTGTTGCTGATGCAAAGAGAAGAAGGTGCGCTTACAGTTTTCATGTGGCGTGGTCCCATGTCAATCTTTAAAATTCTGTGTGAGGATTTGACCTTTAACCTGCAAAAATAACAGTTACATTTACTATACAGTAGCTAGAAATTTAGCTACAAATATTTACTTTTGTATGTTCATAATCATGTTCATCATTGATTGATGAAGGTGAAAAAGTGAATGAGGTTCCTGTAATAAGAGTAAATGGTTCAACTCCTGCTGGTCAAAAAACTTGCTTACATGTGCATAAGGTGAGTGTAGTCCTTGTTTATTTGTAGTTTTTAATTGTTCCAAGTACTTGCTTTACCCCCCTTGAGCTGTGGAGCAATGAAAGTAACTTCCTTTCTGCCGATGAAGAATTTAAACCAGCATGGGTTTACAGACTTGAGTTGAGGTATATGCTACAAGATAAAAGGCAATTTCAGGATGCAGAAAGTTTCTTCCCCTTTCTGCTTACGTGGCTCCAAGCAATCTATTGTGAAAGGTACATGATGCTTGTCCATGGCATAGCTTATGAGACAGCAATATCTTGTACATTTTTTTCGTACTGGTTCTAAATTATGTTTTTTTTTTTTTTTTCCTTGTAGGCTTTACCCTATTTGTATGTACCATTTACAAATATTCCTATCCATCCAACATCTGAAGGTACTTGTGTGTGTTACAGATGCATAGGCTGCTTTGTGCATATCCTGGTTTGAAGAAATTAATCAATGTTTCTCTCAGTTCACAATACCTCTAGCATGTAGCTTGTGTGTTTTCAGGGTGATATGTTCTTTTGGCAACATGGCTGTGGTTTTACTTGACCAGTTTTTGTCAATGTCCTCGTAATATAATGTTGCTGTAGACTTTATCTCAATTTGTTTGAATTATTCGTGCTTTTATATATTTCGAATTCATGTCCCTTTTTAAACTAGTCTCTTACTGTTCTGCTACTAGCGTGGAATTAATTGGTCACTGTTGAATTGCACAGGGGATGCATTTACAAATGCTGTCTCTCTAGCCATGGAGAAAGCCTTGAAGGTATAATTTGTCATTCTTCAAAAATATTAAGTCCTGGCTTTAACTTATTGTGCGATTCACTTGCTAGTTTGTATCTGAAAGGATTGTTTTGTGAGTTACTGCAGCTCAAAAACAATGCTGGCATGAAACGGCAACACGTGCATGGTTGCAGCCTTGTACGAGCAAGGAGATTTTACGGTTATCATGCATCTGAAGAGCTGTTTGTCAAGATATACCTGTATCCATAAATGACAGCTTGTGTATCTATATTTTTCTGCCTGAATATTCCATAGCAACATCTTTGTTGCACTTTGACTGAAGCTTTAGCTATCATCCACATGATGTCTCACGTGCTGCCAAGCTTCCTTTGGTATTCTTCTTTCTCTATCAATAGTGCCTTATTGGAATTGGTCTTGCTTTGGAATACTAAAGAGTTTTCACCATTTTGCTCTAGATTTGGTACTTGTCATCTTTGGCTTCTTCAATTGCATGCCTTCAAGTGCATTCATTGTTTTGATCTGGAATGTGCATGCCTGATAACTAAATTTTTGTTTTATCATAAAAAGAAAGCATTTGCTATTCATATTTTATTTGGGGCATCCCAGAAACATATGGGCGAAAATTTGGCAATTAAGTTTTGATTTATTGAGAGGCCTGAGAAAATTAGCATATATTTTGTTCTTCGACAGAGTAATATAAATGTATCAGTGGAAGTCCACTAGTCATTTAACGTGGCCATTGGAGTGTGTTCTGTTGAACATTTTCTGAGATGCAGGGAAGTTTTCTCGAAAGAAAACCTTGTAAATGGAGATATTAGTTTTGGTAAAAAAAGGCAAACTTCTGAATACCAGGCTAAGATTTCACGCAAAAATCACTTTACATACTCGAATTTTGAAATTCGCAAATTGCATCTTAGGCCCAAACTGCATAGTCCAAAGACCAAATTGCCCTTCCTTCAACAAACTTTAGAAGAGATTATCCCAAAATCATTTCCAAATTCTAAACCCAAACCTAATCATCTCCACCAATCACACCACTCAAAGGCTTCACAGCCACCAGTTGCCATCTTTGGCTGCGCTCTAGCTGTCTTAAACTTCTATTGCCATTTTCTCTCTCTCTCTCTCTCTCCCTCCCCTCCCCTCCCCCTCCCCTCCCCTCCCCCTCCCCTCCCCCATCTCAATATTAACAACACTCTCCAATTGGTGGTTTTAAAAGTAGTGGATGAAAATTGGTATGTGCATGAAAGTTGGGATGGTATTTGGATTTGTTCCAAAAGGTTATCTTCTATGAGGAAGGTTTTCTTGTAAGAAAAGCTTGTAATAAATATATTAGTTTTGACAAAAAAATGTGTCATGCAATACAGGTGGTGCCTATAGTCATCTTGTTTGTCTATTTCTTTTTTATTCATGGTCCAACATCATTTTCCAGGGAGGGGCAGTATTTGACAGAAGTTTGCGGCCGCATGAATCGCATATTCCCTATCTGCTTCAGTTTCTGGTATTATCTTGCGACATCAGTTTATCTTTCTATCTTATCCAAATTTGCCTTTCTCTGGTTCTATAGTGGGTGAGTTTGCAAGGATGGGTCATTAATGCCCTCATGCCCAGACTTGCTATCTTTCATATGGGTGTTTCTTGATGCACTTGAGGTTAATTAGTGGCAGGTTGACTATAACTTATTTGGGATGGGTCTTCTTCATCTAATGAGAATAAGGTTTCGACATCCAATACCATATATTTTTGCTCCAAAGATATGTAATGATATTGATCAAGGAAGACAGGTGATGGCAAAGTCATATTGCATGTTTGCTGCTTGTAAGTCATATTTATCTTCTCTTATATGGCGGATGCCATACAAGACCGCCTTTCTTTTTATGCTTCATATTGTATATGGTTTTCATAATAAACAGGTACGTATGTTTGTGGATAGTCAATGATACTTGGAAGTTCCTCATCAGGTTGACTCGGGTAGGGATGCCCGCCTGGAGACTCCTGTTTGGATATCATCTACGATCCCAGGAAGTTGGAGGTGGCAGCCTCTGGGTAGCTTAGATGCTTCGTCTGGAGACGGGGCTAAACGCCAGAGCACATGTGAACTGGAGACGTGGCTAAACGTGAGATATCCAATGTTCTGGAGAGAATCATGGCCGGACCAGAGAAGAAAAATGCCGTTGTCTCATCTGAAAAGAAGGAGTTGGTTGCTTATCATGCATGGTATCTACGTCCGGTGTAATGTAGCTACTAGCTATGGCTGTTGACCGTAGGATGAGAATTTTGCAAGAGGCTGAGCATGCTTTAGTAGGTGCACTGATGCCTGAATAATGAATATGACCCTGTGGCCAAGATATCCATCATCCGCTGTGGCCAAGCCAGAGGACGTACACCTTTTTCGCTCCAAGCGAAGAGAGACTTGAGTCTAGGCTATATACGGTAGAAGCTACCCCGAGAATCAGATGGCCATTGCACTTGGTAGAAAAGTTAGTTCTGAATACTCGATCTTATGATTGACCAATAATTCAATGAGCCTAATTAAAAAAATTAAGATATGATAGTGTAATGTATCATATCTAGTGTATTAAGATAGAATAAAGTTGGATATATAGAAACATAGTCTAGATGAAATTTTCCTATAGAAAGTACGAGAAAGGTGGATAGAATTTCTTATACTTATGGTATAAAAGCTATTTTTCTCAAATAACAAATTTCTTAAATTAATGAAAAATAAAATATAAATAATATTTGTATTCTAATATATGTTGACACCTCAATTTTAATTAGGTTAATTTTATTTTATTAATTAAGTTTTTATTTATTTTGTCTTTCTTCGGAATAATGAAAAAAAGAACCAAAAACAAACAAAACAAAGCAAAAACAGAAAAAAGAAGCAGCCCATTGGGGCTGGGCCTAGCCCAGCCCCTCCCCTCTTTTTTCTCTCGCGAGGCTCCCCCCTCTCTTCTTCTTCCTGTCTTCTTCTTCCTCAGACGCCTCTGCATCTCACGCGCGGCGGCCGGCGACGCGCTTAAGGGCAACCTACGGTAGAGAGGCACGGAGGTAGGCCGCCGAAGGAGAGGACGACGCGCATGCGCCTTCATTGCGCGCCTTTAATGCTGAGATGGGACACCGGAGCGAAGAGGACCAGCGGTCGAAGCTCCGTCGACCGGACCTCCTTGCCTATAAAAGGGCACCACCTTCGTCGAAGAACGCCACGGCGAACTCGGAGATCTTCCCTTGAGAGACTTCAAGGGAGGATTAAAGAGCGAGCACGCGAGAGATCCGGTCGCGAAGCTCGAACGACCTCCCTCCGAGAGACTTCGGGGGAGGCCGGCGGCGAACGATCCCGAGAAGGAGAGCACGGCGAAGTGGACCTCCGGTAGCAAGCTTCGAAGACCTTTCCCGAGAGACTTCGGGGAAGGTTTGAAGGCAAGCCACCGGAGATCTCAGATCTGGCCGGAGGGGGGGAGATCTGGTTGAGCCGGAGGGTTTGGTTCCGAGGGAGTTCCAGATCCGGAGGAGAGGAAGTCGGAGGATCGTCTGGACACCAGATCTGGAAAGGGGGAAACGTCTGTGAGATCAGCTCCCGTCGCCGTCGTCGTCTGCCCCCACACCATCGCCATTTGATTGCTACCACTCGCTGTCCGCCCTAGCTCCACCGCAACCCCGACGCTGTCACCTCAATCGAGCCCAGACGACGGCGCCTCAAGCTGTGCCGCCACTGTCGCCTTGACCAAACCCAGACGCCATCTCTTCAAGCTGCACCGCTGCGCTGTGTCGGCACCGAGGACAGGTGACGATGAGCCCTACTCACGCCATCCCTGTCGCTGCTTCCCCTCTCGAAACCTAACCGTCGCCGTCTGCCACGTCGCCGCCGTCGTCAGGCGCCCCGCCACTGTCCGGTGACGCCTCCATTCCCTCCACTTGCGCTGCAAACGGATGGAGAAGCCAGCGAGCCCACGTCGGGTCGAGCCGGGTCGGGCGTGGTTCGCGAAACCGGGTAGGGTTTCGCGAGACCTAGGCGGCCGAAAACCGGGTCGGGCGCACCTCACCTGGGTAGGGTTTCTGCCAGCTTGGGCTATTCGCGCGTGGGCCGGGCCTTTTTTAGAAAATAGATCTATTTGGGCCGGGCTTGTAAAAAAAAAAAAAGGGTTTGGGCTTTTTAATTAATTAAAAAGGGACAAAAAATCCGAGTCGGGCCCGTGTTGCGTGCCGTCCTCATTCGGATCGCCGGCCGGTCGAACCGGCCGCGGATCCACCCGGTCGGCTTTTCTTTTTTTAATTTTTATTTTAAATAATATTTTAATAAATAATTAATAAATAATTTATTTTCAAAAAACATTAAAAAATGTTTTAATTTCCAAAAAATCGAAAAATAATAAAAAAATGATAAAAATATTTTATTTTCCGAAAAATCAAAAAATCAAAAATATTTCATATTTTCCAAAAAAATGCCAAAAATCCAAAAAAAGCCAAAAATTCATAAAAAGCCAAAAAGACTTGTATTTTTCCAATATATATATATATATATATATATCAAAAATCCCTTTTGTGTCCAAAAAATTAGAAAATGACTCAAAAAATGTTTTTCCTCCCAAAAATGCATGGAAAATCCCTTGAACGTCCAAAAAGCCTCAGGGTTTAAACAAGATTAGGTACTGAAAGGGCATTAGTGATTAACTAGTGTAATCAAGTCCCCGATCCTAATTTCTCTAGTTGCGCAGGAGTGAGTATTTCTCCCGATACTTCACTTGGGTTTCTAATCAACCCGCCCCAAATCGATTAGTGGCGACTCCAAATTGATTTACAAGTTAAAAACTTAAACCATTAAGTCGTGAATTGGTGGACTTGGGAGAGTCCGGGCATAACTAAATTCAGCCGAGCCATTAGCCTCCTTAGGCGCTCGTACCCGATTGCGGGCGCCACTAAAAAAGAGGTCGCGACAGCTTGGCGACTCCGCTGGGGAATTTGAGGACTTAGGCCATTTTATCTTTGTTTAAACGCTTGGCTGACTTGGGTTTTTTTCTTTTGTGCAGGGTAATAGCTTAAAGTTTTTTTTATTCTGTCAAAATAAAATGTTTTGTGATTATAAACTGTTGTGCATGCTTTACTGTTTTAAACACTACACATGGCACACACAACCCGGCCGCCGGACCTGGGCCGCCATAGGATTTCTAGGATGGTGTTAGGAAAGATACGACCTCGAACGCGAGACTGCGATGTAGAGGTTGCCTTTCTTTTCCCCGAATTTCTTAGCCGAGATTAAGGGGGTATGCTGCTAACGCAAGACTACGATGGGCGGATACCTTTTTAATTTCATCAAGCCTTCTGAGTTAGAAATCGAGCTACACGTCCCATGCGCATGTCTTTGTGCTTGCCATTTTTCTTTAAAAGCAAAGTGATTTCTTTACTTTTACTCAGTCTTTTTATTTGGCCCATGGCAATGTAGGATAAGCTTTTCAAGTCCCAATTTATATGTGATGGGGAAAGACGATATCCAGTTCATTCCTGCTCCCAAGGCGGAGCTCTTCAGATGGTGGGGTCAATTAGATCAGTTTGCCCAGGAGCGCATGAAGGCCAAAATTGGTCATCTCCTATCATTGATCCAAATCACTGTTCGTCCTGAAGTCATACAAGCCATGGCACATTTTTGGTGCCCGAAGACAATTACTTTTATATTCGGTAGGTTTGAGCTAACCCCAACCCTGGAAGAATACAGCATCATCACTGGAATGCCTCTTGAGAAAAAGCTTGTCAAGCCATCGATAGGCGCCCTCCCATGGCGCAGGTTAGCACGACTTTTAGGAACTGAAATCCATGTCATGAGACAAATTCTTGAAGGCAACCATAATACCTGCCCACTAGAATTTATGAATGCCTGTTTCCAAAATCAGCCTATGACCCAGAAAAGTGAGATTTTCCTCCTAGCCTTTTTCGGACTCATCATCTTCCCCCATCAAAGAAATGCCATAACTCCTAGGATGGCATGGATAGTTGATCAGATCTTAAGAGGGGGGAATTATGTCAACATGATTTTAACTGAAACATTCTTGTCCTTTAATCGTTTTAAAGACAACTCGGAGAAAATCATGCGAGCTTCTCTTGAAATTTTACAATTCTGGTTCTTTTCTCACCTAAGCGAATTTCGAGACTTTATGCGATCGTCTGAAACAAATGCTTTCGAAAATCCGTTACAAAAATTTATGGTTTTAGGACTGTATATTCCCAATCAAAGCTGTTTAAATTGGTTAAGCTTCCTAAGAAACCCAGCTCCTGAGGCATTCCAACGGTGTGCTGGTTGGTTCCATGAAAAGAGGGCCCGCTTTGCTTACATGCGCACCCGCCCAATTCCGTCGCTTGGCCTTACCGGCGCCATTCCCTACTACCCGTATCGGGTAGCACGACAATATGGAGTCCTTCAGGAGATCCCGCCGCCTTTCAAGATGATGGTCCCTCCAGTTCTTTTCAACACAAGCCGTGACTATGCATTCGAAATTTCTACCGCTGAGAAAACTTGGGACAAGTGCCATCGCAAAAGGATTGTGGTACCTGAAGGGCTTGAGGGAGAAGAAAAAGCCCACCACGCCTCCATGTCCTACATCCACAACCATCGTATCCCGACAAAATGGAAGCCATCAGTCCCTCACTCAATCAGCGAGAGCAGCCAGCACGAGCAAGCAGGGCTCATGGAGAGGGATTTGGGAATGGACTGGATGCACACCTCAGAGCCGGTCCAAGAAAGCAAGCATCTGCGCAAGCGCAAGACTCCCCGTCGCATATAAATTGGCAATCATGTGCCCCTTAGTGTTAATAGTGTGAAAGTTTTGTCCCATTGTTTAGGGACTTTTGTTTAATATTTAGTATTTCATCCTGTCTTTTCAATTTCAAGTTCTAGATGTTAGGAGTTGGCAGTCTATAAATCCTCTTTTGATAAATAAAAAAGCAGTTAGACCATTGCCATGGGTCAATCTTTGTTTACTTTCGTGCTCATTCATTGTTTTCACAACAAACAAGTAATTATGAATTGCCGGCCACTAATCGCCCGTGATTGGCCTCATGCAACAGGACCCGATCAGAACGATGTACAAAATCGTCTCATTAACATTGAAGACGGCGTAGGACAGATGTCCATTGTCCTTCAACAACTCTCGAGACAAATGAAATCCACTCAAGTCGAACCCAACTCTGTAGTTGCCTTAAACACCGTCATGACACCCGTAAATTTGCCAGAAAATAGCCAGTACCATAGACAGTTTGAAAGGATCATGAAAAAGTTAAACTAGCTGCAGGAGCAAAATCCCATAAACCTGTCCAATTACGCCGGCATTGAGATCCCTGAAAAGCTCAAAGCACCTGAATGCGAAAAGTATGCTGATACCTCCCGCCCAGAAACCTACTTGCAGGCCTACTTGGTCCGAAGGATGATTCAATCATACCAATCGAGCTTGACTGGCCCTGCCTTGTGATGGTACATTGTTAGGAAAATTAGTCCCCTTAAAACCTGGAGGGAACTAATTCATGTTTTTCACCAAGAGTATGATATTGACATCACCCCTGACATCACCTTGCCCTACGAAGAGCCGGTGATCGCGGAGCATGAGCAGCCATTAGTCACTGAGATAGGAGAAAAGCATGTCAATGAAGCCTTGCATGATAAATGGGCAGCTGAGCAACATCCTGTTACTAGAAAATTTCCCACCAGAAAAGGCAAGGAGCCTTTGTACGATATCATAAACTCAGAGCCTGTTCAAGAGCGGGGCACGACTAGACAACTCCCCAAGGTTACTCCAAGAGCTAGGGTCCAAAGAATACCAACCCCTATCAATCTGGAGAGTGAATCAGACAATGAAACTCTAATGTCTCTCACTTCCCTTGACAGAATCGAGCTGGCAAAACGAAGGGCCTTACTCAAAAAGTCTGGACCAGAAGCTAAGAAAAGAAAGCCTAAGCAAATCAATGCAGCATCTGCCGACGAGTCACCGCACCAAAGCTTCGAGCATTCCCAAGAATACAGTTTTGAAGGCTACCATCCCCTAGAGTACAACTCTGAAGACTTCCCGGCCCTAGAATACAATCCCAAGGACTTCCAGCGTTATTTCGACAATGAAACTGACGATTCATCATATAACTATTTCCTACTTTCATCCGGGGATGAAGGCCCGTCAGAAGAGGAAGCTTACGTCTTTATCCGCTACGATCCTAACGAAGTACTAAGCTCGTCCTCTGACCATGAGGATAGCTTCAATACTTCATCCTCATTCGGAAATTTTGACCAAGAAGAAAGCAATGGAGTAATTTTGGTAGAGTCCAACTTCCCTGAAACAGAAGAATTCACCACTACAACGAATATGCAGTGGGAAAACCAGTGGCCTAATCAAGACATACCAAGCTTGTCTTGCCCTGGTAGGATCATGACCCCCATAGAACTGTGGATACCCAATTTCCGCAAGTATAACGGCACGACTTGCCCCGTGGCCCACTTGCAGTACCTCCATGCTGAAATGAGTCGGTACTATGGCCCGATGTCATTCACAACTCAGGCCTTCCAAGAAAGTCTTACAGAGTCTACATTGCAATGGTTCGTCACAGCAGATATCAGCCTCATGAGGGATTGGAATGAGCTGTCTTCCACATTCTTGCATCAGTACTAGCACCAGATTGGAGCTGAACTGTCTTGCGAGAACTTGGTTCACTTTAGAAGAAGACCAATGGAGGATTTTCAAGCATATGCAAGGAGGTGGGAAGCTTTTATGATACAAACCTACCCTCAGCTGGCTGAAGAAGAAATGATAAAGCTGTTCATAGGGGCTTTACCTCGCAAGCATCGCTGTTGGTTGCATGGGTTGCATTTCTGTAGCTTCAATGAAATGGTCCTCTCATGCGAATACTTCGAGTCTGCTGGAGGCGAGGAACCCAAAGGCGCTTGATTTCAAAACCAGCACTATCAAAGTGCTCCTTTTCATAGGAGTTTTCATGAGTGTTGCTTGTTTTTATAATTTCATGTTTCTTATCATATCTAGTGTGCTACTGTTGTATTTTCCATTCAAGTACTCTAATATACAATTCTAATATTTTGTTTTGAGAGCATGAGGCGGTACTCCAAACCTGCCCGGTGATGCTATCCAACCATGAAAAATTATCATCCAAGAAGATACTGAGGGCTGGGCTTCCTCATGCTTTCTTCCCCAAAGATATATACTTTTGAAAACAAAAAATGTTTTATTGCCAAAAGCTTTTGTCAAAACAAGATTATTAAATCATGTTTATCTTTCTAACTCACTCACTTTGTGTCTCAGAATATCATCCCCATCCCCCTTGACTTAGTGTGACAGAGGGCATTTGAAGCTGGCACATCATGTGAACTCACCGAATTCAATGACACTCTTCCGAGAAGACAGCGGGGCAAATAAAAGATCATCCCACTTCAAAGAAGGTAAGTTTTATTCTCTGAATAAAATTGTGGAAATGATGTACTCTCTTTTCTGTTTATAGGAAACAAAAGATCGGACGTAATAGGTACAGGCATACGGTTGAAATCAAGCCGTCCCTAAGAGCTCTGTACAATCCACCTCGCTCCTGCCCAACTCCTTCTCAAGCCGGAGCAGCATCTTCTTCCCTCAACATGCCCGAGCAACTAAATGCTACGGTTTCATCAATGGGATTTCCGGCTTCGACAAGCCAAAAAGCGCAAAAAAGGAATTTCTTCTCTTCCTTTGAATTGACCACTATCAACAGGGAGAAAATCTAGACAGTCAAGGCGATCTATAGCCCCACACCCTGGACAATGACTTTGGAATTTAGAAGCTTCACTCCAGACGCATATTCTCGCAAGAAGTAATTGCCACAAGAGAATTGGAGGTTTTGATTATCCATATCAGATTCCATAGAAGCTTGAAGTACATGACTTTACTCAATGCTGCTAATGGTCATATGGTCAAAGACAGAATTCCACAAAAGGAATGCGTTGCAAATCATCAATCATGTACACAGGGCCACAAACGAGGAGGGCCAATCAAAAGAGACATTGAACTATGTCGAAAACAAAAGGCCGTCATTGACATTCAAATATCCCTAGGAGTCAGCAAATATAAACTCTGGGGAAGAGTAATTTGGTATCGTTTCCAATACTCCTAGTATCTGAACTCACTTTTGACATATTTTCTCCTATTGACAGGAAGCATAGGATTCAAGAAGCAAGCTTAATGATTAATTTGGACAAATCAAATTACCCATATCAATTTACCTAATTTGGTATGAAAGGACGTGACGTCCAGGAACCGAGTCGGTTAAATGAAAAAAGCAGCGCCCTATGAACACCGTCGGCGCCTTTAGCCGAGTGGTATCCGGGAAGAAGCGAAAAGGTCCGAAGTTGGGGGTTCGAATCCCCGACGCGGCAGTTAGCCGCTTGGTAAAAAAATAAAAATAAAAAAAATTTGCTTCTCTTGCGCTTGCAAATTACGAGAAAGCGGGTGATCTAACGAAGCAAAAGACATAGGACTTCATGTCCCACTCGCATTTGAAAGTCCATCCAATCATCCGCAGCGTGAAGGGTAATGTTGTATCACTCCCAGTTGTTTAAACTCCTGTAAAAAATCGTGATTGACACCTTCTTTCCTATCTTTTGTAGGATCACCCGACTGTCAAAAACAAAGATAACAGATCAATGAGAGGCATGACAAACTCTCCTAAGCAAAATGGCGTCTCAAGTATTGCCAAAGCAAATGACAGAGCATCTTCAGGCCTCAACTCACATTTGATTTCGGTCAGACTAATTGATCTACTTGTACATCTTCTCTTCTGCAGGGGCAAAAGTAGAGATGCCCGATCAGATTCCCAACCCTGACTGATCATTCATGTGTCATATCCCTAATCAATAGGGACAACTATCGACACCCATTTGCAAATAACCCTTTTGATGTTCAAAATTTAACATATTTGGAAACACCATTATGTTAACTCTTAAAGTTATCAATAGGGTCTTTTTTGAGTCGAAACCATTCACTTGTCTTGAAGAGTTCAAACTCCATCATATTCAAAATGTTGCATGTCACTTCCAGATGAATCCCGCATGATGATTTTGTCTGTCTAAGTCACTGATTCCACTGAGGATTATTAGAATAGACAGCTAAGTGAAGAATACAAGATTGATTGAGCATGCTGGATGAGGCACGTCAGAATGATGACAGGCAAGCTATATCCTACACACAGTCCCCCCCCCATCTATACACTTGTGAGATGAGCGCAGAAGATTCCATGGCTGTAGGGTAAAGAGTTCTCTCGCGAATGGTACGATAACCAAAATAGTGAGAGGCATTCCATCGCTCACCTCATTGAGCCCCATACACTGATGAAATTTCTGTCCTATCCCTATCAAGAACCACCCCACATTGGGGCAGATCGGAGGCGAAGCAACATCACAAGGTGAGAAGAGAGATAGAAATTTTCTTGCTCGCACTTGCATCAATCTTTGGGTGTTTTTATTGCATATGAACACTCGCATTAATTTAAGTGCCCTAGAATGACGAAGAGCAATTCTTTCTTTACGCACTTGTATTCATTGTACAACCCGAATGAGTTTGTAAATTCACCCTCACATGGAGGCAAAGCAGAAGCTACTGCCATTTAAGTAGCATAATCAGAAGCACCGGCAAAAGATGAAGACTCAATAGTCTAACAAAGGCGTTTGCTTGAACCTGCCAAGATCAGCTCTCAAGCAACAAAGACAAAATATGGGTATAAAAAAGCAGTGTACCTGGTAAAAGCAAGGTCAATGCCCATGAATGAAGAACTGGAATAAAATGGGGCATAAAAAAGCAGTGTGCCTGGTAAAAGCAAGGCCAATGCCCCCCAGTCAAAAATACAGCCAAGAAAAAGTTGATGTTGTGATCCATAGAGCCTCTATCTAACAGTGAGAAGAAAAGACCAGTGACAAACGCCAAGACAGTCACGAACTCTCACCCTCTTACATATGACCCAAGTCTACGTCACATTCTCATTGTAAAAGTCTCTTCAGACTAGGGGCACTTCAATTAACGTAAGATTTCATGTGTATATAAGCATCGCTCGAAGAAGTACGAGCAAGATTACTCTATCTCTTTTCGCAGGGTTCTTGACTTGTAAACCCGGAGATGATCGTGTAGTATTTTTGTCCATCGGCTTCGACCTTGATGGTCCCATTTGATGAGCCATTGACCAAATCTTCATCACGGTTTCAACAAAGACCTCTCACATTGGTAAAGTCGTACCGTTTGCGAGAATACTCAGACCCCTGTTGACATGATGACAGTAAGATAGTGTGGTCCTTATAAATCCTGCATTAATGGTCAGGATAGCCTTTTCCATGAGAGTGAGCGAAAAGTCCTTTCAAACTGAAAGTCCCTCATCTGACATGCTCAAGACATCTACATTCTAAATGAATGTTGTCTTTCAAATCTTCCCTGGTGGAAATCAGATGATGCAAAATTGACAAAATTATCATGCATGAATCTCATTTGAACTCATGAATTTACAGCATAGACAATCATGTGTGCATATTGTGCAAATAGCAAACATACTCTTAGAGATCAGAGATATTGCCAGGTAAGCATATCTCTATCCCCATTTGTCTTAAAGTACCTACCACTGTCCAAGTACTCTCTTCTTGACACTCGACCTATTCGAGTCGTCCCTTGAGTTTAGGTGCTTGCAATTGTCTCAGTATCCCATTGTCTTTGAGTACTCACCACTTGCCAGGTACTCCCTCTTAACGACACTCGACCTGTTCGAGTTGTCCCCAGAGTATTGATACTTGTGACTGACCAAGTATCCCTTTATCGTTGAATACCTACTGCTGTCTAGGTATCCTTATTGTCTTTGAGTACCGGCCACCGTTCGGATACTCCCTTTTCCTGATACTCGACCTATTCGAGTTGTCCCTAGAATATTGATACTTGTGACTGATCAAGTATCCCTTTATCGTTGAATACCTGCTGCTGTCTAGGTATCCCTCTTATCTTTGAGCACTAGCCACTGTTCGGATACTCCATTTTCCTGACACTCGACCTGTTCGAGTTGTCCCCAGAGTATTGATACTGGTGACTGACCAAGTATCTCTTGGAATACCTACTGCTGTCTAGGTATCCCCATATCGTCAAGTACCCACCATTGTCCAGGTACTTCCTTTTCATAACACTCAACCTGCCCGAGTTGTCTCCAAATAATATAGCAGCTGTTCAAGCATTCCATTGCTTTCCTTGGCACCACCGTCCAGGTATGTTTTCTAGCACTTGGACCAGCCTGAGTGGTCCCAGATCATATCATTAAATACTTGTGTTCATCCAAGTATTCCAGTACTTTGTACACCTATGGCTATCCAGGTGTTCCACCCCTTTAAGTGCCTGCGGCAATCCAAGTAAGCCTCATACCACATTCAAGTTTATAATACCAGGAGGTGAGAGACCTTCATGAATATGCGAGGCACGTCCTCGATATTCCCAGTTACCAGTAGGTGGGAGACCTTCATGAATATGCGAGACACGTCCTCGATATTCCCAGTTACCAGGAGGTGGGAAACCTTCATGAATATGCGAGGCACGTCCTCGATATTCCCAATTACCAGGAGGTGAGAGACCTTCACGAATATTCCAGGTACGTCCTCGATATTCCCAATTACCAGGAGGTGAGAGACCTTCACGAATATCCCAGGTACGTCCTCGATATTCCCAATTACCAGGAGGTGAGAGACCTTCATGAATATGCAAGGCACGTCCTCAATATTCCCAATTACCAGGAGGTGAGAGACCTTCACGAATATCCAAGGTACGTCCTCGATATTCCCAATTACCAGGAGGTGAGAGACCTTCACGAATATCCAAGGTACGTCCTCGATATTCCCAATTACCAGGAGGTGAGAGACCTTCACGAATATCCAAGGTACGTCCTCGATATTCCCAATTACCAGGAGGTGAGAGACCTTCATGAATACGCGAGGCACGTCCTCGATATTCCAACTACCAGGAGGTGAGAGACCTTCACGAATATGCGAGATCCACCCTCAATATTCCCACTACCAGGAGGTGAAAGACCTTCACGAATATCCCAGGTATGCCCTCGATATTTCCCAATTGCCAAGAGGTGGGACACCTTCACAAATATCCAAGGTATCCCCAAAGAGTTTGTACCTGTGATCATCCAGGTACCCCTTCGATACTTGTGATCATCTAAGTATCCCCCAAGAGTTTGTACCTGTGATCGTCCAGGTACCCCTTCGATACTTGTGATCATCCAGGTATCTCCAAAGAGTTTGTACCTGTGATCGTCCAGGTACCCCCTTCGATACTCGTGATCATCCAAGTATCCCCAAGAGTTTGTACCTGTGATCGTCCAAGTACCCCTTCGATACTTGTGATCATCCAGGTATCCCCAAAGAGTTTGTACCTGTGATCGTCCAGGTACCCCTTCGATACTTGTGATCATCCAAGTATCCCCAAAGAGCTTGTACCTATGATCATCCAGGTACCCCTTCGATGCTTGTAATCATCTAGGTATCCTCTAAGAGTTAGTACTTGTGATCATCCAAGTACTATCTCCCAACAAGCAGATGCCCTGAGAAAGGTCGGCGCATCTCCCGTCAAGGCGACCGAAGAAAGGCTCGGGTCCTGGAAAAGCAATTCCCCGTCAAGGCGACCGAAGAAAGGTTCGGATCCTAGACAAAACAATTTATTGCTCTAACAGGCGACCGAAGAAAGGTTCGGGTCCTAGAAAAGCAATTCCTCGTTAAGGCGACCAAAGAAAGGTTCGGGTCCTAGACAAAACAACTTATTGCTCTAACAGGTGACCGAAGAAAGGTTCGGAACCTGGAAAAACAATTCCCCGTCAAGGCGACCGAAGAAAGGTTCGGGTCCTAGACAAAACAATTTATTGCTCTAACAGGCGACCGAAGAAAGGTTCGGGTCCTGGAAAAGCAATTCCTCGTTAAGGCGACCGAAGAAAGGTTCGGGTCCTAGAAAAGCAATTCCCCATCAAGGCGACCGAAGAAAGGTTCGGGTCCTAGACAAAACAACTTATTGCTCTAACAGGCGATCGAAGAAAGGTTCGGGTCCTGGAAAAGCAATTCCCCGTCAAGGCAACCGAAGAAAAGTTCGGGTCCTAGACAAACCACTGATTGCTCCAACAGGCGACCGAAGAATGGTTCGGGTCCTAGAGGAGCAATTTCCCGTCAAGGCGACCGAAGAAAGGTTCGGGTCCTAGACAAATCATTGATTGTTTTAACAGGCAACCGAAGAATAGTTCGAGCCTTGGAAAAGCAACCTCTTCATATCACCAGGTAAGATGACGCCTTGATACTTGCCAAACTTGGGGTTCACACCCTGTCTCACTCATTCCCGGTAAGTAACTACAAGTATCTTCTTATCTGTCTCAGTATATGTAAAGTTATATTGCTCTTTTTTTCCGCATAGAATAATAGGTCCCAAATAAAGTATAATATGCTACGCATGCATCGATAAAATTGAGACATCAGTCTGTCTTTGAATGCAACCTCTGCGAGCTCACCTTCAAAGAGGGGCAGCTGTTGACACCTCAATTTTAATTAGGTTAATTTTATTTTATTAATTAAGTTTTTATTTATTTTGTCTTTCTTCGGAATAATGAAAAAAAGAACCAAAAACAAACAAAACAAAGCAAAAACAGAAAAAAGAAGCAGCCCATTGGGGCTGGGCCTAGCCCAGCCCCTCCCCTCTTTTTTCTCTCGCGAGGCTCCCCCCCTCTCTTCCTCCTCCTGTCTTCTTCTTCCTCAGACGCCTCTGCATCTCACGCGCGGCGGCCGGCGACACGCTTAAGGGCAACCTACGGTAGAGAGGCACGGAGGTAGGCCGCCGAAGGAGAGGACGACGTGCATGCGCCTTCATTACGTGCCTTTAATGCTGAGATGGGACACCGGTTTGGTCGTCGATGGTCGCTCGGCACGCGAAGAGGACCGGCGGTCGAAGCTCCGTCGACCGGACCTCCTCGCCTATAAAAGGGCACCACCTTCGTCGAAGAACGCCACGGCGAACTCGGAGATCTTCCCTTGAGAGACTTCAAGGGAGGATTAAAGAGCGAGCACGTGAGAGATCGGGTCGCAAAGCTCGAACGACCTCCCTCCGAGAGACTTCGGGGGAGGCCGGCGGCGAACGATCCCGAGAAGGAGAGCACGGCGAAGTGGACCTCCGGTAGCAAGCTTCGAAGACCTTTCCCGAGAGACTTCGGGGAAGGTTTGAAGGCAAGCCACCGGAGATCTCAGATCTGGCCGGAGGGGGGGAGATCTGGTCAAGCCGGAGGGTTTGGTTCCGAGGGAGTCCCAAATCCGGAGGAGAGGAAGTCGGAGGATCGTCTGGACACCAGATCTGGAAAGGGGGAAACGTCTGTGAGATCAACTCCTGTCGCCATCGTCGTCTGCCCCCACACCATCGCCATTCGATTGCTACCGCTCGCTGTCCGCCCCAGCTCCACCGCAACCCCGACGCTGTCACCTCAATCGAGCCCAGACGACGGCGCCTCAAGCTGTGCCGCCACTGTCGCCTTGACTAAACCCATACGCCATCTCTTCAAGCTGCACCGCTGCGCTGTGTCGGCACCGAGGACAGGTGACGACGAGCCCTACTCACGCCATCCCTGTCGCTGCTTCCCCTCTCGAAACCTAACAGCCGCCGTCTGCCACGTCGCCGCCGTCGTCAGGCGCCCCGCCACTGTCCGGTGACGCCTCCATTCCCTCCACCCGCGCTGCAAACGGATGGAGAAGCCAGCGAGCCCGCGTCGGGTCGAGCCGGGTCGGGCGTGGTTCGCGAAACCGGGTAGGGTTTCGCGAGACCTAGGCGGCCGGAAACCGGGTCGGGCGCACCTCACCCGGGTAGGGTTTCGGCCAGCTTGGGCTATTCGCGTGTGGGCCGGGCCTTTTTTAGAAAATAGATCTATTTGGGCCGGGCTTGTAAAAAAAAAAAAAAGGTTTGGGCTTTTTAATTAATTAAAAATGGACAAAAAATCCGAGTCGGGCCCGTGTTGCGGGCCCGTCCTCATTCGGACATCGGCCGGTCGAACCCGGCCGCGGATCCGGCCAGTGCCGGCTTTTCTTTTTTTAATTTTTATTTTAAATAATATTTTAATAAATAATTAATAAATAATTTATTTTCAAAAAACATTAAAAAATGTTTTAATTTCCAAAAAAATCGAAAAATAATAAAAAATGATAAAAATATTTTATTTTCCGAAAAATCAAAAAATCAAAAATATTTCATATTTTCCAAAAAATGCCAAAAATCCAAAAAAAGCCAAAAATTCATGAAAAAGCTAAAAAGACTTGTATTTTTCCAATATATATATATATATATATATCAAAAATCCCTTTTGTGTCCAAAAAATTAGAAAATGACTCAAAAAAATGTTTTTCCTCCCAAAAATGCATGGAAAATCCCTTGAACGTCCAAAAAGCCTCAGGGTTTAAACAAGATTAGGTACCGAAATAGCATTAGTGATTAACTAGTGTAATCAAGTCCCCGATCCTAATTTCTCTGGTTGCGCAGGAGTGAGTATTTCTCCCGATACTTCACTTGGGTTTCTAATCAACCCGCCCCATATCGATTAGTGGCGACTCCATTTTAAAAATTGATTTACAGGTTAAAAACTTAAACCATTAAGTCGTGAATTGGTGGACTTGGGAGAGTTCGGGCATAACTAAATTCAGCCGAGCCATTAGCCTCCTTAGGCGCTCGTACCCGATTGCGGGCGCCGCTAAAAAAGAGGTCGCGACAATATAAAATTAAAATTTTAAAATAACAACATATATTGAATTTCTTTCTATTCCATAATATATATTTTGCATATAATGTGTGTGTGTGTGTGTGTGTGTGTGTATTTAGTATGAATATTTCTTACATATCTAGGTTTTGGGTCCTATGCAAAGCTAGGCAGGGTGGCCCTGTAGTGTTCGCAAGTCTGAAGTTTGAAGCTAACTAGTCCGTGCAATGTGTACAATATGCTTTTCTGACTTCGGTATCCTTTCTTTTCGCTGCGACCATTTACTTTCTTGTATGGGACTCGTCCCCGAATGTCATTATCTGTCTCGCTCGTAATGGCGAAACTTGCCACAGAAAATGTGCACAGATGCGTGTATTCGGCTCGGATCGTGGCACTCAAAAATCGAAACTTGATCGAGTATTGTTTTCTTGACTCGAGTTCGGCTCGCTAGCAAAATGCTTGGGGACAACCCAAAGCCACCTAAAGAATGGCAAGAATTAGTCGAATGATCGACAGTGACCAGATGAGAAGGGAAGATGGGACCGAATCCGGTCTAATGATGGTTATTTTGCTATGGGTCGTATGGTTTTTCTATTTTCAGTTTATTAGTAAATTACCTTACGGATCCTAATTTTCCTTTGGTGTACATAATTATCCATTTTCTTTTTCTGGCCAGACGGTAAAGTAGTGTTGGAAATGCTATTTTTTCAATTTTTTTGGAGATCGTCAGATGAAAACGAATATAAAAGTAGAGAGGTAAATTAAGAAAAAAAAATACTACTTTGTCAATTTCAAACAGATACTTAGGCACTAGTTAAGCAACAAAGGAAATAAATTGGCAGTCAATACATTGACTTAGTACTTGTAGATTCGAGCTTGGCTCAAAACTTGGACTTGTATTGAGCTCCAGAGAAATTGAATCTAAGTCCAAGTAAACAGCCAGTGAGTCAACCTTGCGAGTATTAACTATTAAGGTACTATTTGATAACCATCCAAAAAATGTGTGATTCTGATTTTTTTGTTTTCATAATCAATTTGTGAACAAAATCGCGCTTGATAAATTTTTTGCTCATTTTAGATTTGGAATAAAATTAATAATAAAAAAATTAATTCTTATTCCGAAAATTTAAAAAAAAAAAAGTGGAACACTTCTCTCCCATACGTTCTCTCCTCTCCTCTACTCAAACCCTTTCTTTTTCTCTTCTTACATCGCAAAAGTCATTCTCTCCTCAAGAACTGCGATCAACGGCGACTGTTGCTTCTTCATCGTTGAAGCTGCTCGTTCAAGGTGAGTTCCCTTCACTGGCAGCTATGGGCGGTTGTCAGCTGATCTGGATGACGGCTCTCTCACCATCGCTGTCGTTCGTCGTCTGCGACGGCTGGCGGGAGCACCACCGGGCTCGAGTCAGTGGGCGCCCGCACCGATCTGGCTGGCTATCAGGTGCCGCTGTAAGACCTCTCTCTGGCTGGCTATCAGGTGCCGCTGTAAGACCTCTCTCTCTCTCTGTCTCTCTCTCTCTCTCTCTCTCTCTCTCTCTCTCTCTCTCTCTCTCTCTCTCTCACACACACACACTCTTTGTGATCTAAAGGATAATTCTCGCATTGGATTTATAATTTTGGCAGGGTGCTTGGGAGACAATTGTTTGTTCTTTCGAGAAAGATCATATATTTTTAGGCGAAGCTGCTCAGATAATGATCCAAAATGTCAATTATGAAATGTAAGTCTATTCCTCGATATGTTTTGCCGAGAGGATAGGATGTGTAGAGTACATTGCAATATGTTTTTCTGCGATAGGCATAATCATATCATTGATAATTAATACGATGTGAAGCCCCTATCAGAGGAAACAAGTTCAGAAGATTCAGCAGCAACTAGCAGAGCTAGAGCGTAGAGAAGTTGATATCAAAAGAAATGCAGCTCTGTCAGCAGCTAAATATGTGGAGGCTTGTCAAGAGCTTGGTTTGCAGGGAATCTAGTCTATTAAGATATTGGGTGTGTGCTTCTACCAAGCTAAAGAATAGCAACCTTTCCTTTAGATAGGATTAAAGGGCATCCATGTCTGCTTTTCAGGGAACAAATGTGAGGTTTGAACTTTTGGAAACTGCAAAATCACTTCCGAGCACATTTAGCAGAATTCTGGAAGTGATCAACAGCGACTCAGTGTCTCAAGCTATTGAGTATTACTCAAATTTTGTGAAAGATGCTAACACAGAGAAGGATGTAAGGCAGTAAATTAGAAATTATTTAAGATCCATTTATTGGTTTTCGGTCTGATTGTAAAGATTAATTTATTGAAACATGTTTGCAGATATGTCCTAAGAGTGTTGTACCAAACTTGATAGACATTCGTGAAAATCCACCATCTTTGAATGTTTCTGCTGTCTCTGATATCACAGACTCTGCAAATACTCAATCAGGCTTCAATGAGATAGGAGGTGATGTGGATGCTGCTGCAGATAATATTGACTGGGATATCTCGGTAGACAATGCTGCAATTGATTGGGATATTGGGACTGTGGAAGAAACTGATGACGGCAGTAATGGCTTTGGTACTTATGAAATCGTCACAGCGAGTGAGGTCAATGAAGTTGTCGAGCATAATCAAATTCAACTGAGCAATGCTGGACATGACGCATCGGTGTCAGAGATATCTTGGGATATTAGTGTTGAAACACCTCAAGTTGATGTCATTGATGATGTTAGCTTGCCCAATGTAGGTGCAGTTAATTCACCAACTATTGCACAAGCTGCAGAGACAAAGGAAGGTCGAAGCCAGCTTCTAGATACAGAGTATAGAAATAAGATTCTCGATGATCTCTATGAGATAGTGTTTAGTTTGTTGCGTCGTTCAATTGTTCTTTCCCAATTTATGGTTCATCTCATGGTCACCTCCCAGATTTATTGTATTTTGCAAAGATTGTACTGACATTGTTTTGGACATCTCTTGTTCTTGCCTAATTTGGTACTTTCATCAGATCAAAGCCTTTCTCCATCAGCGATTAGCAGAGTTGAGGAATCAAGATACATTATCTTTGCAGCATCAAGTCCAGTCAGTTGCTCCCTTTGTTCTACAGCAGTTTGTGGCTGATGCCATCGAGACAGTGGTTTCAGACGTTTCACTGGCCATTTCTCTGCTGACAAACAGGAAAACTCGACACTTAATCATGATATTGAACTCCAAAAGGTGCTTTCAGATATTCTTTCGGATTGATGGTCTGTTCATTGCAATTTCTATTCAGTTTTTCAAAGTGTATGAAATTCGTCACTTTAACTATAGGAAGTTGGAGAATTGCCAGTCTACTTTGTATTTCCTATATACAAAGGAGAACATACTTTAATAACTCCTTTGTTTCTCCGAATTGTAGATTTCTGGACAGATTGGTGAGTTCGCTTGAGGAAAAAAAGCGCCATGAAGTTAAGTTGAAAGAGGGGTTAAAGGACGTTGCTGCTAGACACATGGAGCTGCAGAACTCGTTATCTTCATCCTGGCCAAAGCAAGCAAGTAACTTTTCTTGATAGCTCCTTTGCCGCAGGTCCTAAATTGTCTCAAGAGCAGAGATCTACTGTATCCTCTATATATGTATATATATATATATATATATAAAAACAGCTGACGCATTTTCTCCCTTTACCCGTGTGCCTATATGCTCGACTGGTCGCTCGAAAGGAAGAAGCTTGCCCCTTTCTACTCGTTAAAGATTCCTTTGCGCGATGGCTGTCTTAACCTGCGAAAGAATTCTCGAGTCGGGATTCTCTCGACATACGGTGGAAGCGACGATCGTTCTCGCGTGGATCTTGTGTGGATTGGTTGCAAAACGATTCTGTTCAAGCGGCACATGAAAGAAAGCATAGAGTATGGCTTTCCATCCGCGGGCATTGGTGGCCGTAGCCGAGTGGTGGTGCTGCTTCAATCCCACTCACAAGTGCAAAGTCCGGATAGTTTATAATTAGTATAGTTTATACTATGGTTTATTATTTACTATTTAATAAAAAAATTGATTAGTTAATATTTTTATTACTTAGTAGAAATATAATTAATCAATAGAATTTCTATGATTTGATAGAATTTTAAAATATAATAGAATTCTAAATTCAAATTATTTTGAAATTGAAAATATAATAAATATAATATGATTTCTTAAAAGAAGACAATTATATTAATGAGTGGTTTATGAGAATTCAATATCAAATTCACACTCATCTAAAAAGGTAATTAAAAAAGAATTGAAATAGAAATTTTATGTAGTTACTAAATGCATTTCTGTTCTTTTTCTATTTCAGAATCAGAAATTTTGTACAATTACCAAACGTATTTTTTTTTTTTGCTTAGAATCTGTTCATAAGAACAGAATAAATAAATAAAATCATTTCTGATCAGAATTTGTTTTCGGAAGCAGAATCGTTACCAAACACGCTCTAAAGTGGCAGACAAAATCAAGATCTCCAGTATCTCATGTCGTAAGAAGGAATGATGCCTCTTGACCCCCACAAACAACCCGACCAAGACTTGTTATCTATATTCTCCGTTTCTCCTCTTTTTCCTTTTGGTACGATAATTGCTTCTGGATCAGTATCATTTTTGGTTTGAATACTAAGTCCAAAACACCGTCGGTTCCTAAAACATTTTTCTCTAAGCATGTTAGCTTACAGTTTGTTAAATAAAGCATATTTTCATGAACAAAAAGCCACCGTAGGATACGAACAAAAGAAGTTTGGACACAAAGTGACAAAACACAGCACCAGAGGCAACTTTTGATAACAATTTCTACTGAATTACTGGGGAAGACCTTTGAAGAGACCATACGAAGCTCTATGCCCACTATAAGGCCACATTGAAAATGCGTATTCTATTCAGGATTATAATTACCAAATACGTACTGGAGAGCAGTGGAGGAAAAAAAAAGTTTATAAATGACCTTAATCAAGTGCTAACAGCATGTTTGTTTCTATTCCCTTCAGGAGTAAAGCTGACGTCGTTTCATTTATTCACTAGAATTGTTCAATTAATTAAGCAAAACTATAACCTAATAAGTGATTTTCAATGTACTTTGATGTAATATCTACCCACAAAAAAGGTTCTTACACTAAAACTAGACTAGTTAAAGCTTAGCTATTGCTCAACCTCAAGCTCAACTGTATAATCTCTTGTGCTTACGAGTGAACCTTAGTCTTCTTTTCATTAACTTGGGAGTCAGTCATGCCCCCAAACTCATGGGAACTATGTAAAGAACATACAAAAGG
Organism: Eucalyptus shirleyi; assembly: GCA_017140165.1. Taxonomy (NCBI): domain Eukaryota; kingdom Viridiplantae; phylum Streptophyta; class Magnoliopsida; order Myrtales; family Myrtaceae; genus Eucalyptus; species Eucalyptus shirleyi. The sequence goes on from CM029454.1 coordinate 2,088,751, forward strand.
AAAATAAAATTCAAGGAAAATAATTAAATGATAAAGAAAAAGGACAAGACTATTTCCAGTCCTAATCACCGACGAGGCTTGACCTCGCCCAATCATTGGTGAGATTGCTGGACCTCATCTCTGGCTTATCTTTGGCCATCAACAAGGCCCGACAACTGATTAGAAGTGAAAGAAGAAGAAAAGAAGAAAAAATGATTTGTTTCAAAAATTATTCTCAAGAATAAATAAATAACTTTTTTTTACTTTTTATTTTTATTTCAAATCTATTCTCTGTTTCAAGAAATCGAAAAATTAACTGACATCACTTAATAAATTTCCATTCTTTTTCTATTTTCAAGAATAAAAAATTAGAAATTTTGAGAATTAGAAGCATTACCAAACATGTCATAAATAAAGCTTTACTTCAGTCTCTTGCCCCAAAGGAGACGCACAATCTTGTAGAGGATGGCGCTTCTTTTTACGAGGCACTTCTACTTCTTTTTAACCCTCTGACCAAGACCACCATAACAAACCTTCCTCCCCCGAAATAGGCAAGACTACCCGCTGTGATATTTTTGTTAGTTCTCTTTGTAATTGGAGCCCATCGCCACACCAATCCCGGTGGAGATTAACTTTTTTACGGGATACCATCTTTAAGAGGTACGGAATTATCTCCTTGTACTTGGCAACTTTTCCATTTGTAAGGTGTTGATATTGGAAATTACTTCTTCTATTATTGCCTTAGAAGATGAGCCCGATGTGCTTGGGATACACGCGATCCTGCCGTGACTGCTCATCTTTGACCAGAAAATTTACTTCGTTACTCAATGGACCCTCCTCACCTTTTGCTAGTTCTCTTTGCAACGGGATCAGGTGGCTGTGCGATCCCATAGAAAATAGGTCGAAATTGTTTTTGCGTCTTGACGTGCATGGGAACAAAACGATCTTGATTAGTAGCTTCATTCAAGACCCGTATTATCCCATCCTCGAGGAAGGACCACTGGACGCACAACTCATAACTTCCCCCAATAATTTGAAATTATGGCATATCACTTCTATTATTTGCCAATGCAGAATTTCTACCACATGGATGTACAACAACAAAAACAAAAAACAAAGAAAAAGAAACGGGCGGAAGATGCACACACTCTCCGAAGAAAAACAAATACATCAGGCGAAATAGTTGTCGACAAACATATTCAAAACACAAAGTCAGATACCTTTCTTCGACAAGTTTCTGCAGGAAAATCTATCAAAGAAATCATATATTGTGCTACCATGGAGAGTTTTCTAAGTTCCTATACCACTACTCTATGGTCTAGATGCATTTTCATCAAAATTCACATCGACAACGTTGCCTTACATCATGTCTCCGATGTGAAAATTCCTTCCCATAACAACACCACCACACAAGCACCTCAACACACCCAAATCGCAAGATGGAGAAAACTCTACTCTGTCAACATTAATTCCAAGAAGCAAAAATAACTTAGAAGAAAACAAACTACCCATGCCTACACTAGAAAACCGTAAGGGCATGTTTGGTGTACAAGAACGAAGCAACTGAAATGACGTAAAAGAGATCAGGATGAAGAATGAGAGGAATCACAATTATATTAAATCTAGAATTACCGAATCTGATGGCACATTGAAATAGAAATGTAAATCATAAAACTCTAACCTCCTAAATATTGCCTATCCAGTGGTAATTGTTGGAGAAATCTTCTTGAAATGTTTTGAAACTGACAAAACGTTTCCATCAGTCTAGTCTAAAGGTTTGCAAACTCTGCTGTTTAAAGTCTGAAGACCTCCGGACAGCCAGACTCAAGATTCAAAGTCTATCATCATTGACAGTTTCTAATCCGTTGAAGAAAGGCTATCAAGAACTGGATGTTTTATTAAGGATATGACCTTATCGACTGGAGAAGATCTTTTGGCTGGATATGACATAACGGAATCCCTTTAATTGATCGAGATTGATTGGATGATTAAGGATCCGATGATTAGCGAAATATTCGTGGAAGGTTCTACTTATGGAAACCGAGATCCTGATCGTATGGGCGAACAAGATTGATGGGCTATCGACATATTCCTTTAATAGCTCGAATGATCTTCCTAATTGATTCCGTTCAACGGGTAGATTTGAGGAATTCCTTTAGTAAGTGCCAACGGGTATGATGGCGTAAAGGAGTATATAAGGAAGACGTTCTAAGCTGTTCAAAGTGTGTGTGCGCGATAGAAGAATTCCAAAGTCTGAAGCTTCTTGTTGTTTAGTCAATTCATTTTGAGCGAAAAACTTGTACACAAAAGAGAGTTTATATTTGTTTGAAACCTTGAGGGAGTGTGATAGAACATCTACACTGTGGAATCAAGGAAGAACTGTGCTGTAACATCTCTTTTGTTCATAGTGGAATCCAACCGATAGACTGTCAGTGCGGAAGAGTGGACGTAGGCTTAGGATAAGCCGAACCACTATAAACATTGTGTTTAATCTTCTCTTCCCTACTCTTTACTTTACTTTGATCGTAATTCATTTTGATTAAGCAAAACAGTATTTCCTTTCTATCATCTACTCAGTATTACTGTGGTATCTCGAGAAATTGTTTTTACACCTATTCACCCCCCCTCTAGGTGATTATACTAGCTACATCAATTGGTATCAGAGCTTGTGTACTCACTTTATTTGAAGTGTTTTACTTCAGAGTTAAAGATCCATGGCTAGTATGTTGGCTCCAGGGCTGGTAGAAGGGCAAAGCAATACCAGACCACCTTACTTTGATGGAAAGGATTACAACATATGGAAAAACAAAATGAAGGCGTTTCTAAGATCAAAAGATCCTATGGAATGGGATGTTGTAGAAAAAGGAATCACTCCTAAAGCTGCACTTGTCTCAGAAAGAGGAAAAGATACTGTGGAGTCTAACCAAATGACTAAGGAAGAGATAATCAAGAGACAAGCTCTTGATGCAAAAGCAATTTATTCTTTATATTGTGCTTTATCACCTACTGAATATAACAGAATATCTTCTTGTGTTACAACTAAAGAAGTCTGCGATAGATTACATATTACCTATGAAGGAACCGATCGAGTGAAGGAGACCAGAATCAACATTCTCCTCGGTCAATACGAAGCCTTCAGAATGAAATCGGGAGAATCTATAATTGACATGTTTAGTCGTTTTACAGATATCGTGAATGGTCTTGAAAATCAAGGTCAACCAATTTCTAATCCCATGAAGGTAAATAAGCTACTGCGAGGACTCTCCAAGGATTGGAATCACATAAAGACCTCAATTAGAGAGACCCAAAGAATCATGCCACTATTTGTTGATGAGTTGGTTGGAACTCTTCAGTCTTATGAAGTAGAACGAATCAATGAAGACGAAGACCCTAAAGGTAAGAAATACATTGCATTAAAATCCAATGATGATTCTGATGTTGCAGACTCTGAAGACGATATGGACGATGAGGAGCTTGCTCTCATGATAAGAAGATTCAAAAAGCTGAACAGAAAAGGAAGAAGATTCAATCCAAGGAAACAAAGTTTTCAAAAGCAACAGACTAAGTCTGTTGAGGATGATGAATCAAACAAAGATGTAGTCTGATTTGAATGTAAGAAAAATGGACACATCAGACCCAACTATCCTCTTCTGAGGAAGAATAAAGGAAAAGCTGAAAAGTATCGAAAGGCTCTTAAAGCAGAAACCTGGAGTGATACAGAATGTGAAAAAAGTGATGATGATTATGCCAACATATGTCTAATGGCACAGTCGGATTCAGATTCACACTCCGAGACAGACTCAGATTCAGACAGTGAATTTGAGGTGAGTAACTTCAAGATCCCTATTAAAGTTTCTAAATACATTGATGAGTTATGTTTCAGTCTTAAGACTTCTCTCAAAAAGATTTCCGAACTCAAAAAGGAAAATTCTGCCTTAAAATAACAAGAAAATGTTTTGAAAGAAAAGGTGAAATGTTTAGATATAAATGTTTCTTCTCTTAGAGAAAGTGAAGATCATCTTTCAAAAGAAAATGCATTCTTGAAAAATGATATCTCAAATATTTCCAAAAGATTTTCTATAGGATCTGAGAAACTAGAAAAAGTACTTTCTATTCAAAGACCTTATTTCAATAAATCTAGTTTGGGAATGACTGCTGAAACCATTCCTTTAATTGATTTTCCTAAAGTGAATGAAAGAATCAAACAAAGATCCACAAGAGATGCTTACAAAAATCATTTTAAAATGACTTTTGTAAAACCAGTAGGTCGCAATGCTCTTAGATGTTCGAAGTGTAATAGTGCAGATCATTTTGAAAAAAAGTGTCCAATGGTTTGGAAACCTGTTAAGAAAGTATGAGCAAATACAACATATTATACTAACACCAATGGACCCAAGAAAATATGGGTACCAAAGAAAGTTTGAGTTTCTTTTTTAAAATGCAGGTCACTATCAAGAAAAATGTAAAATGGTATCTGGATAGTGGATGCTCAAGACATATGACAGGAGATTCAAATTGTTTCATAAAGCTTGTTCAAGTGAATGGTGGAAAAATTTCTTTTGGAGGAAATAGCAAAGGAAGAATAGTGGGATTTGGAACTGTGAAGATTGGAAACCTCACAATAAACAATGTTTCTTTAGTTGAAGGACTCAACTACAATCTGCTCAGTGTTAACCAGCTATGTGATACAGGTTTCAAAATCTACTTTCAAGAGGGAATATGTTCAGGAATCAGTAAAGACTTTACTCAGTCATTTATGGGTTGAAGACATGGAAATATCTACCTCTTGGATGTAAAACCAGATGAGTCGCAATGTTTAATCTCAATACAAGATTAAGCAAGTTTATGGCACAGAAAGTTTGGACACATCAATATGAAGCAGATAGCCAAAATTTCAGCAAAGAAGCTTGTTCGTGGTCTACCCAATCTATCGTACCAAAAGTCTGACCTATGTACACCATGCGTATTGGGAAAACAGGTAATAAATTCCTTTAAACCAATAAATCAAGTTTCCACTAACTGTGTACTGCAGCTTCTGCATATGGATCTCTTTGGACCAACTAGAACACAAAGCATTTGAGGTAAGAAATATTGCCTAGTAATTGTGGACGACTACTCACAATTTACTTGGGTGTATTTCCTGGCAAGTAAGTCTGAAACTTTCTCTTACTTTGAAAAATTTGCTAAAAATGTTCAAAACGAAAAAGGATATGTTATTTCAAGTATAAGTTTAGATCATGGAGGTGAATTTGAAAATCAAGATTTTACAAAGTTTTGTGATGAATCTGGTTTTCAGCATGTGTTCTCTTCTCCATATACTCCAAAGCAAAATGGAGTTGTGAAAAGAAAGAATAGATCGCTTCAAGAAATGGCAAGAACTCTCTTAATTGAAAGCAACATCTCTTCACGTTTTTGGGCTGAAGCAGTCTCTACAACATGTTACATTATTAATAGAGTTTTTCTAAGGCCTATTCTAGAAAAAAAACCCCCTATGAATTATTCAAAGAAAAGAAGCCTATTGTTTCATATTTTCATGTGTTTGGATGCAAATGTTTTATACTGAAAAATGCAAATGATCGAGTTGGTAAGTTTGAAGAAAAGTCAGATGAAGGCATCTTCCTTGGATATTCAACCATAAGCAAAGCGTACAGAGTCTACAACAAGAAGACTCAAACTGTGGAAGAATCAATGAATGTCAAATTCCAAGACTCTATTCATAATGAATCTATTCAGACTCATCTTGAAGAGACTGAACCTACTCCAGACTCTATAAAGTCTAAATCTCAAGAAGCAGCTCAGACTTTGAATGACCAGCAACAAGTGACTGTCGTGGATTCAAGTGAAGGAAGTGATCATTAACCTAACAAATTAACCAGCAACTGGAAGCATAAGTCCAGTCATCCCAAAGATCTTATCATTGGCGACATCAATGAGGGAATTCGCACAAGATTCAAAAGGCGCGAAGAGTCTAGTGCTGTGGCTCTTATTTCTGAAATAGAACCCAAAAGCATAGATGAAACTTTATCTAATGAAAGCTGGATTGAAGCCATGCAATAAGAACTCAAGCAATTCAGTATCAATGATGTCTAGGAATTGACTCCTAAACCTAAAGGTAAATCTGTTATTGGAGCTAAATGGGTTTTCAGAAACAAGATGGACGAGAAAGGCAAGGTCGTAAGAAACAAAACAAGACTCGTGGCCAAGGGATACACGTAAGAAGAAGGGATAGACTATGACGAGACTTACGCACCAGTAGCAAGGTTAGAAGCAATTCGTTTATTACTTCCATTTGCTTGTTATAAAAATTTCAGGTTATTCCAAATGGACGTCAAAAGTGCTTTCCTAAATGGAGTCATCCATGAGGAAGTCTATGTGGAACAACCACCTAGGTTTGAAGACCCAAGAAAACCAGACTCAGTATTCAGACTCAAAAAGGCCTTATATGGCTTGAAACAAGCACCTCGAGCTTGGTACGACAGGTTGAGTAAGTTTTTAATTCAAAACGGTTTTGTGAAAGGTAAAGTAGACACTACTCTGTTTATCAAAAGAGAAAGCAAAAGTTTTGTGCTAGTTCAAATATATGTCGATGATATTATATTCGAATCTCCTAATGAAAGTCTGTGCAAGAAATTCTCTAAGATTATGCAGGATGAATTTGAAATGAGCATGATGGGTGAGTTAACCTTCTTTCTTGGACTTCAAGTGAAACAACTAAAGGAAGGAACCTTTACTCATCAAGAAAAATATGCTAATGATCTTGTCAAAAAGTTTGGACTGGACAATTGCAAAAAGACTGATATTCCAATGGCAAATTTCTTGAAGATAGACAAAGATGAAGGAGGAAAGAAAGTCGACCAGAAACTATACAGGAGTATCATTGGCTCACTTCTTTATCTTACTGCTTCTAGACCTGACATTTTGTTTAGTGTTTGCATTTATGCCAGATTTCAAGCAGACCCTAAAGAATCTCATTTAAATGCTGCAAAGCGTATTATCAAATACATTGCTTCAACTTCAAGTATCGGCCTATGGTATCCTAAAAGAGGAGACTTTACTCTTCTTGGATACTTAGACGCAGACCTAGCCGGTTGCAGAGTTGATAGAAAGAACACCTCAGGTACCTGTCAACTACTTTGAGGCAGGACAGTGTCTTGGTTTTCAAGAAAGCAGAGTACAGTAGCTCTCTCTACAACAGAAGCACAGTATGTAGCTCTTGGAAGTTGCTGTTCACAAATTATGTGGATAAAACAACAGCTAAGAGACTTTGGAATTGAAGATTCATGCACGGAAATTAACTGCGACAACACCAGCGCAATCAATCTTACCAAAAATCCAATTCTTCACTCAAGAGCAAAGCATATAGAGATTCGACATCACTTCATTAGAGATCATGTTCAAAATGGAGAAGTCTCGATTCAGTATGTTGATTCAAAGAACCAACTGGCGGATATATTCACAAAGCCTTTGGAGAAAAATCAATTTGAAATTATTCGCTCCAGACTCAACATATTGAGGTTTGAAGAAGTTAAAGTCTAGAGACTCTTAGACTCAAGCAAACAAGACCTTAACTGTAAGTTATTCTCTCTCTCTCTCGAATCTCATCTAGAAAAGGTACGATCATCAACCGTGTTTTATTGCTATCTTTAATCGGCGTAATTATTGCATCGTTTCCTTTTGAAAAAGAAGTTATATTTTTGAAATGACTATTTTCTCGGAAAAAGGCAGTTATTTCTGAAAAATGCATCTTTTCACCTTCCTTTATGACGATTCGTATTCCCCTTTTTTTTAACCGATTATGCACTGTTGCTTCTTCATTTTACTCTTCAAAAACCCTAAAAAGCACCGATCCTCCATTCCTGTTTTCTTCTCTTGCCTAATCTTCGAAAAAGTTGTCATTTTTCTTGGGAAAGTCAAGCAATGAATCTTTCAAAGAGGGAGAAAGATGTCATCTTCAAGAAAGTCTTCGAGGATCGCAAGCAGGGGACCACGGCGAATGAGTGAGGGGCCTATTCACTTTGATCTCACTGAGGAAGAAGTGTCTCCAAATCAGCAACAGAGCCCACAGCATTCTCAGCAGGGTCATTCTCCACCGTCTAGTCCTCAAAATGTTGGTCGTCAACAAGAGAAAGAAATCATTGAAGACGCAGATCCTGTAAGAGTTCAAAAGCCCACTTTTATTTATAACTTGTATCGTGCCTTAAAGGGAACTCGTACTCCTTTGAACTATGTCGATGATTTTCTTAAAGACAAAGGATATGGGAACGAATATATCTTTTTGCGGAAAATGGAAAGTTTGGGAATTGCTCGTAAAGGGGTGGCAGAAGAATCCCTTGAAAATATCCCAAGTGATCCTCGTGATTGGGGATTTAATCCGAAAGATGGGAATGATGATGACAAATTGTTCAGCCAATTTCAACCGAGGATGGGTATTGCGGCGGAAAATCAAGGAAAAAGAGGAGAGATGTTTACATCGAAAGAATAGAAGGATCTATACTCAAAATTGCTGAAGCGTGGGGTGATAAACCCTAAGAGTGTGGATTTTGATTTTAAGGATGCTGTGAATGTGAACTTGAGGGAAAATTTTAGTTTTCTTCAACTTGAGCAATTCTATTCTGACGTCACAGAAGCTTACGCTGAATTAACTGTCTATTTCTATTCGAATCTTAGTTTCCTGGATGCAAATATTCTCTTTCAGTGTCAAAGATCAAGATTTTCTTGTGGATATGGATATGCTGGCAGATGTGTTAGGGGTTGAGAGAGGAAGATATCAACCAATCAAAGTTTCTATTGCTCATGCTACACTGGAACTTGTGAATGACAGGAGAACAGAGGAAAAAATCTCCTACCTAAGGATGAGTGCGTTCAACATTCTGCTGCAAAAGATTGTGATCAATTGCCTCAAACCGAAATCAACTTCCAAAACTGATGTTTCAAGTTCAGAGGCAAAGCTGATGTATGCCATCATCACTAGGAAAAAGTTCTCTCTTCCTCACACTGTTATGTTCCACATGTATAGAGCAGTGGTGAAGGACAGAGGTCAACTTCCTTATCCAAGTCTTGTCACGAAGTTATTCAGACATCTGAACATTCAGCCTCCACAAATTCTTTGTGCTCGATCGTGTGATCATATGGTGGTAGGGCTAAAAATGGTGACCAAGATGCGTCTGAAGGAGCTAAGCAAGGCGTTGGAGAAATTTAAGGAGAAGACTCCTGTAAAGTCTCATCAATTCTCTTCTGCATCAAAAAGGAAAGGGAAGGAGCCCATGGTTGCTCCACCCAAGAAAAGAAGATTTCTCATCATGGAAGATTAAGAGGATGATGACCTTACCATTTCGGCCATAACTTTGAAGAAGCTAAGTCGTACTGTTCCAGAGTCAATGGAACAACATGAGACAGAAGGAGAGGAAAGAGAAGGCCAAGAGGAAAGAGAAGGTCAAGAAGAAAGAGAAGAAGAAGAGAGAGAAGAAGAAGAAAGAGCAGTTGGCGAAAAAGAAGCAGAGGAGGAAAGACCTGAAGAAGAAGAAGAGAGAATGAATCAAGAGGAAAGAGAGCCTGAAAAACACTCTTCTCCACCTAAAGGCACAGAAATAGAGGGAGATAATGAGGGAGTCAGTCGCTCTCCAGCCGACCTCGAAGACATTCATGCCTCTCATTTTCCTGAAGAAGAACATGATGCTTCATCGTCAAATTTGCGCGATTATTCTGATATGCCATCATCTGCAGAGCGTGCTGAAGCCAATACGCAGACCGACAGTTCAGCAGATTTTTGCAGAATTATGGATATTCTCTTGAAGATGCGCAGTCAAATCTATGCTCTGGGATGCGAGGTTCAAAGCTTGCAGAATGTAGGTCAAGTTTCTTCAGGTTCCTTGAAAGATCAGATCCAAGCCTTCTCTGTTCAAATTCAGGCCAATGCTAAGGGTGAGGAGGTTGCACAACTAAAGGAAGACTTGAAAAGGCTGGAAGGGATCGTTCAGTCCATGAGAGATTTCCAGCTTGTCCGCGTTCCCAAGCAATCTTTGACTATATTCCATTTTCATCTCAACCTTTTTAATACTGACAAAAAGGGGGAGAAGTGCAAGATTTGAATTAAACTTTGAATTTTTAATTGTTTGGATTGTTTGATTTGGATTGATGTTTGATTTTAATTTTGTGTCTGGATTTGAATTTGGATTTGACTGCTATTGACTGCTATTGCTATTGATATCTTATGGATGCCTTTATCATATTCAAGACTAACCTATTTTTTGTGGTTGCAGATTCTAGTGTTATTCAGTTAGCCATTTATCTTTATAAGATATGTATATTTGTTTGAGAAATGTTTTGCAGGTCAAAGTTATCCAAATCTGGAGGAAAGTTTTGTCACCATCAAAAAGGGGGAGATTGTTGGAGAATCTTCTTGAAATGTTTTGAAACTGACAAAACGTTTCCATCAGTCTAGTCTAAAAGTTTGCAGACTCTGCTGTTTAAAGTCTGAAGACCTCCGGACAGTCAAACTCAAGATTCAAAGTCTATCCTCATTGACAGTTTCTAATCCGTTGAAGAAAGGCTATCAAAAACTGGATGTTTTATTAAGGATATGACATTATCGACTGGAGAAGATCTCTTGGCTGGATATGACATAACGGAATCCCTTTAATTGATCGAGATTGATTGGATGATTAAGGATCTGATGATTAGCGAAATATTCATGGAAGGTTCTACTTATGGAAATCGAGATCCTGATCGTATGGGCGAATAGGATTAATGGGCTATTGACATATTCCTTTAATAGCTCGAATGATCTTCCTAATTAATTCCGTCCAACGAGTAGATTTGAGGAATTCCTTTGATAAGTACGAACGGGTATGATGGCGTAAAGGAGTATATAAGGAAGACGTTCTAAGCTGTTCAAAGTGTGTGTGCTCGATATAAGAATTCCAAAGTCTTAAGCTTCTTGTTGTTTAGTCAATTCATTTTGAGCGAAAAACTTGTACACAAAAAAGAGTTTATATTTGTGAGAAACATTGAGGAAGTGTGATAGAACATCTACACTATGAAATCAAGGAAGAATTGTACTGTAACATCTCTTTTGTTCATAGTGGAATCCAACCGATAGACTGTCAGTGCGGAAGAGTGGACGTAGGCTTAGGATAAGCCGAACCACCATAAACCTTGTGTTTAATCTTCTCTTCCCTACTCTTTACTTTACTTTGATCGTAATTCATTTTGATTAAGCAAAACAATATTTCATTTCTATCATCTACTTAGTGTTACTGTGGTATCTCAAGAAATTATTTTTACACCTATTCACCCCCCTCTAGGTGCTTATACTAGTTACATCAGTAATTACCTGTTATGAATGTCATATGGATGACTTTCTCATTTTCTCATTTTATGAATTATATCCTCATAACGTTCGGGTTCTTGTCTACTTAAAACGTAAATTATTGTCTTTCTATGTCCTCGTAGAGCGGCACTTCTAATCAGTTGCATGCTTTGTTCAATTGAACGACAATATGGTAAGCTAAGCATGAAAAGGCTATTCACAAAAATAAAACACTTTCAATTTCAAAAAAAAATTATTGATTTAGCTTCGTCATCCGTTTCGCATGTTTAGAGTTATATCCACCGGCTGAGTAATCCTATGTCATCAGGGCCAAAAAATTATTATTATTTTCCTTCATGAAGTAAGTACTTCATATGCAAAACACAAAGAAATACGCACTTTTTTTTTTTTTTGGTCGAAAGTAGTATATCCTTAGATTAATTAGTCATAGAACACAACAATGGATTACATTCTGAACACAAAATTTCCCATAGAGGTAGAGGTGGGGTATTCACCCAATTTAAAGGAAGCTTCCTTGCTCGATGTGCATGAACCAGCCAGTCTGAGGCTCTGTTTGCATCACGAGGGCAAAATCTTATGGTAATGTTGTTGCATAGGGATAACTCTTCTCGGCAAAATTGAATTACTTCTCGTAGATTCCAAGGTGGCTCGGCCCGGCCCATCACGAAGTCCACCACCGCAGAGCTATCACTTTCACAAATCCAGAGAACTACTTGACTTTTGGCCTCCTGCACGTGTCTCGACTTTAACTCTTTCAGATAGCGAATCCCGTGTAGAAGTGCTTCGGCTTCAACGTGTGGTGTCGAAGAAACCCTAGCTTCGGCGGCGAAGCCATCAATGACACACCCAGCTCCATCTCTTACGATTCCAGCTACAGAATAGAGGAACTCACCTGGAACCCATGACGCATCAACATTCACTTTCAGCTCCCGACTTTTCGGTGGGTTCCATCGCGCCGATAAGTAGCGATTTGGGTTTTTGTCTTTTTGGTTCTTCGTCCCTCGACTGAAAGTAACGCTTTGGTTTTGTGCGAGATCGAGGATATCTGCGGGTTGGGGGTTTTTTGCTCTGAAGATCCAAGAATTCCGAGCCTTCCAGATCTGCCAAAGAACCACTCCGATGAACTCCCGTGCAAGTAAATCCCGTCTTGTGTCGAAAACCTCCATCAGCCATTGATCGAATCTCTTTATATTTCGCATGATGTTCGTGCCCTGCAAACGTTGAATGTCCCAGATCTGTTTAGTCCATCTACAAAATAGGAAAAGGTGTTCTGTAGTTTCTACTTGCGTGTAACACAGCTAGCATAGAGGGTCGGGGATGATTTTTCTTTTGTATAGATTCTCCCTCGTTGGAATAGCATTTTGACAGATGCTCCAAGAAAGGTTCAGATCTTCGGTGGAACTGAGAGACTCCAAATCTGTGTCCATAAGGTACGTGCAAGCTGGTACGAACAGGAGGCTTTGTTTTGATTTATTCTGATAGTTGATAAAGAAGCCCTGTTATATCCACTTTTAACAGAAAATTTCCCTGTGCTGTTTCCTGTCCAAACTATGATATCTGGCTTAGGGTTTTTACTCAGGGGGATTGCTAATATCTATTTGCTATTTTATCCTCAAAAAGCTGTTGGATTAGTGGCTGATTCCAAGCTCGAGAGTTTTCATTGAGCAGATCTGCCACCATGGTAGGTTCTTGTTGATTTGCTTGTCCCCCAATAATCCCCTGTGATAACCATTTATCCTCCCTGATTTTAATGGATTTTCCATCCCCTACTGACCATATTATATCTGCTTTTATTGTATCTCGTCCCAGCATCAAACTCCGCCAACCCCATGATGTTCGCTGGCCCTTATGAGCTGTCCAGACGTCGCCACGAGGAAAATAAATGCCCTTTAAAACTTTGCTCCACAGTGCATTTGGGGAATTGTGTAATCTCCATGCTTGCTTACCAAGCATTGCATGATTGAAGGTAATTAAATCTTTAAACCCCAACCCTCCTTCATCCTTTCTCATTTTCAAAACTTCCCAGTTTTTCCAATGCATCCCACTTTTTGCATCTCCTTTCTGCCACCAGAATGATGTTATTCGTCTTTCAATTGCTCTACAGATGGACACTGGCAATTTAAAGATCGACATTGCATAGGTTGGTATGGCCTGCACCACACTCTTGATCAACACCATACGCACTTCATATGTAAACCATCCAGCCCAAAAATTTATATAAGAAAAATTCTTTTTGCAACATGTGAGCAGGGATGCCTGCCTCATTCGATGAGTAAGAAAGCATCCAATAGACCAGAACAAATTGTTAAATTGGTATAATGTCAAAAGTATGTTCTCTACATATAATGACAATAGTAGAAAACGTTAGTATTATTTTCTTATTTTTTGAGCCGATACTTCGACTCCACTAGTGTTCACCATTCTTGTTGTGTGAGATTTCAATCCATTCGGATTTGGTCTCACATGTGAATTTCATAGTTGTTTTCACAACAGTATAAGAGCATGATTATGGATCATGACCTCTCTTCAATTGCTAAGTACGGGAATGAATCGATCAGAGTATTTCTAGAAATGTTCAGTTTGCCAATCAAGTAGTTTTCAATGATTGAACCGAAAACTATGTTTTTATCAGACGTCCAAAGTTTCCGTGATTGAGTTGCCTAATAATCATCCTCTCCATACGCCATCACGTCAATTTGTGGATTCTTGAACTCGGAAGTAGAAAATTTGGCAAAACTAACGAGAATGAATCGATCCATTTTCACTTCTGCTCTTCACCGTCTTGTTCGAGAACCTGGCAATCTTGCTAAACCTCTCACTTCTCATCCCATCTTTCCATTGAACCATTTTCTTTCACGTCGCGCCCACGGTTGCCCATCCACTGCTGGAGTGAGTGATTCAATGGATCAATTTGAACTTGTGACCTTTGTGGTGAGCAAATGCAGAAATGGCGGTTTGGTGGAAGCTGACAACGCTTTATTCTTCTTGGAGAGGACGATTCGAGTGAACCCTCGACTTTACCTCCCTGTTTCGCCCAACTCTTCGGGGTTGGGGCCAAGATGAAGCATTACCCCGTCACCATTGACATGATCGAGCGGATGGGTTCGAAAGGAACCACTCCCAACGTTTCTACTCGCAACATTTTGATGAATTACCTCTGCCAATTGAAAAGATCCGATCTCGGGTACTCAGTTTTGTGTAAAATGGTCAAACTTGGACTTGAACCCACAACTGCGAGCTTTTAACACTTTGATCAATGGGCTCGTTGGAGGGTGGAATCGCCAAAGCCATGAGCTTGGCGGATGAAATATTGGCCAGACAATCGAGGTAGATATAACCACGTGCCAAGCCATGATGAGGGATTGAGCAGAACCGGCAATACTGGAAAAGCCGTTCGATTGCTGAAGAATTTGGAAGACACAGGCTGAGAGCTAGATGTGACCATGTACACCACGATCGTCGGCGGTTATTGCAGGGAGTATCAACAATTTATCGGTATAAACCCCTGCAAAGAATAAAAAAGAACATTTCCTTGGGAATTGGAAGACCGGACTTTGTGATGCTGCTGCGGATACGAGAGCAAGGAAATTGAACTTGTGCAAGCTTATACTACTCAACAAATGAAGGGGACTTGGAAATTAGCACTTTGGCATTATATCAAATATTTCATGAATTAGTCATCATACCAGTATACCACAGAGGAGGTGGCACCGGAGTCCACATGAGAAGGTCCCGGTAGCAGTGGTAACTGCAATTTTGTTGTCAACTCAGTTGAGGCAATCTTCTTCTTCTCCTTCCCCTTCTCCCCTTCTCCTTCTTCATTCCTTGGTGAGATTTTGTTCCCTTCTCTTGGTTGTGTCCTCCGAGGCAAGTCGTTAAGAAGTTTTAGACAACCCGAAGGTGTCTCTTATAGTTTGAACTGCATCATCAAATGTAAACCCTGTATTTGGGTCTCACACTCATTGACTTTTCCAATCAGTTATTGTCACATGAGATTTTGAAAATAATTATAATTCTACTAGCTACATATGTACTTCGTGATAGATTCAGGAAAAGAATGTATGATAAATTCAGGTTGTTTATGATATTTCATCAAACGTTACGAACACTAACAAATTCAACCTTAGAAGACTTATAACTAGTCTCCACCCGGGAACTTGCGAAAGATGGTCAGAAAGTGAGGGTGATGCATGTGTTACACGAGATGGTTGAGAGTAAAAATGTGTCACACTTTCCAATCATCTCGAAGAGAGATAAAGGCGCGGCTGCATGGATCCTTAGTTCTGTCTATTTTAGATGTATTTGGAATGAAGAACCTAAAATTAGCCGGAAGTAGTAAGCATAGACTTGAGAGTCCATCAATATAAACAAGGTTATTTTGACCTGGTCCAGATTCTGGCGATCTACGAGTGACCTTTTCAATGAATCTCATCTATCAACACCAAAATCTGGGGACATTAGTTTTGCCACACATTCCAGGGGTCTCTGATTAACTCGCAGTTGGATCGCAATCAACAGAATTCATCATCAGCCAAAGAAATAGAAAACAACGGGCTTAAGAGAAGAGAAGTCAGCAATTAGCACCATCATCCTTGTTTGTGTTTATGAACAGAATGGATGCTGAAAAGGCAAAGTGCCCAAACTACAGAACAAAAAGGCGTACTTGTTACTTGGCTATTTTGCAATATCTAATTAGCGAAATCAGCAATGCGGAATTGTTTGCTAGGAGGCTATATTTAACTTTACAAATTTAATGCTGCATACTTGAGATTTAAGCTCGTCATATCAGAGACCTTTATCACAACATTCAAAAGATATTATGAACTGACAGAAAAAGAGGAGGTTGTCATCATGCATTTTAGTTCATGGATTTCTGGTGAAATTCCATAGCTCAAATAGTACAAGCACACAAGTTACTCTAGTATGGTACAACTGGTAGTACATACCTCCATCTGCAGAGCCTCATTGGGTTTGAAAGTGATATCGTTGGAATGAGACCGCATCAAACAACTCCCCATCAGGGTAACATGCAGAAAAATCAGCACGTACATATTCAATTAACAGAGAGGTAGAACCTAACAAGCACACAGCACATTCCATTAAATATAAGTACACAAGTCACTCTTTCACAGTTATGGTAGGACTGGCAGTGCATACCTCTATCTGTAGAGCCTGACCGAGTTTGGGAATGATACCATTAGAGCGCATTGCATCAAAGAACTCTGCACATGTAGAAAAATCAGCACGTATGTATTTGCTTAATAGAGTAGAACCTAATGAGCATACAAAAAGTAGATTCAATGGAAAAATAATACATTCACAATCATTCATTTTTGTGCTGATGAAACCATATCAAGTGCTTTGATCTTCACAGGCATAAAAAACTTCCTTAGGACACTCCAATTGGCCTGTGAGCCTGTTCAAGGTCGCACAAAAGCTAGCCTTCAGCTGTTGCTGATGACACCTCAGCAAAATCTCTCTTCTTCATTTGATCGTTCTCTGGTATGGACTATGAATTGCCTCAGCCAAGTTAGCCAGACCCAGATCAATCATTTGATAAAATGATTCCATGACAACATTAGGATCAAACGGGATGCAAAATAATAGGCAAAATCTTAAGCTCCTCACCTAGCTTGTTTTACAGAGCAGGCAAAAAATTGTCCCAATTATGCAAAAGGTCATCTATACAGCTCTTTGAATTGAAGTCCAAAAGTAAGCCTTGATCGTTACATAGACCAACCAGACCTGTCACAAAAGTACCACCAATTTATCTCGCTTGATAATCTTTCAACAGTCTCACAATTGTTTATGGAAAGCGTGCCTACAATCCTAGATGAAAAAGGCTAGCCAAAACTAACTTTTACTTTTTTAAATCACGTAGCAGAAAAAAATTGAACCTTGATTTTTATTTTAGCTCAGTTTCTCTTCCTTACTAGGAATTCATGCTCGAATGAACAATGGACAGGCTTTCCCATCATCACGAAAAATCGAGAGCGGTTTGTCCTAAACAGGATATCTACCAATAGTCAAATCAGACACATAAAATTACTCACAAAAGGAGTTCAAAATGGCGAAGGATTTTTTGAAGGAAAATACTAGTTTGAGACAGAGAAAAAAGGGATCTGGTGCGCAATTTATAATTTGAGTTGCAGAAGATCAACCTCTTGATGAAAAATTCTCATCTTGGGTTTACCAAGGGGGAAACTGTAAATCACTAAGTAATTCTTGTTTAACTATGTCGTTAATTTTCATTTGTTGCCTCACAAGCCGCCAATCTATCTGCAAAAGTTGCTGATTGAAGATTAGCTGAAAAAACATTGCCATGATGCAATCAACAGCAAATATATTTAGGCAAATCCAGATCAAATAGATACCAAGCATCGAGCAAATAATTCTTAAAAGATAAATCTGTTAGAAAAGTATTACACTTTTCGCTCATGCTAGTTGTTAAAGGACAAAGAACCTTACCAGATGACCAATGCCTTCTAACGTATGAAGAACCACAATCGGATCTAAATTTTGATCTTGGCTGAAGCATCATGTTAGCTTCTAGGACCGACTTCCCCACTTTTGCAATTATGTAAGACTGGGAATTGAGTCTCGACACCACGTAGATTATGACAACCATTGATATTCAACTCTTTCAAGTTCCAAAAGCACCATAGGTTAGGTAATCTTTCGATGGAACCACAATTACAGACATTCAACATCTCTAACAACTCCACCTTATCAAGACCTTGTATTTCGACTAGATTGTCGCAATAGCAAGTATTTAATCGCTTCAAGCCCTTGTAATCTCGGATGGATCGGCCTTCTAATGGACTTGCAGCTATATGTATGTATTGTCTCCAAGAACTCCAATTTACCTTGGCCCTACATTTCAACTAGATTATCACAATCCTCAATTTTCAATCCTTTTAGAAGATTTGATTGTGAGAGGTCCATTCTTTCAATGGAATTGTAGTGTTTTATTGACAACTCTTCCAAGAACTTGAATCCATCAAGCTCAGGCAATATCAACTTAGGACAAGAGTCAACACAAAGTTTCAAGAGTCTTGAGGTAAGCTTTGGAAAGTACTCAAGTTGATCGTATCCATAAAAATGAAGTTCTTCCAGGTGGAATAGGTAAGAAAGCTCCGGCAACCTGGGAATCAGGGAATTGACCTGAAGATATGTTAAGCCGGAAGAAAGCTCTAGCAACGATCGGAGCTCCTTACAGCCCTCTTGGTCAAGGCATTAGAGAGAAGAAAGATTCAGATGCTTTATGGCGGGTCAAATATCAATGTGCCAGTAATATGGAGAATCACGAGTGAAGACAAGTCATCATTTTCTCTTGGAATTCCCCCTTTTAGACTATCACAAGATTCAAGAATAGCCTTTGGCGGTTTGTTCAACCATCCAATAGCAATGGGTAACTATTCAAGGTGAAAGAACCCCGATGCTTTGCAAATTCGGTAAATCCCTAATTGAGGTAGGAATTTCTTTTAGTGAACAACACCCGTAAAGATTAAAGTATTTGAGAGAAGAAAGATTCGCAATTGAGCTAGGGATTTCTCTCAATGACACACAACCCCCTAACAAAAGTTGTTCGATAGAAGAAAGATCCCCAATTGAGCTAGGGATTTCTATCAATGAGGAGCAACTCCGTAGATCAAGTTGTTTGAGAGAAAAAAGATTCCCAATTGAGTTAGGGATTTCTGTCAATGACTTGCAACTCCATAGATGAAGTTCTTCGAGAGAAGAAAGATTCCCAATTGAGCTAGGGATTTCTGTCAATGAGAAGCAACTCCGTAGATTAAGTTGTTTGAGAGAAGAAAGATTCCCAATTAAGCTAGGGATTTATGTGAATGACTCGCAACTCCATGGATTAAGTTCGAGAGAAGAAAAATTCCCAATAGAGCTAGGAATTTCTGTCATTAACTTGCAACCCTGTAGATCAAGTTGTTTGAGAGAAGAAAGATTGCCAATTGAGTTAGGGATTTCTCTCAATGACACACAATCCCCTAGCTGAAGTTGTTCGAGAGAAGAAAGATTCTCAATTGAGCTAGGAATTTCTGTCAATGAGGAGCAACTCCGTAGATCAAGTTGTTTGAGAAAAGAAAGATTCCCAATTGAGTTAGGGATTTCTGTCAATGACTCGCAACTCCTTAAATGAAGTTCTTCGAGAGAATAAAGATTTCCAATTGAGCTAGGGATTTTTGTCAATGAGGAGCAACTCCATAGATCAAGTTGTTTGAGAGAAGAAAGATTCCCAATTGAGCTAGGGATTTCTGTCAATGAGGAGCAACTCCATAGACGAAGTACTTTGAGAGAATGAAGATTCCCAATTGAGCTAGGGATTTCTATCAATGAGGAGCAACTCCATAGATGAAGTGCTTCGAGATAATGAAGATTTCCAATTGAGCTAGGGATTTCTATCAATGAGGAGCAACTCCATAAATGAAGGTGGTTGAGAAAAGAAAGATTCCCAATTGAGTTAGGGATTTTTGTCAATAACTTGCAACCTTCTAGATCAAGTATATCGAGAGAAGAAAGATTGCCAATTGAGTTAGGGATTTCTTTCAATGACACACAATGCCCTAGTTGAAGTTCTTCGAGAGAAGAAAGATTCCCTATTGAGCTGGGGATTTCTATCAATGACTTGCAACTCTGTAGATCAAGTTTTTCAAGAGAAGAAAGATTTCCAATTGAGCTAGGGATTTCTGTCAATGAGGAGCAACTCCGTAGATCAAGTTGTTTGAGAGAAGAAAGATTCCCAATTGAGCTAGGGATTTTTGTCAATGACTCGCAACTCCATAGATGAAGTTTTTCGAGAGAAGAAAGATTCCCAATTGAGCTAGGGATTTTTGTCAATGACTCGCAACTCCATAGATGAAGTTTTTCGAGAGAAGAAAGATTTCCAATTGAGCTAGGGATTTCTATCAATGAGGAGCAACTCGATAGATTAAGTTGTTTGAGAGAAGAAAAATTCCCAATTGAGCTAGGGATTTCTATCAATGAGGAGCAACTCGATAGATTAAGTTGTTTGAGAGAAGAAAAATTCCCAATTGAGCTAGGGATTTCTATCAATGAGGAGCAACTCGATAGATTAAGTTGTTTGAGAAAAGAAAAATTCCCAATTGAGCTAGGGATTTCTATCAATGAGGAGCAACTCGATAGATTAAGTTGTTTGAGAGAAGAAAAATTCCCAATTGAACTAGGGATTTTTATCAATGACTTGCAACGCCATAAATCAAGTTGTTTGAGAGAAGAAAGATTCCCAATTGAGCTAGGGATTTCTATCAATGACTTGCAACCCTGTAGATCAAGTTGTTTGAGAGAAGAAAGATTTCCAATTGAGCTAGGGATTTCTGTCAATGACTTGCAACCCTGTAGATCAAGTTGTTTGAGAGAAGAAAGATTGCCAATTGAGTTAGGGATTTCTCTCAATGACACACAATGCCCTAGCTGAAGTTGTTCGAGAGAAGAAAGATTCCCAATTGAGCTGGGGATTTTAGTCAATGACTCGCAACTCTGTAGATCAAGTTGTTTGAGAGAAGAAAGATTTCCAATTGAGCTGGGGATTTCAGTCAATGACTCGCAACTTTGTAGATCAAGTTGTTCGAGAGAAGAAAGATTCCCAATTGAGCTATGGATTTCTATCAATGAGGAGCAAAACCCTAGCCGAAGTAGTTTGACAAAAGAAAGATCCCCAATTGAGCTAGGGATTTCTATCAATGACTTGCAACTAGTAAATTCAATTTGTTTGAGAGAAGAAAGATTCCCAATTGAGTTAGGGATTTCTCTCAATAACTCGCAACCCCATAGATGAAGTTGTATGAGAGAAGAAAGATCCCCAATTGAGCTAGGGATTTCTCTCAATGACGTACAACCCCCTAGCTCAAGTTGTTCGAGAGAAGAAAGTTTCCCAATCGAGCTAGGGATATCTCTCAATGACGCACAACTCTTTAGATCAAGTTTCTTTAGAGAAGAAAGATTCCCAATTGAGTTAGGGATTTCTCTCAATAACCCACAATCCCATAGATCAAGTTGTTCGAGAGAAGAAAGATCCCCAATTGAGTTAGGGATTTCTCTCAATGATCCACAATTCCCTAGATTAAGTTGTTCGAGAGAAGAAAGATCCCCAATTGAGCTAGGGATTTCTCTCAATGACGCACAACTCTTTAGACCCAGTTTTTTAAGAGAAGAAAGATTCCCAATTGAGTTAGGGATTTCTCTCAATGACTCACAACCTCTTAGTTGAAGTTGTTCGAGACAAGAAAGATCCCCAATTGAGCTAGGGATTTCTATCAATAACTCACAATTCTTTAGATCAAGTTTTTTGAGAGAAAAAAGATTCCCAATTGAGCTAGGGATTTCTATCAATGGCGTGCAACCACCTAGTTCAAGTCGTTTGACAGAAGAAAGATTCTCAATTGAATGAGGGATTTTCCTCAATGATGAACATAAATTGAGGTCAAGGTATTGGAGAGACGAAAGATTCCCAATTGTGAGAGGGATTTCGATCAATGAAGGACAAGATCTGATAGCCAGTTTCTCTAGCTTCCTCAGAGAATAGATTGACATAGGAATATTTGTAATGCCAATAGAAATTAAAAGGAGTTCTTTTAGTTCTTGCAATTTCCCCACTTCCTCTGGTATCTCTTTCAAATTATAACATCTACACAAGTCCAAGGAAATGAGGCTCTTGAGTTTGCCAATAGAATGGTCGACTTGCTTCAGTTTGCAACAATCGGACAAGTTGAGAATCTCCAACTTTGTGAAAGCTGAGAAATTAGGAGTATATCTTAACTCCTGGCTATATGAAAGGTCGAGAACTTTTAGTTGCTTTGCCGCCTGTACAAAAGAGAAAAAGCTGTCAAAAACAAGTTTAATCGATAAAACCAAACAAAGCAAAGATCATAGAAGGTGTCTTTTTTTCCATCTTACCATGATCAAACTCCATCCTCCCCAATCATCCGTAAGCTTGTTTTGTGACAATTTTAGCACCACTAATTTAGATAGATGCAAATTGATTGCTGAAGAAAATATATTGGGTTCAATGTATAACCATTGAAGCCACCTTAATTCAGAAAACAATTCATTGAAGTCTCCACTTATGGTTGTCCAGCAAAATGAAAGGAACCTTGAGCTTGGTAAGTTTTGAAACAGTTCACTTGTGCATGTAGAAGAATAGCCACAGGGCCAATGAAAGATGCTACTCCCGAGACACTGAATATCAAAATCAATCAATTGAGTGTCTGAATCAACTTCTTAATTTTTACTTTTGCTTTTCTAAACCCCAAACTAACACAATTTGTCATCTTTTTACCCCTCTTCAAACACAAATGTTGACAGGTAAACACACACATATAGTAATTTGATAAAAAAAAATTTAAAATTCAAACAATATTTTAAATAAAAAAAATCACCTTTTTTTGCTTTAAAAAATTCAAGACGAAACACCTCAATTCTTAGCTCTCGCTTTTTTGGAATTTTGTAGTGCATGTACTTTGATTCTTATTAAAGTGGAAATACATGAAACCTTTTAAAACATACGAATGTTAAAAGAGTACCCATGGGTCACTTGTTAAGTAGCTAAGTAAGCACCTGACTTTCAATTTGTTAACTATTGTTATTAAGTGTTTAATCATTCTTTAGCAATACACCTTTAGCATTTGAATAATATTTTAGATTTTGACAGAAATTGGAAGAGAGCTGGCTTTAGACCAACTAAAAATGAACTAATTAACTTCCTTACATGGTGTTATAGTTAGATTAAGGTCTTAACATATGGAACAATAGGTTTGTCGATGCTGGGCAACATCTTTTGGCAGACTCTGCTGCACGAAACTTTCTAGAAAAATCTACTTATGTTACCTAAACAGAAAAGTAAAGATACGTATGTCCATTTCCAAAGACTGGCACCATTTCTTTTCGCATCTTATAAGTCAAAAGTACCGAACTTTGTTTCTAAAGGAGATCATTTAATTGGAAGAAGATGGTGACAAAATCCCAGACGGCTTGATTGACATTAACAATAGTACTTTATGATTTTTCCCCCAAAAGCTTAGCTGATCAATAATAGTATTGGATAACGTTCAAGTATCGAAATTTAAAATCTCAAACTTTCTATTGGATTAGCATCTCGAGATTGACCACAAATAAATCAAGCAGCGACTCAATCTGCACATTGACATGGCGTAAACGTTCAAAGGAACAGACTGAGATGCCCATAACAGAGATCGCAAGTAGCCAAAGCTACTGGTCAGTGGCTGGGCCTCCAACAAGACTCGGTCGCTTGAACAGCATAGCGGTCTGATTCTGGATCAAAGCGGGCACCTGGCCATGCTCAGTTAGGCACTAAGGAGACATGTCTAGTGAGTTATTTTTTTCTTTGCAGTTTATTCTATGGTCAAGCTCTTTAGGATTTACCAAAAGCAATATAAGGTACAGTTGACAGTTTTCTGAAAGATTTGGCTGAAATGTTTTGAGAGGCAACCCCACGCAGCTCATTTAGTGGTTAAGGAATGTGCTTTTGTGTATCATGATATGAGTTTGATTCCTGGCACTATTAAGTGTAAATAATTTCCTGTTTGAACCGTCCAGTCGGACTTAATTAAGCTGGTGTCCCACCTGGCAATGAGAGTTAATGGAGTATTTCACCATTATGGAACTTATGTAGCCGTTAGTAGCCACTTTTGTCAAATAGGTTTTCTAGAGGTATGTTGATGTAAATTATTGACATCCGTTTTTAGCACGGGCATGCTTCTCAAGAGATGAATTAGAAATTAGAAATTAGAAATTAGTACCAATCTGTTTTTTGTCGGTAATTAGTACCAATCTGTTAACATGCACTTCTAGAGCAAAGTAATTTCAAACCAGTAGTGCCCCTCACTCGACCTGTTCAAGAAAATGCATTTGTAACATGTAAAAGAAAATTTCAATTTTTTAACTATTGTTATTAAGTGTTTAATCATTCTTTAGAAAATGTATTATTTTTGTAATTGGACTTTGCTTAATGTCCACAATAATCTATAGACATGCTACACGCGTGTTATGTCAACAATATGCTAATTTTTATGGGAACTTTGTAACTTAAACTCTTAAAAATAAAAAGAGAATGGTGATAAAAATTGGGGATGGTACGACATGTGGATGAGAAGACTATTATATAACCGTTAAAAGTGGGGAATGTGTTGGTTAGAGAAGGAGCACTCTACCAAAGTGAGACTTCACTCCTCTGGCATACTTTTTATTAGCAGGAGAATCTTTAAATAATAGTAAAATTGAAAGAAACCTAAAGTGACACCAATATCATTTCTATAATTATAATATCATGTTATATCAGATATATATCAGATATACACTAGACATGACCCACGCTATGCACACCATTTATATTGGATTGAGCAGGTGACACCAATTGATGTTTCAAATGATGAGCAATTCCCTCTTAAAAGAGAAGCAAAACACATGTTTATATATATAATTAACTATGTTTAGACAGTGGGCAATTGCGATTAATGATGGTGCGTTTCCCCTTTTAAGAGCTAAATGATGAAAATAGCCCATGGATTCATTTAAATAATACGATTCATAATGAACTTGATTTTGAGAAAATTTAGGTTGAGAGAATAATAGAGAAATCTCTCCCTTGAAAAGAATAGTATAGGACTAGGTCTCATAGGATGTATGTGGCAAGTAACGCAGGAAACAATTGATGCATGTGACATATGATGCATGTGGAAATTACATGTGAATGGCCTAGAAACAGAATGGTCGACACGAGGCATTGGTATAAAAGGGGTACTCAGAGGTAAGATCAGACACGCACGGCACAACAAAGTTCATCTTTTACTTTCCTTGTAATTTTCCTTTGATCGCACTTCCGTTTCATGCAATTTCATTTATTATCTTTTTAAATTCCTTATATTTCAATTAAAAATGCATTTAACTCTTTCTTGTGCACTCCATCCAAAAGAAGTATGTCCATTGTTATTGGAAAAAAAAAAAAAGGAATGTCTTTCAAATGCAGTTTCCCGCCTGAATTTTTACTATAATGAGAGATTTTTTTTTTCTGGTTGAATTACTATAATGAAAAATTAAGAACTGTCAACTTATAAATTATAAATATCTTTCCAAAGAACATGATTTGTCCATCTATATGTGCTTTTCCAATAGAGATAAGGATACTATAGTTATATCTTCATGATAAATTTATTCATGTCAGTTTTATGCATATGCATGGTATGGGCTCACGACTAGTTGATCCATATTTCACAAAACTCGACGCCTTTCTTCTTTCACATGAACTTTTGTGACAACGGTATATGCTCCAAATTGAAAGCATTATCTCGTCTTTTTTTTTTTTTTTTGGGAATGCTATTTATAGGTCGAGTGCAAAGATACAATAGGGCAGGAGATATAAGTAAACATTAAAAAAAAAATTATTGAGTGCATTTTTTTCCATTAGTTTCTTGAAATATTATGAACAAACTGAACTGCTAAAAGACAAATTTGTTTTGTGAAATATGAACTTCCACGAACACTATCAAAAGAAAGATAGAATTCTTTTTTCCCTTTTTTTTGGTTGGGTTTAATTTTATGGTTCGACTCATTTGTCATTATCCATACTTTATATATTAACTAGTGAAAAACTCACGGTCAATATTATTTCTCTTAAGAATAATTACTGAATCAACAAAAGAATGTGCTCTTTATAATGGTATGAGCGAACTAGTTCAAACTAAATTGAGAAAATAAAGGTTTTTCCTTTCCCAACATCTCTTGGTTAATTGCAAAGGTTAATTCCCCGCCATTGATCAGTCATGAACCTACTAGGCTTCCCCAAATGGACAATATAAAATAATGAAATGACATGAACATTGACAATCTATGTAAAAACTAAACTTACTTTCAAATTTGACTTCATGCTGAAAATTGTTTATAGTAAATAAAAAAGCATCGATATAATAATAAGCGTGACATTTCCTCTAAATAGTCAAGTTTGTCCAGTGGTTTTTGGCACAGAAGAGCGTTGTCCCAAATATATAAATAATATAAAAACAACTTGGAGAGGAAAGAAGTGTTTATTAGGAAAAGCGAAGGAACGGACAATGGAAATGAAAGAAGCAATTAAAGAAATAATAAGAAGATCCACTGATTGTCAAACACCTAACCTAGTCCATGAGATTAACAAGGTCAACGTGACGTAACCCTAAAAGCATAGTAAGGTTTTCCCAATATAATTCTTAAGGAGATTTTTTACCATCATATCTATTTAGAGGAAAGAAGAAGGAAAAGAGATAGATGAAACTAGTAGAGGGACGGGTACTTTCATGATCAAAATGGGGGAAAAAGTTTATCAAACATTGATTTTTCTTTACTGTTACTGATTTGCTTAATTATTATTTATTATGATTGGCACATATTTTTTTTACGATGTATATGCTTCATCTGTATTAATTACTGTAATTTTTCAGATTATTAATATTTTCAACTAGATATAAAGTTCCGTGCTTTTAGTGAACCAGATTTTTAGTGCAGAATCGTAGTTAAAGAATCTTAAATTGGTTGTAAATTAAGTTTTTGACAGATGTAATTTATATCAATGAATTTGAATCAAATAAGGTAACTTTTTCATCCTTGGGACACTTATAATCCCAATTAGCTGTCACAATTCATCTACAATGGACATGAATGTATGTTTACACATACTTTTTCCTAAAAAGTAGGAGCATTTCCTCATACTAAATAAAGAATAGAATAATTCATATTAAATATATATATATATATATGTATAATTATGAGAGAAAGAGAGAGAGGAGGGCCAGATGTTACCTCTCCTAGTATTTGTTCTCTGAAGGCTTCTTTGCCGATCCATGGTTCGATACATCTTTCAGGTGATTGTCCTTGACAAAAAATGCTCCTTCCAAGATCTCTCAATTGATCATGCATCCAAAACTTGTCATCATTTTCAATTTTTATTAAGCACCTCAGTAGCAATTCTTCTATTCCTTGACTTGGACGAAACCCACAGTCCTCCCACATGTACTTTGCGAATTTGATCTCTTCCCTGATAACGAAACAAGCAATATCAAGAAAAATCTGCTTATGTCCATCTTCTAATGCATCATAACTTATCTTCAGTATCTTTTGGACATCTTTATGTGGTCCTTCTTTCAATTGCTTCAACGTATCTTTCCATACATTTAGATTTGTTTTTTTAAACAAGTATGAACCAACGACCTCAAGAGCTAAGGGTAGCCCACCCATGGTGATTATGATTTCATGAGAGATATCCTCAAACTCCGTTGGACAATGATCCATACGAAATGCATGTCTCTTAAATAAAAGCAAAGAATGCACCTTACCCATTTCATTCAATTCATATGGGTAGTCTACCTCAAATTCAGATTGATCAAGAATAGCTTTATTTCTAGTTGTAACAATGATAATACTCCCACTCATAAACCAGTTACGCTCTCTGGCCAAAGCATCCAGTTGCTTTTTGTTATCTATATCATCCAGAAGAATGATAACCTTTTTTCCTTTGAATTTAGATCTAATCAAACTAATTCCATGGTCAACATTCCGAATTTGACATTCGATTTGAAGTACTTCCTCAATTAGTTGATTTTGTAGATAAGGAATACCGTTGCATTGAGTCGTTTCTCGAATATTAGCAAGGAAGCTATGATGTACAAATTCATCCAACAACTGGTTGTAGATTGATTTGGCCAGAGTTGTTTTTCCGATCCCACCCATGCCATAGATTCCAATCATTCGAGCAACATTGGCAGGAGTGTCTACCCAATTCCTGATTTTGCTCACATGATCCCCAAATCCAACTAAGTGCTTAGTAACATCAAGCTGAAAGTCTTGTTGCAATTTGCTCAGAACCTTTTTGACCACTTCTTCCACTAATTTTCCTTCATGCCTGTCAAACAACAAAATTCATTGATAACTACCTGTTTATACTTAATCTCATCCAAAGACCAGTATATATTTGAGGATGCATGGGGCCAATTAACATGCAAGCTGTTTTGGATTTACGCATAACAATGAGGGAAGATGGAGAAGCGGTCATTCCAATTTTTTTTACCCTATCCTCTTATGCCAACAGATGGATCTTGTTGAAATAAAATAAGGTGGTGTACCTGGCTCAAGAAGAGTCTTTCAAACTATAATGTTCATTATAACGATTGAGGTTGTTGCCCGTTCAAAGATAGGTCCTTTTTTTTTTTTTTTTTGGGTTAAAATATTCTAGGAGGAGAGGAGGCTATCCCAAGATTGCCTACCAATGAGGGTTACTGGCATTGGAAATCAAGCCTAAACATGGTAAATGGGAATTGTCCAACCCTTCTCAGCCGAGCCAACCCGTTGGCATAATGAGGTCTAATTTATCTGGTAGCGATCAAGAGCCAGCATTGGGGTCCTTTATGGGCATATTACTTAGTGATTGATGCTATTGGCTGAAGGGGTTGTTTCTTTCGTTTTTTGGCTTTGTGTTGGAGACAAATGTAAAATTCTTGGGCACTACGGGATCTTTGGTTTAAGTTGTCGTTCGTTTAGTTTTCACGAGATCTTGGGAAGTACTCGTGTTTCCTAGTCTTCGACCCATTATTGGGACATTTTGGGTATCTTTTCTGAGCTTGCAATGCAAGTAATACATCTGCATTTCATTGGTTTTGCGTGAAGAGAACTTATCAAAGAAAAAGGAAAAGTTTCCCAACCAAAAAAAACAGGAAGAAAAGTTCTGTGACGTACCCGTTAGCAAATTTCTCGGACTCCCACCCATGTAAGTCACTCACTTCTCTAAGTGCTCGCGGCCCTTCCTGGATATCCTTCTCATCAAAATACTTTTGACTCGAATGGAAGGCATCCCCAAAATTTCCTTTTAGATGCCGCACATCTGATGGTTTAACTTTGTAAAAAATTGGCAACACTATGTGTGACCCACTCTTCTTGTAGTCCATCATATGGATGAGCTCACGAAGGCACCATTTGCTAGTAGCATAATTTTTGGAGATGATGGGGATTGAAATCTTAGATTGTGAGATGGCACCAAGAATATGTGAACTAAAATCCTCACCAATTGGGATGCTCTTATCGTCCTTGAACACAAAAATACGCACAGTCCCTGTATTGACTAGTCTATTGTAGAGGTGGTCGGTGAATTCCTTACGAGTATCTGAGCCTCTAAAGCTCAAGAATACGTCGAATGCATCGTCACCTTGTCCTGTGAGTTTTGGAGAGATGAATGAAGAAGTGGATGCTCCCTTGGTGCTCTCTTTCTGTGCTCTCTTTCTCTTTCTCTTTCTCTTTCTCTGAATTTGCCCTTTATCCATGGCGATCTGAGAGGGAAATGCTGAAAAAAGTTCGTGCTCCTGAGAGAGAGAGAGAGAGAGAGAGAGAGGGGGGGGGGGGGGGGGAGGACACGGCCTTTAGTTTGGGTGACCAACGTGGCTTGACTGCAGAAGATTAGGTGATGGCCCCTAAAAAGGGCCCCCAAAGAGCCCCTTTATTTACTTGTTCAGAAAGCCAATTCACATTGAAAGAAGTAATTAAACAAAAAAGTCGAATGCCAGTGCTCCTAGCTACCACGCCTAATCGACTTCCTGAAAACACATGGTATAACGACATAACTTTGTCTATGATATTTCAAGACAGATTCTTTGAGTTCACACCTAAAACATTGAAATTATGTAGGAGATACCATGGAACCATCTTCCACCAAATATAAACTCCCACGACATCTTATCCTTATAATAGCCTTCGACCTTACTCTTATTATTTTTAGCCTAATATACTAACAAACCTCATTATCTTCACCACCTCATTTTCCCAACCCTTTCTACTAAACCCCATTTCGGTTGGCCAAACTAATGTGGTGTCATGTAATTGTTGCCCAGTGGACATCATTCTCCAGATGCGTGCACTTTCCTAATTTGAGAAAATTCCCATCAATCATGATTTAATTGGCAGGATTCAAGTTTTAGGCATCGCTCATATGTAAAATTAACTAAAACTAAAATATTAATTGAGGAAAAAATTTAATTTGGTTGGCTGTTTAAATTATGAAGGAAGTTGATGAAAACGATTTTAAATTGAGGGGAAATACTTCCTTTTGGGCCGACATTTTATTTCTTTCTAAAAGTGCATAGAAATTAAAGAAAATATTGAGAAGGGCTTTTCTAAGAGTATTTCCTTGAAAATGCGGGTCCCAAAAAATTTTCAATTAACCTGTACGTTAATTTTAGGGCCTTTAGTGTGATAAAAGAAATATTTTTAAATATCCTCTTTAGGACCTCATCCTCTAGTCAAGTCAACCTCGTTGGCTTGATCCAATCACGAACAACGTGTACATTAATTTTTCAATTGGACTATAAAGAACTGGAATCTGTGTACAAGTATATCGCATTCGACTAAAGACATAAGCATACGTTTGGTTTTTATTTGGTTATAGAAAATCAGAATTTGATAAATCATTTAAATGTTAATAATTTAGTTGAAACAGAATTAGATATGCGTGAAAGAAGTCAAGAAAGGACTGAGCTAGTAATTATGGATGTGATTTTATATTTAAATTATGTTTAAAATTGTCATATATTTAATGAAGTTGGAAATGTGAGGTAGGGATAAACAAATGCTCATGGTTATTTATCTTTTACTTATTACACGCCAACACCACATGCTATAATTCCATGTAAATACTTTATTTTGAACCGATATATCATCACCGAGCCGTTCATTTTAAATCTTAATCTTAAACATTGATTGATATCTTATCTGTAGAACTAAAGCTATAAATTTGTTAGATAGCATCAAACGGAGGAGCAGATTCCCCCAGTGCACTCTTTTTTATGCACTCTTTTTCTTCTTAGTGAGATGTTTGAATACAAGCATAGAGACGCAAGAAGCGCCGCAAAGGAACCGATCTGAAACGAAACGGTGCAGCCCTTTGTTTGCCTTGCTCTGACTTTGCCCCTTCTCCACGTTAGTCTGACCGATTAGAAATGACACAAAATTGTACGGATCCGGTGGAAGCAGGAGAAGAAGAGAAGAAAGGAAGTAAAAGGAAGCTGCTGAAGAAAATTAAGAGACGACCAAGGTTTGAAACAATGACGTTGAGTGCTTGTCCCCATTTTTGTTGGAGGGCCCACCTTGAAAATATCACCGCAAAGCATTTTTTCTTCAACTAAATGGAAGAAGAATAGGATTATTGACTAAATTCATGATAAACCAGGTTAAATTGATTAATCACATTTTGAAGAACGAATTTATTGTTTGTAAAAAGAAGTGTAAGAAATGAGTATTATAAAGTTAAGTGAATCTCTTAATATGCATGTATGGCTCAATTTATGTGATCATTTTCACGTGTGTGTCATCAGATATTTTGCTTCCTATTGAATATCATGTAAAAGGTATAAAGTTAAAGAAAAGATCATAGATAGATATATGTGAATATGGATATTGATTGACACGGGTATATAAGTCATATTATATTGTTGAATGACAAGCCCTCAATATCAACTTCTATTTTATTTTTAGAGAATTCGAGTATTTGGGGGTCCCAAGTAAACAAAGATTTCATCATGACTGCAATTTTAAAGAGACGCAAAAGTGAAAGAAGTCATCATAATATGGATTTTGGTATGTTTTGTATTGTGATGATTGAAACTATCATGAGTGGAGAGCAGGTAGAAAGTAGCAATATAGTTTTCGTGTTTTGTTCAAAAAAAAGCAGCAATAGAGTTAAAAATACTCAAACCTTGGCATATTAACTCATTCAACTTTTTTTTACCCTTTTTTCAGTGAGCTGACTATGTCAATTTTCAAAACTCTTAAGGAAGAATGAGTTAGAGGTGAAGGCAATGTACCTTTTAGGATTATCTTGTCCAATAATTCAAGGAAGACGTCAGATTATTTGTCTAGAATGTTCTATTGGGAGGCAAAATTGTCGAATAAAATCCAATTAAGAGAATAACTACTTTTATGGGTGACTGGTTATAGAGTGTGTAGATTCTGAAACAAGACCTGAAACCTACCCTATCAAAGCCTGTTTCTAATTTTCGAAATTGAAAATCAAACCCCTTGATCCCAGAATTGGCCGCAAACCGGCCTACTACTTTTTCTTTTCTGTTTCGTTTTTTATTTAATTTACTTAGACCTTCATAGACAAAGAAACCTCACGACCCATCAAAAGACGGTCCCTGGTTTGAGGTGAATACTGGCAATTTTTCGCGCAATAGAATCTAGCGTGCTGGCATTCCAACTCATTCTAGCTTTAATAAAGGAAGGACAATGAATTGTGATGTAAACGAACAATGAGACAGAGAGGCCACGTGATTAGTCACATCTAAAGTCGAAAGCAAAGGCTTCCCTTTTCTACAGAAGTCGATTATGAGCTAGAGCTGGTGACATACCACGTTAGCAGCCACCCACATTAGACAAAAAAAGCCCAATACACGTTACACACTAGTTCGGCCGCAACAAATCAATAAAAATGACACGCTAATAAGAGATGAAAAAGCGATTACCTTCCGCAAGCCGAGATGTGAAGGGAGGTGCAAGGTCGGAGAGAGAAGACCCTAAACAAGCCTTGGCGAGAACTTTCAAGAGGGAAATGAACAACGAGAGCGAGCGAGGACTGTAGATGATAGCGTTGAACTGTTCTGCAAGAGAGAGGACGGATGTAAAAGGTTCAGAAAGTGACAAATATGAGAGAGAGAGAGAGATTGTAGTAAGAACTATTAAATTCCGCCAGGTTTAACCAGTCCAACCGCTCATATTGATCAGTTTGAATAAGGGGAACATAGTAAGAAAGATCTGCAATAAATGTGACGACCATGATTTTGAAAAATTCGATGGAATTTCACATGTTTTATTGTGCATGCTTTTAAGGATTTTAGATGTCATGCAATGAGTAATGATCAAATGTTTTTATTTTCTTCTATCAGAATGTGATAGACTATCCGGCTTCTCTGGAAAAGTAATGCAGAGACAGAATTACTCGGATGGGCTTTAATGTCTAAAAAGGAGTTACCTTAAAGCACAACAAGTCGTGTCCGAGCCTCAAAAGCACAGCACAATTATGAGATCACCTTCACGCCTCAATCTAGAGGTATCAAAGCCAGATATCTCAGAGCGAAAGACCAGCGTCTCAAGTGACTTATGATGATTGGCGTTTCTGCTCCTAGGTCGCGAGCACTCGGGACTCTTGATAAAGCTTTCCTTCTCACTCTTGCCCCGAAGGAGACGCGCAATCTTGTGGAGAGGATTGTCCACAAGATTGCGCGTCAAGATTGCTGGTCTTTTCCCGCGGTGATTGTACTGCTTTTTAACCCTCACCTTCTTGACCAAGACCGCCGAAACAAACCTTCCTTCCTCGAAATCGGTAAGACTACCTCGCTGTAGACGTCAAAGATATTTTCATTGCTTCTCCGCAAGGAGAGAATATTGGTTCGCCGGTCACGCGCTGGTTCGCTGTCGAAGAGAGGGAGGCAGACAGAGACGCGAGGGGAGAGAAAGAGCAAGGGACGGACGAATCGGGGCCGGATCTGGAGCCGGAGGGGCAGCGCGGTGGTTCGCCGGTTGCTCGCGGTCCTCTCGCCGATCCCGCGCGGTGGTCCGTCGGTTGCTCGCGGTAGTTCGCCGGTCGGAAAGAGGGAGGGCAGAGAGAGAGAGGGAGGTCGCGATCCTGCTCGTCGGAGAGAGACGGAGGGTAGAGAGAGAGGGAGGCGCAAAGGGAGAGAACTCGCAGAGAAAACCCTAGCGTGTAAAAATAATAGACAACGCACAAATGATCAACTATTTTAAATATATTATTTTTTGTTAAAAAATAATAAAATAAAAAGAGAGAAGAAAATTTTCAAATCTGGCGTGTAAACGCACATAATAAAATCACAAGTGGGCTGAAAAACAAATACCATTCACTGTCTATGAACTTTTATTCAGATCTTTGACAAAACAACGGGATCATGCGCATGCTCCCAAATATCATTCTTAAATAAAAGATGGGCTACTCTTTTTGTTTTTTCTTTGCTAAAGGCAAAAGATGGGCTACTTATAATCATAACAACCAAATAATTGAAGGGGTCTCTTTCCTTCTTTTTTTCTAATGTAAAGTATTCAAGCCATGCTAGCCTTTTCTGGTGGCTCAAGAAAAATTGACTCTTTTATCATCTGTTTATGAACCGATGACCAACACTCGACTCTCCATATAGACATGATATAGTATTAAATACATCTACATCCATATAAACATAGACATATATGTACACTTCGATCCTTAATTAAATTAAAACTAGAATTATCAAGTCACTTAAGTTTAATAGTTTTTTGTTCACAGTTAACTTAACTTATGGTAAAAGCAAACACATAGATGGTGCTGAAAAATTGAAGAACGTACAGATGGTCAACCATTTTAGGTATATCCCTTTTTTATTTAAAAAATTATATAGCAAAAAGAGAGGAGAAAATTTACAAATCTAACATGTGAATGCACATGATCGATGCAACTCATGTTAGAGACCGCTGAACGAACAAATTTTTTTTATTAAAAAATAATAGAAATGTGCATTCTCCCCCAATATCATTCTTAAACAAAAGATGATTACTTGTCTTTTGCGCCCCTGATACCATTCTTAAATAAAAGATGGGCTGGCTGCTTAAAATCATTGCAAGCGGGGTCACCGGTCAGCGAGAAGTCAATAAATATTGAAGTCACGACCACTCGGCAAGTGATAAACATTGCCAAATATATAAATATATATATATATATATATATCGCCATTGTACCAAAAAAAAAAAGCAAGAAAGAAAATAAATCTTAATTATTTGTGCCAAAAAAAATTATCTAAAGCCTATTTGTGCAAAAAAAAAATATATTTTGCCATTGTACAAAATAAAAACCCTTGGAAGAAAATATATATTACATACACGGTCAATGTAATTTTTTTTTTTTTAACATAGATAATCTCAAAATGGGAGCATAAACTATTTATGAAATATATCTACATGCTAAAAATAAAGATTGAATATGTGTCATTCTATAAAACCAGCTTATATAAAGAAACTGCGACAATTTTAATGCACTGATTAAAAATTTTATTAACGTATGTTGTTTGGAAAGAAGGGAACGGTGGAAGAAAAATTGAAGTAGGCGATAAACAAAGGAAGGGAAATGCCGTGATTTGGCACCTTTGAGTGGGCAATTCCACGAGTTTTCCACCAACGGGAGTGATCCAGAAAACGCTGACAACACATATTAATCGAACGGCTGATATTAAACCACTTGAATCCAACGGCTAAGGAGAAACATGACAAAGTTGTCGTGCGCAAAAGCATGGGATCGCAGAAATGGCCCTCGCTCCACCTTTTTTTCTTGGCTTCGACGCATCAAATCAAATTAGCAAATCACCAACTTCTTCGAAATTTTACAAGTACTTAAAAGATTACCAATGTTATACTAAATATATTCGATTTTCCATTTAATTTTTTAGCAATTTATTTTTTTATCATGCCTTTGTAAGCCTCACGAATGTAACATTTGAAATTCTTTAGTTCATATTGACCTAAACTTTTCAAAAGTTGTTCTATTTATGTTATTCAAAATGTAAAAAAGAATATATATTTTTCCACCAAAAGCTAAATATAATCAAACTCATAAAAACGTCATGAAAAATACATGTGATCTAATTAGGTCCGTTTGATCTGACCAAAAAAAAAAGTAGGTCCGTTTGACATTTGCAAATGACATGCTTTGGTGCTACATTTTCGATAGAGATTCACTTTCAGCTGATTCCGAAGAACAGATGGATTGCGATTTCATTTAAAAGTTAGCTAAAGTGGCGTCTACGGCTACAGCTTTTGAAACTTTACGAAGAAGGTTTCTTGGTAGTATCCTTCTGATGTTTGTTCTGTCATGTACGTTTGTTCTGCATGTGGTCATGTGTAGCCAGGGTTAGACGTGGGTGGGTCCGTTTGAGTGAAGTGGACGGAAGCTGGGAGCCTTATTGTGAATTTTCATGGAATTTCTGGTGGGTTTGCTTTGCTGATGGCTTGGAATCCATCTGGTTTTCTTCTGCAGCATAGATTGTCTATTTGGTTATTCACTGGCGCTGAGAGGATGGGTGGGGATGGGTTAGGTGCTTTTCATAATCTACGAATTTGTGATCCTGAGTTTGATTGCTAAAGTGGCGAATCCCGAAGAATGCTGAGGGCTTGTTGGTTGAGGAATGCTGTACAGCTATCGACAATTATCAGGTCTTTGCAGAGGATTTTCTCCTTGAAGAAGCATTCTGTCATTCCTCCATTATAACAGCCAAAGTTGGATAGCTCTGTTGATTGGTGCAGGATTGTCTAAGTACATAGTTTTGTTCAATTTCGGGCATGGCTCTTTTATACCTCCATTCGATTGGGTTCTGGCCTCTTTGATAAAGGTTAGATTGGGGAATTTACTAGGAGAGGAAAAATGTTGACAAGATGCTGCACGGTGTACATATCATTTGATGATGTTCATAGCTTCTTTGTGCAGGCTGGCGGTTGAATGACTTCAATGTTAATGACAGATTTATCCCATTGAGTGGGGTTAGTTATAATTTTACACTGTGGCTCTATATTGTATCAAATAGGTGGTAGGATAGATGCTCAATGGAATTTACTACTGCAAATCTTATAGATTTATTCCCATTAGAGAAGGCCAGACTAATTGACATGTGAATTTTGTAATTTTGGAGTGACTTCATCTTTTAGTGAAGCCTAAAATATAAAGAAGGAAAAGGAAATGGTTACACTTGGAAGTCATTGTCGCGGTTTCTTCTGGAGGTATGGAGGAAGGTAGGGGCTTGAACAAAAATGTTATGTCTTAGGGAGCATAGGGTCCTCTTCATGTTAAACATTATGAAATCTCTTCATGTTGTAAAGTTTTCTTAAGTTTGCCAAGCAAGAAGCATCTCCGGTTACTAATAGCAAAAAGATATGCTTGATTGACGACCATACTGAGCATCTTAATAGATAATCACACTCTCTTAGCTCCCAGAACACATGAGGCTAAATGATGCTCAGATTTTGCAAGTCATCAATATGAAATGATGGGCAATGCACTTTTGTGATCGTCGTGATAGTTGCTCTGACTTAACAACACTGATAGAAAAAGTGGATGATTCTGCAGTGGTGGTATTGTTCATCGAAATGGTTGAACGTGAACCTCAAATTTTGAGACCAGAGCATAAATTGTTTGCGCAATTAGGAAATGAACATGTCGTTTAATGGAACTTTTCCATGTTTGTAGTCATAATGATCCCTGAAGAGTCAATAATGATGTATCATGTGGTCCATGATTGTCAACTCAGATCTCTCTGGGTTCAGTGTTTTGATTACTATTGGTAGAGACTTACTTTTAGAATGGCTTCCCTGAATTTTTTTCCTTCCCCGCTTAGAAGTTTTTTTCATGCATGTCCTTTTTGTCCCTGTCTACACCGAATATTACATGCTTAAAAGAATATTTTTTTGGTACTCTCAGGTCATGGACATAAAGCGCCTAAACAATATGATGAGTGACCATGGTATATATTCGAGGGAGAGGTTGTTAATCCCCATAAGCAACCCTGACATTCTTATCGATTCCACATGCTACATAGAGCGAGATAACCATGCAAAGAGGGAAGTGGCCGTGCTTTACCCGGAAGGCGTCCGGGACTTAGAGATAAGTTCTTTGCTAAAGAGGACAACCTCTGAACGAGGGAAGAAGAGAATACTCGACTCGCTTAGGAGGAGCATGCAGGTTGATGATGGGACTGCTCAGTACTACTTGTCTATCTCCGATGGTGACCCAAGGGCTGCGCTCTCAGAATTTTCAGAAGACCTTAGGTGGGAGAGACAGGTGGGATTGGCCTAAATGAAATGGTTAGGCAACATTATGGCTGCTTTAATAAGATGAAATGAATGGTGATGGTAGCTTGAAGCACGGAACTGAA
Source organism: Eucalyptus shirleyi (assembly GCA_017140165.1). Lineage (NCBI taxonomy): Eukaryota > Viridiplantae > Streptophyta > Magnoliopsida > Myrtales > Myrtaceae > Eucalyptus > Eucalyptus shirleyi. Next base: position 2,127,022 of record CM029454.1, read on the forward strand.
ATTGAACCTATTTCTCCATGTGTGTGAATCTTCAATTCCACGAAGCCGCATCTGTTTCTTTGCATTCTTGGGGCAACTCCAAGCGTCGAGTAGCTTGTTTTCCCATTACTCTGTGGATAGAACCTTGTATAATGCACTTGTATAATTCCACCAAGCCATATCTTCAATTCAGCCCGCGGCGGACTGAGCCACCACCATAGACTTAGCCGCGGGTGAGTCGTGCGAATGCGACGCCTCTGGGATTCGAACTCCTCCCTTTTGTGAGGAGAAGAGAGCTCGAAGCCAGTTATGCCACCGCGGGCGGTGGTTAATTTCAGAAATATTGTTTAGTAACAGTTTGTAAAAAAAAAAAAAGATCAGCGACGTATTTGGCTTGCGACATGTTTGTACCCAAACTTTCATAAAAAAATACTGGGGTTTGTTTGATTATTCCAAAATGATTGTTCGTTTCTATAATTTATAAATATTTAGTTGTACAAGTTGTCAACATATTAAAGTCATTAATTCTTTTATGAAGTACAGATCCTAATTCAAGTAATACACAAATTTTTCTTTAATTAAGTTATGAACTAGTTTTGATTCGATTGATACACAAATCTTAATTCATATTAAAGTCATTAATCTGTTTTAAAACTTGATTGTATTTTTTAAAAATTTTAAAATTCAATTGTACATTTATAATACATTTTCTAATTTGATTGCACTTTTTAAAAGTTTTAATATTTCCAATACTCTTATTTCTTTAATCTATTTGAAAGTTATAAAATTATAATTTGGTTGCTGAGTTATTAATAGCTAATATCTCTAATCGAAGATTTTTGCTAGCATTTGCTTAGTATATAAAACCAATTAATAAGATAGATTAAAGCCAATTTTTAATCTATCATTAAATTTTTTTCGACCGAATCCATCGTTAATTTTTTTTTTGGTCGGAATCTATGGCTGTGCATGTTTTCACTTCTTGTTTCTATTTATAAACAGATTTTCTGTTTTGTTCCAGGGAACAAAAAAGAACAGTAAATGCATTTGTTTGCGTTTGTTCTTTTTTTTTTTTTCGTTTCGGAACAAAATTGAAACAAAAATTAGAAACAACAAAAAGTTGTTTCTCTTCTCCAAAACACTTCCGGCAAACCGAAAAAGAACAAAAATAAAGAACAAAATTGAAACAAAACGGGAACACTCCCGGAGGTCCCGTTCGTGCCCTTCGAAGCTTCGTTCGTGCTCTCCCCGACGTCTCCCCTCTCCGCGCCTCCCACTCGGGCGGACTCTCCGGCGACTCCCCCTCCGGCGACTCTCCCCCCCCACTCCGCTCACTCTCCGGCACCGACAGGTGGTGCTCCGTCAACTGACTGAAGCTTCCGAGTCCAGGTAAGAAGTGTTCCGCTCCTCCATCTCCGTTCGAAGAGGGCTTTGGCGAGAGCCACCTTCGCTGACCACCACCTGACGCTCGCTCCAGCAACAGCTCGCTCGAGCCTCAAGCGAGCGTTGCTCGCCCAGATCTGCGGCAGATCTGGGCGAGCAACGCTCGCTGCAGCTGCTCTGCCGAGCTCGAGCTGTTGTGGTCGCTCGACAGAGCAGCTCGAGCGAGCGACGCCGAGCCCCAAGCGAGCCGTCGCCCAAATCTGAGAGGTTTTTGGCGTACCTATCGTTGGCGGTGTGATCGGCGGAAAATCGATGTTGTGGATGGCAGGAAGATGTGGAGAAGAGTTTGAGAACGATCAAATTGATTAGAACTAGGCAGTGTTGTAAAAGAACTCGGGAAATGGAAGAGGACTGAATATGCTGCGCATGTTGTATATGGTAATTTAGGTACTCTCCCCTTTGCCTAGTCCGAGTTTCGGCAACTGCAAACCTCGGATATTTTGCAGCCGCTTGAAAATCTTGTTCTAGTTCTGTTGTCGTAGTAAATCAGCAATGGTGATTGATCTTCTCTCTTTCCCCTGCACAAAAAGAAGTTGAGGTGCTTGAGAATACGCCTCTTCTTTAATTAGCCAAGCCTTGTGTTTGAATAGCTTGGAGAGGATGAGTTGCAGGAAGGGAAAGGGATGACCTAGATCTTCATATCTATTGTCATTGCTTGTCATCAAAGCTACTCTCTTACTTAAAGAAGTTCCCGAATGGAGAGCTGGGATTTTGGTGTTTAGGAAGAAGCCCATGCTGAATGAGAGAGATGCGGCATGTTGTACATGGCACTTCATCCTTCTCTGGATTTCGATGGAATGCTCTGACTGATTTATTGTGATATGTGTCATGTTGTGACCAAAAACACGGTAGAAGTGCATAGTCATCTGTATGTGTCTCTCCCATCTCTTATTCTGTAAAAAGAAGAAAGAGACTTGAGGCATGAGCCGTTGTATTTAGCTCTCAGCTTTAATTTACAGAATGTGAAACTTGAGTTATTAATTCTAGGCCTCAAAGGGAAAGCCCTTGAAACATTTGATCACATATGTTCTCTGAGAGTGAAGCTGGACCGGGTGTCCAGGCTCAGAACTCTTGCATATTGGTTTTGGAGAGTATTATCTGCCTTTAAAATGCTGAGCGTTTAGATAAATGAGATCATTCCCAATCAACAGGTTTTGTAATCATTTCCATAAGAAGTACTTCATAGAAAGATCAATGTGGGGTTTTGCTTGTTAGACTCTAGGTGTGGCATTTATATATGTATGGCAATAAGTCAGTCGTGCCTTTTGATTCAGCAATTCTTGTTGCCGAGGCGAATTGTTTGGGGAAATCCTGCATCCTCACTGATATATGGCCTCACTTTGCCTTTGCCATAGGTTTTGATGACATGGATAGTGTATATGCATCTCCGGATGATTTTAAGAGCTTGAAATAGAGGGACAAGGCGAGAGGAATTCATCTACTGGAGTGCTTTGTCAACAGATGTCATGAAATCGGGGTATTGGAGATTTTTCTCCTCTCTTTTTCCTGAATAAACATTGCCAACAATAATATTCGCCATTTCCTTATGATGTGTTCATGTTAGGTACAATGTGAAGCATGGATCAAGAAAGGAGATCCAAAAGAGGTCATCTGTCATGAGGTGAAGCGAGTTAGGCTTGATTTACTTGTTGTGGGAAGCAAGGGTCTTGGCCCTTTCCAAAGGTATATTGAGCTCTTTTCGGATTCCCGTCGGCTGAACATCTCATAAATCGAGCCCGCCCTGTGGAGTCCCCATAAGCTTCAAGACAGCTTGATCTTCCTCTCATGACCTCATCATTGACTTGCTGGCTGAGTGGAAGTTCTCTTACTAGTTGTCACATCTCGCATGTCGATACATCTCTATCGTCTGTTTAGAGTTAGCTAATGTCACGCATATTTTTGGAAACACGTCATTGCGTGATCTTGTCATGCACATAACATCACAGGGTATTTGTCAGCACTGTCAGTGAATTTTGCGTGAAGCATGTTGAGTGCCCTGTCATAGCCCACAGATGAAGCTCCTCAGGACCCTGTCGACGACTGATTGATTTCCATTTCGTGGATGACCAATTTTATCATGTTAATAGATTGGTCGTTGATTCTCGGCTGGAGACTTTGGGCCATGAATCGAGGATGTATCTGAGTTTGCAAATCATGTGTCGTTCGTGTATGGCTATTGGCACTTGAATCCTGAACTTCATTTTCTGTGATTTTTGATTGATCAATTCCTCTGTAATTTTGTCAAATCAAATGTTGTTGTCTTGTGTATTGCATCGAAAGAAATCCCAAACAAAAAGAAGCCCAAAAAGATCAATCAAAACGAACGGAGAAACAAGAAAAGAATTTGGAGATTCACACAAGTCAAATTCCTCATTACAAATGCAAATACAACATCAGCTCAGGCCCCCCATGAACAACCATTTCCTTCCCACGATAACTACACTAAACCCTCTCACCAAATCACACTTCGATTTAAACCCTAAAAGACCATCACTTCTTATCGGCTCTGTATCAATCGCCTCGAATTGGGTCCTTCCCTAAACAATGACGACCTTCGCACTGGCCTCCTTGAGCTGCTTCTTCGCATCCTCCGCCTCGTCCTTGGACACCCCCTCCTCGAACTTCTTTGGTAGCCCCTCAATCAGCTCCTTGGCCTCCTTGAGCGCCAGGCTCGTCTGCACCCTCACTGCCTTGATCACCGCCCTCATCGTCATTTCATGAGAATGAGAATTCAATATCAAGTTTATATGTTATAAAAATAAAAAGTAAAAAAGGTACTTGAAAAAATTTTGATACAAACTTTACTTACAAAATTTTCTACAAAGTATGCCATATGATCATGTTCAAAATGTTTGTCTTCACTCACCATGAACAAAATAAAATTAATGAGCATTTCATGAGAATGAGAATTCAATATCAAATTTAAACTTTATTAAAAAAAAAGTATTTTTTTTAGAATTTAAAACAGAAATTTTGTACAGTTTACCAAACGTGTTTCTGTTCTTTTTTTTTATTCTAGGAACAGAAATTGACTTCAGTTACCAAACGTGTTTCTGTTCTTTTTTTATTTCAAGAACAGTTTTTTTTTACACTTACCAAACGCGTTCTTTTGTTCAAAAACTGTTTCCGGAATAGAAACACTTTTTTTTTTTTATTTCTGTTCCCTGAAACAATTTTTAAACAGAAACTTTACCAAACGCGCCCTATCATTATATTTGACAGTAATAAAATAACCGTTTCGGAGGTAACTTATAATAATCAAATCGGCCCGAAGAGTTTTCTCGGAGTCAATTTTCCTGTTCTGGCCTTACGTTACTGCACTGCACGAGAACAAGAGAGAGGGGGAAAAATGGAAAGAGCTTGGAGAAGACGCTCGTGACTTTTGCACGGTCGGTTAAACACCAGCAAGCGCCTCCGGTTCCGGCGCTTTTCCCCAGCAAGGGTCGTGGGAAGGTTTCCGCAGATGGAGGAGCCGCCACTCCCGACGGAGGAAGAAGGTTCGCAGCCCAGTATAGCGGCGTCGGGGCCGGAGAAGGACCCCGCGATTTTCAGCGTCCGGATCGTGTCCATCGGCTACTACATGGCGCACCCGATCCCGGCCGTCGATGTTTGTTACATCAGCTTTCAAGGTACCGGCAGTTCGGACGGTTGGGAATATGGGCAGTAGGGGGATCATGAAAATGAATGGAAAAGACTCGTTTTTTAACTGTGCCCGTAACGGTTATGTATAGTCGCGGCGTGGGAACGTTGTTGGGTCTTGCTGTTTCATGGAGCTGTGGCTGAATTGGTGTCTTAGAATGGGTCTTGATGTTGTCTTCTCCCAGAGGGGAAGCGGGAAAACAGATGGAAAAGACTCGTTTTTTTTACTGTGCCCGCGACGGTTATAGGTAGCCGCGGCGTGGGAACGTTGTTGGGTCTCGCCGTTTCATGGAGCTGTGGCTGAATTGGTGTCTTTAGAATGGGTCTTGACGTTGTCTTCTCCTAGGAACAGCGGTGCCTTTGAAGTTATTTTATGTTTTCATGGTAATAATTTGTATCTAACGTGTCTTTAGTAAAAAAGAATGAGACTGGGAATATGGGCATTAGGGGCAGCACGAAAACATATGGAAAGACTTTTTTTACTGTGCCCGTGATGGTAATAGGTAGTTGCCACACAGTAATGTTGTTGGGTCTTGCTGCTTCCTGGAGCTGCGACTGAATTGGGGTCTTAGAATGGGTCTTGATGTTGTCTTCTCCTAGGAATAGCGATGCTTTTGAAGTTATTCTACGTTTTTGTTGTAATAAAATGCATGTAATGCGTCTTTGGTAAAAAAAAGAATAAGAGTCTACTCTTATCTTTTGAAGCATAATTTTTGTGTTCGCTTCTTTGATTATGGAATCTAGTGGTGAGTAGGAAATGCCAGAGAAGCTTGTGGTTTGAATCTGGAAGCTGTTAATTTTGTTTGCTAAAGTAGGACTTAATCAGTTACTGCATTGCAGACAAAAGTTTGTTTGCTTTCTTATGAGTGCAAGGAATATGCTTGGCTTAGTGTTATGTTATGAAGAACTTATCAGTTTGTCCGTGGATGTCTTATTCGGACTTCTTGTTGGGGCTGCTGGATTGATGTTAAGTTATTGCTTGGCATGGATATACATAAGGATTAATTAAAATTGTAGCAAGAGTCATGGAATCAGCACATTGGTGTCTTGATAATTTATTACATGATTGGTTTGGTTGCTTAGAAAATCCAGAGAGTATTGAATATTTTTCTTAATATTTGGTGGGCATTGTTCAACTCACCGTCTTCTTCCCTAGACTGAAGATTACTTTTTGTTTGGAGAGTGTAGTTGTCTTGATGATGACGTATTTGAAATTCGCTTTTTTGTTGCTGATGCAAAGAGAAGAAGGTGCGCTTACAGTTTTATGTGGCGTAGTGCCATGTCAATCTTTAAAATTCTGTGCGAGGATTTGACCTTTAACCTGCAAAAATAACAGTTACATTTACTATACAGTAGCTAGAAATTTAGCTACAAATATTTACTTTTGTATGTTCATAATCTTGTTCATGATTGATTGATGAAGGTGAAAAAGTGAATTGAGGTTCCTGTAATAAGAGTATATGGTTCAACTCCTGCTGGTCAAAAACTTGCTTACATGTGCATAAGGTGAGTGTAGTCCTTGTTTATTTGTAGTTTTTTAATTGTTCCAAGTACTTGCTTTACCCCCCTTGAGCTGTGGAGCAATGAAAGTAACTTCCTTTCTGCCGATGAAGAATTTAAACCAGCATGGGTTTACAGACTTGAGTTGAGGTATATGCTACAAGATAAAAGGCAATTTCAGGATAGAGAAAGTTTCTTCCCCTTTCTGCTCGCAAGAGGCACCATATTGGCAATAGTCTACTTTCTTTGACTGGCTGGACACTAGTTGAATGTCTAAATAACAAATAAGGAGCTTACGGGGCTCCAAGCAATCTATTGTGAAAAGTACATGATGCTTGTCCCTGGCATAGCTTATGAGACGGCAATATCTTGTACATTTTTTTCGTACTGGTTCTAAATTATGTTTTTTTTTTTTTTTTTTTCTCTTGTAGGCTTTACCCTATTTGTATGTACCATGTACAGATATTCCTATCCATACAACGTCTGAAGGTACTTGTGCGTGTTACAGATGCATAGGCTGCTTTGTGCATATCCTGGTTTGAAGAAATTAATCAACATTTCTCTCAGTTCACAATACCTCTAGCATGTAGCTTGTGTGTTTTCAGGGTATATGTTCTTTTGGCAACATGGCTGTGGTTTTACTTGACCAGTTTTTGTCAATGTCCTCGTAATATAATGTTGCTGTAGACTTTATCTCAATTTGTTTGAATTATTCGTGCTTTTATATATTTCGAATTCATGTCCCTTTTTAAACTAGTCTCTTACTGTTCTGCTACTAGCATGGAATTAATTGGTCACTGTTGAATTGCACAGGGATGCATTTACAAATGCTGTCTCTCTAGCCATGGAGAAAGCCTTGAAGGTATAATTTGTCATTCTTCAAAAATATTAAGTCCTGGCTTTAACTTATTGTGCAATTCACTTGCTAGTTTGTATCTGAAAGGATTGTTTTGTGAGTTACTGCAGCTCAAAGGCAATGCTGGCGTAAAACTGGTTGTCGTAAAAGCACAATAAAATTTTAATGGACCAGCACATTTGACTCAGTTATTGATGCTTGCTTATGAATTGCAAGAGAAGTGGAAACAATTTCTTTTAATAGGGATTAGTCAACTCTTCATTTTGCAGTTTTCAGTATCTTAAAAGGTCTGTCTCCTTTTTTTCTTTTTCTTTTTCTTTTTTGTTTCTTGTAGATGAATTTGTGTTTTGCGGGGTTAAATCCATAAATTTTCTGCTATCTATTTTCTCACTCTCCCAAATGTCTGAGTCTTCCTAACCACAATGGAGAACCAGTAAATTACTGGCTTTCCCTTGTGGCATTCCTTTTTACTATGGATGGAAGTTGGATTTGAGATTGCATCTAAATTAATAGTCTTGACAACACATTCTTGAACTAAGTTTGCTTGTTGGAGGTTTCAGGCTGTGCCATAAATTTTAACACTCACCCAATTGGAAGTTGCACTTGGCATTAAATTTGAAGCTGCAGTGGATTAAGAGAAAAGGTCATAGTTTTTTGTCGGACTATCATGTCCTTTTGCCACCTTAGACTTGCGTGTCATCTCAAAAGAGACTGGATAATTGTTTCGCAAATGTCTGCTTAGACTGTTTAGAACTTTTATTCTTCTGTTTTACTAGGTACCTTAAATGCTACTTGAAACACTCCTTGTCCTTTAATTACTTTTCATCTTGCCGTTATGAATACAGAGCAATACCTCATTTTAGTCTTATTTGAAGATCTAGTTTGTTTCAATGTTGAAAGTATATAAGCTTTGAAGAACTCTGTTTACACATCTGGTTAAACATGTTGTGATTTTTTACTCTTGGATATTATTGCTGTCATATATAGGTTAAAAGTAATTCTCTCATTTGTGTGCATGTGAATATGATTGAGATCCAAGAGGTCTAGACTTGTTATTCTTTATGTTGTCACATTGTGATCCGATGCACAATTAAGCGTTTTTAATATTCATTACTTCCTGGCTTGTATTAGATGATTTTATGTCGGAATATAGGTATGACTTTGTAATATCTTTCTTCGCTCCACATGACCCAAAAATACAATGGTTACTCCTTCAATGAAGTCTTCACAAAAGACTCATAGATTTTTATTTGCAGTTTGGGGATGATAAAAGAGGTTTCACTGGAGAGTGATTTGGCAATTTATTTGTGGTCTTTCCTCTTAAGTACATGAAGAAGACTTTAATTAGGAGATGCGACAACCTTGGCTGTGTCTATGGTTGATGTTCTCTAATATATGTTTTATAGTGTTAATTTTCTTTTATTATTGTTTGACTAGTTCATGTAGGTATATCTTTCTTGACTTTACTTTTGCGTATATACTTCATGTGATTTTACCTATAGGCCTGAATCGCAGTGGCAGTCACCCTTTAGTAATGGAGGCATGGACAAGTGCACCTTGAGAGTTTCGCCGAATATCTCCCATGAGAGTTCTCTTATCCGCCACGAACAACCACTTCCAATTGGAAAAGCTGCAGGTGGAAAAATGATTCATCATTATGCACGTAAGAAATAGATGTTTTTGTAGTTGCTTACAGCACTGGGAGGAACTGGCTTGGCAGAGAGAACGTAGGATCTTCGGGAGCACGAGCACAGTAGTTTTCAACTGTTCATTGCTTTCAACTTGCTTTTGGTTTCTTGGAATATGTATTACAGTGTTCCATAAATTAATAGTAGCTCGTTGACATCAGAAAGTAAATGTAAGAAACAATTTGAAAGGAAATAAAAATTTCACTTTATCATAATTTTTTAGAGGTAATAACATTGCAAATACTTGAAATTTTTGTCTCTTTTATAATAATTTGTCTCAACTTTTCTTGCTTTCACCTTCAAAATTTAGCTTCATGTGGTCCTTTGGTTAAATAATGTGCCATTTCATGCATTTTTTTGCTGTCGTGATTTATTTACTCAGCGAAGACGATGCATATTGCTAAATTGGAGCTAATCGACAAATTGTGTATCACCATGTGTAAAGAGGAAACAAGCTAGAAGAAGGTCCATGTTAATAAGGGCATAAGTTGACATTAAGTCCACTATGAAAATGTTAGGAGTTGATCGAGTGAGACTGTTTTTAGCTTAACTTGCTTGGAGCGTACTAAGTCAAAAACTCTCTAAATTATCCCAAATAAATTTTGTTAACTCTGCCACAAATCCAGAGTTGACACCCTCCTATTTAAACTTAGAACTGCCACTTTGTTCTTGTGTTGTTAATTGTTGCCACTTTGCTCTTCTTCAAATTATATTTGGAATTATTTCGTATCTCTACCGCGAATTATTATTCATGGGCGAAGGCCTTTCGTCTTTAAAAGAAGAGAAAATTCTAAACATCTCTGCTTCGCGCTCTCTTCGGGGTCAGTGGTCATCATCAACTGGACTTCACACATCCTAGCAATGAAATCAGATTTGGACGCGTCGATCTCAGCTCAGCCTGAAACGCGACTGAAGGAAGTTGGGTATCAAAGCCAAAAAAAAAAAAAAAAAAAAAGAAAAGAAATTAAGACACCCAACACGTTCTTACTTGATTTTGAATTGTTTACAAGTAATTCAAGGTTGGGAACTTTTATTGAGAATTTATAATCTTCCGTTGGATCAAGTCAATTTTTGCGATATTTGATGGACAAATTCCTCTTACACCTATAAAATAAAATCATGAATCGAATTAGAACTTATTCTTATCCCACAATCGAAAACTAATTATCATCAATTACAATTAAGGGATTAGGGACACGGCTAAAAATCAGAAAAATTGTCCAAAAAATGTTAAACGTATTATACGGTGGCCAATTCAGTCCTGAATCTTTCAATTATACCAATTTAGTCTTAAACCTATTTTATGGAGGCTAATTTAGTCCTAAACCTAAATTTGAATTGCTAAGGGCCTTACTAGAGCTAGAATGGGCGAGGGCAGCCCTTGTTTGAGGCTGGTGAGGACCAAGCAAGGCAGCCCTCGATGAGGCCTAGTGATGGCTAGCAGAGGAAAAAAGGACAAAAAGAAAAAAGAAGAAGAAAAGGAAAGGAAAATGAAAAAAGTTTTAAAAAAAATTAAAAATTACACATCGGCTCGATCATGCTACATATGATGGCTAGTGCTAACTAGATGGGCATGTCATGATTTTCAGCTAAATTTGGTAAATCATCAAAAAGATTAGGACAAAATTGGCAAATCATGATAATGTTTAGGATTAAATTAATACAATTAAAAATTTTATAACTAAATTTATAAATCATCAAAAGATCTATGATATAATTGCCATAATTAAAAGGTTTAAAACTAAATTTGCCGCAATGCAATAGATTTAGAACTTTTCGGACAATTTTCCCACTAAAACTCTTACCCGTTTTCACCAATACAATCATCTCCCTTATTTCTAAAATTTATCTTATGAATTTGGTTTACCATGGATGATTGGATCATACACATTAAATAAGGAGGGTCTCGTGTGAGATCCATCTTTTCAATCATTGAATCTTAGTGGCTCTAGCTTACACAAGTGGTGTTGTAAATATTGAATTCTCGAAACAGCTAGTCGTATGCATTAAGCAGTAGTGGTACGGTAATCTATTTTAAAAAAGTTATTGAGTGCATTTACTGCATAAACTAAAGTCAATTTGACCCGTTTAAAACATTGGACTCCGTACCAATCTCTTCAATTTTACGATTTAGATTTAGTTTACTATGTATATTTTTCAGTTAATAATTTATTACTTATTAGACGTAAATAACTGATCCACGCAGCTTTTTTCTCATCAACAGATCAAATTTACCGACGATTGCGTCGATTATCCAACACATTCTGTTAGTGGAATGTATCTCTAAACTATAAGTGGCATTATTGATGCCCAAATAGAGAGATGGTTGGGTGCTCTCTAAAGCACCAGATGATTGTCCATTCAACCTGTCTGCTTCATCATAATAATTTTCTTTAGAGGAAAAGTTAAAAAAAAAAAAAAAAAAAAGAATCATGGCACTTGATATTGAATAATTAGTTCGTGGCTGACACAATCGACAGCATCCAACCTTTTTGAAAAAAAAAAAGGAAAAAAAAAAAAAAAAAAAAAGCTCTTTTGGATTAGCTGTTGCTGACTCATTTATTGAATAAATTGGTTAAACAACATATCCATTCTTAGAATATCAATATATGTCATTTTATGTAAGTCTTATTCATCTTCTTACCCATTAAGTTTCTGTGACTGAGAATGAAAAATTTAAATATAAACGGGAGTAAAAACTACAAATTTCCAACAACGTTGATCCACATAATTTTAATTTTACCAGTTTCTATATGAGTCCGTAGTTCTTTTCTTCTTTGGAATTCACCGAAAGATTTATAGTTTAATCATTAGAGTGATTACCTCATTTCTTATATTTTTAATATGCACAAAGCCTAAAACTTTTCAAGGCTTTGAACACCGATTTGTACACTCCATAATATACAAATTGGGAAAAGATAATGCTTCTTTTTATAAGACTACAAATCACTCGCAAACATTAATATATGAAAGAAGAATTCCACAGCAAAGAGTATGACAATTATAATACACATGGAAGATGTTTAAATGACCTCCGAGAAATTCGATATGATGGTAAATTTTCTATATCTTAATAAGAAGAATCTATTGTAATTTGAAGTTTTGAAATGTAATTTCTACATTGTAATTTTTTTATACATAATCTAGAAATTTTTGAAATGATGCAATAACATGTCTATTTTTAGTAATTAACACAAACTTGCCAAATTCATCCTTCAAATATTTACTTATCTAAATAATTACTAATATGATTTGTACAAGATTAGGGCAGTGTTAACACTTTTTTTAAAATTTTAAAAATAACCGAAATTAATCCTTCAATTCATGTGCATGGTATGGACTTTTTAGGTAATATAAAATGACGTTGGGGTAGGAAGACCCAACTTATGCAAGACTTTCTTCCTGACGAACGCAGGGTGCATTGGTAATGTCATAGTCATCTGGCCCACATGGTTAAAGATGGGGTCAATTCCAAAAAAAAAACCTAAACTTTAGGTCCAATTCCAAATTTACCCTGAACTTTTTTTTTTGTCTAAAAAAAACCCCAAAGTTTAGGCTTAGTCCCAAATTTGTCCCGAATTTTATTTTGTCTAAAAAAAAGTCAATACCATGAAGAACTCCAAATATATACACATGTGACAAATTTACGAAAAATTAATTTTGTGACCAACAAAAAAAATTTACCATCCATTAGTTTCCGTTAAATTTTACTATTAAATTACTGAATTAGATAACACGTGGCAATTAACAGGTATACCAATTTAGGGTTTTACCCTCCATTTGTACTAAAAAAGATCACGAATTTTGATATGTTCTCAAATATACCCATGGTCTAGTCCCAACTTAATATGGCATTTCCACATAGATAATAAATACACATCGGCAAGATGTCATAGAAAATTATTTTCAAAATAAACCATTTTAGGATATAAACAATTAGGGATTACTAACATGGCTCTAGGATAGAGGGCTAACATGGGCAAATTTAGAACTAGAGTAAAAATTGATGATTTTCTTTTTGACAAAAAAATTGGGATAGATTCGAGATTGGACCTAAAGTTTGGGGTTTTTTTTGAGACAAAAGAAAAGTTTGGGGCAGATTTGGGACTAAACCTAAAGTTTGGGGTATTTTCTAAGACAAAGAAAAGTTCGGGATAGATTTGGGACTGGATCTAAAGTTTAGGGTATTTTAAAAGATAAAAAAAAGTTCAGGATAGATTTGGAATTGGACCTAAAGTTTGGGTTTTTTTTTGGGTATTGGCCCGATGGAGAAACAAACAGAAAGTTTGGGTTCTTTAATTAACGTTAAAATTTAAAACTTGTCCATGAGCATAAAGATGTTAGTTTTCTTTTCCTTTTTGGTAGGCCGGCAGTTAAGTGCCCATTTTGACTTTTCTCAATTCTATTTCATGAAATATTTTATTATATATGTATCATACCCTAAATTCATATCTGAATTATAGAGAATGATCCTCCGCCGTATAAAGGACGAACCTTTAATGATAACCAACCATTCATAAGAATTTAAACTTCATATCATTCATAAGGTAAATTTTGTATTCGCAAAACTTAAAGAATATCATGGCTTAGCATTTGACAATTATCATTATTTCTATTACATCAAGTTGCGCTAGTGCAACGTGGAAGTCATGTGAAAGGATATCAAGAAACCCTATAGTCACATTTCACCATATGACAACCCCCATAAATATCAATATGTACTTGCACAGCTCAAGTTATATTTTTTCTCAAGAATATTGGGCCCATTTGGTTTGATTTTAAGGAAATGGCTTTGTAAAAATGCAAATACATTTAGGCTAAAGAGGTTTTCCAAATGTTTTGGTATTTGGCAAATTATAACTTTAAAGTACACTAGAAAGTGACTTTGGTGTAAATACCATTTGATAAACCCTACATTTGCAAAAGGCTTTTATTAATGTAAAAAAAAAAAAAAAAATCAAATCTGATGAAACTTTGCTGCCGACCAACTGTTGACCAACCGCTAGTAGCCAACCTTGCCTGAGATTGCAGGACCTTAGGTGCTGTAGCCTGGGTTGCGCAAACCCAGGCGAACATCACTTGGGTCACTTGCCTAGGTTGTGTGACCTCAAGCATCGCTGCTTGGTCCTAATGCTACCTAGGTCGTGTGACCTCAAGTAATGCCACCTGGATTCGCAAGACCAAAGCGGCGTCACCTAGGGTCACGACCTCAAGCGTTGTTGCCTAGGTTCAAATGACCCGGGCAACACTGCCCTCAGGCGCTGCTGCCTGGGTTCATCGCCTGAGTTCAAACGACCTAGGCAACATTGCCTAGGGTCACGACCACAAGCAGCACCGCCTAGGTCGCGTGAATCCAAGCAGCAGTCACCAAGGACGCCTCACCCCTCAGGTGGCCATTCCCGACGCCTAGTAGCTATTGGAAGAGAAGACAAACGGTCAACCCAAAAAAAGTCAACAAGTAAATAATAGAAGTGGACTTGCATTTTCAAGATACTGAATGCTCAAAGTAGGTCCCCACCTGCTTTAGACTTTTAGCCTTCCCAATGCTGACATTTGATTGATGGGCTTTCATAAATGCTTACCAAATATCTAATATTTTTCTCAAAGGGCTTTAGGAGCTCAAAATCTGGTGGGAAAGCTAAATCAAACGGGGCAATTGTCATAAAAGCCATTAACCTATTGCATGCAAATTGATATAGGTCTGAACTACTAGCTTACAGGTCAAAGGTCTAGATTTAATCAATCCATGAAGGCTTTTCAGATGTTTTATAGGCCTCTAGTGTAGCTCTGATTATAAAAAGAAAAAAAATAATGATGAAAGAGGGTTAGATCTATCATACACTTAAATTGTCCACGTAATTATATATCTTATGAGTAGTCGCGGGTTAGATTATTACTGAGCAAAGGGAAAACAACCACTCCAATTCGTGGAAGCCGGCAAAGTTTGTCTTTTTATTGAGCCTATAACAAAAGCTAACCTAAAGCGAATACTTCAAATTCCAGATAAGAAAAATAAAAATAAAGACTAGGTAGGTGGAAAGCCATTTCCTCAATCCGGCACATTAATTAAAAATTTATCTTATCTTGAACGCCATACTCATCTAAACTCTAACAATAAATTTAAAAATAGACAAAGAAACATTTGTCAGTAAGACAATCCGAATAATGCCGTGGAATGCTGTCTTCAGTGGATACAAGTCCATGCGTTCACACCTATTAGGTATCTTGGTCCATCTTAGGCACCATTATTCAATGCTGCACATAATAAGAATCATTCCATAATCTATATAGTAGGTAGCAAATGTCAATATCAACCACTCATGTTAAGAACTATTGTCACATTTCGCCAAGTGACAAGATATGATATTTATATAAATTATTATAATTTTCTCAAGCCTATTGTTGTAAAAGCCATTGAGCTATTACATGCAAATTACTTTAGATTAGGAACACTAGTATAAATCAAAGGTCTATAATTAATTTATCCATGGGGCTTACACGATGTTTTATAGGCCTCCAAAGTAATTGGCCTTTTGTGCTCGTGCCCCTTGGTTAAAGAGATTATAATAGCGCCAGACCTATTAATTTGTAATTTTGTCTTTTGAGTAGTCATGTATGAAATTGCCACAGATCATTTCCAAAAAGGAAAATAAAGGAAAAATTGCTAGGATGTTGGGAATGCCATTCCAAGTAAGCCGATCAAGTTTAGTTGTTAGTAAGCCTTTGACAAAAGCTAGCCTAATGGCAAGAAACACTTCATTTTCAAAAAGAAAAACGAAGACTAACAGATGAAAGCCATTCCCCGAACCGGTAAATTAAATAAAAAAAATTATATAATGTTGACCGGTCAAATTAATCAACAATCTAGTAATAAATTCAGTATTAGACAAAGAAATTTGTGTTAATGTGACAATCCAAAAACACTGTGGCATGAGGTCTTGAGTGAAAAAAAGTCCATGTGTTCATATCCATTTGAAAACCGCAGTCCATATGTAAGCACCCTGATTTTCCAAAGTTCTAATATTATTAATAGATCTAACGTTATTCTTTGCTAATATACTTACTTATGCTTATAATTATCTCTTTTGAGTAGTCATGTGTTAAATAATTATTTAGCGAAATAAAAACAACTACTCGAAGGTTGGGAATTCCGTTTTGAGGAAGCCAGGATTTTTTTTTTTTCATTTACTTAATTATTAGTGAGTCTGTCTTCTGTGAATATATGCCAATATGTTCATACCTGTTACGTATCTTGGTCCACCCTCAAGCACCATGTGTTTCCAAAGTTCTACTATTATTAATAATTCTAATATTATTTTTTGCTGGTGCACTTGATTGTACATATAGAGAAATATCTCAAGTGGTCATGCGCTAAATTATTGTATAGCAAGGAAAAAGCAACAGAAGTTGCGGATGAAATTTCGGGGAAGCTAGCAAAGTTGTTTTTATCGGTGAGCCTATCATTTAGATCACTAGGATCAAAGACCCCACCCCCCCCCCCACCCTCCTCTCCAGAGCCGTTTCGTCGGTTTGTGCAATAATTGAGTCCTCTGGGACTAGTAGTATTCTATAATAGTCACTACTTTTGTTATCCCCAATGAAGCTTGTGTCAATCAGACGTTCGATCGATGGGGCCATCTTATGTGAAAAAAAGTCCATGTGTTCACACTCTCAGATGTCTTAATCCATCCCTGAGCACCACCATTTTCCAACATATTAAAAAAAAAATCACGTATCCCTATCCTCTAGTATAAGAATAAATCAACCAAAAGATCAAGTGATGAACTAACTAACTCCCCCCCCTGTCCAGAGCCGTTTCGTCGGTTTGTGCAATAATTGAGTCCTCTGGGACTAGTACATGTGTTCACACTCTCAGATGTCTTAATCCATCCCTGAGCACCACCATTTTCCAACATATTAAAAAAAAAAATCACGTATCCCTATCCTCTAGTATAAGAATAAATCAACCAAAAGATCAAGTGATGAACTAACTAACTCCCCCCCCCCCCCTGTCCAGAGCCGTTTCGTCGGTTTGTGCAATAATTGAGTCCTCTGGGACTAGTAGTTTCTATAATAGTATCCCCAATGAAGCTTGTGTCAATCAGACAATCCATCGATGGGGCCATCTTAGGTGAAAAAAAAAGTCCATGTGTTCACACTCTCAGATGTCTTAATCCATCCCTGAGCACCATCATTTTCCAACATATTAAAAAAAAAAATCACGCATCCCTATCCTCTAGTATAAGAATAAATCAACCAAAAGATCAAGTGATGAACTAACTACCTGAAACCAATATGCCATGTCGCTCTTTAAAGTACCCATCTCAATATGCAAAGCAATTGAAAGAAGAATCGCCTCCTTTTGGTGGAAACAACACGATACAAGCAGGGGTTTGCATTGGAAGAAGTGGGATGTTTTGAAAACAAGAAAAGATGAAGGGGGGTTAGGATTCAAAGATTTAGTAAATTTCAACAAAGCAATGCTGGGAAAACAAGCCTGGAGGTTATCTCAATCTCCTTCAGCCTTATGGAGCAGAATATTTAAAGGAGTTTACTTCCCAAATGGAGATATGTGGAAGGCCGGTAAAGGGCAGCGGCCATCTTGGGGTTGGCAAAGCATTCTAATGGGGAGAGAAACTATAGAAAAGGAGGTTCAATGGAGGGTAGGAGATGGCAAGAATATTAGCATACGTGAGGATCGATGGCTGGAATTTGGTGTGATAGGTGGCCCGGCTAATCGAAATGATCCCAGAACAGTAGCTGAACTTATTCATGAGGAAAACAGGGGATGGAAAGAAACAGAGGTGCTGAATCTATTTGAAGACAGAATAGCAAATGAAATCTTATCTATTCCTCTAAATCCCAACCAGCAGGAAGATACACTAATGTGGAAGGGCAACAAGGTTGGAAAATACACGGTAAAAAGCGGATATAATATGTTATGTGCACAGACCAAAGTAGCAGAACAAAACAGAGCATCAATATCATTTCAGCCTCCTCGCACATTCTGGACAAAGCTATGGCATTTATCTATTCCCCCAAAGCTGCGCATCTTTATGTGGAGTATATGCCATAACGCTATCCCAACAAGAGAGAATCTCTACAAGCGAAAGTTGTTACCTGATCCAATATGCTCGCTTTGCAATACATGTCCGGAGACGACCGAGCATATGTTCCTACTCTGCAAATGGACAAAGAACATATGGAAAGACCCACGGCTTAATCTCACTTGTAATCCTAACAGCATAACCCGGATTGATAAATGGTTCATGGACAATTTCGCAGGTACCAGAGACTTACCCGAAAAGGAGTTGGTGGCGACGGTGCTGTGGTTCGTCTGGAAAGCCCGCAACAACTGGATTTTCAGAGCCAAACAACCGGATCCAAACACCATCGTGGACCTGGCACAAGCACACCTCCAAAACTTTAACAGATGGCAGAACAAAAAAGAGACAGCAAAACCCCCAAACCCGAACTCACTGCGAAGATGGATTCCGCCGGAGAAAGGACAGCTGAAACTTAATGTAGACGCCTCTTGGATCCACGGAGAACAGGTCGGATCCGTCGCTGGGATCTTGCGGGATCACACTGGCCAACTCATAGACGGCTTCGCACAACAGGTTCGAGCTTCCTCCCCCCTTCAACTCGAAACCCTAGCGATTTTGCACGGGTTGCAGTTTCTGGAGTTCAGAGAACAACTGCACGTGGGAGAGAAGGAAGTCGACAAAGCACTTCAAAGTCAACTAGTTTGGTGTGAAACGGACAGCCTATCCGCTCAACAAATAATCACGGGCTGGGCCGAACCTCCTTGGACAGTCAAGCCCATCGCTGAACAATGCAGAAACCAGCTCTCCAACTCCAAATTGAAGACTTTGACTCACTGCCTGCGGGAAGCAAACAATGCAGCAGATTTAATTGCGAAGATGCACCGAACCAGTTTACTCCCTCAAAGCTGGAAATCATCCCCTCCTGCAGCTCTTTCGGAAATTTTATGTGCGGAATCTCACCTATCGAACTCTTGTAATTTTCGCACTTAATGAATGAAAGTAGCTATCATTTTCGACCAAAAAAAAAAAACTAACTACCTGAAAACACAGAATCTCATCTTAAGCTAATAGTCATTGCTGATCATTGAACTCCTTCATCCAATGGCTTCTTCATCAAATCCCGAAAAGATTTACGATGTCTTCTTGAATTTTAGAGGCATAGACCTACGTAACAATTTTGTTGGCCATCTCTATCAAGCTTTACACCGGATTGGAATATACACTTTCCTGGATAGCGAGGAATTGCAAAAGGGAGAACAAATATCGATGCTTATGAAGGCCATCGAAGAATCATGCATTGCAATTGTTGTTTTCTCTAAGAACTACGCTTCCTCAAGATGGTGCTTGGAAGAGTTGGTGAGGATTATGGAGTGCAAGGAGCAAAAGAACCTCACTGTACTACCAGTGTTTTATAAAGTTGACCCCAAAGAAGTGAGAGGGGGCAGAAAGAGTTATCAAAGAGCTCTGGCTAAGCACGAGTTCAACTTCAGGAAGGATTTGGAGAAAGTGGATAGATGGAAGAAAGCTCTTTTCGACGCCGGTAACTTGTCCGGGTGGCATTTGAATGATGGGTAAGTAGAGTGGAGTTCATATTTGTGTAAGAAGAGTAATCTTTACAAGTAAGTATAAAGATTATTTTTAAAAAATAAATAGATAAATAAATAAATTGATGCACACATGATTGTAAGTATATGAATAGATGTTTCGTCTTATGATTCCTGAAAATTATTAAGTCGCTTAAGTTTAAGTTAGTTATTTCATAAAAATATTGGTGAACCTAAGTGAAGTTAAGAAAGATAAATAAAATTTGGCAAAAGATAAGAAATATTGATAATCAAAAGAAAAATTTACTTGACAAGTAACTCAAACAAGAATTGTTCATTTATAATTAGTTGGTAACTTAATTGAAGAAAAATTGGTAATTCACTCTAATTAATGTTGACAATTTTAAAAATGAGTTAGTAAGTAATCAAATAAGGGCCGGTAACTCAATAAAAAGTTTTTGGCAAATTAATAGATCCAGTAAACTTTGATAAGTAGTTTAAGTGAGAGTTGGTGATCTAAAACTACTAAGTAATTATTTAGTATGTGAGTCACAATAATTTGTGTCAGCAATTGCAAATAAAAGTTAGTAAATTTGAGGCCTTAAGTTATACAAATCAAATTTGGTTAGTGCCAAAAACGGTGATGTATAGGCAATTTCAATAACTATTGGTAAGTTACTAACAAGTTATGCGAAAAAAAAGTTAATGATCTTTTTTCTTTTTTTCACTAACGGTTTTTTGACATTTACCAATATCTATTAAAATTTATTAGCACGAAAAGAAACCTGTTTTCGGACATCGAACAATAGAATTCTGCCTTTAGCTTTTGCTAAGCCCTGTTTCATTCCGGTAAGGCGTGTAGCTCTTTCTTTTGGATCCTCGTTGCCCTCCTCTAAGTGTAGTTGCCCTCCATTAAGTGTAATAAAAGTTCTAAACAATTTATCCGTGGACTATTTGAGGTCTTCACGTTTCATTTTGGTCGATTAGTTTGATAGACCCTGAACTTGTCACATGTGGCATTTTAAGTTCGGAAAAATCACAGGCAGCTATCCATAGAGCAGACACGTGGCTTTTTTAGAATGAAAAATTGACACTAGCACTTCATCGGCCGGCAAATTTACTCTCATTTGATCAAACTAAAATGTCAAAACTTGATTGACAAATGGACAAAATGTTAAGCAGTGTTATTGCACTTACTCCTTTTTTTTTTAAAGGAATAAGAAAGTTTGCAACGCTTGATATAGGATAATTAGTGTGTATAGATCATGTGAAACAATGACATCATGCTTCAGAGAATTTAATAGTTGTGGAATCAAAAACTTAACCACCGTTCAAAGTCCTAATTGGCTCTTTTTGACTAGAAATAAATCACATATGACAGTCAAAAAGAAAAATAAGTGGATCATCCTGTCAAAATCTAAAGGACATGAATCACTTAAGTAGATAGATACATGTTTCAATTGGTGTTGAGCTTTTAGAGTTGTAATTCGACTCGAACGGAATACATTTTGTTTTGGTAGTGATTATCTGAAGTATGACGCACTGCTTTGTCATTATTGGCTGATAATTGCCCATTAATTGCTTATTCAAATTGCTAAAAAAAATGATGGTACAACTTCATTTTTCGCTTTTAGCAGAGACGAGTCAGAGCTTATACAAAATATTGTGAAGAAAATCTCCACTGACTTAGACCGAATTCCTTTGCATGTTGCTGAGCATCCGGTTGGGATAGAGTCCCGAGTAATGAAGTTGAAATCGATGTTAAACCTTCAGTCTCAAGGTGATTTTCTGATGGTGGGATTATGGGGACAAGGAGGCATAGGAAAAACAACTTTAGCTAAAGCCATTTATAATGATATTTTTAGACAATTTGAAGGTTCCTGTTTTTTGGAACATGTTCGAGAAACTTCAAAAGCTTGCAGGGGTTTAGTTACTTTGCAAGAGTCATTACTAAACGATATATTACTACCGCAACAAAGATTGGAAGTGTCCAATGTGGATGGAGGTATTAATCTAATACAACATAGACTTCGGCGCAAAAGAGTTCTCCTCATTCTTGATGATGTGGATGACTTGCACCAGTTACATGCTTTAGCAAGAGAAGGCAAGTGGTTTGGTAATGGGAGTAGGGTCATTGTTACTACAAGAGATAGTCATTTGCTAACTTATCTTGGGATAGATCAAGATCATGTGTATGAAGTTAGAGCATTGAATTACAGTCAAGCTTATGAGCTGCTTAGTAAGCATGCTTTTTCAACACACCAAAAATCGAAAATCAGGACAAATCTAGTGGATAGTGTTTTGAATCATGCTAAAGGCTTTCCTTTAGCACTTGAGGTGCTAGGCTCCTTCTTATGCGGTAGAATAGAAAGTGAATGGGAAAGTACACTGGATAAAATTTCTACAGCTCCTAACAAATACATCAATGATGTGCTCAAAATAAGTTATGAAGGACTAGAGGCAAATGAGAAAGAGATTTTTCTCCACATTGCATGCTTCTTTAAGGGGTGGAAAATTGAGTACATAAAGAAAGTTCTCAACAGTTGCAATCTCAAGGCCATAATAGGATTACAAATTCTCATTGAGAAGTCCATGATAAGAATTGAGTTTGGAAACGTACATATGCATGACTTGATTCAATTGATGGGTATGGATATTGTGAACCAAGAAAATGATGACCCTGTAAGACGCAGCAGACTATGGCAGTATGATGATGTTCTTGATGTTTTGTCAAGCAACATGGTAAGACTTGCAAATATGATTCAATCTTCTGCTCCTATTTTTGACTCTAATTACTGAACATGCATAACCTAGATAAGTTTTGTATAAACAGGGAGATTGTGTCATAAAAGCCATAGTGTTGGAGCCACCTGAGATGAAAGAGATAAGTATCGATGCTAATGCTTTTACAAAAATGAGAAGGTTGAGATTGCTCATCATGCGCAATCTTACTTTCCAGGGTCCCGTTTGTCTTCCAAATTGGCTAAGATGGTTTGAATGGCCTAGTGCTCTCTCGATTCTAGAATTTTTCTCTGGTCCTAAGAAATTAGTGGGACTTAATCTGCGTGAAGGCAATATGACAATAGTGCCAAAACAACTTAAGGTGAGCATTTACCTACATAGACCTTCACATTATCCACTTCATTCATATATGTCTATGCGTATAATAAGTGGTGTACACAAAAGGAAGCGGCGTTCTTCTGTTTCGGAAACCGCTTCTTGTTTTTCTTTTCAAAATGACCCTAGCTACTTGCTGTTAGAAATATTGACGTGCAGCAAAATTGGCATTCAAAGAATTTAGTGAAAAAATAGAATAACCAATTTTACGTATTCATCCATGGTATAATATTGGTAAAGTAAGAAATTTTGGATAATTTGATGGAAGGAATCAAAAAAGAAGAAAAAGAAGAAGAAGAAGATTTAGATCCCTTTCTGAATGTAAATGAAAGTTGATTTTGTTGTTTTTGCAGGACTTCCAAAATTTGACCTATGTTAATTTCAGCAAATGTGAGTCCTTGGCTCTTATGCTTGACCTCTCATGTACTCCAAATCTCCAAGAGTTGGATCTCCATGGTTGCAAAAACTTGGTAGAAGCCCACGAGTCAATTGCATATCACGATAAGTTACAAGTGTTGAATTTATATGGGTGCTCTAAACTTAGCTTTTTTCCAAATGTGCTCAAGTCAAAAAATCTCAAAGACCTTGATCTTGGTAATTGCACAAAATTTGAAAGGTTCCCTGATATTCCATATAAGCTCGAAGGCCTCAAAGAGCTTAATTTACTAGGGACCGCTATTAAAGAACTTCCTGCATCAATAGAAAATCTTGTCTCTTTGGAGAGAATGTGCTTAGATTTTTGCAAGAACGTGATAAGTCTTCCTTCAATCATCTACAAGTTACAAAACATTGAGAACTTGGAACTTCGCAATTGCACAAACTTAATTGAGTTTCCAAAGTACGAGGATTCCGTTGATCCGTGCATGAAGATCGGACTTTCAAATTTACGCTTGTTAAGCCTTTCGGAATGTAATCTGTCTAAAGTCGAGTTTCTTGAGAATCTTTCTTGTTTTCCCCACTTGAGTAAGTTATATCTATCGGGGACAGTATTACTAATCTTCCTACATCCATCAATAAACGTGATCATTTGTCCATATTGAGAGTTTCAAATTGCCATCAATTACAAGAGATTCCTGAACTTCCACCATCTCTGATTAGTCTTTGGGCAGATAATTGTGAATCCGTGCGACCAAATGAGTATTTAACTTCAATTCATGATTTTGTCCATAGACGGTTGACGATGGCTAAGATTTCCGCAAGTAGACAGGTTAGACTCTCTCTCTCTCTCTCTCTCTCTCTCTCTCTCTCTCTCTCTCTCTCTCTCTCTCTCTCTCTCTCTCATATCAATGTGGAGTAGATGTTGGATCTAGTGTGTGCTTATTGCAGAAGAAGAAAATGCAAGAGTCGACGCTTAAGGAAAGCAAACAAATATAAATTGTTTTTCTCATGAATATACCTGTAATGGAGGTGGCTAACTTTCTTTTATGGAAATGATTTCTATCTCATAAGACTTTTATCAATGCAAGGCAAATATTAACGGATCTCCACTCATTTATAGGACTCTAGTCCGAAGTGAAATTCACTAGGATTACTTACTAAGTTTTAATTAAATTCTTCTATTTGGGCACTAATAACAAATTTGGATACTTTCTAACTATCTCTCCTTATAACAGTATGATGATGATTCCAATATTTGTATCCCTGGACAAGAGATGCCAAAGTGGATCATCCCTGTTGAAGAGGATTCCATATCTTTCATGATTTCAAAGGACTTGTATGACAAATTTCTTGGATTGGCTCTCTGTCTAGTTGTCAATAATGACAAACAAAAAGAGACAGCCTTATATTGTATGGATTCACATGTTAATGGCATAAGCCTAGGCTACCCTAGACGACTGTATTCGGTGGACTCGGATCATATTTGGCTTGAGTATATCATACCAAGTAAGCTGTGGGGAATAATTGATTTTCTTCAATTCGATGGGGCTTATGTACAACTTGGCCTTAGAGTACAAGGTGTGAAAAGATGGGGATTCCGAATCATATGCAAGCAATTAGAGGACAATTTAAAGGTTGAGATTCGAGACAATTCGCTAATTGATCTACCTTTCCTCTACGAGGTTGTTCTTGAATCAACAAATCCAGAAGCCAAGAGTTCACTTATGCATGAAGGTAGTTCAATCGAAACAGATCTACGGGAGGACTTGCAAGAAGATTGTCAAATGAGCGCTGAGGAACAAAGTCAAATAGTAATAAAGAGAAATCATGAGCTTTTCTCCCACGAGGCATGCGAACCCAGACCGTGTGAACTTCTAATTCCATTGGCAGAGATGAGTATGGTATGGCTGTATTTGCTCGCTGCCTTTGTTGTTTGAATGATCGAGAACCTAGCTGAGGAAGCAATTCGCAGGTGTGTGAGCTTAGCTGATCTTGATTACAATGCCTTCTTTCTCCTTGTTCTTTTCGTTTTCTTTTCTCAGGAAAACCTTTTAACGCCCCGTTAACTGCATATCCTAAATAAAATTCTGTCATTCTTTTTTCTCTTTAATCTATTTTTCCTTTTGCTTTTAGTTTTTCTTTGTATATTATACCTAAATTATATATCTGTTCTTTTTGTCAAATCCTCTTTTCCCCGCCATAGGCAAAGTTCGAACTCCACCGACGCTACTTTCCGCATCACGACTGCTCATCTTCCACTAGACACCAGCGGACAGAAGAAGTCCGTTTTCCTGAAACGGAGTCCCTAGCGAACCGATGGCGATGGAGACCAGCGATTTGAGGCGACAGACTACAACTGCTGACCGAAGCAATGGAAGATGACGTAGCTTCGGGTGAAGGGTCTCTCTGCTGAGGTTCCGGGCTTCGTGCGGATTGCTATAGATCAGGTAACGCCTGACACATCCGCAATATGATACTTGAGATGGATTTTGAATTCGATTCTTATGGCGCTGCAATTGAGCGGGAACTTGACGAATGTGTCGTTGAATTTGTTCGAGAGATGGTGGATAAGGTGTTTCTTCGTAAGTTTAGTCTGTGGTTGCTTGGTAGTGAATTCATTGGTAATCCACGTCACGCGCTGCAAAATTAGTGATAATCTCATATAACTTTTCTTTTTTTCTTTAGGTGAAGTCTAGGTTCAAAGGAAAAAACAAGCAAGGAAGGGTGACCAGTGGGAAGGAGGGTGTGCATGGGTTGGTTCAGTCCCCTTTTCAGGCAAAAAATTGAGCGAATCCGGGTGCTATAGATGTGGAACCAGGCGGACAACCAGCCACACTGTGGAGAGAGAGAGAGAGAGAGAGAGAGAGAGTAGTATGTACCTATCATGAAGATGTGCAGCTGGTGACATAGGTTGGCCCAGACTATTGAATTTTGGTATAGGACTCTGTCGCTAAGTTCTATGAGGCACTTGAAGAGTTAAAAAAATAGTGTTATGAAGAAGATGCAGTGAAATGGCAAGCCACCACAAAAGGTTGCTCGACAGTCGATCCTTTTATCAAATTTTCAAGGAGCATGGAATTTAATATGAACATTGGTTTGTGACCATGGATATCTAGTTAGTTGGTCAATTTCTTTCACCCTGTGGACTGTGTGAGCAAGAAAAAATCACAAGAAACGCGAAATAGAGAAATGTTATTTAGTAGAATAGAAACAAAAGCACAAGAAGCTGATTGTCAATTCTGATTTGTGAGGCCATTGCGATAGATTAGGATTCTGTTTTTAATCCTTTTGTGCCATAGCATTTATGAAGGAGAATGATCTAGAAGTCTTGGAAGCTTCTTGAATGTTTGAGTGGAACCTGATTAATTTAAGATAAGCTTCTGAGGAACCAATTGATTGAACACACTGGAAAGAGCAACATGTAGTCTCTCAAACTTGTTGCTGTTTTTGCTTTCGTGTTGTTAGAGCCATATCAATTTAGCAGTTTGGTTAGATTGGCATCTGAATTACAGGATGAGTGTGGGGTGATAATCATTGCTTGGAAGTTTTAACCAATACATTATACAGGATCTGCAAGATTTTGATCGTATAGCTCCAAGACATGCATTCATTCCCTTAATAGATGCATATTGATACTGAAATATTTCTGCTGTGCTGCAACTTGATGCTGATTTCCTCTTGAGTTGCCTAAATGCAGGTGTGCATGCATGAGAGAACTTTCTCTGAACAAGTAACAAGCCCTATTTGCCTTCCTTGTATAAGGCAAAGCTTGCTCTGGACAGCCTTGAAGTTCCAGTTGGGTAAAATGCTGATTTTCAGTAATCACATGCATTTCAGACATATTACTTTATTTTCTAATTAAGATGATTTGTAGTTCAGTCTCAATTATCGAACCATTTCAGATTTTACTCTTTAATTGAACAGCTTTGTAATTGTTGAGGATGGGCACGTGTTATTATGTTAGGAAGAAACCAGAACAATGCGACACAAATCGTGTGGTTTATCATTTTGTCTCCACCACCTTGTATAAATTTGGCCAACAGCACTTTGTTATTGTTCTGAATTGATACCCTCAAATCCACTCGTAGTTGTTGTTTATCTTTTTATGTTTCTCCCACGATTATTTCTTTAACAGATGGTAAAAGAATTATCTGAACAAATCTGCTGATAAGTGGAATTTTCCATGCATTATTAGGCTGTAAATGGTTTTGTTCCCATTATTCTTTCATAAAATATGACTATGGCCAACACTAGCAATAATCTGGCTTTATTATGCACAATGTTTTATGTATTTCATTTACCATTGTGCTCTGTCTAGATCCATATTTTGGTCTTTATCAGCTTTTGTGAAGTTACGTTAGCTAGACTTTGGTATACTTATTTAGTATAAAAAAGAATTGTGAAGATGGTACCTGCTTCTTGGGCACATTTTTTCCACCCAATGGCCACATCTACAAAAATAGTTTAAGCCTGGTTTCTGGTAGAGATAATCTCTTATCTAATATTCTATTCCTATAATCATTTATAGTTATGTGGTGACAAAACACTACGAATGACTTTGTAGACAGTAATAAATAGTTGATGAGAAAAATATTTGGCCCTTTTAGTACCTTTTGGAGCATAAGGAAAAAACAAAGGCACCTTGCTATAGGGGTATATAAAAAATTCTGTTAGAAAAGGTGGAGGTGGCCAATCCAATAAGAAGCCTCTTTTTCGTGTGAGATTCTCAGCAGCTTTAATTGAGCAGAATTTGTCAATATCATGTAGTATATGCCTTGACCACTCTTTTATATACTTAATTGGATAACTCATCAGAGAAAACATTTACCATGAAATGTATTTCCTAAATTTATGTTGAAACTACACTAAGAGCAACTTTCTCTCTGGCAAAGCTCCTAACTCTGATATGCTTTCTTTATTTTTCTCCTTGCGCTTTCACAGCCAACAGGAATTGCAGAGATGAATGCTCTTGCAGAGGACAGGATTTTAGGTTGCAGAAGTTGCAGAAAAGTTTTCGGCATACTCCCTTTATGTGACATGTGAACCATGGATTATGAATGGAGCAGCATCATCGATCATTGGTACATCTGTTGATCATGCTGAAATAAAACTAAACTTTCCTAAAATTTGCTTGCTTATAAATGATTAGATGACACTTGGCCACTTTTAGGTAAAGAAGTATATTATGGCCGTGCAAATGATAGATTTGGAGGCTGTGGCTCGATACTGTTGTTGCATTCAAGTACCCCCGAGGCATGTATTAGGGCAGGTTCTGAACTTGCTTTTGTTGCTGATTTTGTATCTACTTAGCTCCACTTTAGAAATTGTGACATGTGACAATTGACAACTCAAGCTTACTGGAGGCTTGTTATTCCTTATCTTGATTACCGATGGATGTGGTATCACAGTGATTCTGTCTGCAGTCGCACCTTGAATATTGCAATGCAAAACCATGGAAATAGAAAAAGTTTATGGAACTAAATTTCCATCTTTTCTGTCCTTTTCCTAGTCTAAATGGAAAAAAAGTGAAGTTTCCCAAAGCCTCTAGAAGTCGAGTTTATATCAATTCTTTCTGTCCTCACTTTATTTCCTTTTTCTTAAATTCTTCATGACTGGTTAAACATTTTCCTTTTTTTTTTTTTAATTTCCACTAAGAGTTCTGGGAAGTGCTACAAGTTAAGCTAACATTAGTTTGTTTTTTCCTTTTCCTTTTGCCCCCTGTTTCTTCATCTCTTCTTCCTCACTTGCTTTCACTGCAGTGAGATTCTTTGATGTCTTAATGTTATCAAGTTTAAATCAGGAAATATAGTATCTTCAAAGAAATATGATTTAGTAACTATGAGCAAATTGTGCTTTCTGATATGCTGTGGGCAATGTACTTGATCCTTGCATACATCAGGGCAAGTGCTAGCTAAACTGTGGCGTATGGCTTGTGTTCCTGTATGATTTATCATCTGTCTGATGCTGCCATAATCTAACATTTCATTTTTGCTAAGCTTGGGCAGAACCCATCAAATTTTTATTCAGACTTTGTTGACATAAAACTTAAAACGTACTGAAATAGGATCTGTTTCAATGTAGCTAATTTAGATTACGAAATTGTCTCTTTGTTGAAGTATTATTTTTGAAAGAAGAAGCTCAAGTACAAGGGGTAAGAAGCATGAGGATGCACTAAGGGATGCATCTAAACAAAAAAGTTCAGCTGGAAAAAAAAAACCATGAAAGCTCTGACTTTAAGAGCTTGAAATACATGGTTATGCTGCTGTAAATGATGTGATTATGAGTCAAAAGTATTGTGGGAAACATGACCTAGCTCTTTACCTTTCTGAATACAACATTAAGCAAGGGGACTCATCTTGCAGATAAAGGATCACTTGCTCAATTTCCTCTCTCTGGAGCTCATAAACTAGCCCAAAGTACTGCATAATTTCATGATAGAGAGAACAAGACTGTTATAATGTTGAGCATGGTTCCTGTGCGATGTTTGGAAGATGTAGCTGATTGAAACCCCTCCTAGCCAGTACTAGTACAAGAGTCATCCATAAATCTTCTCTCAATCATATCACTGTTGCAAGATGTATCTGAAGAGAAGTTGCCCATCCAAATTAAAAGCCTCTAAGCATTACCCTGTTTACAGCATGTTGTTTGTTCTCCAAGGACATTAGGTTCCATGCTGAAGAAAAAATATAGAACAACCCAAAGGCATCATGAAAGTATAAAATTTTAAGCAATAGATACCCCAAGCATACACTCTTTTATATTTGATGCAAGAATTTTGCCAAGGTCAATGCCTAGTTACTGTCAAGTTAATCAATTGGTACAGTTCAGCCTGAAAACCTATTATCTGAAGTACAGGCATTTCTTAGAATTGCTATTCTCAAGACCAATATGTAAACCTCCTAACTAAACGTATTCTCCCACTGGCAAACTTGATTTTGTTTAAAAAGTAACTTCTTTTGCAAATTGCTTTGTCAATTAGTCTGATATATTATCTCTAGCATGATATTTGGACATGTCTTGCAAATGGAATTTGTCTCGGGATTTCAAGCTGATGAGCTAGGTAAAATTGCAGAATTATCGGAAATATTGGCTGGTTTCCACAAAATCATCAGGTTTCAAGTGTCTGCCTGAAATATGAATGTTTCCAACCTTTTTCTTGTTTCTCTTGCCATAATGGGAATTATGGATCAAAGGATTTTAAATGTTGGAGATATGATGGTGTGAGAAGCAATATCTCTTCTGTGAAATTATAATGAACGAGGAAACCCTAATGGTATGAACAGTGATCAACCACCAGTTGAATTGTCTACTCGTAATTTTTTTATAATACTACAGTTAGCACCTATTTACATCAGATAACCTAAGGAAAATGATAGTTCTTTTTCAATGAAGCTGTAGTTAAGTACACATTTTAACAGGTTTTCACGAGTATGATAGAGTAACTCTACTTTTTGAACCAAAGTTTACTTTATCAATCAATGAAGTAGAGCATTGCACCTGCTAGCTATATCTCACTGAAAGACCCTCTTGGAGCACTCATCCATTTCCATATTGTTTAAGAACAATTTAGGAAGTCTCTTTCTATTTCTACCTTTTGATCAATTCTCCCAACCAGCTAGAGAAAGAATTGTAGCAGGGGCTTTTCTTGATTGCAGATCTTGCTAAGCTACTCTCTCTCTCTCTCTCTCTCTCTCTCTCTCTCTAGTCACACTTGGACTTGTTTATATCTAAATCGTTTGCTGCAGTAAAGATATGTTGTTGTATCCCTACTCTGCAGATTATCTGCACATCCCAAGTAAATAAACCTGGCCCAGTTGAATGTTTTGTAATGACAAAGTGTTGATGAAATTGCAAGCTTTGAACTAGCGGGCCGTTGGTTGGATAGAAACCCATTAAGAAGTTTTCTCCATCAAGGATAAGGTGCTTATCTTGAGATGGTGGGTACACTTATCCTGATTGACACTATATATAGTTGCTTGAGTGGAGCGGTGTTCAGCCATAAAATGGTTGCTATAAATAGGTGTAGAATTTGCCCAGTAAACAAAAGGTAAGAGTTTCAGATGCCCAGTCTTTTTATTTTGGCCAATTTTCATATGCCTGGTTAATCCTATATGTAGCTTTCTTTTAGACTGGGTATTCTTAACCAGATTGCCATTGGAGAAATAAATCTTCATGTCCCTGGTTAAGAAAAAAGACAAAATGGAGTACCTTAATAGTTGATAATCCATCAGTTAGACTCGTTTGAGGAAAATGTCTTCTTCCTTGATCCCTATCTTGAATTACTAAACATACAGGGTTCTTAGTCCAAAAATTCTCCAATTTGAGCTCTTCAGTCGCAAATATTTCAAGGGACTGGCAGACCATAAACTTTTTGTTCCTCTGAAATAATTAATACGCTTTGGAAACAAATTACATACAGAAAAAATGGCTTTAAAATAATTTGTCTTTGGAATGATAAATTTAATTTGGATTCATGGTTCTTCTCTGTTTTGTAGAAGCTTGTTACATGAATATCATTTCTCTTTGCCTTTCTTCCCCTCCTTTTCCATTCATTTGCTGTTAATGACATTGTGGAATCTATGATTTGTTAAGTATTTTATAGATATGCTGAACATTTCTATTTGATGTTCAGCTTCAAAGCCTCACAGGTCGTGGGTTGATCAGGTTTCTCATTTGATCTGCATGCGTTGATTCTTCCTGTCGAATCCTCTCATGCCTTTGCACAACTAGGTAAGACTTTTGAACAATTAAATCCTTCCTTTTATGAATATCATGTACACCATGCATATTATTATGATGCACCTCTGCTGCACATCAAATGATCATCAGTTACTCGTGCATATAACGAGTGGTCTGCATGGTGTGACCTTTCTCCGTCATAGCCTGTTAACATCAAAATGGAACAGACTAATGCACTGTGGCAATTTCTTTTTTGTAGTGGCAGTATGATATGATATTCATGATAAGATTGAGTATATCTATAGCTATAGATTTCCTTGTAAAATAGAAAATTAATTAAAACGAGGACACTAGAAAAGGTCTTCAAGATGAAGTTAGACAACATCCTTACTCTTCATTCCTGATTCTTGGTTTATTTTGATTATATTGTGCACTGTTCTTATTACTGATGGTTAATCTCTTCAACCTTAGTCAAATTTGCAGTCCAGATAGTTCCCATTCTTGAGATGAACTCTTTACAAAATAACTTTTGAACTATAGTTTTGCGACTCTTTTTATTCATGTAAAGTACAAATATGTATGTTACATTATTGGCGCAGATACAACATTCTCCCTTGTTTGTGTGTGATGACTGCAACAGTTGATGTTAATTATTTTGTCTCAAGATGTTAGAGCATTTTATGATCATAGTGTTTTCAAACAGTCCTTTGAAGTGTATAGATTTGTGTGTATGTTATTTGTGATGATGAGCATTCTAATCTATGGTCAAGAGGATGTAGTTAAAAATCTAGCATTCCATAAAGTGTCTTTAAACAATTCAGTGCACTCTGACTGACAATGCATGTGCCTTTTACCGCTTTTCCAATCGCAGAATTTCATCAAGAACCTGAGAAAGGAGGCATTGTGCATGAGCAGATCAGTTTTTGCCTGGATGTTCATGTGATTGCGGAGGACTGCAGCTGTGATCAAAGTCCATTTCATGCTTTATCTTGTTTATCAGATGTTTGAGATAATTTACGGCATAATCTTGTGTAGGCATCATTTTTCTGATGCTAAGTTTTTTGTCATCACACATATTCTATGATCTAGCTTGATTTTTTTAGTTTTTCAAACTTTGAGGTAATTCCAGGCGTGCTATTAATGTGTATGAGCTTCATAGTTCTGAACTATTTTATGGGCTATCTCCAATGATGATTAAAGAAGTAAATGATTTACATGTGTTAACTGGATTTAGGCTTTGTAGTTATATCAATTATGTCATAAATACTTCAATTTGGAGTAATGTTAGAGTGAACTAGTGTCGTGATTAGGAGTGTGCATCAGTCCGGTCCAACCCAGGTTCTGGATCAAATCGGACTGAAGTGAATTGGCTAGTTCTTGGTGATTTTTGGGGAAACCAATCCTATTCCTAATTCCACATAAAGGATCAGACCGGCACTATTTCTCAAAGACTTGAAATGTCACGTGATTATACGAGAGAGACTCACTTTTGCAGTGCGAAAGAAATAAGAGAATGAGGTAAAAGCATTATGGTGACCGATCTGGTTTTAAGATTAGTCGAGGAGTAAGAATTGATTTCAGCTTTTTTCACTATTTGCTTGTGTTTCTGTTGCCACCTTCGCTAGGATAATTTGTGGGCAGGTGTAATGTGGAAGGGGAAGCAGCCACATATCCACCATCATAATTACACCTACCAATGGTTCATTGCTATATGCATACATGTATATACCCTTACTGAACTCCCGAGCTGAGAAATGAAACCCACATGATGTGCCATCACTCCTCAGTTTCTATCACGCTATAAAGCAGAGAGCCAACATCGACCCCTCAAGATTTTAATCTTGCTTTCTCCCATCATTACCACCAACAAATAGAAAAGTTTAAAAAATAAAGGCCCAAAGAGAAAGATGACTCGGAGTAGGTTAGCAATCTGTTCAAGAGTCATATAATTTGTTCTCACATCTGCACTTAGCAGTACCTAGACCTGTAAGGAATACAAGGAAAAAAAAAAAGAAAAAAAAAATCAGTGGTTTTGGAACTGTCCCCAAATTGGCCTTGACTAGCCGGTCCGATATCAATCCGGGTGGGCCGATTCGTGATTCCACAAATGAGAAACCAAACCTGTCTAGTCCAATGCCAAGTCTCACAATGGAAACCAATCTACCCTGAAACCAATCAGATTTAGTCATAATCATTTTTGACTTTTCCTAGTATACTATTGTAAATCTCCGTGATATGATTGGCCACGTAGCAACCATCATAGGTTGAAATAGTCAGGTTATGGCTCCAACAGAACGTAAAAATATTAATGTTATGCTTGGTCAAGAGGCAATTCTCAATTGCTTCTTCCCTAAGTGTGCTTTCATCGGTGTTCAATCCTAAATGAGAGACCCCATTTCTTCTGTGATTTTGTTTGGGTCAAAAGTTTTCTTCCTGTTTTAAAACGTGGAAATTATGAATTTTCTTTAAGCTAGTAATGATTATGTTATATCCCATTCTATCAAAACATTAGAAAGTACCAAGCCATTTGTCTAAAACTCCATAGTCTAAAACGAATCGAAAGATTGAAATTTAGGAATTTTTTTTTTGTTGATCTTACTCTCCTCCTACTTTAATTGTAAGACTTTTACCTTATTTCCTTACAGGATATAAGAGTCGAAATATACTTTTAAAATTAAATCGTCTCAACTCCAACTTTCTTTGAAAGAGTGAATATTCAAATCCCCACCCCCCTTCTCATATGAGGTGCCCCCTTCTCATATGAGGTGGCCACTAGATAAACCCCATGATTAATTTTGGACCTTAATTTTTAAATTTTTTTAATTATATGTAGGATAGCATTAATTGCATTCTAGTTTGCCAATAGTTGTTGATTTGTGAGAATGCTATATTATACGATTATATGATCATATTATATTGGAGGTCTAATTCCATTGAAAACCACCAACTTACAACCTATATCCAATTTTAGCTCAATTTTTTTTCTCATAAAAAATCACCAAACTTTCACTTTATATTCAAATCTCGGCCTGTTATTATATTGCCGTTAACGTGTGATGGGTAAATTCCCTGCATATTTTTTTTTTCTTTCTCCAGTGATGAACTGATGATGTGGAATTTCAGCTCAATTAAATATTTTCAAAAAACTTTTTTTCTGTCTTTTCCTTTTACTTTCTCTTTCGTTTTTATTTGCAATCTCCATGAAGGAAGGCGCTTGAGCTAAAATCTGAGTCGCTCCACCTCGGATTTGAGTCGCGCAACCTCGGAACTGAGTCGCATGACCCCAAAGATGAGGTTGCGCACCTCAATCGCGAGTGGCAAACTCCATTAATGGAGGTTAACCATAACACTTAGAGTGAAGGAAACGATCAGTGCCTTCTTGGCCACGGTGGTTTTAGGGAAAGCTTGGGCTCGTCTCGTCATCGTCCGGCCACGGAGTGGATATACAAAGCTTCGAGGATGGCTGAGCGGAGATGGTGGCTGATGAAAACGGCTTCCCGAATCTTGAAAAACTGGAACAGAAAACAGGCGTTTCGGCCAAGCTCACCGGAGATGATTCCGACACTGCCAACCGTCGCGGAGGGGTTGTCAGAGGTCGGGGCGCGGAGTCAGATGTTTAGACGGCGATGGGTGAGAGGTGGTAAAGCTGTGCCCGAGCGAGTCCTTGCGAAGAAGACGATGAACAGTGACGAGGAGGAGCTCGGAGCTCTTGTTTGGTAACTGACCTGCATGAAAGGCTTTTTACCGGTCAAGCTACTTCCATTGATGTGGCATTGTTTGCAGTAATTCTTTGCTGAATTGAATAAACATGGGTGTGGGCTGCTTTTGTTTTGAGCTCCAGCACCTCCCTTCAGGGAGGTTGCGAGCAAAGACGAAGAATATAGAGAAAAAAGATGTTTTTAGAATTATTTATCTAGTTGAGAAGAAAAGGAGAAATACACGCATTTACAAGACATGTCAGACTTTAACGGTAATATTGGACGGATAAATAATGAGGGCCGAATTTGTAAAAATTGAGAGTTGGTGATTTTTTATAGGATAAAAAAAAAGAGTTTGGGTTAGATTTAGGTATAAAATGAAAATTTGTGCTTTTTAAGAGAATTGGGCTTTACATCAGGTGCAGCACATTTTGTTAACAACGATGTGGTTGGGCAATTAGTGTAGATTAGTATTTCAATAGTGACGTGTGATGGGCGATTTATTTATCATCGTCTAAGCATAGAGAAGGTGAGCAAGACTTAGCCTGAGATTCGTACGGCTTCGTCTTGTATTGATCGGTACCAAGTACGTGATTTCCATTCAAGGTTAAGTATTCAAAATTCTTTATACAAACTTTTAGATAACTAAATTTTTTATAGGTAGCATCGGATCAAATACATTTGAGTTCAAAATTTGAATGATAGATAATTTTGATGTAATTATGCGTAGCATGCATTTCAAAGTTTGAGGGTGAGTTTGAAAATTTTTGACTCTTTTGATTACTTATTTTCGGTATTAATACAGGATTTTCGTGACCCCATTCTGTGGGAAATATGCTGGCAAATCTTCTTACTCATATTTCTCGTTGATTAACAGTAAAAAAGAGACAAAAGCGAGTATAGAACCTGAATTTCGACTTGGAGGAGTCATTTCGTGTCTTGACTTCCTAGCCTTGACCCACTTCCACGACACAAACATGCAGCAGATGCAAGATGGAGGAGGGCAAACCAGAGGGTTGAGAACTGCGGACGCGTACACGCTTTGTGGATAACCCACGCTTCAGCGCCGAAGACTGCCACGTCTTTGTGTGCGTTTGCTGTCGCCGACCGACTAGCAAACATGCCGGCGGAACAATGCATGGCAGAGGGACTTCACACGTGTCCCGACGTTTCCTCTGTCCTTGGAAACACCGCATGTTTTTGCAGTCTTAACAACATATATTTGGGAATGTTATTGGGCATGTTAGAAGTCACAAGCTTTTATAAAATATTGACTGCTCTACTTTGAGTGCACTTGTCAGTGTTTATTAACTTGTAATGTTCGTATACCGAAAGCTTCCCAACGAAATGTGGTTGAATTAATGAAACAAATGCTGGTATTAACAATACAAGCTAGAAGAGGTTAAATAGGTTGTATTTCGATAATGAAAAACTTTTTTCCAGTATCAAGTTAATTCAAATTCAAAGAAACCCCTTTATTGTCAAGACAATATGTCTATCTCGTGTGATCTTTTGGAACTCATTTGTGTATGCTTTCAAAAAAAAAAAAAAAAATCCCCTGAAAGGATAATCAATTATAAGTTTAGCGGAATCAAGATATCATGAATGCTATAATTTTCGTATGACACTTACTTGAGTGGCATAATATTTTTTTCTAATATTTGAATGTCATAACTTCTAAAAAAACGATCACTTGAATGACATAACTTTTAATCAGTCACTTGCATGTCAAAATTTTTTAAAGACGTTCGCTCAAGTGTTGGAAATTTTAGTGTCGCATAGCACTTGTGGTGAATGTTTTTTAAAAAATGGCACAAAAAAGAAGTGATTGATTAAAAAGTCATACAATACTCAAATGATAAAAAAAAAAGGTTATAGTACCAAAAAAAGTGATCGATTGAAAAGTCATATAGCACTCAAATTATAAATAAAAAAAAGATATGACACATAAAAAATAGTGATTGATTAAAAAGTCATATGGCACTCAAGTGATAAAAAACAAAAGTTATAACACTTAAGTACATTGCGTTTCGCGGAAAATATCATGTTTAGGAAAATCTTTTTTCAGAAGTCATTTTTAGGAAAATGACTCTATTCCGGTGTTGGCCAAAAAACCTAAAATTTGAGTGGAAAATATTTTCCATTGTTCGTTAGCTCATTTAATTATTTGGGAAAATTTATCAAAAATTGAATTTTAATATTTTCAATTGACCAAAAAATTAATTTTATTATTTTTTTATATTTTTTAAAAAATGAATTTTTAATTATTTATATTTTTTAAAAATCGAATTTTTTTATTTTTTATTTTTTCTTTCTTTTTATTATTATTTTTTTTTCTATTCCTTCCTCCTTCCTCCTCCTTCTTCCTCCTCCTTCCGTAGACACCGCCTCCTTCTTGCCTGATGATGGTCAGCTGCTTGGTGGCCGACCAAGACCCGGTGGCCAGATTCAGCGAGCTCGAGGCTCAATTGATCTCGCCCGAGCTCGCCGCGAGCTCGTCGGATTTGGCAATGGAGCTCGGGCTCACCTGGATCGGGAGCCCGAGCTCCGCCGCCAGATCTGGCGAGCTCGGGCAAGGCCGGAGCTCCGCCCAGCTCGCCAAAGCCCGATGAAGCTCGCAGCGAGCTTGGGCGAGCTTCGCCCAGGCCAGCGAGAGCTCCGCCTCGCCGGCCTGGGGCGAGGCCACCGGACGCCGTCGTGGCCGGTCGTTGGCCACTGCCAAAGAATAAGATGAAAAGGAAAGAAAAAAAGAAATTAAAAACTTGATTTAAAAAAAGAAGAAAAAAAAGCATAAAATTAAAACGAAAATGTATTGATAAAAAGAAATAAGACGGAAGAAGTTATGGAAAACGTTTTCCTCACTTTAAAGGTTGTTTTTTCTAACGATGGAAAACATTTTCTTTGACTAGTTCATTTTCCGTGAAACGAACACCGAAAAATCCGGAAAACATTTTTTCAGAAGACATTTTCTGCGAAATTAACGGACCCTTAGGTGAACTTCGTACAAAACTTGTGGTACTTATAGCGTTCTTTTCCCTAAATTTAACATTTTTGGAAGCTCTTTTGTGGTTTAGTAAAGTTCAGTCGCTTCAAGCATATTGCAAAGATCAAACCGGCTTCACTGATACTTTTGGATGACATTTCCACAATCCAGTATCGACAATGGTCTTCTCTAGTATGACTGCATCCTCCGGAAGGAACTTAACCAAGGCAACCAAAAGTTCTGAGCTAAAAGAACGAGAATTGAATAGAAACATTTCGACATGCCTAAGAGAACTTGCAATTTTTAAAATTCATCGTCATCGAAGTTAAGTATAGAAAGTTCCTCTGAAACCGACGCTGTAGATAAACACCAACATCAGGTAACTCACCAAATCAAAATGATGAGTTAGGGATAAAAAAGAAGCAACTTACCCAGAAAAAAAAAGGTAAAAGTTATTTCTTCACCCATTTTGTAGAATAAAAGATACACTTGCAAGTCAAATAAATTAACGCTCTCATCATCTGCATCAACAAGATTATTTTCTCTTCTTCTCTGGTAATTCAATATATGATATTTTCAGGCTACAGTTAGTTGGAAATGTTTGTAAAGCCGACAATGCAATAGAAGAGACTCTATGACACTGCTGCAGGTTTCTTGTTGATAACACAAAACAGAAACTCTAAAGCTTCCTGCGCAGATACAAAATGGACCAGATGTTCAAGTAGATCAATACCCCCGACACAGAGTGAGAGGAATCGGGCCTCTGTATGACTAATTTTCCAGGCCCGGCAAACTCTCCAGCAACATTGCTGTCCAAGGGACGTCCAATCTACTAATTCCTATATAGACCTGTCATATGGGATGGTCGGCTTGGATTTGAGTCGAATCATATATGGTATGATCCTTATAGACTAATTTAACTCGTTTTAACCCATATTTATACAGTACAAATCTAGTAACCAATATCTGACCTACCCTATATCCAACCCGTTCCATACCTAACCCAAATTACTAATATATTTCCATATTTAAATCAATCTATGAAAACTCATAACCAAAATGAGGTGAGAGTGTAGAGTGAAAGCGGTGGAGACTGAAGAAAGAGTCATAAAAATAGGTTAGGTATAAGTAAGTTTTAAAACTATTTATGACCATTTATAATTCATAATGATCCATTTAATACTTATATTATGCTTAAACCTGATTATGACTCATTTACTTGATATAGCTAGTCCATTTATAATCCATTTAATACATATATAGGTTATGGGTTAAGAAATGGATTTATAATCCATTTTGACGGGCTACTTCTATATGCAATATAAGATTCCACCATTTTGCCGCCGCGCCAAGCACGGCACGGTCAGACCACGTGCTTGGACAGGGCCTCTTCTCCGAATTGGCCCAGCCCAACACGGTCCTTGGAGTGGCCACTGCCAGTTCGGAGACGTAGGTTGAAGGAGGCAACGCATATGCTGTTGAATAGGCAACACATCAATATAGTTAAATCTAATAAGAGAAAGAAAATAAACACAATCCGAACGGAAATTTTGAAAAATTTTTAAACGGACATAAAAAAATTAAAAATCTTCAAAGGATATATTGTTATATATGGCGATCATCCATCTCCATATTCTACAAACTCACAAACGCTTATCTTCTTCACAAACCGTCACTCTGTACTTACGTGAATGTTTGGTTTTGCAAACTTTTATTTTACTCAAACTCTCAGAAGGAAAATCTGATGTTATGGTATGGTACGTAATTTGAGAATTAAGGGAAACATTAAACAATTTACACTTTCATTATAAAAATTTACATTTTCAATGCAATTTACGTTTTTTCTTGCAATCTTTTATTTTTCTCAATATATGGTTTTACTTAAATTTGCACTCCATCGAAGTCCCATTTCGTGCGCTTTGTGCTCAAGGTATAATCGGTGCAATTTGTTTTTCTTTGACTCTTTGAATGGTTGATTTATTAGATTTAGAAATCACAATTTTAATTTGTCTTTTGTTTAAACCATTTGTCCTCTTTAATTTCGTCTCAAATGTCCATCAATATAAAGAGATCAACTTTACAAACATATCCTTTATTTTCTCCATGTTTTTGAAAGTGCTAAAAAATTAGTTTCTCACGAAACATAGTAAACTATGAAGAGGATGCGTTTGCGATCACGCACATTCCTTGTTCTGTTATGGACACGATAGGCGTGGTTGCTACCCACACTTGCATTTTTCAATTGCAGCATGCCAAGTTCGAAAGGAAAAAAAGAAAGTAAACTTATATGTGAAGACAAATTAGAATACCCCGTGGTTATAGAAAAAGTGAAAAATGCATGTGGTTTCAAATAAGAGTCGTAATTCAATTGCGAAACCGGCAACATGAAGAGGAATCAACAACGGCCTTGTCCAGTGACGGCAAGGAATTTTCAATACGATAGCAGCTTTGCTCGCTTTCAAGTTTTCCACTCAAACCAGCACAAAACATAGTACAATTGTGAATTTTTCATAATTTTTGGAAAACATTTGAATTCTTTGTCATTTTCCAGAAATTACAAGAATTGGAAAAATATAATGGATAATTTTCCAGACATCCAAAAATTCTCGAGTTGATATGATTTGGTTAGATAAATATTTGTTGTTGACAATTTTGATTAGTAGCCTTTGAAGGGCTCGATGCAATTATGGAAAAGAAACGGTCGATATTTGGAAAAATTTTAATCTTTAGCTTTTTTCAAGAAAAAGAGGAATTATTCCTGCAAAAATCGAGTATTTTGGATGTTTCATGGCTTTAAGTAATTTATACAATTGGGATACGTATAGGACCGGTGGACCCAAAATTGGGTCTAGAAGAGTTTGTAATTTTATCGAATGGACTTTTTGGTCTGAAGGAATTCAGTCAATCTTCCAGTCTCTAGTCAAAGATAATATTTTGAAACATTGTCGAGGTAAAGGGCTAGCATGCAATTCCGCCGGGTTTAACCAATCCAACCATTCATACCGATCAGTTTGAATAAGAAGAGCTAAGAAAAATTAGCAATATATGTGATGATTTTGGAAAAGTTGAGGGAGCCTCACATGCAAAATTTTGTATGTTTTAAAGGATGCTAGGTGTTATGCAATGAGTAAAAATCAAATGTTTTTTCTTCTACCTATCAATTGTAATGGACAAGAGAATGAAAGTCGAGCTTACCTGGAGGAGCGATGCAAAGATGAAATTATTGTGATGGGCTTTTGTGTTTGAGAAGAAATTGTCTTGAAGCAGATCAAGTTGTGTTTGGATTCCGAAAGAACAATACAATCTGAGGATCAGCTTCACGCCTCAAACTAGAGCTGCCAAGATCAGATCTCTCAGAACAAAAGACGAGCGTCTCAAGTATTTATGGTGATTGGCGTTTAAGCTCCTGAGGCACAAGTACTAGGAGAGGCGCAATCTTGTGGAGAGGATTGCGCGTCTTTTCACGCGGCAATTGTACTGCTTTTTTACCCTCACCTTCTTGACCAAGACCACCGAAACAAACCCTCCTTCCTCGAAATTGCTAAGACTACCTCGCCGTAGACTTCAAAGATATTTTCGTTGCTTCTACCGCAAGGAGAAAATATTAGTTCGCCAGTCACGCGCTGGTTCGCCGTCGGAGAGAGGGAGGGCAGACAGAGACGCGAGGGGAGAGAAAGAGCAAGGGACGGACGAGTCGGGGCCGGATGTAGAGCCGGAGGGGCAGCGCGGTGGTTCGTGGGTTGCGAGGGAGGGAGAGAGAGAGAGGGAGGTCGCGATCCTGTTCGTCGGAGAGAGAGGCGCAAAGAAAGAGAACCCGCAGAAAAATCCCAACAGTCCCTTCTGCAGTAGCTAAATGACGCCTCATTTTATCCTCAATCAGTTTAGACTGTGGACTCCACGAAAACACGTGTCGCCTTCTTATCACCTTCTTATCTTATTTGCTACAGGGCTGCCGATATTTTCTCCCTTCCATGAAGATTAACTCAGTCACGTGACAAGCACATGGTCGGTGCTCAAACCCAAAAATGATGGAAGTCACACCAGTCTGACATCGCAACCGATTTCAAATTTTAGGGGAGACATCGCGAAAAATCGAAAAGTCAGGGACAATTTGTAATAAATGACAAAACACGGCGCGTAAAACCATAATTCAACCATATTTCTGGCACCTACCATGCACCGTTCAAAACCAAAAATCCAAAACCATCAAAACCGACTACATAGACATTCCCATCTCTCTCTCTATGGGCTGCTGCGGCAACGACGACGACGACGACGACGACCGGGAGCCTCCACCCCCGACCCCCGATCTCTCTCCGCCGCCGCCGCCGCCCTCCGCCGCCACCTCCGCTGCCGACGATTCCACCATCTCGCCGATGAACTCCCACTTCTCCGCTCTCGCCTGCCGCGACACCCTCCGGCTCATCTTCGAGAAGCTCCCCGTCCCGGACCTGGCCCGCGCGAGCTGCGTCTGCCGCATCTGGAGCTCCGTCGCCTCCGATCGTGACATGGTCACCCGAGCCTTCGCGGCCCCCTGGAGGTTGAAGGAGGTGGTCGGCGTCCCGAGTTCGGGTAGCTTCTGGAGGGATAACGGCGTGGGGAAGTTCGCGATCTCGCACCGGATTAAGCGCGGCGATAGCGTCGCGAGCCTCGCCGTGAAGCTCTCCGTTCAGGTAATGGAGTTTCTGTCCTTTTTGCTGTATTGATTGTGAGTAAAACTGGGAATTATGTTCGTGGCGAAATGATTTTCTCGCATGGTATACTTTGAACGTTTGCAAATGACATGATTTGACGCTGTATTTTCAATGGAGATTCACTTTCGGCATATTCTGAAGAACAAATGGACTGCTATTTCATTTAAAAGTTAGCTAAAGTGGTGTGTCCAGCTGCGGCATTTGAAACTTTACGAAGAAGGTTTCCTGGTAGTATCCTTCTGATGTTTTGGAAGTCATGTTGGTTTGCTCTGCGTGTAGTCATGGGCAGACAGGGTTAGAAATAGGTAGGTCCGTTTGAGTGATGATGAAGTGGATGG
This sequence comes from Eucalyptus shirleyi, assembly GCA_017140165.1. Classification (NCBI taxonomy): domain Eukaryota; kingdom Viridiplantae; phylum Streptophyta; class Magnoliopsida; order Myrtales; family Myrtaceae; genus Eucalyptus; species Eucalyptus shirleyi. The sequence goes on from CM029454.1 coordinate 2,170,605, forward strand.
AAGCTGGGAGCTTGATTGTGAATTTTCATGGAATTTCTGGTGGATTGGCTCTGCTGATGGCTTGGAATCCAATTGTTTTCTTCCTCCAGCATAGACTGTCTATTTGGTTACTTCCTTGGCGCTGAGAGGATGGGTGGGGATGGGTTAGGTGCTTTTCCTAATATGTGAAGTGCTTTGTGATCCTGAGTTTGATTGCTAAAATGGCAAATCCCAACGAAAGGGGGAGTAAAATGGTGAGTTTGGTGAATGAACCAACTTTTTGGTGACTAAGATCATTGAATGGTCAAGGACTCGTGGGTTGAGGAATGTTTTATAGCTAGCAACAATGTCAGGTCTTTGCAGAGGCTTTCTTCCTTGAAGAAGCATTCTGGCGTACCTCCACCACCATAACAGCCAAAGTTGGATAGCTCTCTTGATTGGTGCAAGATTGTCTAAGGACATAGTTTTGTAGAATTTTGAGTATGGCTCTCTCATACCACCATTCAATAGGTTCTGGCCTCTTTGATAAAGGTTAGCTTGTGGAGTTTACTAGGAGAAGAAAAAGGTTGACAAGATGCTAGATGTTCTATATGTCATTTGATGATGTTGATAGCTTCTTTGTGCAGGCTGGCGGTTGAATGACTTCAATGTAAATGACTGATTCATCCCATTGAGTAGGGTTAGTTATAAGGACCATTTTACGCTGTTGTTCTATATTGTACCAAATAGGTGGTAGGATAGATGCTCGATGGAATGTCCTACTGCAAATCTTATAGATTTATACCCATTGGAGAAAGCCAAACTAATTGATATACGAATTTTGTAATTTTGGAGTAACTTTATCTTTTGGCAAAGCCTAAAGAAATGGAAAAGGAAATGGTTAGGAAGTCATTGTCGTCATTTCTTATGGAGGTACGGAGGAAGGTTGGGGCTTGAACACAAATGTTTTGTCTTAGGGAGCATAGGATCCTCTTCAAGTGAAACGTTCTGAAATATTTTGATGTGACTGAGTTTTGTTGAGTTTGCCAAGCAAGAAGCATCTCTGGCTACTAATAGCAAAAAGATATGATTGATTGGCAAGCAGATATTGAGCATCTTTAATAGATAATCCAATCTCTTAGTTCCCAGAACACATTAGGCTAAATGATGCTCAGATTTTGCAAGTCATCAGAATGAAATGATGGTGATGCACTTTTGTGATGGTCATGATAGTTCCTCTGACTTAATAACACTGACATGGAAATAGTAGATGATTCTGCAATGGTGGTATTGATTTATCGAAATGGTTGAGCGTGACCCTCAAATTTTGAGACCAGAACATAAATTGTTTGTGCAATTAGGAAATGAACTTGTCTTTTTTATGGAACTTTTCCATTTTTGTGGTCATAATGATCCCTGAAGAGTCAATAATGATGTATTATGTGGTCCATGATTGTCATCTCTCTGAGTTCAATGTTTTGATAACTATTGGTAGAGACTTACTTTTAGAATGGCTTCCTTGAATTTTTTTCCTTCCCTGCTTAAAAGTTTTTTTTTTTTTGTACATGTCCTTTTTGTCCCTGTTTACACCGAATATTACATGCTTAAAAGAATATTTTTTTGGTACTCTCAGGTCATGGACATAAAGCGCCTAAACAACATGATGAGTGACCATGGTATATATTCAAGGGAGAGATTGTTAATCCCCATAAGCAACCCTGACATTCTTATCGATTCCACATGCGACATAGGGCGAGATAACCATGCAAAGAGGGAAGTCGCCGTGCTCTATCCAGAAGGCGTGCGTGCGAGACATAGAGATAAGTTCTTTGTTGAAGAGGACCACCTCTGAACAGGGGAAGAAGAGGATACTCGACTCACTTAGAAGGAGCATGCAGGTTGATGATGGGACTGCTCAGTACTACTTGTCTATCTCCGATGGTGACCCAAGGGCTGCGCTCTCAGAATTTTCAGAAGACCTTAGGTGGGAGAGACAGGTGGGCTTGGCCTAAAGGAAATGGTTAGGCAACATCATGGCTGCTTTAATAAGATGAAATGTGTGGTGAAGGCAGCTTGAAGCCCGGGACTGGAATTGAACCTATATCTTCATGTGTGCCATTCTCTGTTTCTTTGCATTCTTGGTTCAACTCCAACTGTCGATTAACTTGTTTCCCCCATCACTCTGTTGATACACCTGTTCGTAAAATTCTAAACGCAAGTGCACGTATCGAACAAGTAATATAATGATGAGATAAAGTATCGTCCCACGGAGATCGATGATTAATAAACCAATTAAATACTAAAATAGACTAATTCTAAAATTTATCTAACAAATCAAAATATAATTAAGAATGAATTAAAAACGAAATTTGTAGACTAAATGCAGTAAAATCAATCAGATAAATATGTTAGAGCATCCGATTTCACCGTAACCACTGGATATGAATTTCATATTGTTATGAATACAAGAACGATATCAAACATATGATAGCGGAATTTCCTAATCTATTTACTATCCTATCTCTAGGTATAGCAAACCTACTCAGCTTATTAATCCACTATATCTCTATGTGAATTAAAATAAACATGAGTGCATTAAAAACTATGAATATTCCCGGTTTACAATGAGTCTTTTGGATCACCTTATCACCGAAAGCTACACAAATAACGCGGTATATTTCTATCCACGTTTAATTCATGGTTATATATTATAATGAGCAATTGCATATTATCACCTCTCAGTCTCAAACATGCACATCAGATCATTCAAGTGGTGGCCGGTCACTCAAAAACATTAAACGCAATAATAAATAACTCACATGAATGAAATCAATTGTAGAACATAAAAATCATGAAATTCACATCATCATGGTTAAGCTATATCATAGCTCTAACAAAAGAAAATTAGAACATAGTAGAATAAGAAATATAAATATAAATATAAATCAAATCCAGCATCTTGAATCAAAGAACAAGAATTCTGTCACCACTTTTGTCTTCTTTTCAAAATACTTGAAAAACTCTCAGAACAATGAAAAACGATCTAGCTGAAAAAAAAAAAACCCTAGCTGCTCTCTCTTCCTATTTATAGGAAATCTAAAATATCTATCTCTCAATACTTGCAGATAACATCAGGGAACAAAATCAAGAATTTCCTGATTTGATATCCATCTTCCACTGCTGCTTTTATTTGAATTCCTGATAATTGCTATTCTTTTCCTTATCTTCTCCATATCTCATTATTCTGCATAAACAAAGAAAATTTAAATAATCAGAAGGAAATCCAAATATTTTCTCATAGATAATGCATTAATTTTTGCCTAAAATAGGTAAAATAACTCTATTTTTATAGAGTTATCAACACCATTGTATAATGCACTTGTAATATGCATTTCACGTGAAAATACAGTGTCCATGAGGAAAAGGGTGGTGGTGCTTGTATAATTCTCTGATCAAGTGATCAACCTACATATATGTTTAGCCATTTCCAAAGAAATGGAGCATATGATTTACTTATGCGTGGACTGACTAATTTATTTACGGAGTAATTTGTGTGCGGATCAACTAATGCTTTAGTGAATTTTGTGTGCGGATCGACTAATGCTTTAGTGAATTGTCCAAGGTGTTGATACACTTTCAGCTGGACTCGTAGATGTAACTATGGGTGGACAGAATCTTTTGAATTCGGTGACTGCGGTTGCTAAAGAAGCCTCTTGAAGAAGCCATTGAAATTTAGGAGCATCGTGGCTGACCAAGGTGTTGTTTGGCAATGCTTTGGGAACATCTGTTTCTCTAATGAGTAGAAATAGAACGAAAGTGCATTTGATAGTTTTTTTTTTCTTGGAAATGAAATAGAAATAGAAATAAAAAGTAAAAATAAAGTTGTTTTTCATTTTTAGGAATAACTCCAGAAACAATGGTTGGCGATCGACCAGACCATGCCCAACCCCCTCTTGAGCCTTGCTGTGGCTAGGAGTGGTCGACAAGCCTCTCGATGGCCCTACGAGGCTCCACCTCACCTAACCACTGTGAGGTTGGCCTCACCTAGGTGAGCAATGCCAACCTTGTGATGGTCGGGCAAGGTAGCTAGGGCAAGGCTGAGAGGCTTGGGGACCTCGTTAGTGGTCAATGAGGCTCTCCTTGGTGATCGGCTAGAGGAAGGAGAAGAAAAAAAAATAATAAATTAATTAATATATTACAAGAAATTCTAAATCAAAAAATATTTGGGGTCATAGTGAATATATTGCTTTTCTAGGAACAGAAATTTTGTATAGTTATTAAATGCCTTCAAATGTTTAGAAATTACTCCTGAAAACAAAAATAAAAAAAAAGTGTTTTTCAAAAGAAATTGTTTTTGGAAACAAAAACGTTATCATACCTCCCCAGGTAACCAAGACAATTCCAATGTTCCGTATGAATAAGATCAAAAGTATTTTTCAGTAACTTTTATAAATCAATTAGTTAAAATGGTGATCCGCCACTTATTTGGCTCGTGATGTGTTTGTACTCGCACTTTCATAAAAATAAAATAAAAATACTAGGGTCTGTTTGATTGTTCAAAAATTATCAATTGTTTTAATAATTGATAGATGTTTATTCGTAAAGCTTATATCCACATGTTAATGTCATTGATTCTTATATGAAGACACAAATCTTAATTTGAGTGACACACAATTTTTTTTTTTATAAAGTTATGAACTAGGTTTAATATGAGCAATACATAAATCTTAATTCATGTTAAAATCATTAACCCATTTTAAGACTTGATAAGTTTTAAAATTTGATTGCACTATTTAAAAGTTGTAAAACTTAATTTTATTTTCGTGACAAATTTTAGTTTTTCCAGTACACTTATCCCTTTGATTGATTTGAAAGGCATAAAATCATAATTTGGTTGCTAAGTTGCTGATAGCTCTAGTCGAATATTGGTTTTATCAATTACTTAGTGTCTAGATTAAAAATTGGTTTTCTTTAAATAATTTTTTGGCCGAATCTATCGTTAAATGTTTTTTGGTCGGAATATATCATTATATTTGACAGTAGTAAAATAACCGTTCCGAGGTAACTTATAATAATAATTCATCGGCCCAAAGAGTTTTCTCGGTCCATTTTCCTGTTCCGGCGTTCCGCTACTGCACTGCACGAGAGCTAGCCAGAGGCAAGAAATTGGAAAAAGCTTGGAGAAGACGCTCTTGACTTTCGCGCGGTCGGTTACCACCAGCAAGCGCCTCCGATCTCTCGCCGGCGATCGACTTTCGGCTAACCGCGCCCTGGGTTCCGGCGCTTTTCCCCGGCGACGGTCGTGGGAAGGTTTCCGCAGATGGAGGAGCCGCCGCTCCTCCGGACGGAGGAAGAAGGTTCGCAGCCCAGTACAGCGGCGTCGGGTCCGGCGAAGGACCCCGCGATTTTCAGCGTCCGGATCGTGTCGATCGACTACTACATGGCACGCCCGATCCCGGGCGTCGATGTTTGTTACAGCAGCTTTCAAGGTACGGGCGGTTCGGACGGTGGGATATATGGGCAGGAGGGGAAACATGAAAATGAATGGAAAAGAGTCGTTTTTTAACTGTACCCGCGACGGTTATGGATAGTCGCGGCGTGGGAACGTTGTTGGGTCTTGCTGTTTCATGGAGCTGTGGCTGAATTGGTGTCTTAGAATGGGTCTTGACGTTGTCTTCTCCTAGGAACAGCGGTGCTTTTGAAGTTATTCTATGTTTTCATAGTAATAATTTCTATCTAACGTGTCTTTAGTAAAATAGTCATTGCTTAATCACCATTGACATGACCGAGAGGATGGGTTTGAAAGGAACTTCGCCCAATGTTTTTGCTCGCAGCATTTTGATGAATCACCTCCGATCTCGGTTTCTCAGTTTTGATGTTAAATAGTCAAACTTGCACTAGAACCAACAACTGTGAGCTTTAACACTTTGATAAGGTAGATATAACCACATGCCAGGAAATCCGTTCGATTGCTGAAGAATTTGTAAGAAGGCGGGGAGCCAGATGTGATCACGTACTCCACGATCATCGGCAGTTAATGCAAAGAGCATCGGCAGTTATTGCTTGGATCCTTGGTGTCTAGGATCGACTATTTATTGGTATAAACCCCTGCAAAAAAAAAAACAAGACAAACCTTTATCTCCTTGGGAATTGGAAGTCCAGACTTTGTGATGCTGCTTATATGAGAGAAAAATGAACATGTGCTAGCTTATACTGTTGCATAAACAGAGCGGACTTGGAAATTAGCACGTTGGCATTATATCAAATATTTCATGAACTAGTCATCATACCGGTATACCACAGAGGAGGTGGCATTGGAGTCCACATGAGATGGTCCCAGTAGCACAGGTAGCTGCAAACCTCACCAATCCTTCTGACATGCCTGAACTTTGAAGACATTCTCTTCCAATAGCATTACTAACTAGGAAATAAGGAAAATGGCGCAAATACCACCTTCTTGATGTTCCGCTTCATTTCCTTTTTCCTGGGTCATCACCAATGGCTTCTATAAAAATAATTGAACATGTACAGTGAAAAGTGCTGTTTTGGCTAGAAAATGAGATCAGACCATAAAATTTCATGAGCAAGGTGGTGAGTACGGGAATGAATCGACCAGAGTATTTCTAGAAATGTTCAGTTTGCCAATCAAGTAGTTTTCAATGATTGAACCGAAAACAATGTTGTTATTAGACATCTAAAGTCTCAGTGATTGTATTGCCTAATAATCATCCTCTCCATAAGCCATCACGTCAATTTGTGGATTCTTGAACTCGGAAGGAGAAAATTTGGCAAAACTAATGAGAATGAATCGATCCATTTGCACTTCTGCTCTTCACCGTCTTGTTCGAGAATCTGGCGATCTCGCTAAACCTCTCACTTCTCATCCCATCTTTGCATCGAACCATTTTTTTCACGACGCTCGCACAGTTGCCCATCCACTGCTGGAGTGAGTGATTCAATTGATCAATCTGAACTTGTGACCTTTGTGGTGAACAAATGCAGAAATGGCGGATTGGTGGAAGCTGACAATGCTTTATTCTTCTTGGAGAGGACGATTCGAGCGAACCCTCTTGACTTTACCTCCCTGTTTCGCCCAACTCTTGGGGGTTGGGGCCAAGATGAAGCATTACCCCGTCACCATTGACATGATCGAGCGGATGGGTTCGAAAGGAACGACTCCCAACAGTTCTACTCGCAACATTATGATGAATTACCTTTGCCAATTGAAAAGATCCCATCTCGGGTCCTCAGTTTTGTGTAAAATGGCCAAACTTGGACTTGAACCCACAACTGCGAGCTTTTAACACTTTGATCAATTGGCTCGTTGGAGAGGGTAGAATCGCCAAAGCCATGAGCTTGGCGGATGAAATGTTGGCCAGACAATCGAGGTAGATAGAACCACGTGCCAAGCCATGATGAGGGGTTGTGTAGAACCGGCAATACTGGAAAAGCCGTTCGATTCTTGAAGAATTTGGAAGTCACAGGCTGAGAGCTAGATGTGACCATGTACAAAACGATCGTCAGCGGTTATTGCAGGGAGTATCAACAATTTATCGATATAAACCCCTGCAAAGAATTCAAAAAAGAACATTTCCTTGGGAATTGGAAGACCGGACTTTGTGATGCTGCTGCTGATACGAGAGCAAGGGAATTGAACTGGTGCAACCTTATACTACTGAATAAATGAAGGGGACTTGGAAATAAGCACTTTGGCATTATATCAAAGTTTTCACGGATTAGTCATCATACCAGTTAAACGACAGAGGAGGTGGCACTGGAGTCCACATGAGAAGGTCCTGGTAGCAGTGGTAGCTGCAATTTTGTTGTCAACTCAGTTGAGGCAATCTTCTTCCTTCTCCTTCCCCTTCTCCTTCTCCTTCTTCATTCCTTGGTGAGATTTTGTTCCCTTCTCTTGGTTGTGTCCTTCGAGGCAAGTCGTTAAGAAGTTTTGGACGACCCGAAGGTGTGTCTCTTATAGTTTGAACCGCATCATCAAATGTAAACCCTGTATTTGGGTCTCACACTAATTGGCTTTTCCAATCAGCTGTTGTCACATGAGATTTTGAAAATAATTATAATTCTACTAGCTACATATGTACTTCGTGATAGATTCAGGAAAAGAATGAATGATAAATTTAGGTTGTTTATTATATTTCATCAAAAGTTACGAACACTAACAAATTCAACCTTAGAAGACTTCTAACTAGTCTCCACCCAGGCACTTGCTAAAGATGGTCAGAAAATGAGGGCAATGCATGTGTTACACGAGATGGTTGAGAGTAAAAATGCGTCACACTTTCCAATCATCTCGAAGAGAGATAAAGGCGCGGCTGCATGGATCCTTAGTTCTGTCTATTTTTAGATGTATTTGGAATGAAGAGTCTAAAATTAGCTGAAAGTAGTAAGCATAGACTTGAGAGTCCATCAATATAAACAAGGTTATTTTGACCTGGTCCAGATTCTAGCGATCTACGAGTGACCTCTTCAATGAATCTCATCTATCAACACCAAAATCTGGGGACATTAGTTTTGCCACACATTCCAGGGTTCTCTGATTAATTCGCAGTTGGATCGCAATCAACAGAATTCATTATCAGCCAAAGAAATAGAAAACAACGGACTTCAAGAGAAGTCAGCAATTAGCACCATCATCCCTGTTTGTGTTTATGAACAGAACGGATGCTGAAAAGGCAAAGTGCCTAAACTACAAAACAGAAAGGCGTACTTGTTACTTGGTTATTTTGCAATATCCAAATAGCAAAATCAGCAATACGGAATTGTTTGCTGGGAGGCTATATTTAAGTTTACAAATTTAATGCAGCATACATGATATTTAAGCTTGTCGTATCAGAGACATTTATCACAACATTCAAAAGATATTATGAATTGACAGAAAGAGGGGATCGTCATCATGCATCCTAGTTCATGGATTTCTATGAAATTCCACAGCTCACATAGTATAAGCACACAAGTTGCTCTATTATGGTACAACCGGTAGTACATACCTCCATCCGCAGAGCCTCATTGGGTTTGAAAGTGATATCATTAGAACGAGACCGCATCAAACAACTCCGCATCAGGGTAACATGCAGAAAAATCAGCATGTACATATTCGATTAACAGAGAGGTAGAACCTAACATGGTCAATCCCTCCGAGGCTAGCGTATCCGAGGGCCCTAAATGGGAACTTGTAATTAATTTATAATCACCTACCCATGGTGGTTACTGGAAGTAGCGGAAGTTTAACCTATGACATGGTCAATGTGAAGTGTCCCATTCACATCAACCGAGCCACCTGTTGGCAATAGGAGGTCAATTTATCTGGGGTCGATCAAGCTTTGGAAGGCTGAGTATGGGATCCTAAGGTTTTAGTTGTTGGTGGTGTAGTTTGCAGGGGAAAAATAGCAGAGTACAAGGGTTTGTAGTCTTTGGGCCATTATGGTTATTCATTAGCACATACTAGGATGTTTTGTGAGCTTGTAGTGAAAGCAGTTCATCCATATCACATCGGTTTTGCTGAATAAAAAAACTTACGAAAAATAAAAGTGTAGGTGGAAGAGAAGTACCCATTAGAAAATTTTTCAGATTCCCATCCATTTAAGTAACTCACTTCTGTAAGGGCTTGTCTCCCTTCCTGAATATCCTTCTCATCAAAACGCTTCTTACACATATGGAAGGCCTCCCCAAATTTTCCCTTTAGATACCGCACATCGGATGGGTTCACTTTGTAAAAAATGGGCAACACCATGTGAGACATGCTCTTCTTGCAGTCCATGATACGAACTAGCTCACGGAGGCACCATTTGCTCGAAGCATAATTTTTGGAAATAATGGGAATCGAAATCTTAGATTGCGTGATGATATCGAGAATCTCTTAATCAAAATCCTTGCCAATTTTGAGGCTATTATCGTCCTTGAACATGGAAATTGGTACGGTCCCTACATTGATCAGACTGCGGTAGAGGTGATCGGTGAATCCCTTGCGGGTGTCCAAGCCTCGAAAGCTCAAGAATATGTCGTATTGATCACTGCCTCCTGTGGGTATGGAAGAGATAAAGGAAGAAATGGATGCTCCCTCAATGTTCTCTTTCTCTGCACCGTTTTTCTTCTTCTTGAGATGATTGAATACCGCAAAGGGACGGCCTAAATTGAAACGGTGCATCCTTTTGTTTGCCTTACTCTGACTTTGTCCTTTCTCCATGGAAGTCTGATAGGCAAAAATGAAGAGAGGATGCCTTCTTACTGCACAAAAAAGATGTACATAAACAAACGAAAAGGCTGGATCGAAAGCACATGCTTTCTGGATGGAGAATACATGCTTTCTGAACGGTTCCAATGCAAAATGTTTGATGAACGAGTCTTCCTAGGCGAGTGTCTACTAGTTAATCCAATATCAAAAGCTGCGTCCGCACACGGACAAGAAGAAAATGGGTCCTCTTGGTCTTTACAAGCGGGACTTTCCTAATGGGAGGAAATTTGGAGGGTTACAAGATATAAACATGGCTCACGTGTAAAAACTAACTAAAATTAAATGGGTGGTGCTTAAATTTTTTGAGACATTCTTAAGGCATGTAAGCCTAATGCATCCCCACCCTTCGCATAATGTGAGTTTTAAGTGAGGACCACTAATATCAACCCAGATCATCTAAGTTTTTTGTCATATTTCCTTCAACCTGACCTTTGATCGGTAGTTTAACTTAAGCAGCTATTCGAAAGCACATGCGTACCTTATATCTGCCTTTATCAAGTGCTGATTACCGATATTCATAACATCTAGAATGAAGTATCCGTAATCGATCAAAAAATATATATATAATTAATAGAAAATTAAATGGTTAAATCGTTAAATAAAACTTCATTTTGAAATTTAAAACATAAAAAGACGAAAAGGTAAACTCTCTCTAAGCATATTTGCCATTTGGCTCTCTCCCAACTAGTTTGCTCTACACTAAAAATGGCAGCCTCCCTGAACCATTCTCGCTAAATGTGTCATTTATGTCTATTTCCTGGTTCTTCTCTCTTCGTTTCCCTAATATCCTCTCATTTAACTCTCTGTATCATATATTCCCATCCCCCTAGTTTTCTCCTTTTTTTTTAGTTGTTCTCCCGCCACATCCAAAATGTCGAACGACATGGGTGGATTTAAAGGGGCTTTGAGGGGGCGCCGCTTAACTTTTCGAAATTATATTTAGGCTCACTGATTTGATAAAATTCACATATTCATCCATAATTCTTGGCCCCACAAAAATGTTCCAATTACTTTACATTCTAAAGTTTAAGAATCTATTGATAGAAACTTTTTGCAAAGACGTCATCCAAATTTAATAGCTATGTTTTGCAACAATCATGCTTCCAATTGTGAGATATGATAAATGATGACTTATTTCCAAACTTGAGAAATAAGGTATTGTTATAAATGGTTGAGAAATGACTGGACTCCTTGGTATAAACGGATTGAGTGACCTTTACTAAACATCCACTCAAATTCATGAGAGATTATGAGAGATTCTTTAGGAATGAAGTTGAATGTGTTAATAATCTAAAAAGTCGAGTTAGTCATGTAGGGAAAATAAAATTCAAGAACTATTAACCTCTTTAAAAATTATAAGTTAGTCATAAGTCAAATTGAAAAAGTGAAATATCCTTTGCTATTTATTTAGTATAATACATCATCTTTCTAAAATGAAGAGAAACATAAAATAATTTTTCGTAAGTTTTTTTATTCAGCAAAACTGATGTGATAATTTTGGACCATTTGGATGCGAACTGGGCCCATGGACTTAAAATCAGGCTAGAAGGGCATTTTCGTAATTTTATTGAAATTGCTTTTTTGGCCTAAGTGAGTTTAGTCGCTAATTTGAAGAGTGCAATCTCTGATATCTGGCTGTAAATTATGTTTAGGGGCCGAGGAAATGTGTGTTTAGCCTATGTTTTCGTCAAAAAGTGCATAGCATGTTTTATGAGAAGGAAAATCTGATGTTATGGCATGGTACGTAATTTAAGAATTAAGGGAAAAATTAAACAATTTAGACTTTCATTATAAAAATTTACATTTTCAATGCAATTTACGTTTTTTCTTGCAATCTTTTATTTTTCTCGATATATGGTTTCACTTAAATTTGCACTCCATCGAAGTCCCATTTCGTGCGGTTTATGCGCGAGGTATAATCTGTGCAATTTTTTTTTTCTTTGACTCTTTGTATTTATTAGATTTGGAAATCACAATTTTAATTTGTCTTTTTTGTTTAAACCATTTGTCCTCTTTAATTTTGTCTCAAATGTCCATCAATATAAAGAGATCAACTTTACAAACATATCCTTTATTTTCTCCATGTTTTTGAAAGTGCTAAAAAATTAGTTTCTCACAAAACAACTAGGGGATGCGTTTGCGATCATGCACATTCCTTGTTCTGTTATGGATAGGTGTGGTTGCTACCCACACTTGCATTTTTCAATCGCAGCATGCCAAGTTCGAAAAAAAAGAAAAGAAAGTAAACTCATATGTGAAGACAAATTAGAATATTCAGTGGTTATAGAAAAAGTGAAAAATGCATGTGGTTTCAAATAAGAGTCATAATTCAATTGCAAAATCGGCAACATGAAGAGGAATCAATGACGGCCTTGTCCAGTGACGGCAAGGAATTTTCAATACGACAGTAGCTTTGCTCGCTTTCAAGTTTTCCATTGAAACCAGCACAAAACATAGTACAATTGTGAATTTTTCATAATTCTTGGAAAACATTTGAATTCTTTGTCATTTTCCAGAAATTACAAGAATTGGAAAAATATAATGGATTATTTTCCAGACATCCAAAAATTCTCTAGTTGATATGATTTGTCCAGATAAATATTTGTTGTTGACAATTGTGATTAGTAGCCTTTGAAGGGCTCTATGCAATTATTGAAAATAAACGGTCGATATTTGGAAAACTTTTAATCTTTAGCTTTTTTCAAGAAGACAAAAAGGAATTACTCTTGCAAAAATCGAGTATTTTGGATGTTTCATGGCTTTAAGTAATTTATACAATTGGGATACATATAGGACCGATGGACCCAAAATTGGGTCTAGAAAGGTATTTTTGTAATTTTATCAAATGGACTTTTTGGTCCAAAGGAGTTCAGTCAATCTTCTAGTCTCTAGTCAAAGGTAATGTTTTGAAACATTATCGAGGTAAAGGGCTAGCATGAGATTCTGCCGGGTTTAACCAATCCAACCATTCATACCGATCGGTTTGAATAAGAAGAGCTAAGAAAATTTAGCAATATGTGTGATGATGATTTTGGAAAAGTTGAGGAACTTCACATGCAAAATTTTGTATGCTTTAAAGGATGCTAAGTGTTATGCAACGAGTAAAAATCAAATGTTTATTCTTCGACTTATCAATTGTAATGGACAAGAGAATGAAGGTTGAGCTTACCTGGAGGAGCGATGCAAAGATGAAATTACTGTGATGAGTTTTCATGTTCGAGAAGAAATTGTCTTGAAGCAAATCAAGTTGTGCTTGGATCCCGAAAAACAATACAATCCGAGGATCAGCTTCACGCCTCAAACTAGAGCTGCCAAGGTCAGATCTCTCAGAACAAAAGATGAGCGTCTCAAGTGATTTATGGAGATTGGCGTTTATGCTCCTGAGGCACTAGGTGTGAATTTGCGAATTCAAGAATACAGAGGACGAAGGTGAAGAATGATGATGATAGAGGATCTGTGAAGAAGTATTCGATTCTTATTTCATTGTATCTTCATTCACTGAACAAGGAGAAATCAAAGAAAAATACAGTACAAACCTTCTGAATCATCTGTTTATTCTACCCCTTCAACCGATCTCCATTCACTCTCTTTATACTGATAGAAAACCAGAAGACTAACTACTAAAAACGAACTAACTAACTCCAACTAACAAACTTTACAGCTGAATATAACAGAGTAGCAATCCTGAGACTTGGCAATCCGTGTCTTTGACATTTGCATGATCTCCACCGTTGATAAAACTCGTTATCCATGTCCTCAGCTCATTTACTTCACAATCGCCTTCTGGTGATCCATATCTATCATAGTTGAGGACCTCCTGTGGCTGACTTCTTGACATAGCAGAGTATGGTCTTGATCTTGATCCCCTAACGGTCTTGATCTTGACTCTCTAACACTAGGGACTTTAAATAAAGCTTTACTTCGAACCTCTTGCCCCAAAGGAGACGCCCAATCTGGTGGAGAATTGCGTTTCTTTCACGACACAATTGTACTACTTTTTAACCCTCTCCTTTTTTATCAAGACCACCGAAACAAACCTTCCTCGAAATTGGCAAGACTACCTCACTGAAGACTTTAAAAATATATTTTCGTTGCTTCTCCGCAGGAGCCATGCAATCATCCCCTCTTTCTTTTTTTCGCCATAACGCGATCATCACTTTCGCTTGACGACTTCCGCCAGGCGTTCACATTGGAAATTATTTCTGCTCTTGCCCCAAAAGATGAGCCAGACCTGCTCGGGACACACGCAATCTTGCCGTGGATCGCGCGTCTTTCGTCTGGTAATTCGTATGGGTGTCAGAATCTAACCCAAAACAAAATCGAAATCTAAACTAAATCGAGATTTAGCGTATTTTCGATTTAATTCAGTTCTTGATTTGGATTATAAAAATAATAATCTTTTTTTTTTGCTCGGATTATTCTGGTTCGGTTAACTAAGCCAAATCGAAATTCTCAACAAAAATTAAATGCCCAACTTAAAATCTCTCATTTTTCACCCTTATTTAGTTTGGTTCTAGTAAGCATAGCCTAAAAAGGAAAACTGAAAAATCAAACCGAATCAAACTGAATTTTCAATTCGGGTCATGATCCAATTAGATTCAGCTCACTTATTAGTGATTGGAAACGAATCGAACCATTAACACTCCTAGCAATTTACATAAACCTTTCGTCAGTTCACCTTGTAATTGGACCGCGCGGCTGCAAAAATCAAAGTGAAGATGGGCAACTTTTTACTTTCCCCACCCATTGAAACGAAAGTCTCTTTCCACAAGAGGTGTTAAAATTAATCAAAAATCTTTACATAAACCTTTCATCAGTTCACCTTGTAATTGGACCGCATGGCTACAAAAATCAAAGTGAAGATGGGCAACTTTTCACTTTCCCCACCCATTGAAACGAAAGTCTCTTTCCACAAGAGGCGTTAAAATTAATCAAGAATCTACTTTCTAACTCATTTTCAATGGTACCAACCAAAAAAAAAAAAAAAAATCATTTCAATGGTGGCGTGGAAAGCTAATCGTCACATTCGACCAAGACTACCTCATTGTGGACTTTTAAGGATACTTTGTTACTTTCTCCTTGTAATTGGACCGCGTGACCACTCAAATCAATATGAAGATGGGCAATGCCGACCTCTAGCTTTCCCTGACCCCATTAGAATGCGCTTGGTTGAACTTTGGGAAGCCTTTGGAAAAATGTAAATAACTTTAAGTTAAAGGAGATTTTTTTTATGGTGAAAATGTTAAAGGAATTTTTTAAAAGCTAATCGAAAGAATCCATAGTTTACGTTGGAGTCAAGGTGTTCACATTGGAAAATTAGGTCATATTTTGTAACGTGCCAAATAATATCTGATTCTATTATTAAAAAATAACAATAATTAATTTGATAACTTTTTTTTTTTTATTTCCCAAAGCAATGTTCCTAGGAATAGATTTAGAATAGAATCAAGAAGTTAAAAAAAATTTAATTCTTTATCTCGAAAATAACTTCAAAATCAAGCCTAATCACGTTCTTTTCTTTTCTTTTCTTTTTGCTTTTATTTTCTATTATTCTTCCTCTAGCCAGTAGCAAAAATATAATAACACTATTAAACAATTTGATAAAACTATTAAAAAATTAAAAGAAAAGTTGAAAAACATAACAATATTATATTAAAAATATGATAAAATTGTATAATTAAATTAAAAATGTATAATAAAGTAATCTAAACATATAATACAATTTTATTATGAAATTATTAAAAAAATTAAAAATATAATTTAAAAAATATAATAAAATTAGGAAATTTTTTGAATAAGAGTTTAAAGTACCATCATTTTCTCAAATAAGGATTTGAAATGTACATTATTTAAAATAAAGGCTTAAAGTGAATCTTATTTAAAATAAAGATTTGAAGTGACTATATCAGTATCATAAAAGGGTTTGAAGTCAATGTTAATCAAGGGCAATTTCTTCTTTTAATTTTTTAATTTTTTAATTTTTTCTTTCTTTTTCTATTTTTTCTTCCAAAAAAGTTAAAACTTAAAACAAAAAAGATGAACACACAAGAGAGGGAGGCTCCCTCCCACCTCTGTTTTTGGTTTTCTAAAATAAAAATTTAATCTAATTTAATTTAAATTTAAATTGTATTGAACGAAAATATCCCCGATTGGTCAAAATTTTTTGTTTGTCAATAAGCCAACAAGGCTAGGTCCTTATTTGAAATAACCATAATCACTTTAGGCCTTTTTTTATACTAATATTATTTGAAATAATGTATATTTTAGGCTCTTATTTTAGAATTTTATTTGGAATTTTTCCACTTTCATAACATAAAATTATAATGTAATAAAATGACATAATAAAATTATATTAAAAAATACGATAAAATTATATATAATAAAATTTTACAAAAAATCAAAATAAACTTACATAATAAATTTATTAAAAATTAAAAGAGAAAATTTTAATAAAAGTATTAAAAAATTGATAGAAATTTCAAGTCACAAAAAAATTTAAATGTTATACCAAACGTATTTCTATTTGGGGATTAGAGATTTTAAGTAGTTATCAAATGCCTTCAAATCCTTAAAGCCTTGTTCAGAGAACAAAATAAAAAAGAACAATTTCTGAACAGAAATTATTTCTGAAACCATAATAATGACTAAATGCACCATTAGTTTTCATATCGTGTTACTCCTTAAAGAGCCATGCAATGCAATCGTTTGCTATACTCGGTAATTTGCTTCTTTACCCTCACCTTTTATCAGATTTGCTTGTAATTGGACCACCTAGCCGTGCAAATCAAAGTGAGGATGAGCAACCTTTTGCTTTCCCACAGTGGAAATGGAAGTCTTTTGCTGGCATTAAAATGGCTAAAAAAAGAAATCTACAATTTAACTCATATTTAGTGAGTTAGATTGTATCTTAGTTAGCAAAATCTTAGTTAGCAAAAATTTAAAGAGAATGGGTTGTTGTGAATTTAAAGTAAAAAAGTATAACTACATAGAAATTTAATGAGTCTAAACTACATTCACATGTAATTCATGTTAATCAAGAAAGAGAAAATAATAATGATTTCCCATTTGCTTTTACATGGCTCCTTCTTAGTGGGCTTCATGCTCGAGTGCGGTACACCCGAGCGTGTGGAAGCCAACTCGCGTGGTACGACAACTGCGAGCATTTTCTCTCATTTGCCTGTTCCTTTGACCAATGTCCATGTGACACATCAATCATTTCCTATTCATTTTTCTAGTGGTCATTCAAGGCATGTTTGGCAATTATCTTGTTTTTCTATTTTTATGTTCTTTTATTCCTCATAATAAAATAAAAATATAAATCCATTTTGATAATATCAACTAATTTTTCTATTCCCTCAATAGAAATATGGCCGAGGTATAGATTTGAAACATATAAAAGAAGTAACAAAAATCTATTTCTTTTTTCCAGGTACAAAAATGAAAAAAATTATTTCTAAACAGAATTTATTCCCAAGAAAAAAATTACTAAATAACCCTTAATGAACTCAACATACACTCATCTTAATTTGAATTTAAGCCGTTAGATTTAGCAAGACTCATATAAAACTTACATAAATCTTGTGGTCCAAATCTAATTTATTATGTGTGTGTGTAAAATGTGTAGAAAGCTAAGGGCTTGTTTGGTAAAACTTTAAATAGTGCATGATTTTATTTTTTTGTTTCCCGAAATAAAAAGAGAACAGAAATCTAATAAGTAATTTTCAATGTGTTTTGATGTAATATCTACTATAATCAATTGAAAAATAACCACAAAAAAGGCTTGGATGAGGTTTGGACGAGGCAATTCTATTTTATCTTCTTTTTTTTTTTTTTGACTCATTGGCACACATCGCAAGGGCTCTGCACATAGTTTAAGGCCATCCAGCTTAGTCAACCTCATGCGACCTGCTATGGCCTACATTGTTGGGGATATTGATACTTGCCGGCATTCACTTTGCATCAGTCTAGAGCATTCATGGAGCTCTAATCCTGGCAAGAGTTTCAACTTGCCATATCCTGCAAGATGAAGGTTCAATAGTCGTGGAGGAAGCTCTGGGAGAGATTCCAGCGACATGCAATCATAAACAGTGAGTCCTCTTTGATGGATTAGGTAAAAAGAGGAGGCAAAGCGCAACTCTACCTGGTGACTCCCAGAGAGGTTCTTCAAGATCCCTAACCTTCTAATAGTACCTAGCAACTTTTAGATCCTGGTAGGAGAAATTTTCAGGATTTTCAAATTATGGAAATCCCCAAATGGAAGATGGTAGTGACGTTATGCTTGTGCTGGACAAGTTGAGTTCAGTCATTGACTCCATCTTCCTAATGGAGTTTGGGATCTGTGTTGATGGGCGAGAAATTGCAGAAGTCGTGCCAAATAGCAAGCTCTGCAGCTTCTTAAGGTACCCAATGTTGCCTGGAAGTTCGGCCACTTTCGAACAGTTGCATAAATTCGAGGGTCAACAGATTCACTAGATGGCTTATGGAGTCTGAAAGTGGAACCAAACCATAACAACGCTTGGCATTAAGCTTCTCTAATTTTCACGAGGCTAGAAGGGAACCGGGGGCGCGGCAGAGGTTGGAGCCAAGGCCCATACAATTGTCTGTAAACCAAAAATCGCAGGACCAGCAAAACCTTCGCTTCTTTCCGTTAACCAACCCAAGTTGAGCCATGTATCAAGGGCTGACATTTGGGCATCAGTCATAATATTATCCAACTTCAAAGCCTCTGTCCCAGGTGCCTCCGATGATCGTGGTGTACGAGGAAGCACGGCCCATGCAATTGTCTGTAAACCAAAAATCGCAGGACCAGAAGGAACCTGAGGAAGGTCAAGGGCGAACGGTGCTCTTGATTAGATTCCGATGCTCACCCATTATCCAACGTGATTAATTAGATTCCAGCATTGTGTCAGCATCCTCATCCACATGCAGTGTTCATTAGGTGTTGCCTTTACTTGCATTGTCTATTAGATTCCGACGTTGTATCCTCATGTACATCTAGGAACAACATGTACTAGGTGATATTATCACCGTCTAGTGTCGTTAATTAAATTCCGACGTTGTGTCCTCATATCCATCTAGAACTATTGTCTACTAGGTGTTGTTTAGCATTGTTGATTAGATTCCGATGTTATGTCTCGAACTTTATAGGAAACGGTGCTTTCTAGGCATCTTGTTAATATCTAGGGTTGTCGAAGCACCTTCGACATTGTGTAAACTACTGTAATTTTAATGGGCTTTCATTATTATGTTTGATGTCACCGATGAGGTTTCGATATTAATTATCGTTGATATTAAGCTCGTGTCAAGTGGGTGACTTCTTTGAACTCAAGATTATAAGGTGTATATTCAAAACTAATATAGAATTTGAGTCTCCTTTAATAAAAACCAAAATATAACAATTGCTGAAAGATATTTTATTGTGGAATCCAAAACCTGCAAAATAAACCCATACTTCTAAAATAATTAGTCAATAATAAATGTTATATTTGATTTTAATTATGGCCTCCAAACTTCATCCAAACTTTCAAAGGTATATGTAATCAACTAAAAAAATCTGTGTATCATTTATAGAAATGACTTCTTAGGGCTTGCAACAGCAATTTAAGAAATGTAAACGAAAGTCCTAAAATTCAAAGACACGATAGAACCTGCAAAACTGGTTTATTAGCACAAATTAAAGTGATTACTTGGTAAGTCAATTGTTTTGATTGCTAAATAAAGGACACGAAAGTTTAGCACTATCATTAGTTTGTAGGAACATGATACGAACATTAGATGTTCATGCAGTATGGCGATGTGTCTAGCTATATTATAAAAAAAAGTACCAAATTGGTTTAAGTACTTGCCTTCGTGAAGTTTTTGTGTGAGCAATATATTTATAAATCAAACGATTTTATTTTATAATTTCTATTGCTAACAAAAAGTGGAAGAGAAATATACGGGAGAATTAGGACAACTTCCCGTACGTGCCAAAGTTTGGGGGTGAAAATGCAATTTGCATGTTATTATCCGACGGATTCACCTCATTGAAAGATCAACTCAGTCACGTGACAAGCACATGGTCGGTGCTCAAACTGAAAATTGATGGAAGTCACACCTAGGGGTGAGCAGCGGTCTAGGGTCGACCCTGGACCAGCTCGACCCTGCCGGTCCTGGTCCGGTTCCCAAGGGGACTAGGTCGGTCCTTGGTCTTGAAATTCCAGGACCAACACTATGCGAGTTGGTCCTCGGTCCTAAGAGTTTTAGGTCGTTCCAACCCTGGACCAACCATGTATATTATATTAAATTATATTATATTATTTATAATTCTTTTATATATTCAAACCTAAGTAAAATGTTTGTTATATTATCAATAGCATTAATAGTAATTTCAATTTAAAAATTTTGTTGAGTATTAATTATGTGTCGCTTGTTTTATTTTCAGGTGTTTAAAAGTTCAAGTGAATTAACAAGATGTGAAGTTATATATTCATGGTTTATATTAAGTATTTTAAACTTTTTATGGTTTTTTTTTTTTTGGTAAAGTTGAACTTTTTATAGTTTAATTGTATTTTACTAATGAATTTCAGCTGCACTTTACTTTTCAATTTGTGTCAAATGGTAGAAGTTTTTGAATAGTAGAGTAGTACTGCAGTTGCTACGGTGATTTGCTAGTCAAGTGGTATGAAGCTCATTTTTTGGTTGAGTGGATTCTACATGATCAAATGTAGGAAAATGCTTTTGCATATGGTGTTATAAATATTAAAGATAGATAATTACAAGAACTTTTCATCTTGTCCCATATCTCGATGAGCGGTTAGCAGGTACGAAATTTCTATTATTGTGTCATCTTAAATTTGCTAAATATGTATTGGTATTTATAGTTTAGTTGTACAATGCCATATTGTTGATGAATGTGTAATTTGAATTTATAGGTTTGCTTTTTTAGTGAGTATAAAAAATAAGACGAAAAAAATTATCGATCGGTCCCGGGTTAACCCTGAAACCGGACCAAACCCATTGGGTCGGTCTAGTCCTTGGTCCCAAGCCCAATAGGGTCGGTCCTCGGTCCTAAAAATTGAAGACCAACACTATACGGGTTGGTCCTAGGGTTAGGGGGTGGCCCGGATCAACCCAGACCATGCTCACCCCTAGTCACACTAGTCTGACATCGCAACCGATTTTAAATTTTAGGGGAGACATCGCAAAAAATCGAAAAGTCAGGGGTAATTTGTAATAAATGACAAAACACCGGGAAAACTGTAATTCAACCATATTTCAGGCACCTACCATCCACCGTTCAAAACCAAAAATCCAAAACCATCAAAACCGACTCCATAGACATTCCCATCTCTCTCTCCGCCGCTATTCTCCGCTGCCGCCGCCTCCTCCTCTACCTCCGCCGCCAACGATTCCACCATCTCACTGATGAACTCGCACTTCTTCGCCCTCGCCTGCCGCGACACCCTCCAGCTTATCTTCAAGAAGCTCCCCGTCCTAGACTTGGCCCGCGCAAGCTACTACTGCTGCACCTGGAGCTCTGTCGCCTCCAATCGCGACATGGTCACTTGAGCCTTCGCAGCCCCCTGGAGGTTGAAGGAGGTGGTTGGTGTCCTGAGCTCAGGTAGCTTCTGGAGGGATAACGACATAGGGAAGTTCATGATCTCGCACCGGATTAAGTGCGGCGATAGCGTCGCGAGCCTCGCCGTGAAGTACTCCGTTCAGGTGATGGAGTTTCTGTCCCTTGCGCTGTATTGATTGTGAAAACTCCATTGCAAGGAAGATGGAAGCATCCACGACACGTCGAATACCGATTCTCTTCATGCCATCACATTTACCTTCTTCTCACAGAAGAATCACGATAAAATTACTTTTAACTGAGCTGATAATGTGAATAGAACTCTAGATTTTGATTCGATCAAGCATCATAGATAGAACCATAGTTCCTCACGAAAAATCGGCCTTAGGCTGATGGTGGGTCCTGAATGTTGGCTAACAAGTTGTACAAAGAAAGGTACAATGCGAAATGTCATGAGCTCCTTGTAGAAAATCGAAATCGCTATAATTTGCAAATCCAATGTCGCATCTTTATGATGCTCTTAAAATGTTTGATGTAATTTTCCTTAGGAAAAAATGTACAAGCAGGCCTTCTTGTCGGTATGTGGGGCGCTGCTCCAGTTTCCATCCTGGAGACTGGCACGGCAATAATCTTTATAGCTATCCCTCAAGGAGCAGTTGGTGCTACAATGGACCTTCAATATCATTTAAGTGGTGAGAATGAAGAGTCGAGAATTAAAAGATACGGACATTTGATAACATTATCACATAGAATCAGTGGTGTGAGGGAATAAATTACTAATGGTCCCAAATGATCGATTTTATATAAATACTGATTATGGCCAACAAGAGAATACAACTTGATTGATGTTACAAGAGAGATGTAATAAGAACAATGTACCAGGAGAAGTTTAGCTTTACTCCATGGATCTTTGGACAATAACATAATAATAATAAAAAATAACTAATAACGACAATGCATCCGAGATATTTAAGAAAAAGATGAGAGAGAATCCACAGAGTACTCCAAAGTCAAAATCAAGATCTCCCGTATCTGATGTTGTCTGAAGGAACGGTGCCTCTTGACCCACTCAACACGGCGACCAAGACTTCGTCGATCCTCCTCTGTTTCTCTTTGGCAAAAGTTTTGACAACAATTTTTACCGAAACTCATAGGAAAAACCTTTAATGAGACTATAGGAATCTGTATCCCCACCACAAGGCCACAGAGAAAATGCATATTTTGTTTGCAAAATATGTACTGCGGTGCTGTAGAGGAAAAACAGTAAAGCCAAAGTCAATGACCTTAATAACTTGCTAACGACGCGGTAATGTCAATGTTCTTTCAAGACTAAAGCCATAGTTGGTTTTTCTTTTTTCCTTTTCCATCGATCCACTAGAATCATTCAGCTAATTGAGCCAAACTATAACCTAATTAGTGATTTTTTTATGTATATTGATGTAATCTTTAATATAATTTCTCGATAAAGAACCACAAAAAGGTTATTACTCTAAAACCAGACTAGATCAAGCTTATATTCTCTGGATTCTGGCAAGTTGCCACTTGGAAAGATCTCTTGGGTTCTCTGTTTTGAGTATATATAGTCTTCAAACTTGGACTTGAACCGGATGTTGGGAGCTTCCCCACTTTGATCGCTGGGCTTTATGAAAGAGGTAGAATTAAGAGAGCCGTGGAGTAAGCTTGGTGGGATGAAATTTTAGCCTAAGGATTAAAAGCCAATGGGGAGTCATAGCAAGTGGGTCGTTCAATACTGCAAAAGCCGTCACATTTCTAACAAATTCAACAGAAAGAGATCTTGCAATGACACAAAGAGGCTGCAGAGTGCAGATCCCAGGCTTGATGTCACCAAACGCAAAGTAATTTGACAGAAAGAGGCTGCCGGCTGCAAAAAGGCCGTTGGATTGATTAGGCAATGACTAGGAGATGATACTTTTAACGGGCAACTTGCACTTATGAAATGCTGGTTTCGACTGACTGTTATTTTGAAACTGTACTCGCATCAAATGACATTTATCTGGAAATGCATGGGACGTTTCCATTTGTTCAACATTTGATATTATCCCAATCTACTCTACTTCCTCTGTTTCTTATAATACTCCAAGAAACAGAATTTTTACCAATCCCAGAGTTGGAACAAGGGCAAATGAATTTATACATGGAGATACCAATTATTATGTCGTAGAGAGATCGATTCAACATCTCCAACAACAGGATTGAGAAGATCTCCAACATCAACAAGATTTCTCCAAGCATTAGTGCTGTCTGGAATTATATTGCTAAAATTGCAATCACACTTATGCAGAAACGGTCGGCTGACAAATCGCTAGGATATCCAATCTTCAGCAGGAAAATTGAGATATTCAACAAATCATGAACCAGATGGGAAATTCATGAGTCTCCTGTGATCCTAACTGTCGAACTATGACAACAAGAATTACACTTGTATGATACCAACACGGAGGCCCCAGAGAGTATCCGTGCTTCCTAGTACACCATGATCATCGGAGGCACCTAAGACAGAGGCTTTGAAGTTGTATAATATTATGACTGTACCCAAATGTCAGCCCTTGATACATGGCTCAACTTGGGTTAATTAGCGGAAAGAAGCGAAGGTTACCTTCTGCTGGACAAGATGAAGTGCATTATTTATAGAGTTTTCAACTAGACCCTCTGATTACGGGTTAGGCTCAACTCAGTCCACACTAGCTAGCTCTATATTAGACTAATTAAGAAACCTTCTATTTTACCTTAGACCAACTCCTGTAAAACGGTAAATTACAATATCAATTAATGTAGTCCACATTAGGAAAACTCTTACATATTCTACTCGAAGAGGATGATTCGAGTGAACCCTTTGCCTTTACCTCCCTGTTTAGCCCAACTCTTGGAGGTTGGGGCCAAGATGAAGCATTACCCCGTCACCATTGACATGATCAAGCGGATGGGTTCGAAAGGAACGACTCCCAACAGTTTTACTCGCAGCATTTTGATGAATTACCCCTGCCAATCAAAAAGATCCGATCTCGGGTTCTCAGTTGTGTGTAAAATGGTCAAACTTGGACTTGAACCCACAACTGCCAGCTTAACACTTTGATCAATGGGCTTGTTGGAGAGGGTAGAATCGCCGAAGCCACGAGCTTGCGGATGAAATGTTGGCCAGACAATTGAGGTAGATATAACCATGTGCCGAGCCATGATGGGGGATTGTGCAGAACCGGCAATACTGGAAAGTCCTTCGATTGCTGAAGAATTTGGAAGACACAGGCTGAGAGCTAGATGTGATCATGTACACCACCATCGTCAGCGGTTATTGCAGGGAGTATCAACAATTTATTGGTATAAACCCCTGCAAAGAACAAAAAGGAACCTTCACTTCCCTGGGAATTGGAAGACCGGACTTTATGATGCTGCTGCTGGTACGAGAGTAAGGAAAATTAACTTGTGCTAGCTCATACGACTGAATAAATGAAGGGGACTTGGAAATTAGCACTTTGGTATTATATCAAATATTTCATGAACTAGTCATCATACCAATTATACAACAGAGGAGGTGGCACCAAAAGTCCGCGTGGGAAGGTCCCAGTAGCTGTGGCAGCTGCAATCCTCACCATTCCGTTTGTTATAAAATGTCATGAATGCCACCTATATAAACCTTGTATTTGGGTCTCACCTATAGTGAAAAGAATGTGTGATAAATTCAGGTTGCTTATAAATACTTCATCAAAAGTTATGAACACTGGCAAATTCAAGCTTATGAGACTTATGACTAATGTTCACCCGAGCACTAATTAAAGATGGTCAGAAAATGAGGGCGATGCATGTGTTTCACGAGATGGTTGAGAGTAAAATGTGCCACACTCTCCAATCATCTTGAAGAGAGATAAAGGCACGGCTGCATTGATTCTTAGTTCTGTCTATTTTTAGATGTTTTTGGAATGAAGAATAGCTGAAAATAGTAAGCATAGATTTGAGAGTCCATCAATATAAACAAGATTATTTTGACCTGGTCCAGATTCTGGCGATATACGAGTGACCTCTTCAATAAATCTCATGTATCAACACCAAACTCTAGGGACATTATTTTTGCCACACATTCCAGCTGTCTCTGATTAGTTCGCAGTTGGATCGCAATCAACAAAGAATTTATTATCAGCCAAAAAAAAAAAAAAAAAAAACAACGGACTTAAGAGAAGAGAAGTTAGCAATTGGCACCATCTTTCTTGTTTGTGTTTAGGAATAGAACGGATGCTGAAAAGGCAAAGTGTTCAAACTACATAACAGAAAGGCATACTTGTTACTTGGTTATTTTGCAATATCCAATTAGCGAAATCAGCAATACGAGAATGTTTGCTAGGAGGCTATATTTAACTTTACAATTTCAATGCTTCATAAATCAGATTTAAGCTCGTTGTATCAGAGATCATTAACACCACATTCAAAGGATATTATAAACTGACAAAAAAGAGGAGATTGTCATCATGCATCTTAGTTTATGGATTTTCCGATGAAATTCCATAGCTCATATAGTATAAGCACACAAGTTACTCTATTATGGTACAACATGTAGTGCATACCTCCCTCTGTAGAGCCTCATTGTGTTTGAAAGTGATATCATTAGAACGAGACCACATCAAACAACTCCGCATCAAGGTAACATGCAGAAAAATCAGCAGGTACATATTCGATTAACAGAGAGGTAGAACCTAACAAGCATACAGTACATTCGATTAAATATAAGTACACAAGTCACCCTTTCACAGTTATGGTAGGACTAGTAGTGCATACCTCTATCTGTAGAGCTTGACTGAGTTTGGGAATGATATCATTGGAACACATTGCATCAAAGAACTCCGCATCTGGTTAACATGTAGAAAAATCAGCACGTATGTATTTGCTTAATAGAGGTAGAACCTAATGAGCATACAAAAAGTAGATTTAACTGAAAAATAATACATTCACAATCATTCAGTTTTGTGCTGATGAAACCATATCAAGTGCTTCGATCTGCACAAGCATAAAAAACTTCCTTAGGACACTCCAGTTGGCCTGTGAGCCTGTTCAGGGTCGTGCAAAAGCTAGCCTTCAGCCGTTGCTGATGACACCTCAGTAAAATCCCTATTCTTCATTTGATCGTTCTCTGGTACGGACTATGAATTGCCTCAGCCAAGTTAGTCAGACCCAGATCAATCAGTTGATAAAATGATTCCACGACAACATCAGGATCAAACGGGATGCAAAATAATAAGCAAAATCTTAAGCTCCTCGCCTAGCTTGTTTTACAGAGCAGGCAAAAAATTGTCCCAATTATGCAAAAGGTCATCTATACAGCTCTTTGAATTGAAGTCCAAAAGTAAGCCTTGATCATTACATAGACCAACCGAACTTGTCACAAAAGTAGCACCAATTTATCTCGCTTGATAATCTTTCAACAATCTCACAATTGTTTATGGAAAGCCTGCCTACAATCATAGATAGAAAAGGCTAGCCAAAACTAATTTTTACTTTTTTAAATCACGCACCCAAAAAAAAAAAAAATTGAACCTTGAATTTTATTTTAGCTCAGTTTATCTTCCTTGCTAGGAATTCATGCTCGAATGAACAATGGATAGGCTTTCCCATCATCACGAAAAATCGAGCTACTTGTCCTAACGAGTATATCTACCAATAGTCAAATCTGACACATAAAATTGCTCATAAAAGAAGTTCAAAATGGCGAAGGATTTTTTAAAGGAAAATACTAGTTTGAGACAGAGGAAAAAAGAGATCTGAGCGCAGTTTATAAATTGAGTTGCAGAAGATCAACCTCTTCATGAAAAATTCTCATCTTGGGTTTACCAAGAGGGAAACTATAAATCACTAAGTAATTCTTGTTTACCTATGTCGTTAATTTTCATTTGTTGCCTCACAAGCCGCCAATCTATCTGCAAAAGTTGCCGATTGAAGATTAGCTGAAAAAACATTGCCGTGATGCAATTAACAGCAAATATATTTAGGCAAATCCATATCAAATAGATACCAAGCGTCAAGCAAATAATTCTTAAAAGATATATCAGTTAGAAAAGTATTACACTTTTCGCTCATGCTAGTTGTTAAAGGGCGAAGAATCTTACCAAATGACCAATGCCTTCTAATGTATGAAGAACCACAACTGGATCTAAATTTTGATCTTGGCTGAAGCATCATGTTAGCTTTTAGGAACGACTGCCCCACTCTTGCAATTATGTAAGACTGGGAATTGAGTCTCGACACCACGTAGATACAACAACCATTGAAACAATATAATCCATATGAAGCTGGTACCCATGGATTGGATTCAATTGATAACAGCAAGTTATTGGATACTCCTATTTTAATGGAAGATGAAGTTCAGAACCGGGCTGAGGTGGCTTGCCCTAAAAAGCCACCGATAGAACAATGAAGCTTATCTGTTGGAACTGTCAGGGATTGGCCTCTTCCCTGACAGTTCATGCACTAAAGGCCCTAGTGGCCAAAGACGGCCATATATACTTTTTTTAATGGAAACCAAGAACCGATATTCGTTTCTTTCTAAAATGCAGTGTCAACTTCAGTTCCCTTTTTCTCATATAGTTAACCCAGTAGGCATCGCAGGTGGATTGGCTATCTTTTGGCATACTCACATTTCTCTTCAGGTGGAACTCTCTACAGCCGACTTTATCGATTCTATATGCACTGAATATGGGAAAGGAACTACTATGAGACTCACCTGTGTACATGCTCCAACAACTCCTCAATCTCGTCAGCCCTTTTGGACAGCTCTCTATCGAATTGCATCCATCAACTCATTACCTTGGATCTGCGCCGGGGACTTCAATGAAATAGCCTATCCTTGGGAGAAAGTAGGCAAACGCCCCCCTAATTTTGGTCGAATGCAAATCTTTATAGAGGTACTACATGACTGTGCGTTAATGGATATTGACAGCAAGGGATGTGCCTTTACCTGGATGAATTACCGTGAGAGGAATGAGTTGGTTAAAGAGAGACTGGATAGGGTTCTTTGTAATTGGACCTAGAGGATTGCTTTTTCTGAGGTAGAAGTATGTGCTTTACCGGCAGTGGGTTCGGATCACAGTCCGCTGATTCTTTCAACTGAAGCTACCAAACACAGAAACGGGAAGACCTTTTATTTCGAAGCATATTGGCTGCAGCATCATGAATGTCAAGGAGTCATCGACACAGCTTGGGCTTCAGCTGGTGCAAAGGGCTATACCCTGCCAAAAATGCTACAACAAGTCAGTGGGGCTCTTCTGAGGTGGAGTAAAAACACTTTTTCAAAAGCAAGCGAGCAGATTAACTCCTTACAGCAGCAAATCCAGATGTTAACTAACCAGACTACCACTACAATAGATCAACAAAAAATCTCTGAGCTGAAAGGTTTACTCCATAGTGCATGGCAGCAGGAAGAACAGTATTGGGCAATGAGATCACGGTTTAAATGGCTTTGGTGGGGTGATAAAAACACAAAGTTTTTTCATGCCACTACCATTCAAAGGCGAAATAGAAATCGAATCAGGATGCTAATGGATGCACAACAAAGATGGGTTCGAGATGATCAGCTTCTCAAAGACATGACTCTTGAATTTTTTTCTGCGATATACAAATCAGAAGGCACTCGTGACTATGGGCCCATCCTACAACAATGTGAGTGTGTTGTGACAGAGGCTATGAACCAGCAACTTATCTCTGATGTTACTCAAGAGGAAATTCTTACCGCTCTTTTTTCAGCTAGGGAAATCCCGAGCCCCCGGTCCCGACGGATTTAATGGCTTATTTTACCAATAGTATTGGGAAATCTTAAAAGAAGACATATTTTCCTCGGTGCAGTAGTTTTTTCAATCTGGTTTATTACCCCCTGATCTCAACAAGACTATCATCACTCTCATACCGAAAGTCCCTAATCCAGAATGTCTGGATCAATACCGACCTATTAGCCTTTGTAATTTCGCCTATAAGATTATTTCCAAGGTGTTAGCCAACAGATTAAAGCCTTTCCTGCCTGACATTATTTCTATGGAACAAAGTGCATTTGTTAGTGGCCGTCAAATACAAGACAGCATTTTAATCGTGCAAGAGACTCTACATCAGCTTAAGATACGAACTAGAAAGAAAAAATTCCAGGATGTGGTCAAGATGGACATGTCAAAAGCCTACGACCGTTTTGAGTAGGACTTTCTCAAAGACTACCTATCCAGGTTAGGTTTTCATCCTATTTGGGTTCAATGGACTATGCAGTGCATTACTACTGTTTCCTTTAGTGTCAAAATCAATGGCACTCAGCTACAATATTTCCAACTGTCAAGAGGAATTCGACAGGGAAATCCTTTATCACCTTATATCTTTATTCTAATGGCAAACATGTTAAGTACTCTCATCCATCAAGCTCTCAATATGGGTAATCTGAAAGGTATCCAATTTAATAGATGGTGCCCTACGTTGACTCACTTGTTCTTTGCCGATGATGCTATATTCTTTTTAGATGGATCAAGACAAGAATGTCACGAGCTAGCCACTACTCTCAATCAGTACTGTATGGCTACGGGACAGGCAATCAACCGAAACAAATCAGGTATTTTCTGTAGCAAAGGGTGTCCCTCCCAACTACAGGATAACTTAGCACATGAACTTCAAATCCCGGCTTAGCTAAAACAGGAAAATACCTTAGGATTCCGTCAGATTGGGGTAAATCTAAACGAGATATGTTTGCTTGGATACTAGGGAAAGTCAATGCTAAGTTAGATGGATGGAAAAAGAGTATAATTTCTAAGGGTGGTAAAGAAGTTCTTATTAAAAGTGTGGTGCAGGCGATACCTCAATTTGCTTTGTCTATTTTTAAGATCGTTGTCTCACTTTGTAAATCCATTGAAAAAAAGGTAGCAAGATTTTGGTGGCAAAATGATAGCAGAAAATCTGGAATCCATTGGAAAAGCTGGGAAGTTTTAAAGACTGGAAAACAAATGGGTGGTCTGGGGTTTCGTGACCTTGTGGCTTTTAATAAAACCATGTTGGGTAAATAGGCTTGGCGTCTCCTAAATCAGCCTACTTCATTATGGGTTAATCTATTCAAAGGTTTGTATTTTCATTCAGGGGATTTCCTAATAGCCCTAAAAGGGACTTGTTCTTCCTGGGGTTGGCAAAGTATCCTTATTAGCAGGGATTCTATCTTACCTTTGATTTGATGGTCTGTGGGCAATGGATCTAGCATCCGAATTAGAGAAGACCAGTGGCTACCTAAAGGCAAAATAGGAGGATCTGCTGCTGAACAGGAACCTCAAAAGGTATCTGAGCTGATTGATTCTAATACTCACCTATGGAATCTGAGTTTACTAAACCGTTTGTTTGATAGTAATACCATCGCAGAAATTATCGAGATTCCTATTAGACCTACCTTTGCATCTGACAAGATCATTTGGCCCTGTACATCTCAAGGAAATTATACTGTTAAAAGTGCTTACTCTGTTCTCAGCCAGGTTAGTCTCTGCAATCCTATATCTAAGCCATCTTCCTCTTATCAGCCACCTGACCTCTTATGGAGGAAAATATGGAAACTCCAAATACCTCCCAAAGTTAAAATTTTCATTTGGTCGTTATGTCAGAATGCCCTTCCCACTAGGGATAACCTTTTTCGACGAAAACTCTGCCCCGATCCCATATGCACCCTATGTTCAACCCAACAACCCGAAACATCAAAGCACCTATTTTTATTATGTCCTTCGACTTCCCACGTCTGGTCCCACCCCCAAATCAACTATCACATTCAACCAGCAGAAATTACACAATCGAAGACTGGCTAGCTACCATACTTGCTATCAAACAACAGTTACCTGGATCTGAGCTCATCGCCACACTACTGTGGAATATCTGAAGTCCCGCAATAGGTTTATCTTTCGCCATCAGACTCTTGCTCCATCCTACATAATAGCTGAAGCTCAAAGTCAAGCCCGCATTGCTGTCATATCTTCTGCTTCTGTAGATCGACCTCTCCCAGATTTGGATAGCTTATGGCGTTCGCCTGATCCCGGAGTTCTGAAGATGAATGTTGATGGGGCTTTCAAGCTAGGCAGTGATCAAGGATCAGTCGCCTTCATTTGTCAAGATCATAAAGGATATATCATTGAAGGAATTACAAAGTCCGTACCTGCGTCTTCTGCTTTGCAGGTGGAGGCTCAAGCACTGTGTTTCGCCCTCAACCATTTGATCAACTCAAACCGGACCTCCGACCCCATTATCATTGAATCAGATTGCCTTGTTTTGGTGGAAGCGGTAAAAGATCCCCATCTGTAGCCATGGGAGGTTCGCCCCTTCATCACCGAAGCTGCTGTCCTTCTCCCTCATCTCGTCAAGTTGCGGATTAGGTTTTGCCGCAGAACAGCTAATGCTGCTGCGGATTGGGCCGCTAAGGCCCATGACAATGGTCTTTTGATGCCTTCTTGGGCTTCCTTTCCCCCGTCTCCTTTGCTCGATATTTTAGCCTTTGATGTTTTTCATCCTGGATGTAATGCTACTTTTATCTAATATATAACCAGTTTCTGACCAAAAAAAAAAAGTTCCAAAAGCATAATAGGTCAGATAATCTTTCGATGGAACCACGATTACAGACCTTCAACATCTCTAACAACTCCACGTTATCAAGACCTTGTATTTTGACTAGATTGTCGCAATAGCAAGTATTTAATTGCTTCAAGCCCTTGTAATTTTGGATGGATCGGCCTTCTAATGGACTTGCAGCTATATGTACGTATTATCTCCAAGAACTCCAATTTACCTTGGCCCTAAATTTCAACTAGATTATTGCAATTCTCAATGTCCGATCCTTTCAAAAGATTCAATTGTGAGAGGTCCATTCTTTCAATGGAATTGTAGTGTTTTATTGACAACTCTTCCAAGTACTTGACTCAGTCAAGCTCAAGCAATATCAACTTAGGACAAGAGTCAACACAAAGTTTCGAGAGTCTTGCTCTAGGAAGTACAAATTTCTCTCAATGACTTGCAAGCCTCTACTCTAAGTACTTCGAGAAAAGAATTATTCCCAATTGAGCTAGGGATTTCCCTCAATGACACACAACCCCCCTAGCTGAAGTTGTTCGAGAGAAGAAAGATCCCTAATTGAGTTAAGGATTGTTGTCAATAACGCGCAACCCCTTAGATCAAGTCGTTCGAGAGACGAAAGATTCCCAATTGAGCTAGGAATTTTTGTTAATGACATGCAAACCGCTAGATCAAGTTGTTTGAGAGACGAAAGATTCCCAATTGAGTTAGGGATTTCTATCAATGACAAGCAAAAATCTAGCTGAAGTTGTTTGAGAGAAGAAAGATTCCCAATTGAGCTAGGGATTTCTGTCAATAACTCGCAACTTCTTAGATTAAGTTGTTCGAGAGACGAAAGATTCCCAATTGAGCTAGGGATTTCTATCAATGACATGCAACCCCCTAGATCAAGTTGTTTGAGAGACAAAAGATTCCCAATTGAGCTAGGGATTTCTATCAATGACGAGTAAAAACCTAGCTGAAGTTGTTTGAGAGAAGAAAGATTCCCAATTGAGCTAGGGATTTCTGTCAATAGCCTGCATCCCCTTAGATCAAATAGTTCGAGAGAAGAAAGATCCCCAATTGAGTTAGGGATTTCTGTTAATGACTCGCAATCATTTAGATTAAGTTGTTCAAGAGAAGAAAGATTCCCAATTGAGTTAGGGATTTCTGTCAATGACCTGCAACCCCTTAGATCAAGTTGTTCGAGAGAAAAAAGATTTCCAATTGAGCTAGGAATTTTTGTCAATGATATGCAATTTCCTAGATTAAGTTGTTTGAGAGAAGAAAGATTCTCAATTGAGCTAGGAATTTCTATCAATAACTTGCAATCCCATAAATCAAGTTCTTCAAGAAAAGAAAGATTCTCAATTGAGCTAGGGATTTTTGTTAATGACAAGCAAAACCCTAGCCGAAGTTGTTTGAAAGAAGAAAGATTCCCAATTGAGCTAGGGATTTCTGTTAATGACGAGCAAAACCCTAGCTGAAGTTGTTTGAGAGAAGAAAGATCCCCAATTGAGCTAGGGATTTCTATCAATGACTCGCAATCATTTAGATTAAGTCGTTCGAGAGAAGAAAGATTCCCAATTGAGCTAGGGATTTCTATCAATGATCTGCAACCCCCTAGATCAAGTTGTTCGAGAGAAGAAAGATTCCCAATTGAGCTGGGGATTTCTATCAATGATATGCAATCTCCTAGATCAAGTTGTTTGAGAGAAGAAAGATTCCCAATTGAGCTAGAGATTTCTATTAATGACCTGCAACCCCCTAGATCAAGTTGTTCGAGAGAAGAAAGATTCCCAATTGAACTGGGGATTTCTATCAATGATATGCAATCTCCTAGATCAAGTTGTTTGAGAGAAGAAAGATTCCCAATTGAGCTAGGGATTTCTATCAATTACGTGCAAACCTCTAGATCAAGACATAAATTGAGGTCAAGGCATTGGAGAGACGAAAGATTCCCAATTGTGAGAGGGATTTCAACCAATGAACAACAAGATCTGATAATCAGTTTCTCTAGCTTCCTCAGAGAATAGACTGATATAGGAATCTTTGTAATGCCAATAGATTTTAAAAGGAGTTCTTTTAGTTCTTGCAATTCCCCCACTTCCTTTGGTAGCTCTTTCATATTATAACATCTACACAAGTCCAAGGAAATGAGGCTCTTGAGTTTGCCAATAGAAGGGTCGACTTGCTTCAGTTTGTAACAATCGGACAAGATGAGAATCTCCAAGTTCGTGAAAGCCGAGAGATTAGGAGTAGATCTTAACTCCTAGCTATATGAAAGGTTGAGAACTTTTAGCTGCTTTGCCGCCTGGACAAAAGAGAAAAAGCTGTCAAAAAGGAGTTTAATCGATAAAACAAAACAAAGCAAAAATCATAGAAGATGTCTTTTTTTCCATCTTACCATGATTGAACTCCATCCTCCCCAATCATCTGTAAGCTTGTTTTGTGACAATTCCAGCACCACTAACTTAGATAGATGCAAATTGATTGCTGAAGAAAATATATCAGGTTCAATGTATAACCATCGAAGCCATCTTAATTCAGGAAACAATTCATTAAAGTCTCCACTTATGGTTGTCCAGCATAATGAAAGGAACCTTGAGCTCGGTAAGTTTTTAAACAGTTCACTTGTGCATGTAGAGGAATAGCCACGGGGCCAATAATCGAACCTACTCTCAAAACTCTGCATATCAAATCAATCAATTGAATGTCTGAATCGACTTCTTATTTTTTACTTTTGCTTTTCTAAACCCCAGACTTTCACAATTTGTCATCTTTTTACCCCTCACCAAACATAAATGTTGACAGATAAACACATATAGTATTTTGATAAAAATTTTTAAAATTCAAACGATATTTTAAATAAAAAGAACACTTTTTATTGCTGTAAAAGATTCAAGACGAAAAACCTCAATTCTTACCTCGCGCTTTTTTGGAAATTTGTAGTGCATGTACTTTGATCTTTATTAAAGTGGAAATACATTAAACCTTTTAAAACATACGAATGTTAAAGAGTACCCATGGGTCACTTGTTATGTAGCTAAGTAAGCACCTGATTTGCAATTTGTTAACTATTGTTATTAAGTGTTTAATCATTCTTTAGCAATACACTCTTAGCATTTGAATAATATTTTAGATTTTGACGGAAATTGGAAGTGGGCTTTAGACCAACTAAAAATGAACTAATTAACTTCCTTACATGGTGTTATAGTTAGATTAAGGTCTTAACATATGGAAATTTATGCAAATTGATAAAGATGCTATAGTTATATCTTCATGATAAATTTATTCATGTCAATTTTGTGCATATGCATGGTATGGGCACACGACTAGTTGATCCATATTTCACAACACTCTGACACCTTTCTTCTTTCACATGAGCTTTTGTGACAACGATATCTGCTCCAAGACAAATATCAACTGATCAACATAACTTGAAAGTGCATTTTTTTTCGTTAGTTTCTTGGAAATATTATGAATAAACTGAGCTGCCAAAAGACAAATTTGTTTTGTGAAATATGAACTTCCATGAACACTATCAAACCAAAGATAGAATTCTTTTTTCCCTTTTTTTGGTGGGGATTAATTTTATGGTTTGACTTGTTTGTCATTATCCGTACTTTATATATTAACTAGTGAAAAACTCACAGTCAATATTATTTCTCTTAAGACTAATTATTGAATCAACAAAAGAATGTGCTCTTTATAATTGTAAGAGCGAACTAATTCAAATTAAATGGAGAAAATAAAGCTTTTTCCTTTCCCAACATCTCTTGGTTAATTGCAAAGGTTAATTCCCCGCCATTGATCAGTCATGAACCTACTAGGCTTCCCCAAATGGACAATATAAAATAATTAAATGACATGAACATTGACAATCTAAGTAAAAATTAAACTTGACAGCATGCTGAAAATGTTATTTAGTAAAGAAAAAGGTATCGATATAATAAAATGACATTTCCTCTAAATTGTCGAGTTTGTCAAGGGTTTTCAGCACAAAAGGGCATTGTACTAAAAAATATAAATAATATAAAACAAGTTGGAGAGGAAAGAAATGTTTATTAAGAAAAGCGAAGGAACAGACAACGAGAAATGAAAGAAGCAAAGAAAGGAAAATAAGAAAATTCACTCTTTATCACACACCTAAATCCATGAGATGAACAAGGTCAACGTGATACGACCTTAAAAACATTGTAAGGATTTTCCGTATAAGATTTTTAAGGTGATTTTTGCCATCATAGCTATTAAGACACAAGAAGAATGAAAAGAGATAGATATACCTCGTAGAGGGAGGGGTATCTTCAAAATCAAAATGGAAAAAATAAAAATAAAAGTGTATCAAACATTGATTTCCTAATTCATAGGAGCACCACAATACATTCAACCGTACTAGAAAGCAAGCACCTGTGATAAGTGCGAAATTTTTCTTTAGCGTAGCTGATTTAGTTAATTATAAGTTATTATAATCAGCTTATGTTGTATCGAACGAAAATTCAAAACATCTTCCTTTATTTGATCTATGATACATATGCTTCATCTTAATTAAATTATTGTAATCTTTCAATTATCAATAGTTTCAAGTAGATATAAAATTACATGCTCTTCGTGAATGAAAGTTTCAATGTAGAATCGTAGTTAAAGAATCTTAAATTAATTGCAAAATTAAGATTTTGACGGATGTAATTTATATCAATGAATTTGGATCAAATAGAGAGAGAGAGCCATATGTTACCATCTCCATATTACTTCTCAAGGCTTTATCTTCGAGCCATGGCTTCAGACATCTCTCAGGTGGTTGTCCTTGGCAAAAGATGCTCCTTCCAGGATCTCTCAATTGGTCATGCATCCTAAACTCACCACAATTTCCAATTTTTATTAAGCACCTTAGCTTCAACTCCATAATTCCAAGATATGGAAAAAGCCGACAGTCTTCCCACACATAAACGGCATATTTGCTAGTTTTGCCGATTAAAAAGCAAGCAATATCCAGAAAAATCTCCTTTTGTGTAGGTTCCAATGCATCATAACTTATCTTCAATGTCCTTTGGACATCTCTATCCGGTTCATTTCTTAATTTTTTCAGCACATCTTGCCATACTTTTCCATATGTTTTTCCATACAAGTATGAACCTATGACTGTGATAGCCAAGGGAAGCCCACCCATGGTGGATAAGATATCACGAGAGATACCCTCAAAATCCTTCGGACAATCGCCCATGGAAAATGCATGTCTTTTAAATAAACACGAAGAATGCACCACATCTAATTCTGTCAATTCATACTTGTAATCTACCTCGAATTTAGGTTGATGAAGAACAGCTTCATATCTAGTTGTAACAATGATGATGCTTTCTGTCGAAAACCAATCACATTCTCTAGCCAAAGCATATAGTTGATCTCGGTGATCAACATCATCTAGAAGAATGAGAACCTTTATTCCTTTAAATCTAGATTTGATCAAACTAATTCCAT
This sequence comes from Eucalyptus shirleyi, assembly GCA_017140165.1. Taxonomy (NCBI): domain Eukaryota; kingdom Viridiplantae; phylum Streptophyta; class Magnoliopsida; order Myrtales; family Myrtaceae; genus Eucalyptus; species Eucalyptus shirleyi. The sequence continues at coordinate 2,208,389 of CM029454.1, forward strand.
CATCAACTTTACATACTCCACGTTCATTTGGTAGTATTTCCCTAATTAGTAGATTTTGTAGTTCAAGAATGCCTTTGCTGTGAGTTGTTTCTCGTATATCTGGAAGGAAGCTACAATGCTTGAATTTCTTCGACAACTGGTTGTAGATGACCTTGGCAAGAGTCGTTTTACCGATCCCACCCATGCCACATATTCCTATCATTCGAGCATGCTTGGTAGGAATGTCTACCCAAGTCCTAATTTTGTTGACATGATTGTCAACTCCAACTAAGTGGTCCGGAATATCAACCTGAAAATCATGTCTCAACTTGCTCAGAATAGTTTTGACAACTTCTTCCACTAATTCTCCTTCACGCCTGTCAAACAACAAAACTCATCATAACTTCATAATTTTGCGTAATCTCATCAGAAGACACCACATATATGTGAAGGATGGATGGGACCAGTTAACATGCAAAATGTCTTGGTTTTACAAATGACAATATAAGATGATTGTGTAGCAATCATTTCATTTTTCCCCTTCTTTTTCTTCCAATGGATAGATCTTATTGAATTAAGATATGGTAGTGCACCTAGCAAATTAAGATTGTTTAGAAGTAAAGAGTTTGTTATGAGGCTAATGGTCACTGATAGTTGAAGGATAGGAGGTCAATAATTTTTATTGCAAAAAGTTTAGGAGAACAAGATGTTATCCCTCTAAGACCAGTGTATCCCACAGGCCTAAATGGGGGACTTGTAATTAACTTATAGATCGCCTACCAATGAAAGTTACTCACAACAACGGGTGTTAAACCTAGACATGATCCGTGTGAAGCAATAGGAGGTCGATTTATCCGGCGGTTACCAAGCTTTGGAAGATTGAGTAAGGGATCCTAAGGTTTTAGATGTTGTTAGTGTAGTTTTATGGGGAAATCTCAGGGAGTACAAGTGTTTGTAGTCTGTGGGGCACTATAGTTATTCATTGGGACATTTTGGGATGTTTTGTAAGCTTGTAGTGGAAGCAATTCATCCATATAACATTGGTTTTACTAAATAACAAAACTTAGAAAAAAAAGTGCAGGTAGAAGGTACGTACCCGTTGGCAAATTTCTCAGATTCCCATCCATTCAAGTAACTCACTTCTGTAAGGACTCGGTGACCTTCTTGAATGTCCTCCTTATCAAAATGCTTCTTACGCAAATGGAAGGCCTCCCCAAAATTTCCATTTAGATACCGCACATCCGATGGGAGCACTTTATAAAAAATGGGCAACACTGTGTGCGACATGCTCTTCTGGCAGTCCATGATGCGTACTAGCTCGCGGAGGCACCATTTGCTCGAAGCATAATTCTCAGAGATGATGGGGATTGAAACCTTAGATCGCGTAATAGCATTGAGAATCTCTGAATTAAAATCCTTGCCAATTTCAAGGCTGTTATCGTCCTTGAACATAGAAATCGGTACAGTCCCTACACTGATCAAACTGCGGTAGAGGTGATCAGTGAATTCGTTGCGAGTGTCGGAGCCTCTAAAGCTCAAGAACACATCATATCGATTGCTACCTCCTCCCTTGGATATGGAAGGTAAGGACGAAGAAGCAGATGCCCCATCAGTGATCTCTTCCTCAGCAATCCTTCTCTTTTTCTCCCTTACTGCTCTTTTTTGCACTCTGTTTCTTTTTCTTTTTATTTTGCTCAGACTTTGCCCTTTCCCCATAGAAATCTTATAAACAAAAATGAAGAGAGGATGCCAACCTGCTGCACAAGAAGAAGTAGATAAGCAAATGAAAAGGCAGAGCACGTGCTTTTTGGGAGGAGAGCATATGATTTCTGAACGATTTCGAATCCAAAATGTTTAATGATCAAGTCAGTCTGTTGACTAATTGAATAGTAAAAGTTATTGACTTAGGCGTGCATCTTTTCTTTGGGACCGCACCCTCTCGTCAAGGCAACATCATTGGGTTGTGTCCACTCATGGACACGAAGAGAATGGCTAATCTTCATCTCTACATGCGTGCTCTATAGTCAAGGCTCCTAATCTTTGGTGGAGAGCACATGCATTATGAACGATTATTAACACTAAAATGTTTAATGAAGAGAAGATGCCTTCTGCTCCACTAAAAGATGTAGATAAACAAGTGAAAAGGCTAGATAGAAAGCACCTGATTTCCGAATGTACACAATATTTAATGAATGAGTTTTCTTCCGCCCCGGGGGGGGGGGGGGGGAGGGGTGGTGTCTATTGATTAATCCAATATTACAAATAGTTTTGGAGCAGTGTAATGCACATCTTCTCTTTCCCATGGACCTCATCCTCTTGATGCATGGACTTTCCTAATCGAGGAGATTTTCATTAACCATGTCTCTTATTGTTTGGTTACAAATTAAACATGCCGCCCACATGTAAAATTAACTAAAGCTAACATGCTGATGCCTATATTTCATTAGGCATTCTCAAATGCATATGCCTCTAATGAATCTCAACTCTTATATTATGTGGTTTTCACATGAGACTCAATAATAACAAAGGTTCAGATTTATTAAGGTCATAAGAACTCGGGTCCTCCAGGAAATTTTCACATTTTCTCCAATCATGCCTTTGATCAGTGGTTTAATGTAAGCATCTATTTGAAAGTACATGCATATACGTTGATCTCTGCCTTCATCAAAGTGCTGATTATTGATATTCATAAAATCTAATATCAAATCTTCGTAATCAATTGAAAAGGAAACAATTTAAAGGAAATAGTAATCAAATTTGTAAGTCATTAAATAAGATATTGTCATTTAAAAATTAGAAGAGTGAAGAGCCAAAATAGGCAAACTCTTTCTGTCTAAGAATTTTCGTTCGCTCAATCTCAATGAGAGTTAGCTTTTTGACCCTACCAATAAAAACAAAAACAAAAAAATGAGAGTGAGCTCTCCCCCAGCAATGGTAGGCCTTCCCGAACCATTCTTGCTAAATGGGTCATCAATGTCCATATCCTCGCCCTCATTACTAATGGTTTTTTTTTCTATTTTTCTTATTTTCTTCATTTCCCTAACCTCCACTGATTAAGTTATCAACTTTCTCAGCAGTATATATTCCCAATGCCCTCCTAAGTTTTCTCCTTGTTTAGTTCTTCTCTTGCCACATCAAAAATGTCTGACAGTATGGGTGGATTTAATGAGGGGCTAAGGGTGCCCTGCCCCAGCCAACTCTCGGAAATTATGCTTAAACACAATTATTTTTTTAAAAAAATACATATTCATCCATAGGTCTTGACCCCACCAAAATAACTTTACCAAGCAAGAACAGATTAACACGAAATCTTTAATTAAATTTGTAATTGATTGAACAGAAGCAATTGCATATGCTTGCATATGCTTTTAGTCCTTGCCTTATCTTCTTTTGTATCTCACCCTCTAGTCAAGTCAAATGATGTTGGCTTGGTCTTCTCACGATGTTAAATTCTTACTTGGGCTATGAAAAACTAGAATCTCTGTACAAGCAAGTTGCAATCATTAAAATAAATAAGCAAAGGTTATGTTCTTGTTTGATTATCAAAAATCACAATTTGATAAATCATTTAAAAGCTGATAAAAGAGTTCAAACGAAATTGGAAATTTGTGGAAGATATGAAGAAAGGGCGTAGTTAGTAATTAGGAATGTGATCTTACATTTTAATTTCAAATTGTCATATTCTAAATGAATTTGGAAACGAGATAGAGATGAACAAAAAGTCTTTGCTATTTCTCTTTTATTTGTTCCCGCTATTAGCAATGTCATGCAAAATGAATCTACTTTAATCTGATATGACATCACTGAGCTATTCTCTTCAAACTTTGAAATTTAAATAATTGATCAACATTTAATCACTGAACTATTCTCGTCATTACTCATTCAACCTTTTTTTACCCTCTTTTCAGGATTTTCAAAACTTTGAAGGAAGAAAATGAGTTAGAGGTGAAAGGCAATATACTTTTTAGGATTATCTTGTCCAATAATTCAAGGAAGACAACAAATTATTCATCTAGAATGTCCTATAATCGTCAAGGGCAAAATTGTGAATAAAATCTGATTAAGAGAGTACTTGCTTTTATGGGTGATTGATTGATTCCAGACCAAAACCCTGAAACCTACCTATCAGAGCATGTTCTTGATTTTCAATTTTTGGAATTGAAAATCGAACCCCCCTGATCTTGGAACTTGCCGCGAACTGGCCTACTACTTTTTCTTTTGTATTTCATTTTGTATTTAATTGATCTTAGACCTTCAGGGACAAAGAAACCTCACAATCCGTAAAAGGACGGTCAATACGGTCCTTGGCTTGAGGCGAATATTGGCAATTTTGCGCGCAATAGAATCTAGAGCGTCTTGCATTCCAACTCATTCTAGCTCGACAAAGCATCGACACTAAGTTACGATGCAAACGAACGATAAGACAGAGGCCACATGATTAGTCACATCTAAGGTCTGAAAGCAAAGGCTTCCCTTTTCTACGGAAGTCAATTATGAGCTGGTGACACACCAAGTTAACAGCCACCCACATCAGACGAAAAGAGCCCAAAACACGCTAGTTCAGCCGCAACAAATCAACAGAAATGACACACTAATAAGAGATGAAAAAGCGATTACCTTCTGCGTTGAGAGATGCAAAGAGAGGTGCGAGTTCGGAGAGAGAAGACCCTAAACAAGCCTCGCCGAGAACTTTTATGAGGGAAATGAACAAAGAAAGTGAGCGAGGACTGTAGATGATAGCCTTGAATTGTTCTGCAAGAGAGAGGCCGGATGTAAAAAATACAGAAAGTGAGAAATATGAGAGAGAGAGAGAGAGAGAGAGAGAGAGAGAGAGAGAGAGAGCTATCAAATTCCACCAGGTTTAACATGTCCAACGGCTCATACGATCGGTTTGAATAAGGGGAACGTAGTCAGAAAAATCTGCAATAAATGTGATGACCGTGATTTTGAAAAAGTCGATGGAATTTCACATGTTATTTTGTGCATGCTTTTAAGGATGTTAGATGTCATGCAATGAGTAATAATCAAATATTTTTATTTTGTTCTATCAAAATGTAATAGACTATCCGGCTCATCTGGAGGAGTGATGCAGAGACGGAATTATTCGGATGGGCTTCAATGTTTAAAAAGGAGGTTACCTTAAAGCACATCCAAGTCGTGTCCGAGTCTCAAAAGCAGCACAATTCTGAGACAACCTCCACGCCTCAATCTAGAGCTATCAAAGCCAGAAATCTCAGAGCGAAGACGAGTGTCTCGAGTGATTTATGGTGATTGGCGTTCCTGCTTCTAGGGCACAAGCACTCGGGACTTTAAATGAAGCTTTACTTCGAACCTCTTGCCCCGAAGGAGGCGCAATCTTGTATTGCGCGACAAGATTGCGCGTCCTTTCACGAGGCAATTGTGCTGCTTTTTTGCCCTCACCTTTTTGACCAAGACCATCGAAACAAACCTTCCTTCCTCAAAATTGGCAAGACTACCTCGCCGTAGACTTTAAAGATATTTTCGTTGCTTCTCCGCAAGTGCCACACAATCATCGCCATCGCTTTTGCTTGGCAACTTCCGCAAGCTGTTCAGATTGGAAATTGCATCTTCTCTCGCCTCAAAGGATGAACCAGATCTGCTGGGATCCACGCAGTCTTGCCGTGGATTGCGCGTCTTTTGTGTGGTAATTTGTACGGAACCGAAATGGATCGAAATTCCGTATATATTTTATTTGGTTAAGTTCTGATGATAAAAAAGTCACTTTTTGGGATTATCCTGATTCGATTAATTAATACAATTAAAATTCTCAACAAAAATTAAACAATCAACTTAAATACTCTCTTCTTTTTCACTTTATTCAGTTTGGTTTCTAATAAGCAAAGCATAAAAAGAAAGACTGAAAAATCAAACTAGCTTAATTGAGTTTTCGGCTCAAGCCATAATTCAATTCGATTCAACTTTTGCTTATTAATAATCCGAAACGAACCAAATCATTAACACCCCTAGCAATTTAGATAACTAGCCCTCACCTTCCGTGAGTTCACCTTGTAATTGGACCATGTGGCTGCAAAAATCAAAATGAAGATGGGTAACTTTTCACTTTCCTTGTCCATTGAAACAGAAGTCTCTCTTCGCTATAGGCATTAAAATTACTCAAAAATCTACTTTCTAACTTATTTTCAATAGTCCAAATCTTTAACATACACACATATATCATGTTTGTGTAAAAAGTGTAGAAAGCTAATTTTCACCTTGGGGCAAGACTACCTCACTGTGGACTTTTAAGGATACTTTATTATTTTCTCTTTATAATTGGACCGCGTGACTAGCCAAATCAAAATGAAGATGGGCGATCTTTGGCTTTTCCTGACCTCATTAGCCGAAAGAATTGATATTTTGCGTAGAAGTCAACGTTACTGGAAAATTTGCCACTGCTTAAAAAGCCACGCAATCGTCCACTTGGCAACTTTTGCAAAAGTATTCGTGTTGGAAATTACTTCTTCTCTTGCCTTGAAAAATGAGCCGGATGTGCTTGGCTTAGGATACACACAATTTTACCGCGGATGTCTTTGATGAGGCAATGTGCTTCTTTAACCCTCACCTTTTGTCAGACTTCCTTGTAATTGGACCACTAGCCGTGCAAATCAAATGGGGGATGAGCAACATTTTGCTTTCCTTGCCTGTGGAAATGGGAGTCTTTTGCTCCTGTTAAAATGGGCAAAAAAAAATCTACAATTTAACTTATATTTAGCGAGTTGGATTGTATATATGTTAGTAAAAATTTAAAGAATGGGTTGTTATGAATTTAAAGTAATAAAAATTTAACTACATATAAATTTAATGAGTCTAAACTACACTCACAAGTAATTCATGTTAATCGAAAAAAGAAAGTAGTAATGATTGTCCCATTTGCTTTTACATGGCTTTCTCCTCATGCTCGAGTGTGGTACACGCCATCATGTTAAGGCCAACTCACGTGGTACGACAACTGCGTGGGCTTTTTCTAGTGATCATTCAAGGTATATCATTTTTTTCATTTTTCTATTCTTTTATTTTTTCAAATATAAAAAAATAAATATCTATTTGATAATATCAATTAACTTTTCTATTCATAAGAATAGGAAAGTGGTTAGTAAATAAATTTGGAACATATATAAAAAGTAAAATAAATCTATTTCTTTACTTTCAAAAACAAAAATAAAAAATTATTTCTAAATAAAAATTATTTTCAAGAATAGAAATATTATGAATGCACTCAATGAATCTGACATACACTCATTTTTATTTGAATTTAAATCGTTAGATTTAACAAGACTCATATAAAACTTACATAAATCTTGTCATTTTTAATGATCCAAATCTAATTATATATATATATATATATATATCACATATGGGTAAAAGGCAAAGAAAGCTAATTGTTACCTTCGAGCAAGACTGCCTCACCTTAGACTTTTGAGGATATTTTGTCACTTTCTCTTTGTGATTGGACCGCGTGATCAGTCAAATCAAAATGAAGACGGCAAACTTTAGCTTTCCCTGACCCCATTAATCAAAAGAATCCAAACTTTACATTGGAGTCAAGGTGTTCACACTTTTTTTTTTTTTTTGAACGAATCAAGGTGTTCACACTGAAAAATTAGATTTCACACGATGCTACTCCTTAAAGAGCCACGCAATTGTCCACTTTACTCAGTACTTTTGCAAAAGTATTCATGTTGGAAATTACTTCTTCTCTTGCCTTTGGAAAAATGAGTCGGATGTGCTTGGGATACACACAATCTTTGCCGTGAATGTCTTTGATGAGGCAATTTGCTTCTTTAACCCTCTCCTTTATCTCCTTGTAGTTGGATCACCTAGCCGTGCAAATCAAAGTGGATGAGCAACCTTTTGCTTTCTCTGTCATGCAAAATGAAGTCTTTTGCTGGCATTAAAATGGGTTAAAAAACAATCTACGAATTAACTCATATTTAGTGAGTTAAATTGTATATGAGTTAGCTAAAATTTAAAGAATGGGCTGTTATGAATTTAAAGTAAAAACTTTTAACTACATAGAAATTTAATGAGTCTAAACTACCTTCAACTGTAATTCATGTTAATAAAAAAAGAGAAAATAGTAATGATTTTTCCATTTGCTTTTTCATGGCTCCTTCTTAGGCCGCGCATGATAAAATTTCCATTTCTTGATTTCTCTGTTTCTCTGTTCCCCATAACAGGTTTGGAACAGAAATCTGTTTGGTAACGCAATTTGATTTCTCTATTTTAGAAACAGATTTCTATTCCAGAAATAGATTTGAAGAAGAAATCATAAGCTAAAATTTTTAGGTTCTCGGTTTCTGAAATAGAAATTGAGAAATTAATTTCTGGTTAGAAATCAATTTCTATTTTAGAAATTTTGTCATGCGTACCCTTAATGAGCCCTCATGCTCTAGTGTGGCACACCCTAACATGTGGAGACCAACTTCATGTCGTACGAGAACCGCGTGAGCTTTTTCTCTCCTTTGCCTGTTCCTTTGACCAATGTCCATGTGACACGTCACTCATTCCGTACACATTTTTCTAGAGATTATCCAAGCGTACCCATCCTGTTTTCATATTTTTCTGCTTTTTTTCGTCAAAACAAAAAAAATAATAAAATTTTGTTTGACAAAATCAACTAATTTTTTTATTATATGAAATAGAAAAGTGATCAGTAAATAAATTTGAAATAGAAAAAATAAAAATATATTTCTTTGTTTTAAAAAAAATGAAAAAATTATTTATAAAAAAAAATTATTTTCGAGAATAAAAATATTATCAAATGCACTTAAACTGTTAAATTTAGCAAGGCTCATATAAAACTTACATAAATCTTGTTATTTTCAAGGGATAATACCCTAAAAAACCCCAAACCGGTACACTTGTGACAAATTTACCCCAAACTGTTTTTTTGACCACCAAAAACCCCAAATTGGTACACTTTTGACAAATTTATCCCAAACCGGTACACTTGTGACAAATTTACCCTATGTTAGTTTTCTTTAAATTTTATTCTCAAATTATTAGGTTAAATGACACGTAACAGTTAACCAGTATATCAATTTAGGATTTTACGTTCCGTTTGTCATAATTTACAATTTTTATGATTTTTTTGTGGTATTAATACAATTTAGCATAGGGTATATTTGTCACAAATTTATCAGTTTAGGATTTTTTGCAGTCGAATAAATTAGTTTGTGGTAAATTTGTCATAAATGTACCAGTTTAGGGTTTTTATAATCGTCGGGTAAATTTGTCACAAGTTTACCGGTTTGGGGTTTTTCATGGTCAAAAAAATAGTTTGGGGTAAATTTGTCACAAGTGTACCAGTTTGGGGTTTTTTTAAGGTATTATCCCTATTTTCAATGGTCCAAATCTAATTTTATTTATATATATAATGTTTGTGTAAAAGGCGTAGAAAGTTAATCGTCTCCTTCAAGCAAGACTACCTCACTTTAGACTTTCGAGGATATTTTGTTACTTTTTCGTTGCAATTAGACCACATGACCAATCAAATCAACGCAAGCGACCTTTAGCTTTTCTCGACCCCATTAACCAGAAAATTTCTCAATACTTTACATTGGAGTCAACATGTTCACATTGAAAAATTAGTTTTCGCATGGTACTACTAAAGAGCCACACAATCATCTCCCTTGCTCAACAACTTTTGCGAAAGTGTTCATCTCGGAAATTTCTTCTTCTTTTTGCCTTAAAAGATGAGCCAAAATGCTCAGGACATGCATAATCTTACCGTCTTTGATGAGGCAATTTGCTTCTTTACCCCACTAGCCCTTCCCTTTTATTAGTTCTCTTTGAAATAGGATTACATGGTCGCCCAAATCAAAGTGAAAATGGACAATCTTCACTTTCCTTATTTATTAAAATATAAGTCTTACACCGCTAGAAGCGTTGACATGGTCCAAGTCACATTGAATTAGCCAAATAGCATGGGTTAGTTAAAATTCAAAGAAAAGATTGTTGTGAATTTAAAATAACAAGATTTGATTCAATATAAACTTTCATGAGTCCGACCCACATTCACATGTAGTTCATGTTAATAAAAGAAAAAGAAAAAAAAAATAATGATGATTTTTTATTTGCTTTTTATATGGCTCCTTCTTAGTGGGCCTCCCCACTTGGGCCAGCCCGACGAATGCAACTTATGTGGTATGACAACCAGTTCGCTTATTCCTTACTCACTTTTCTACTATGTATTCAGGGAACTTGACCTACTCTCACCTAAAAGGTCATTGACTGTTGAACCGCTAAAGAATAAATCTCAGCCTTTCATTGCATACTGTTAAAGTATCTATGAGTTAAAACAATTCAAATGTGACATACGGCAAAATGCACTAGAATAATGCAGGTGGAAAATTGGTCTTTTGATGAGAGGCATTTAATCTACACTTAGGCCTTTGGCCAACAATGAAGAATCGATATTAGTGTAAGAGTCAATGTACTCATAGTGAAGACTAATTTTATATGATGATACTCTCTAAGAGCCATGTTAGAGAAAATAATGCATGTGGAAACGGGAAAAGACATTGAGACGTGTAGGTCATTTTCTCGAAAGTGTCATTGCCTTGATTTTGTGGACAAAGAATAGAAAGCAATACGTTTCACTTTTAACAAACTCTCTTCACAAAACTTGTGCATAAACTTTAGAGATAATAAACCGCCCGTCGCTGTACTTTTACAATTTGTTCGATGTCGTTCTTTTACTTCTTTTGTTTGGCCAATATGATTTTCAATGTATATTCTCTTCTCTTTTTTTTTTTTTTTTTCAAGTTAGTCATTGTGTTAAAATTGCAAACGAATTCCAAAAATTTTCATAATCTTCACTCACTACATGGTCCACTGGCATATTCTGTCCCTCGTGGGTAAATTGACACGTTCTCCAACATTATGCAACTTGGAGGTGAATAATTTCCCTACAAGATGCATTTGGCATGTTATTTACAACTCTTTTAGTCTCAACCCATTTTTGGTTCCCACAACAAATTTGGACAGCATCTCAAGACCCACAAGATTACCTATAAAAAGTGATAGCAACATCTCAAGACCCAAAGGGTTACTTATAAACAGTGGCATTGCTGTTAGGCTTAGAGTTTCTCTAACGTTGAAAAATCGTAAATCGATCAGTTTTTCAATATATTTAGGTGATTCGGTAAGATTTTCATTACCACACAACATTAAAGCTTCTAGGTTGTGCAGTCAAACAATTGATTTAGGAAGCCTTTGGATGTTAGTATAAGAAAAATTGAGATAATGTAGATGCCTCAATTTGCCAATGCAATTCGATGCCTCGATGTTGTGATGGCTACCAATGAAAACACACACAAGAACTCCTTTTCCAGCATCAAATCACATGCCACTATTTGGGATAATAAGGACCTCTACATGGTTTAAAGATTCCTTCTGTGATGATATGAAGCTTGGAAGTAGCTTCATTCCATGGTATACCTTGAATCTTTCAGGCATAATGTTTTTGCTCGAATTATATTATGCCTAATGAGACAAGATGTATTTTCCAAATCATTTATTTTTTGGAAAAATATCTTTGGAGCAATTGAGATACAAGCAATGGTTTTTCAAAAATCTAAGGTATGCTAACTTTTAACTTGTTAGATATAAATTAACTTCTATTGAATCGAATTATTGTTTTTTTTTTTAATGGAGAAAGAGGTAGAGTGGTAGACGAACGAAAGAAGTTTGGACACGAAACACAGCACCAGAGACAACTTCTGATAACAAGTTCTACTGAATTATCAGGGAAAAACTTTGAAGAGACTATACGAAGCTGTACGCCCACTATGACGCCACAAAGAAAATGCATGTTATGTTTACGATTATTGTTGCGAAATACGTTCTGTTGGAGGAAAAAAGGTTAGCAAAAGACCTTAATCACATGCTATCTACATGTTAATGTCGAAGTTCTTTCAAGGGTAAATCCAAAGATCTTTTTTTTTTTCAATCATTAGTCCATTAAAATCGTTCATCTAATTAGGCAAAACTATAACCCGATAAGTGATTTTCGACGTGTTTTGATGTAATATCTACCATAATCAATTGAAAAATAACCATAAAAAAGGTTTGGATGAGGCTGTCAGATTTCTAACAATATCAACAGAAAGAGGCTATAGAGTGCAGATCCCAGGCTTGATGTCACCTTATGCTAAGTAAGGGCCTATTTGGTAAAAATTGTTTATATTTCCCATAATAACTATTTCTGTGCTTTTGTTATAGGAACAGAAAAAGAAAAGAAATGTGTAAAATTTTTGTTCCTAGGAATAAAAAAACCTATTTTTTTTTGTTCTTGGGAATATATATGAAACGGAAATAAGAAGTAGAAAAAAAAATAATTTATTGTTCCTGAGAATAATTTTTTTTCTCTTCTTTTTCTTCTCTTTTCTCTTTTTCTCTTTCCATTCCTTCTTCTTCCTTTTGGCTAGTTGCCGACCTTGGCCATAACTAGCGACCGGTCGATGAGAGCCAACGACCTCGTTGGAGTGTCGCCAGCCCCTGACAATGCGGAGCCCAGGTGAGCTTGCTGGCCCTTGCCTTAGCTTGGCGAGGCTCCAGCGAGCTCGCTGGACCTCCCCAGCCGGTCGCCGCGGCCGACGATCGGCTACAAAGGAGGAAGAACGAGATAAAAGAAAAAAGAAAAAAAGAAAGAAGAAAAAAAGGAAAAATATAATAAAAATATTTAAAAAAATTAAAAGAAACAATAAAATTATACAATTCTACTAAACACATTTCTTTCCTGAGAATAGAAATTTTGTGCAATTATCAAGCGCGTTCTTATACCCAAAAATTATTCCCAAGAACAGAAATATAAAAAAAAACCATTTCTGATAAAAAAATTATTTCTGGAAACAGAATCGTTACCAAACGTGCCATAATTTGATTGAAAGAGGATGCAGGCTGCAAGTGCAAATGGCCTTTGGATTGATTAGGCAATGACTTTAAGGGCAACTTGTATGTATGAAATTCAGGTTTCGATTGATATTTGGAACTGCATTCTGGTCAAATGACATTTATCTGGAATTGCACGTGATGTTTCTCTCATTCAGTTTTTCATAGTACCATTCTACTCTGCTTCCCCTGTTTCTTATAATGCTCCAAGAGACAGAATTTGTACTAGTCCCGGATTTGGATGGAGTGCGGATGGATTTCTACATGTGATGACGATTATCATGTCCTAGAAAAATGAATTTAACATTTCCAACTTCGACAAGATTTCCCTAAGCATTAGCACTATTTGAAGTTATTTTTGCTAAAATGGCAAAAATCTCACTTATGCAAAAATTGTCGGCTCACAAATCGCTAGGATGTCCAATCTTCAGCGAGAAGATTTTGGTAATGATACAGCAAACCAGGAACTAGATGAGTAATTCAAGAGTCTCCAGCAATCCTAACTGCCAAACTATGACAACAAGAATCACAACCTCCATGAACTATTTCGATGTGAATGGGTGCTTCAAAAACCAATCAATCACACCTAAAGCAAGCAATTAATTTACATGTAAATACCCATACGATAATTACGCAAACTAGGGGACAGCCATTTAATAGCACTTGATCATGCTGCGAAGTGCCATTAAACTACTCCATTGATGGTACGGCTATACATTCCTGTCAGCAAGGAATCTATGGGGTTCGAGATGTTGCTGATAGACGGTGACAGCTCTGGCAAAGTAAAAATCATATCCAGCTACACTTAAATTTCAGTGTAACAATAAACACCTAGGAAAAGCTCGAGCAATGAAGACCGTCATCCCTCTCAATCAGCTGAGTCAGAAAACTGATGGACATCTCTAGCTGAGACGTTATAAGTGAATTTATCGTTAATTTTCTTATCGATAATAAGCTTAATATGCGAATCAGTTTTGATGCCATCTGTGACATTTTGACAACGTAAAAGAGTATCGACAATTTATTGGTATAAACCCCTGCAAAGAGAAAAAGAAATCTTCATTTCCTGGGTAATTGGAAAACCAGACTTTGTGATGCTGCTGATTTGAGAGTAAGAAAAATGACTATTCTAGCTTATACTTTCGAATAAATAGTTTGCACTCGGAAAATTAGCAATATTGACAGCTTGCTGTGTTTACATAAACTTGGGCATTATATCGAATTTTTTATGAACTTAGTCATCACACCGCAGAGGGGGCAGCACCAGAGTTTACATGAGAAGTCTCCGGTAGCAGTGGTAGCTGCAATCCTCACCGTTCCGTTTGTTATCTTCCATCTTCAAAGACATTCTCTTCGATTTTTTTTCTTGAGATTTTCAGTGCATTTTGTTGTCAACTCAGTTCAGGCGAATGGAAGATAGCACAAGCAAATGGAAGGTAACATTACTAACTTCACAGGCTCTAAGCATCGTTCCTTGTGGCTAGTACGTTGGTCGTTCCTGACTTCTTGGAGTTGTTTGGACTTGCGGCAGCTGACTCATTAGACTGGGTTTCCAGCGAAATTGGTATAGTATTTTTATTGATTGATTTAACTCGCTCACATCAAAACCACGAGCACATATGGTATAGATGAGATTAAGTTTGCCACGTTGGAATGTCCAGGGCAAGCATCAAGGGAACAAATCCACCTTGTGTAGCGTAAAATTCCAATGCTTCAGGATCATAATGAAGAAACGGAGAGCTGGTTGTATAGGAAAATGCTTTTGTCAAAAAGCTGGTACGAATCTAAAGAAGAACGTCAATTTACTTGCTCTTTTTCCTTAGTTTAGGGAAGCATCAATTGTCTCCCTACTGTAATACATGATTTATCAGATCGTTACCTTTGGAATTCAATCATTGGTAACTATGGTAAGCCCTAATCAAATGGACATTCTTCATAGTCCTTTACGATATGTGTTCTAGGCAAGTTTGGTATTGCTCCTGATGGTTTTATGTGATGGGCTTAAGGCCCGTCCGCCCATGTTGGGCCTAAAAGCCCAGCCCACAGGATTAGGGCCCATGGATGACGGGGTACGATTCTTTGTTTTTGGAGGAACGTATATAAGGGAAGAAAGAGAGGGAGAACGCACCCTTTGGCCATTTTAACGTACGTTCCTCACTCTCTCTTTCCCTCCAAGTGCTAAAGGCGACGCCATCTTCCCTTCAAGGTGAATTGGCGTCATCGGATCGAACAAGACCGATTTCTCTTCCTCAATCTTCGGCATTGGTGTTTAATCTGTGGCTAACAATGAGTGCTCGAATCCGTGGTGTGCTTTAAGATCGGTGATACGTGATTTTCCCGGGCTTATCTTCTGCATTCGTTTTAGGGATTCGATTTAGTGTCGAATCCGGTTTTCGGGGATCCGTTATTCCCAACATTGGTATCAGAGCCCTAGTTCACATTTTCCCGACCCTTTTCATGTTTTTTGATTGATTTTTCGCGAAAGTAATTGGCTGGTATGGATTGGGGCAAGAAATCCCAACACCCGAGCGCTGTTCGTCCATTTTTTCGAGTTTCTGTAAGTTGAAGTCAAATTCTGATGGCATAGGGTGAAAGGGCTCATCGATATGAGTCCGGCGACATGTCGTGCGCCACCGGGAGACGCCGCACGCGCCCACATGCGCGGCCAGAATCCGCTGCGCGTGGGCGTGACGCGCCCGAAGCGCTAGCATCGGCCAGCGCGTGCGCCACACGCGCTGGTTGGTGAACCAGCACATGCGCGCTACCGGTGGCGAACTGGCACGCGCCGGTCGGCGAACCGACGCGTGCTGACGTCACGTGTTGACGTCACCGTGACGTCACCCAACGGTAGGTAACCGTTGGGATGACGTCATCGACGACGACGGTTGGCCGGGCGGTCACTGGCCAGTGAACCGACCGGCGACCCGACTCGACTCGACGGTGACCCGACTTGACCCGCGGACGCCTGGCACGTGCGCGGCACGTGCTGGATGACATATGTGTGACGTCAGCCAGCGCATGCGCGCGGCACGTGCGGTCGGTCCGTCCGAACCGGCCTGACCGGCCCTACAGGTCCGTCCGGTCCGAGCGGTCTGTCCGGTCCGACCGGTCCGACAATCGGCGACCTAACTGTTGACCGTTGATCGATGACCGTTGACCGTTGACCGCGCGTTGACCGACCGTTGACCCAAAAAAAAAAAAAAGAATTTGTTTCTTTTTCAATCATGCCTATATGGGTTATAAGTAATCCATTTTTTAATTTTGCATTGGTTGCATAAATCATGGAAAATTTTGTATTTTCCCTTATGTTTATTATGGATTATAAGTGATCCATTTTTTAGTTTTGCATTTGTTGCAGGAACTATGATGCATTATGCACGGATACCTGCAATCCTGAGAACGGACGAGGGAAATGCAAGACTTAAAAGGCTGATGTCAGATTTAGCTAATTATTGGTGGCATGACGGTGATTTAGTATCACATGTGGTCAAGGTCAATCAGATGATACAGGAAATCATCTGGAATGGTTATCTTATGCCGGATTTTGAGAAGGTGCCAGTTTTGATGAACACTCTTCCACCTGAATGGCAAGCAGTGTTAGATCGGCTATGGGAAGTCAACGTGGTCCCGGGTTATAGGAGGCTAGTGGAAGCTTTTGTAAGAGAATACTGTAGGATTGAGTTGGCCAAAACTTCAATCCTTAAATTGAGCGCCACATGGCGTAGAGTAAATGCGCCTTGGTGGCGACATGAATGCTCTCCAAAAGTTTTTCCATGGTTGGCAAATGTGCCTTCAGATTTTTCAGATGTTTTGACTGATAGATTAGAAGGGACATTCCCTATTTATTTCTTAGATTAATTATGAAGTGTTTTATGGGTGTAAATATGTCTTTCCATGTTGATATTTTTCTCTGTATATATTGCTTAGTGTAATGTATAGTTGTATTATGTGAAAGCATTGTTATTCTATTGGATGTTAGATTTTATTTGCTTTCTGTTATTGTTGACTGCTGTGGGTAGTTCATAGAACTTTTTGTAACTTCATAGAATTTATTTTGCATAAGACAATTATATTAATAATAATTTTGAGTTAGGATTTTTGAAGGATGATTGGAAACATAGTGACATTTTGATTCTGAAACCTTACTTGAAATTATTCATTGATATGATGGGTCTGTGCAAAAGTAGATTCATAAATGATAGGCATTAATTATTCGTGCATGTATGTTTGATGTGTTCAGATCGATAGTTTCAGTAATTAAGAACGTAATTGCTGATATGAACGGCAACAATTGTAAAGTATTGAATATGAAAATTAAATATGTGCTGGAAAAGAAAGAAGCACTAAAAGCTATTGACCATGTTATGGAAGATCTTGAGGCTGCTATGTGCCACCTTGAGCTAGCTGAAGACCGCCTGACGGCATTTGAGTTGAAAATAGATATTTGCTATGCTAGTTCTAGCTCAGAAAGGGCTTTGAACTCTAAGCGCAAGCGTATTGATTCGTTCAATATGTGGGAATGCAAAGGATCAAGTCCTTATTGCAATAAATCAAGAGTTAACCAATACGAGAGAGGAAAATGTCCTCAAGTGAAGAAAATGTCAAGGGTGAGGTGTTACAATTGTGACAAGAGAGGTCACTATGCTGAAAATGTCAAGGGTGATGTGTTACAATTGTGACAAGAGAGGTCACTATGCTCGCGACTATCGTGAGCTAAAGAAGGTATACACCTCTTGTACATTTGAGAACTTTGCTTATGTGTCAAGTTCTGTATTATTGACTGAATCCAATCCTTTGTGGACTATAGATTCAGGAGCAACAGACCATATAGCGAAGGATAGAGAATCTTTCGTGGAATTTCGACGAGTACCAACTAGAACTAAGTGGATCTATGTGGGAAACAACTCCAGAGCTGAAGTTAAAGGAATTGGCACTTGCCAATTGAACATGCGTGGTGGACGCACCTTGTTCCTACTTAATGTTCTATATGCTCCGGAGATTCGTCGAAATTTAATGTCTGTTTTGGTATTAATTAAGCTTGGTTTTAGTGTGAACTTCCGTAATAAAGGTGTAGATTTATATTTGGATACAAACTATCATGGTTGTGGTCTCTTTCTGGATGGTTTTATTGTACTAAATGTTGACTGTGGTGATGTCAATATTTGTTATTCCCTTGTTTCACGTCTTCTACTTCATATGATAATGATGTGATTAAGTGGCATGCTAGACTTGGTCATATTGACCAACAACGTATGAATAAACTAGTTAAAGAGGGCTTGTTGGGCAACATTGAAAAAATCGATTTGCCCATATGTAAGCATTGCCTAGAAGGAAAAACGATAAGGAAACCATTTGGGCAAGGTAAAAGAGCTGAATTTCCTCTGCATTTAATCCATTATGATGTTTGTGGTCCAATGAATGTGAAAGGAAGGCATGGGGCTGTTTATTTCATCACCTTTATTGATGATTATACTCGATTCGGATATGTCTATTTGATTTCTCATAAATCTGAAGTAATAAGTTGTTTCAAAATGTTTATGAACCTGGTAGAAAATCAATTAGACAAAAAAATAAAAGTATTAAATCCGATCGAGGTCGAGAATATTTATCCGATGAGTTCAGAAAATTATGTGATGAAAAAGGAATAGAAAGACAATTGTCTATTCCATATACTCCTTAACAAAATGATGTTGTGGAAAGAAGAAATAAAACCCCACTAGAAATGGTTAGGTTCATGATGGCGTATGCTAACTTATCTATCACTTTTTGGAGTGATGCGTTGTTAACTGCTGCCTAAATACTTAACCGGGTGCTTTACAAATCAGTTACTTCCACTCCATATGGGTTATGGACAGGTAGAAAACCAGACTTAAGTTTTCTTAAGCCAAGGGGTTGTGTTGTCTATACTCATGAGTCCTCTCACAAGTTTGGGAAATTGGGTCCCAAAGAAAAGAAGAGTATTTTAATGAGATACTCCGAACACTCGAAAATATATGTGTTCATAGGTGAGCAGGAAAGTGAGAGTAAAATTGATTTTTGAATCACAAGACGTCACATTCTTAGAGGATGAATTTCCTAAGAATGGCGAAATAGGGGAAGATTACCCCTATTTGAAACCTTAGATCAAGATAATTATATTAATGGAGTTCGTCCAAGTAAGAGTAATATGAGAAGTGATAAATTGAATTCAACTCATTCTCAATTGCAACCACATGATGAGACGACGTCATCATTATCTAATCCTAGTGGGAGCATAATGGGAGAATGATGTGCTAAGTGTACAATTCCCATACGGCGAACAAGTCACCAAAGTATTCCCCGTCGACGTTTTGACATTAAAGGGGAAACTTTTATGGTTGCTCCACAAGATAAGGATGAGCTAAGAAATATTAATAAGGCTCTAAATTGCCCTAGTAAGGAAAAATGGATTCATGCAATGGAAGAGGAAATGGAGTTAATGAAATCAAACCAAGTCTGGAAACTTGTTGATCTTTCAAAAGGACGCAGAGCTATTGGGAACAAGTGGGTTTTCAAAATAAAGCGAAAGACTGATGGCTCGATAGAAAGGCATAAGGCTCGCCTTGTGGCGAAGGGGTATAATCAACATGAAGGAATTGATTATGAAGAAACATTTTCACTTGTAGTGAGATTTACCTCAATTCGCATTATTATGGCAATAGTGGTTAGTATGGATCTTGAGTTACATCAAATGGATGTAAAGACTGCTTTCCTCAATGGAGAATTAGAGGAAGAAATATATATGGAACAATTTGCTGGTTTCATAGTGAAAGGCCAAGAAGAAAATGTATGTCGACTTTTGAGGTCGATATATAGTCTTAAGTAGTCATCAAGACAATGGTATATACGTTTTCATAATGCCATAATGACATATGATTTTACAATGATTGATGAGGATCATTGTGTATATATCAAAAGATCCAATGATCAATTTGTGATTATATCATTATATGTTGATGATATACTGATTGCCGGAAGCAATATGGAGTTTTTTAATATTGTCAAAAGTTGGTTGTCTTCCAACTTTGAGATGATGGATATGGGTGAGGTTGTATACATTATTGGAGTTAAGATTTCAAGAGATCGTTTGAAGAGATCGTTATCTCTTTTGCAAGAAATATATATAAATAAGGTTCTTGAACGATTTTGTATGCAAGATTGTAAACCTATAGATACTCTTATTGCAAAAGGTGAATGATTGAGCCATAAACTGTGTCCAAGGACTCCATAAAAGAAAGAACAAATGAAAACATGTTCTTTATACTAGTGCTGTTGGGAGCTTGATGTATGCTATGATGTGTACAAGACTTGGCATATGTTTTGCAGTTGGAATGGTGAGTAGATGCCAATCCAATCCAGGTCTAACACAATGAAAAATCGTTAAGACAATACTGAGGTATCTAAAAGGGACTGCTGATTATACGATAAGTTATAAAGGAAAGGATCTACGACTTTAAGGCTATTCGGATACTAATTGGGGAGGAGATTTAGATGAAAGAAAAATCTACCTTTGGGTTTGTTTTCTTACCGAAGAATGGCACCATATGTTGGAGCAGTAAGAAAACAAAAGTGTATAGTCTTGTCCACGATGGAAATTGAGTTCGTGGCATTATCAGCAGCAGTATAAGAAGATGTTTGGCTTAAGAGATTATTGAATCATTTAAGTGTTATTGGAAGTGTTGCTGATTCATTGTTGGTTAACTGTGATAGCCAAGCAGCAAAAGCGTATACCAAAGATTCAAAATATCATGCCAAGACCAAACATATAGATACCAAGTATAATTTTGTCAAAGATATGGTTGCACGAAAAGACGTGACCTTAGAGTACATACTACGCATAGAATGATAGCAGATCCTATGACAAAGCCAATACCTAGAGATGTGTTTTGTGACCATATGAAATCTCTAGGATTGCGTAGAGGCTGATGTACTGAATATTGTAATTTCCCTAAGTGTTCACATTTGATGAATTTGTGTTTTCATCATTAATGCCTATGAATCTTTGTTTGATCTTTATGCATCTTAATGCTCAGTGCATTACTTTAAGTTGAGAAAGTATGTCGGACAAATATAAGATTGGCCCACTTACACGGGTAATCGCCTCTATTTACTGTGTCATAAGTAGAGATGAGATTGTTTTTAAGCTTATTATCTAGGTGATAATCAAAAGCTCAAGCTTAAAACTCGTATGTCGCCTTAACTGAGTGTTAAGATGAGGACATGATACTTACAATGTCCGAAAGTAAAATACCCCACATATTTTACTTTATCTGTCAATGATGCCAAATGTGAGTTCTGATGAATTTTGTGAATTAGTAGATACGTGAACTCAAGTTAGACATTGGGTACGTCTGAACTATCATTTGTACAGTATTGAAAGGTGTAGACATACGCTCAATGGGAAAGGAGTTAATACCATAATACGTATTTCATATTACATATGCATGAGATGGCCAATAAGAGTGACAAAAGTTTGATCTCAACTTTTATGTCGTGTGAGGCTCTTGAGGAAAAGAGTTTCTCAATTTTTAGTCCCCTCATGACTCTTACTTATTCTCAAGATTTTTATTTAATATTTGTTATCTTAGGATGTTGCCAATGGTCATGAGATGATTCGATCTAATGGGGTATTTCTAGAAAAGCAAGCTAAACTGAAATTGAGAGTTTGAAGGAAAGAGGAAGATCGAATTTGGAGAATCACATTGTAGTTTTGTATTCACCGGTTAACCAATTATGATTGTCTTTGGGATAATCATAATTGTGGATACAATATATATATCATTGTTTGAAAGAGATCAAGAGATATATAAATGTGATCGATCGATCTAGGGTACTGCATACTAAATCTACTCAGAATGTAATGCCCATTATGAGTTGCTATATATTTCTAATAGATTTATGGCAACGAGCTCTCAAAGTATGCTGGTCGCACGGATTATTCACCGGTATGAATGTTGAAGAGAGGTAAAGAGAATCCTGTTCGGCCCACCATGTGCGAGTGGGAGATGATGGTTTTATGTGATGGGCTTAAGGCCCGTCCGCCCATGTTGGGCCTAAAAGCCCGGCTCACAGGATTAGGGCCCATGGATGAAGGGGTACGATTCTTTGTTTTTGGAGGAACGTATATAAGGGAGGAAAGTGAGGGAGAACGCACCCTTTGGCCATTTTAACGTACGTTCCTCACTCTCTCTTTCCCTCCAAGTGCTAAAGGCAACGCCATCTTCCCTTCAAGGCGAATTGACATCATCGGATCGAACATGACCAATTTCTCTTCCTCAATCTTCGGCATTGGTGTTTAATCTATGGCTAACAAGGTACGCTCGAATCCGTGGTGTGTTTTAGGATCGGTGATACGTGATTTTCCCGGGCTTATCTTCCGCATTCGTTTTAGGGATTCGATTTAGTGTCGAATCCGGTTTTCGGGGATCCGTTATTCCCAATAGCTCCCAATGAGTTGCATTAGAAATATCCAAATAAATCAAACCTAAGTTTTCAAGTCCCCATAGTTTGGTAAAATTGTCATAGTCTTGTACCACCGGAAATTGTAACTTCTTACGTGCCGACTAATCTAGTAAAGTCTCAATTGATTAGCATCCTGTGATCTCTAGATGTGTCAAAGATCTCAATCCTCGATTTTGGGTATCTCTAGAACATCAACCGAATCCCTGATAGTGAGTTTCTATAAATTCTCGAAATTTGACAGGTTTGGCAGTATCTTTAAGGATAGGCATGTGTCAATGTATATGCTTTTGCAGGACGAGAAACTTTCCAGGCTCTCAATATCACAAAGCTCGATGCACCAGTCGATGTTCAACTCTTTCAGGGTCTCTTAAAATGATAGTTTGATAATCTTTCTAGGGACTTGCAAGACCAGAGATCCAGCTTTTTCAAGAACTTTGACCTGTCAAGGCCTCGAATCTCAATTAGACTTTTGCAATTTGCGGCCTTTAATTCCTTTAGACGCTTTGATTTTGCAAGGTTCAATCTCTCCTTTTTTTTTGTTGTTCTCCCACCACATCCAAAATGTCGAACAACATGGGTGGATTTAAAGGGGGCTTGAGGGGGCACCGCTTAACTTTCCGAAATTATATTTAGGCTCACTAATTTGATAAAATTCACATATTCATCCATAATTCTTGGCCCCATAAAAATGTTCCAATTTCTTTACATTCTAAAGTTTAAGAATCTATTGGTAGAAACATTTTGTAAAGACGTCATCCAAATTTAATAGCTATGTTTTGCAACAATCAAGCTTCCAACTGTGAGATACGATAAATGATGACTTATTTCCAAACTTGAGAAATAAGGTATTGGTATAAATGGTTGAGAAATGACTAGAGTCCTTGGTATAAATGGATGGGAAAATCTCAAATAAGGATCTAAAGGGAGCCTATTTTCTCAAATAAGGATCCGAAGTGGCCGTTGTCTCGAATAAGGACCTAGAGTAGTTAACAAGTCTCAAATAAGGACCTGAACTTGTCGGCTGGCTAAAATGTTCACTAGCCGGCGAGAGTCGTAAAAAGTGAAAATGCATGTGGTTTCAAGTGAGAGTCGTAATTCAATTGCGAAATTGGCAACATGAAGAGGAAGCAACTTTGCTTGCTTTCAAGTTTTCCATTGAAACCAGCAAAAAACATAGTACAATTGTGAATTTTTTATAATTTTTGGAAAACATTTGAATTCTTTGTCATTTTCCAAAAATGACAAGAATTGGAAAAATATAATGGATAATTTTCCAGACATCCAAAAATTCTCTAGTTGATATGATTTGTTCAAATAAATGTTTGTTATTGACAATTGTGATTAGCAGCCTTTGCAGGGCTCTATGCAATTATTGAAAAAGAAACGTTCAATATTTGGAAAAATTTTAATCTTTAACTTTTTTCAAGAAAAAGAGGAATTATTCCTGCAAAAATCGAGTATTTTGGATGTTTCATGGCTTTAAGTAATTTATACAATCGGGGTATGTATAGGACCGATGGACCAAAAATTGGGTATAGAAGGGTATTTTTGTAATTTTATCGAATGGACTTTTTGGTCCAAAGGAGTTTAGTTTTGAAACATTATCAAGGTAAAGGGCTAGCATGCGATTCGCTGGGTTTAACCAATCCAACCATTCATACCGATCAGTTTGAATAAGAAGAGCTAAGAAAAAATTAGCAATATATGTGATAATGATTTTGGAAAAGTTGAGGAACCTCACATGCAAAATTTTGTATGCTCTAAGCGTTTGGTCGTCCGGATTTTTAAACGGGATAGGACTGGATAGGATAGGATAAAAAATCCATAAATTTCTTCATATCCCATCAACTGTTTGGTGAACTGCGGATTTAAAGTCGGATATCCTCATATTCTATCCAAGCTACTGTTTGATGAGCTACAGATTTAAAATCGGATATCCTCATATCTCATCCAATATATCGTTTGCATTATATGCACATTCAAACTATAAAATCCAGATCCATTAAAAAAAAACAAAAAAAAAAAAACAAACAAACTACCCATGGCCTACACGCTTGCCCTATAGCCCACAACACCCATCCATCCAATTTGGTCCAATTACACAAGAAGGAATGCCACAAAATACAAATGGGTATTTCAATCATTCTGAGCAAGGATTTCATCAAACCGAACACTTCAGGGAAAATCCAGAATAAGTCAGAAGACAATCATACTGTGTTCGTGGTCACTGTTGCCGGGAAAGGGCTTTATGAAGATGAAAATTGATGGCTCCTGGTCCTGGCTAGCGGATTCATCGAAGGGGTTGGTTGCCGGAGTCGCTCGAGACAACTGGGGGATGTTGATCCTTGGGTTTGCAAAGAAGGTCGTGGCCTCCTCTGCTCTGCATACAGAAAAACTAGCCCTCAAAGAAGCGTTTGTCGCTGGTTGGGCAAGGAAAGCGAGAGAGAATGATTATTTACCTTTGAAAATTCGTTGCTTTCGTAAAATTTCGATGAGAATTGGAGAGCTATTGAGGAGAAGCTTCAACGTCGATACTTTGGAAACAAAGAGTCGTTTGTGGGTGAACGACGGAGAAAGAAAAAAAAAAACGTATGCTGCGTTTGGTTGACCGGATAAAAACCAGGATAGGATATATTTTATCCTATCCCATGTTTGGTAGCTGTCTAGGATAGGATAAGGTCAGATATAGGAGGGATATAGACCGGATAAAAAAATCCGAGGGGGGGTGGGATAAGGTCGGATAGGATTTTTTTTATCCGAACATAAAACCCTACACTTTTTTTTTTCTTTCTCCGTCGTTCACCCACAGACGACTCTCTGTTTCCAAAGTATCGACGTTGAAGCCTTCTTCTCAATAGCTCTCCGATTCTCATCGAAATTTTACGAAAGCGACGAATTTTCAAAGGTAAATAATCATTCTCTCTCTAACGTTGATTTCTAAAGTAGTTGTGGATTGTTTTCCAGTTTCATCTATGTTTCAGCTTACGTAGGTCAGAATTGTAGTTCTAGGTTTTTTTGCTGGTTGATTGGAGATCGTCTTCTTGGTAGTTTTGAATCTGTAGATTTATAAAGGCCTTTCTATTTTTGTGCAAAATATTTGATATCTTCAACGCGAATTGTTCGTTCTTGGTTCTGTTCTTCAATACCCAGATTTCCAAGGCTACTGCATCTCTCTCTCTCTCTCTCTCTCTCTCTCTCTCTCTCTCTCTCTGTGAGATAAGAATCGGGAAGGCAGTCTGATCAGAGACTTACTAGGTTTTTTTTTAAAGGTCGTTTCGACATGTAGCTGGTTCAAATGGTTACACTCTGGGCTTTATGTAACGGGTTCGTTTCGACATGTAGCTCGTTCAAATGGTTACGCTCTGCTGCTTTGTATTTCCTTTGAACAATGGCACCCCTCTGTTATAATTAAATGACTCAGTTTTTCTCCAATCGGAAGCAATCTCAAGGTTTTCTATTGCTCCTTAGGATTCAGCAAACGATGCCTTCAAAGGCCAGAAACGGACATGAAAAGAGAATCGAATTGTTATGCAGAGAACCTAGGAGTGATAGTGGACCATAGATGGATACATTGCTTTTTAAGTATGATGTTATTAAATGCAGTTTCAAGTTAAGTTAGTCATGAATTGCGACTAACACACCCTCCGTCGCCTGGACATTAGAGCTTGGACTGTCCAGAAAGTCTGGACAACATCTAGGTCAGATTTACCAGGACTAGTTTTGTCACTCGTAATCATGTTGTGTTGCGTCAACGTGTCAAAAGACTGTATCCTTTTCTAAGCAAAACAATAATGATTCAACATAAGCCCAAAGAAGAAAATTAAAGGTATGAGTTCTTCCTTCATGTGTGTTGTCTGCTGTTTGCTTGGCCATGTCACATCATGTCATTCTACGGGAGTTGCATGTGTGAGAACCTACATAACAATCTGGTGGCATATATCTGAAAGTTTCTTTGGTTATAATTTTTGCACACTCATTTTGTTTGGGACCTTTTCATGTAGCATGTGCTGGAGTTCCATTATAAATTTATTTAGGACTAGATATATAAATGTATATGTATATAACCTGGCACCGATATTGAAAATATGACATTCAATGCTTTATTGTTCTACTCTTTGGAGAATTAATCAAGATCATTGATAGATTGCAGTGAGTTAGGTTGTTAACATGGCTTGATTAGCAAAAAGTAAAAGTATAACTCAAATGTAAAACCCTATTGATTATGCCTTTATAGGTCATACATTATGTATTGATCTTCTCACTCTAGGTAAATCTCAAGTAAATTTCTTTCTAGTAAGAAAAGTTCAAGTAATGAAGGAGATCCCTGTATTTAGTAGAAATTGCAAGATATTATCGTATGAAGGAGATCCTTGTATTTTGTTGTGTGGGTTGAATATCGTGGCTGATTAAATGCTGAGTTATTTTTCTTTTTCTCTGTTTTTTGTTACTTTAAGAAATCTGGGAGTGATTCAATCAACATATATGCTGAGATAGTTTTTTGTTTAGGAATGGAAGGTAGCAATTTCAGTCAAACTCAAGGAAGGGGAACAAAGAGAGACCGGCGTATATGGACAATAGATGAAGAAAATGCACTTCTAGATGGTCTTGAAGAATTAGTTACGCGAGGAATGAAAGCCGATAATGGCTTCAAGAGTGGTTACATGGTTATGTTAGAGAAGTGGTTTGAAGAAAAATTTCCTCATTCGGCATCAAGGGTAATCCTCACATAGAGTCAAAAATGAAAAACTTGAAAAAGTTGTATAATCAGATATATGACTTGAGGAATCAAAGTGGCTTTGGGTGGGACCATGAAAAGCATTGTGTCGATATTCATTCTGAGGATAGTTGGCAAAAATATTGCAAGGTTTGTGCCACTTCTTCTCATTTGTCTTCTTTATTATGTTTCATTTTTAACAAAATAATATAATTTTCTTTGTAGACCTATCCAGGAGTTGCTTCTTTGAGAGGGAAGTCCTTCCCTCAATATGATCGATTAGCAAACATATTTGGAAAAGATCGTGCCAAAGGAAATCTCAGTGAAGACCCTTCAGAAGCTCATGCGGCTATAGATCATGAGGAATATGAAAATCATGATAATGTGGCAACCAATGGTGTAAGTCAAAACTCACCGCCACTATCATCTTCTCAGGCACAAAATGTTTCTGATTCTTCAAGAAGAAAAAGGGCTAAAGCAAGTGACAAATGGGCTGCTGGCTTAGTTGAGATAGCAGGAACTTTTGGCTCATTCTTGGAAAAAGCTAACGAG
This sequence comes from Eucalyptus shirleyi, assembly GCA_017140165.1. Lineage (NCBI taxonomy): Eukaryota > Viridiplantae > Streptophyta > Magnoliopsida > Myrtales > Myrtaceae > Eucalyptus > Eucalyptus shirleyi. Next base: position 2,236,029 of record CM029454.1, read on the forward strand.
AGAATGGAGATGATCGCTAGCCGCATCGGACATGCCAAGGATTTGGATAATGACAAACGAAAAATCAATGAGGAGCTTCTTCAAATGTCTTTAGGTACTATGGATAGAATAAAATTATGTAGAAAAATTGTGAAGGATCCTGAGAATATTCATCTATTTTTGGGATTTCAAGGAGAAGACAGGAAAGCATTTGTGGAATTACTTCTCCAAGAGATGAGAGAAGAGAATGAGTGATGATGAGTTGTTTATGAGTTTGTAGGAGATATGTTTTCTCTCCATACTTTTTCTTTTTTTCTTCTTCATGTTTTTTTTTTAAAGGGTTCTTGGGGTTAGCTATAAGCTTTAATGTTATCTTTTTGGACCTTTCGATTGTAGCCATGACTTGAAAAGAGGTGGATATGGCTTGAAACTTTATCTCTATGTTCATTGCCAAGAAAACCATTATCTATAATATTATTTGCCTCTGTCTTTTATTTTCATAAATAGTTTCTCTGTCTCTTTGGCAAAAAACCTAGGCATGATTTGGTATTAGACCTGTAACAAAATAGAAACAAATGAAAAACTTGTAAGAGAGAAAGAATTCATGTTTGAAAGTGAATATATTGAAATTGAGGTTATTCTAAAAACGTTTGGCGTTGAAGGGGTATCCAAAAGATTATTTCAAAGGAACGTAAAAGATTATTACGATGCGTAATCATGAAATTCAATGAGAATCTGTTAATTTGAAAAGATATATTGTTTTTGATGATTTTATAAATATTAAACATGCAAATTTGTACTTGCCTAATGTTAGTGTTTTTAAAATATCCAAAATTAAACTCGTAGTTCACCAAACGATAGATTTGATAAGATATGAACATATCCAACTTTAAATCCGCAGTTCACCAAACAATAGATTGGATATGATATGAGGATATCCGACTTTAAATCCGTAGTTCACCAAACAGTTGATGGGATATGAAGAAATCCGTGGATTTCTTATCCTATCCTATCCAGTCCTATCCCGTTTAGAAATCCGGACGACCAAACGCAGCCGTAGGGTTTTATGTTTCGGATAAAAGAAATCATATTCGACCTTATTCCACCCCTCCTCGGATTTTTTTTTATCCGGTCTATATCCCTTCTATATCCGACCTTATCCTATCCTAGACATCTACTAAACACGGGATAGAATAAAACATATCCTATCCTGATTTTTATCCAATCGACCAAACGTAGCCTAAAGGATGCTAGGTGTTATGCAATGAGTAAAAATCAAATTTTTTTTCTTCAACCTATCAATTGTAATGGACAAGAGAATGAAGGTCGAGCTTACCCGGAGGAGCTATGCAAAGATGAAATTATTGTGATGGGTTTTCGTGTTCAAGAAGAAATTGTCTTGAAGCAGATCAAGTTGTGTTTGGATCCCAAGAAACAATACAATCTGAGGATCAGCTTCACGCCTCAAACTAGAGCTGCCAAGATCAGATCTCTCAGAACAAAAGACGAGAGCGTCTCAAGTGATTCATGGTGATTGGCGTTTATGCTCCTGAGGCACAAGCACTAGGGACTTTTAAATAAAGCTTGACTTCTCACTCTTGCCCCGAAGGAGACGCGCATTCCCGTGGAGAGGATTGCGTCACAAGATTGCGCGTCTTTTCACGTGGCAATTGTACTGCTTTTTTACCCTCCTCTCTTGACAAAGACCACCGAAACAAACCTCCCTCGAAATTGACAAGACTACCTCACCGTAGACTTTGAAGATATTTTTGTTGCTTCTCCGCAGGAGCCCTGCAGTCATCCCCTCTTTCTATATTTCGCCACAACGCGATCATCATTTTCGCTTGACGACTTGCGCGAGGCGTTCACATTGGAAATTATTTATGCTCCCACGCAATCTTGCCGTGGATCGCGCGTCTTTCGTCTGGTAATTCGTATGGGTGTCAGAATCTAACCCAAACCAAAATCGAAATCTAAATTAAATCGAGATTTAGTGTATTTTCGATTTAATTCAGTTCTTGATTCAGATTATAAAAATAATAATTCTTTTTTTTTTGCTCGGATTATTCTGATTTGGTTAACTAAGCCAAATCGAAATGCTCAACAAAAATTAAATGCCCAACTTAAAATCTCTCATTTTTCACCCTTATTTAGTTTGGTTCTAGTACGCATAGCCTAGAAAGGAAAACTGAAAAATCAAACTGAACCAAACTGAATTTTTGGTTCGGGTCATGATTCAATTAGATTCAACTCACTTATTAGTAATTGGAAACGAATTGAACCATTAACACTCCTAGCAATTTACATGAACCTTTCGTCAGTTTATCTTGTAATTGGACCGCGTGGCTGCAAAAATCAAAGTGAAGATGGGCAACTTTTTACTCTCCCCACCCATCAAAATGAAAGTCTCTTTCCACAAGAGGCGTTAAAATTAATCAAAAATCTGTACATAAACCTTTCGTCAGTTCACCTTGTAATTGGATTGCGTGGCTGCAAAAATTAAAGTGAAGATGGGCAACTTTTCACTTTCCCCACCCATTGTAACGAAAGTCTATTTCCACAAGAGGCGTTAAAATTAATCAAAAATCTACTTTCTAACTCATTTTCAATGGTGGCGTGGAAAGCTAATCGTCACCTTCGAGCAAAAATACCTCACTATGGACTTTTAAGGATACTTTGTTACTTTCACCTTGTAATTGGACCGCGTGGCCACTCAAATCAAAATGAAGATGGGCGACCTCTAGCTTTCCCTAACCCCATTAGGATGCATTTGGTTAGACTTTGGGGGGAAACCTTCGGGAAAATGAAAAGGACTTTAAATTAAATGAGTTTTTTAAAATGCTAATCGAAAGAATCCATAGTTTACATTGGAGTCAAGGTGTTCACATTGGAAAATTAGGTCATATTTTGTAACGTGCCAAATAATATCTGATTCTATTATTAAAAAGGAACAAAAATCTATTTGATAACTTTTTTATTTCCTAGAACAATGTTTCCAGGAATAGATTTAGAATATAATCAAAACGTAGAAAAAAAATTGATTCTTTATCTTGAAAATAACTTGAGAATCAAGCCAAATCACGTTCTTTTCTTCTTCTTTTTTTGCTTTTCTTTCCTCTTCTTCTTCCTCTAGCCGGTAGCAAAAATATAATAACATTATTAAAAAATTTAAAAAATTAAAAGAAAATTTGGAAAATATAATAAAATAAAATTAAAAATATGATAAATTATATAATTAAACTAAAATATATAATAAACTAATCTAAACATATAATAAAATTTTATAATGAAATTATTAAAAAAATTAAAAGAAATTGTAAGGGATATAATAAAATTAGGAAAAATTTCGAAGAAGAGTTTGAAGTATCATTATTTTCTCAAATAAGGACTTGAAGTGGATGTTATTTTAAATAAAGATCTGAAGTGAATAGATTTGAAGTGACTATATCAGTATCATAAAAGGGTTTGAACTCAATGTTTAGTCAAGGGCAAATTCATCTTTTAAATATTTCTATTTTTTCCTTTTTTCTTTCTTTTTCTGTTTTTTCCTTCCAAAAAAATATAAACTTAAAACAAAAAAGATGAACACACAAGAGAAGGAGGCTCCCTCCCACCTCTGTTTTTTTTAATTAAATTAATCTAATTTAATTTAAATTTAAATTGTATTTGGACGAAAATATTCCTGATCAGCCAAAATTCTTTACCTGTCGGTGAGTTATTTGAAATAACCAGAATCTCTTTAGGTCTCTTTTTTAGACTAATATTATTTGCAACGATGTATATATTAGGCTCTTATTTTAGAAAATGATGGCACTTCGGACCCTTATTTGAAATTTTTTTCATTTTCATAACACAAAATTATATTAAAAATTTAAAAGATTGACATAATAAAATTATAGTAAAAATATGCTAAAATTTTATAATATTTTTTAAAAATAAAATAAAATAAATTTATATAATAAATTTATTAAAAATTAAAAGAGAAAAAAATTAATAAAAGTATTAAAAGATTGAAAGAAATTTCAAGTCACAAAAAAATTTAAATGTTGTACCAAACGTATTTCTATTCGGGAATTAAAAATTTTAAGTAGTTACCAATTACCTTGAAATCCTTAAAAACTTGTTCAAAGAACAAAATAAAAAAGAACCATTTTTTAGTAGAAATTATTTTTGAAAACATAATAATTACCAAATGCACCATTAGTTTTCACATCGTGTTACTCCTTAAAGAGCCATGCAATGCAATTGTTTGCTTTACTCGGCAAATTTTGCAAAAGTGTTCTTGTTGGAAATTACTTATTCTCTTTCCTTAAAAGAAGAGCCAGATGTGCTTGAGATACACACAATATTACCGTGGATGTCTTTGATGTGGCAATTTGCTTCTTTAACCCTCACCTTTTATCATATTTCCTTGTAATTGGACCACCTAGCCGTGCAAATCAAAGTGAGGATGAGCAACTCTCTACTTTTTTTTTTTTGGGTCGAAAAGTAATATTTTATTTATATCATAGCTGAACCCAACCCCACATTTGGAGCATCATTACATAATAAGGCCCAAAGGCCTTGAGGATGAGAAACCATCCAGTTGTAAGGGAGACTTTTGCTTCTTTGTTGTCGCACGGCCCAATCCACAGCTGTGTTGGTGGCCCGCGGACAACAGAGCAGATCCACATTCGGAAGTTGCTGCAGAAGCTGTAAACACTTTGTCCAGCTCGCACGTGTTTCCCAAGTGAAGTATGTCTTGTACTTGAGGGATTGCACGAGCCCTCTGCAGTCTGTTTCCACTGAAGTTACTTCCATCTTTTTCTACTTTATGTACTCCAGGGCTTTAAGCACGGCTAGGGTTTCAATGTGAAGGCTTGACACCACCTGAACCTACTTCGCAAAGCCATCCACAAGGCTACCGGAGAAGTCTTGAACTATATAAGCCACGGCTCCTTTCGTCGACCCCTCACAGATGGATCCGTTGACATTTAGCTTCAAAGAACTAGCTACCAGAGTTGTCCAGGTTGGAGAAATCGCGTTTTCCTCTTCTGTTCTTGCTTGCACATGCCCAAAACCCCATTTTTTATGGCTTTTTTGCTGAAATCGGGCCAGATCTATCACTTTACAGGCATCCAGCTTGGTTCCCTGGAATATATAGTTGTTGCGCTCCTTCTGTTGGAGAAATCTTTCCAGAATATTTTGAAGCTGACAAAACGTTTCTATCAGTCTAGTCTGGATAATTGCAGACCTTTTGTTTAGAGTCTGAAGACTTTCAGATCACCGAGACTCAAAGACTCAAAACTCAAGACTCAAGACTATTCTCATTGATGTTTTTATAATCCAGTTGACGAAGGCAATCCGAGCCGAAGTATTTGGTTGAGGATTTAGTCCTATCCTCGGAGAAGATCTCTTGGCTGGATAAATATAACGGATTCTTTTATTCGTAATCAAGATCGTTTGAAGATCCGATAGTCGACGAAATATTCTTGGAAGGTTCTATTCTTGGAAACCAAGATCCTGATTGTATGGGCGAACAAGATTGATGGGCTATCGTCAGATTCCTTTAATAGCTCGAATGATCTTCTTGATTGATTCCGTCCAATGGGTAGATTGGAGGAATTCCTTTGGTAAGTGCCAACGGGTATGATGGCATAAAGGAGTATAAAAGGAAGACGTTCTAGTTACTTTAGTGAATGATCGATAGAGAAATTCCAGAGTCTGAAGCACCTTGATTATTAGTTGATACATTTTGAGCGAAGTTGTATACACAAAGAGTGTCTATACTTAGTGATACCTTGAGCTAGTGTGGTAGATCATCTATACCAAGAAATCAAGGGAGAACAATGCTGTAACATCTCTTTGTTCATAGTGGAATCCAGCCAATAGGTTGTCAATGCAGAAGAGTGGACGTAGGCTTGAAATAAGCCGAACCACTATAAACCGCGTGTTCAATTTTCTCTTCCCTTCTCTCAGTTTTACTTTGATTATTGTTTGTCTCAAATCTATCAACTGTCTAGTATTGTGCAATTATCGAGAAAAATCTTTTATATACCTATTCACCCCCCTCTAGGTACTTATTCTAGTTATATCAATTGGTATCAGAGCTCGTGTACTCACTTTATTTCAAGTGTTTTACTTCAGAGTAAAAGATTCATGGCTAGTATGCTAGCACTAGGGCTGGTGAAAGAATAAAGCAATACCAGACCACCCTACTTTGATGGAAAGGATTACAACATCTGGAAGAACAAGATGAAAGCTTTCCTACGATCAAAGGATCATCTGGAATGGGACGTTGTAGAAAAAGGAATTACTCCTATAGCTGCATCAGTTTCTGAAAGAGGGAAAGAAACTGTTGAGACCGGCGGAATGACTCAGAAGAGATACTGAAGAGACAAGCACTCGATGCAAAAGCAATTTACTCTTTATATTGTGCTTTGTCACCAACTGAATATAACAGAATATCTTCTTATGTTACAACAAAATAAGTTTGGGACAGATTACATATCACCTATGAAGGAACAGATCGAGTGAAGGAAACCAGAATTAACATTCTCCTCGGTCAATATGAAGCCTTCAAAATGAAACCAGAAGAATCTATAACTGACATGTTTAGCCGTTTTACAGATATTGTCAATGGTCTTGAGAATCAAGGACAAAAAATTTCTGATCCTATGAAGGTAAACAAGTTACTGCATAGACTCTCCAAGGATTGGAATCACATAAAGACTTCAATAAGAGAGACGCAAAGAATTATGCCACTATCTGTCAACGAGCTGATTGGAACTCTTCAGTCTTATGAAGTGGAACGAATTAATGAAGACGAAGATCCAAAAGGTAAGAAATCCATTGCATTAAAATCAAATGATGATTCTGATGTTACAGATTCTGAAGATGATATGGACGATGAGGAGCTTGCTCTCATGATAAGAAGATTCAGAAAACTGAATAGAAAAGGAAGAAGGTTCAACTCAAAGAAACAAAGTTTTCAAAGACAGCATACCAAGTCTGTTGATGATGAGGAACCAAACAAAGATGTAGTTTGCTTTGGATGTAAAAAAAGGGGACACATCAAACCCAACTGTCCTCTTCTAAAGAAGAAGAAAGGAAAAGCTGAAAAGTCTCAAAAGGCTCTCAAATCCGAAACTTGGAGTGATACAAAGTGTGAAGAAAGTGATGATGAATATGCCAACCTATGTCTGATGGCGCAATCAGCCTCAGACTCAAACTATGGATCAGACTCAGACAGTGAATTTGAGGTAAGTGATTTTAAATTCCTGTCAAAGTTTCTAAATATATTGATGAATTGTGTTTTAGTCTTAAGACTTCCCTCAAAAGGATTTCCAAACTTAAAAAGGAAAACTCTGCTCTAAAACAACAGGAAAATGTTTTAAAAGAAAGAGTTAAAAGTTTAGACTTGAATGTTTCCACTCTTAAAGAAAATGAAGATAATCTTTTGAAAGAAAATGCTCTTTTAAAAACTGACTTATCAAATATTTCAAAGAAATTTTCAATAGGGTCCGAGAAACTTGAAAAAATTCTTTCAGCTCAAAGACCTTACTTCAATAAGTCTGGTCTAGGTATGATAGCAGAAACTATTCCCTTGATTGATTTTCCTAAAGTAAAAGAAAGAATCAAGCAAAGACCCTCGAGAGAGGCTTACAAAAATCATTTCAAGAATGCTTTTGTAAAGTCTGTAGGTCGAAATGCCCTCAGGTGTTCAAAGTGCAACAGTCCAGATCACTTTGAAAAAGAGTGTCCTATGGTTTGGAAACCTGTTAAGAAAGTATGGGCTAATACTGTTTATCTTACTAACACCAAAGGACCCAAGAAAATTTGGATACCAAAGAAAGCTTGAGACTCTCTTTTAAATGTAGGTCTCCGTCAAGTAAAAGGTAAAGTGGTATCTTGACAGTGGATGCTCAAGACACATGACAGGAGACTCAAATTGCTTCATAAAGCTTGTTCAAGTAAATGGTGGAAAAGTTTCATTTGGAGGAAACAGCAAATGAAGTATTGTGGGATTTGGAACTGTGAAAATTGGAAATCTCACAATAAGTAATGTTTCCCTAGTGGAAGGACTCAATTACAATCTTCTCAGCATCAATCAACTGTGTGATACTGGTTTTAAGATCTTCTTTCAAGAAGGAATATGTTCTTGAATCAGTAAAGACTCTACTCAGTGTTTCATGGGTCGAAGGCATGGAAACATCTATCTCTTGGATGTGAAACTGGATGAATCGCAATGCTTTATCTCAATTCAAGACGAAGCAAGCTTATGGCACAAAAAGCTTGGTCACATCAACATGAAGCAATTAGCCAAAATCTCAACAAAGCAGCTTGTTCGAGGTCTACCCAAATTATCATACCAAAAGTCTGATCCATGCACTCCATGTATTGTGGGAAAGCAGGTAAGAAATTCATTTAAGCCAATAAATCATGTTTCTACTAATCATGTACTACAGTTGCTGCATATGGATCTCTTCGGACCAACCAGAACCCAGAGCATTGGAGGTAAGAAATATTGCCTAGTAATTGTGGACGATTACTCCCGATTTACTTGGGTATATTTCCTTTCAAGTAAGTCCGAAACCCTCTCGTATTTTGAAAAATTTGCTAAAAAGGTTCAAAATGAAAAAGGATGTGTTATCTCTAGTATAAGAACAGATCATGGAAGTGAATTTGAAAATCAAGATTTTACCAAATTTTGTGATAAATCTGGCTTTAAGCATGTGTTCTCCTCTCCATATACTCCTCAGCAAAATAGAGTTGTGGAAAGAAAGAATAGATCTCTTCAAGAAATGGCTAGAACTCTTTTAATTGAAAGTAAGATTTCTTCACGATTTTGGGTTGAAGCTGTTTCAACAGAGTACTATATCATCAATTGAGTCTTCTTAAGACCTATTCTAGAGAAAACCCCATATGAGTTATTCAAAGGTAAGAAGCCTATTATTTCATACTTTCATGTATTCGGTTGCAAATGTTTTATACTGAAAAATGCTAAAGATCGAGTTGGTAAGTTTGAAGAAAGATCAGATGAAGGCATCTTCCTTGGATATTCTACATCAAGCAAAGCCTACAGAGTCTATAACAAGAAGAGCCAATCTATGGAGGAGTCAATGAATGTCAAATTTCAAGACTCTACGCAAGATGAATCTAGTCAGACTCATCATGAAGAGTCTGAACCTGCTCCAGACCCTCCAAAGCTTACAACTCAAGAAGCATCTCAGACTCTGGAAGACCAACATCAAGCTATTCGTGAAGATTCAAATAAAGAAAGAGATCATCAACTAGACAAATCAACCAGTAACTGGAAGCATAAGTCGAGTTATCCCAAAGATCTCATTATCGACGAAATTAATGAAGGAATTCGCACCAGATCCAAAAGGCGTGAAGAGTCTAGTGCTGTGGCTCTCATTTCTGAAATTGAACCAAAGAGCATAGAAGAAGCTTTATCTGATGAAAGCTGGATTGAAGCTATGCAAGAAGAGCTCGACAGTTCAACATTAATGATGTCCGGGAATTGACATCTAAACCAAAAGGTAAAACGTTATTGGAGCTAAATGGGTGTTCAGGAACAAGATGAATGAGAAAGGAAAAGTCGTACGAAACAAAGCAAGACTCGTGGCCAAGGGATATACGCAAGAAGAAGGAATAGACTATGATGAGACTTACGCACCGGTAGCAAGGTTAGAAGCTATTCGACTATTACTTGTGTTTGCTTGTTATAAAAATTTTAGGTTATTCCAAATAGACGTCAAAAGTGCCTTCCTAAATGGATTTATCCATGAGGAAGTTTATGTGGAACAAGCACCAAGGTTTGAAGACCCAAAGAAGCCAGACTCAGTCTTCAGACTGAAAAAGGCCTTGTATGGTTTAAAGCAAGCACCTTGAGCTTGGTACGACAGACTAAGTAAGTTCTTAATACAGAATGGTTTTGTCAAAGGTAAAGTAGATACTACTTTATTTATCAAAAAGGAAAACAAAAGCTTTTTACTTGTTCAAATATATGTGGATGATATTATTTTTGGATCCTCTAATGAAATTCTGTGCAAGAAATTTTCTAAGTCTATGCAGGATGATTTTGAAATGAGTATGATGGGAGAGTTAACATTCTTTCTTGGACTCCAAATAAAACAATTGAAGGAAGGAACTTTTATTCATCAAGAAAAATATGCTAATGATCTTGTCAAAAAGTTTGGACTGGAAAATTGCAAAAAGACCGACATACCAATGTCAAGTTCTCTGAAGATAGACAAAGATGAAGATGGGAAGAAAGTTGATCAAAAGCTGTAAAGGAGCATCATTGGTTCACTTTTTTATCTTAATGCTTCTAGATCTGACATTTTATTGAGTGTTTGCATTTGTGCTAGGTTTTAATCAGATCCTAGAGAATCCCATCTCAGTGCTGCAAAACGTATTATCAAATACGTTGCTTCATCTTCAAGCATCGGTTTTTGGTATCCTAAGAAGGGAGACTTTAATCTTCTGGGATATTCAGACGCAGATCTGGCCGGTTACAGAGTTGACAGAAAGAGCACTTCGGGAACTTGCCAGTTGCTTGGAAGCAGGATAGTGTCTTGGTTTTCAAGGAAATAAAGCACTGTAGCTCTCTCAACAACAGAAGCAGAATATGTAGCTCTTGGAAGTTGCTGTTCGCAAATTCTATGGATAAAACAACAGCTACAAGACTTTGGAATTGAAGACTCATGCACAGAGATTAGATGTGACAACACCAGCGCAATCAATCTCACTAAAAATCCAATCATTCACTCAAGAGCAAAGCATATAGAGATTCGACATCATTTCATTAGAGATCATGTTCAAAATGGAGAAGTCTCAATTCAATTTGTTGATTCAAAGAGCCAACTAGCGAATATATTCACAAAGCCTTTGGAGAAAAATCAATTCGATTTTATCCGTTCCGGACTCAACATTTTGAAGCTTGAGGAAGTTAAAGTCTAGAGACTCTTCAACCCTCAGACTCAGACATTCATGGCTATAGACTGTAAGTTGTTATTATATTCAATCTCAAAAAGGTACGATCATTAGTTCAGTTAATTTATAATTTCCGTGAAAAACGGAATCTTGTCTTTTCAAAAAGATTAACTTATCTTTGGCAGTTATCGATTTCAAAAGAGGCATCTGTTCATTTTCCTTTGTGCCGATTGTTTTTTTTTTCTTTTTAAACTGAGTTATATATATACAGTTTTCCTCACTCAAACTTAAAAACCCTAAAACGGCATTCTCCTCCCAATCCTGTCTCTACTTCGTGTTCATCTTCGAGAAAGTTGTCATCTTTTCTTGGGAAAGCGAGTAAAAGAATCTTTCAATGACAAGGAAGGATGTCTTCTTCGAGAAAGTCTTCAAGAATCGCGAGCAGGGGACCACAGAGAATGAGGGAGGGGCCTACCCATTTCGATCTCACCGAAGAGGAAGATTTATCAAGTCAGCAACAGAGCCCGATTCACTCTCCACCACGTCACTCTTCATCATCTACCCCATAAGGTGCGGGTCAACAACCGAAGGAAGAAATAATTGAGGACGCAAACCCTGTAAGAGTCCAAAAACCCTCTTTTATTTACAAGCTCTATCTTGCGTTGAAAAGCACTGGGACTCCGCTGAACTACATAGATGATTTCCTTAAAGATAAGAATTATGGGAATGAGTATATCTTTTTGCGACGAATCGAGGATTTGGGAATTGCTCCCAAAGGAAAGGCTGAGGAAGCACTTGCGAACATTCCAAGTGACCCTCGTGTATCGGGACTGAATCCGCTTGACGGGAACGATGATGATAAAATGTTCATTGAATTTTAACCTAGAATGGGTGTAGCTGCGAAGGTGAAGGGAAAAAGGATGGATTTGTTTAAATCGAAGGAACAGGAGAATATGTTCTTCAGACTGTTGAAACGAGGGGTGATAAACCCTAGGAGTGTTGATTTCGATTTCTTGGATGCCATTAATGTGAACTTAAGAGAAAAGTTCAATCTGCTTCAACTTGAGCAATTTTGCTTTGATACCACAGACGGTTATGCGCAATTGACAGCATACTTCTATTTGAATCTTAGCTTTTTAGATGCGAATAGAATATCCTTCAATGTTCGAGACCAAGACTATGTGGTAGATGTGAACATGTTGGTAGATATAATTGGAGTTGAAAGAGGACGCTATCAACCGATCAAAGTTTCGATTGCTCGTGCAACACTGGAGCTTGTCAAAGACAGGAATACAGAGGGAAGAATTATCTACACAAGAATGCGTGCCATCAACATTTTGCTTCACAAAATTGTGATCAACTGTATCAGGCCAAAGTCTACATCCAAGACTGACGTGTCTAACTCCGAGGCGAAATTGATGTACGCGATCAATTCAGGGAAGAAGTTCTCTCTTCCTCACACCATTCTCTTTCACATGTATAGAGCAATGGTGAAGGACAAGGGCCAATTGCCTTACCCAGGTCTCGTGACCAAGATCTTCAGACACTTGAACATTGAACCTCCACATACTCTTTGTGTTCGATCATGCGACAAAATGGTGGTGGGTTTGAAAATGCTGACAAAAATGCGTCTGAAAGAGCTTAATAAGGTAATGGAGAAGTTCAAAGTGAAGACTCCAGCATCTTCTGCATCTAAAAGAAAAGGGAAGGAGCCCATGAGTGCTCCATCCAAAAAGAAAAGAACTCTTATCTTGGAGGATGTAGATGAAGAGGAAGATCTCACTATCTCTGCATTGAAAAGGACCAGACATTCTGTACCTGAATCAATAGAATGACAGATGAAAGGAAAAGAAGCAGAGGAAAAAGAATAGAGAGAAGAAGAGGGACAAGCAAAGAACAGAGAAGCAGAGGAGCAACAAGAGAAAGAGAAAAAAGACAAAGAGAAAGAAGCTGAAGAAGGAGGAGAAGCAGTGAAAGAAAAGTCTGCAGATGAAGCCGAAGAGAAAGGAAATCAAGACGCTAAAGAGCATGGCTATCACTCTTCCCCAATTGAGGTCCTAGAGACAGGGGGAGATGGCGAGCAAGGAAGGACTACACCACATGTTGTCAACAGTGAAGGTGTGAGTCACTCACCAGCAAATCCAGAAGATTTTCAAGCTTCTCAAATGCCTGAGGAAGGACATGATACGTCAACACCAAATCTGCTCGATTACACCGAAGTTCCATCGTCTGCCTTCACTCCATCCAAGAAAGTAAATGCGAGCACACAGACGGACAATACAGCAGATTTTCGTCACATCCTTGATGCTCTTCTGGAAATGCAAGGTCAAATCTATGCTCTGGACTGTGAACTTCAAGTTCTGAAGAATGCTGGACAAGTATCTTCTGTTACCCTGGCGGATCAAATGAAAGACCTCGCTCTTCAAAATCAAGCCAATGCCAAAGGAGAAGAGGTGGCTCATCTACGGGAAGACTTGAAGAGGCTGGAAGGCATCGTACAGTCGATGGGAGATTTCTAGATTGTGCGCATTCCCAAGCAGACTTGACTCTTTTCTCACCTTTTTAATGATGACAAAAAGGGGAAGAATTGCAATTTGAACTCTTTAAACTTTGACTTTAAATTTCCTTTGTGTGTTTGAATGTTTGTTTTTTAGTATGACTTGGGTGTGTACTTGAATTTGACTGACTTGGGTGTGGATTTTGATGCTTGACTGTTTGCATTTATATCAAGTATTGTTGTATGGTTTTACTCATGAAAGACTAACCGATTTTCTGTGGATGCAAAGTCTGGTTGAATTTATTAATCTTTATAAGATAGCCATATTGCTTGAGTAATGTTTTGCAGGTCAAAGTTGTTCAAATCTACAGGAAAGTTTTGTCACCATCAAAAAGGGGAAGATTGTTGGAGAAATCTTTCCATAATATTTTGAAGCTGACAAAACATTTCTATCAGTCTAGTCTGGATAATTGCAGACCTTCTGTTTAGAGTTTGAAGACTTTCAGATCACCAGACTCAGTACTCAAAACTCAAGACTCAAGACTATTCTCATTGACAGTTTTTCTAATCCAGTGACGAAGGCAATCCAAAGCCGAAGTATTTGGTTGAGGATTTAGTCCTATCCTCTAGAGAAGATCTCTTGGTTAGATAAATATAACGGATTCTTTTATTCGTAATCAAGATCATTTGAAGATCCGATAGTCAACGAAATATTCTTGGAAGGTTCTATTCTTGGAAACCAAGATCCTGATTGTATGGGCAAACAAGATTGATGGGTTATCGTCAGGTTCCTTTAATAGCTCGAATGATCTTCTTGATTGATTCCGTCCAACGGGTAGATTGGAGGAATTCCTTTGGTAAATGCCAACGGGTATGATGGCATAAATGAGTATAAAAGGAAGACGTTCTAGTTACTTTAGTGAATGATCGATAGAGAAATTCCAGAGTCTGAAGCACCTTGATTATTAGTCGATACATTTTGAGCGAAGATGTATACACAAAGAGTGTCTATACTTAGTGATACCTTAAGCTAGTGTGGTAGATCATCTACACCGAGAAATCAAGGGAGAACAACGCTATAACATCTCTTTGTTCATAGTGGAATCCAGCCAATAGGCTATCAGTGCAGAAGAGTGGACGTAGGCTTGAAATAAGCCGAACCACTATAAACCGCGTGTTCAATTTTCTCTTCCCTTCTCTCAGTCTTACTTTGATTATTGCTTGTCTCAAATCTATCAACTGTCTAGTATTGTGCAATTATCGAGAAAAATCTTTTATATACCTATTCACCCCCTCTAGGTACTTATTCTAGCTATATCACCTTCCACACCTGCCATAGAATATTTGAGATCATTTCTAGAGAAGGTAGGTTCGAGTCTTTGTTAATAAATTTCACCAGCCATACATCTATTCGTGTGACCTCCTGGCCAATCACTTGTAGGTTGATTTCCGGGTGGCTCCATACCCATACGGTCCAGGGACAAAGTAGATGAAGGTGCTCAACCGTTTCCATACTCTCTCGGCAAAGATCGCATATCGGATCAGGTAAAATTTTTCGTTTCCATATATTCTATTTGGATGAGATGGCATTTTGACATATATTCCAAATGAAAATCCTGACTTTAGGGCTAGTTTGCATCTTCCATAGAGCAGTCCATAGTTTTCTTGGTGTTTGGTGGGAAGAAGATGGGTTTTCCTTTGCAAAGAATGTTGTCTCTCGTTCTCTTAATATATTATAACCACTTTTGACTGTAAATGACCTATCCTTAGATCCCATCCATATTAGTTCATCTGTTGAAATTTGACCGTTAATTAGGATGGCAAGAATCTCTTGAGTAGTTTGTTCGTCAAAGAGGTTGTGCAAAAGTGATGCATTCCATTGTCCTATTTCAAAATCCATTAGCTCAGAGACTTTCTATGGGTCATTTCGATTTGCTGGTCCTCCCATTAGTCCCCTCTTCAGCCATTTATCTGTTCTAATGTTGACATTTTGCCCATTTCCGATCAACCATCTCACTGAATCCATTATGGCCTCCCTTCCCGATAGTAAACTTTTCCAGCCCCATGAAGGCTTAGTGCCTTGATCAGCATGCCAAAAGTCTTTGTGACAGAAATAAAGCCCTTTTAACAATTTGCTCCACAAAACATCTGGGTTTTTAACCAACCTCCACACTTGCTTACCCAAAAGGGCTTTGTTTACAGTAGTTAAGTCTTTAAAGCCCATACCTCTCTTGTCTTTTCTGATTTCCATAATATCCCATCTCTTCTAATATAAACCTGTTCTTGTCTCGTTGTTTTTCCACCAAAAATTTGTTATTTTCCTCTCTATAGCCTAACAAATTGAAACTGAAATTTTGAATACTAACATGGCACCACTGATTTCAAAAGGATTTCCTTACCTTCTTTTGACATAATTTGCTCATTCCAGCCTTCCAATTTCATATTTGCCCTATTTAAAATCCAAGCAAACACCTTTTTTTTTATGTTCCCAA
This sequence comes from Eucalyptus shirleyi, assembly GCA_017140165.1. NCBI lineage: Eukaryota > Viridiplantae > Streptophyta > Magnoliopsida > Myrtales > Myrtaceae > Eucalyptus > Eucalyptus shirleyi. Next base: position 2,251,917 of record CM029454.1, read on the forward strand.
ATCAGAAGGGATCCCAAGGTATTTGCCAGTCCGATCAAGCTCAGGAACCCTCAACTCCCTTGTCATATTATCCCTTAATAGTTGGGGACACTCTCTACTAAAGAAAATACCGGACTTGTTTAGGTTTACAACTTGTCCCGATGCATAGCAATATTGATTCAGAATTGACGCAACATTTTGACATTTCAGTATAGATCCATTAAAAAAGAATGTAGAATCATCTGTAAATAAAAGGTGAGTCAAAGTAGGGTATAATCGATTAAGCTTGATCCCCTTGATACTCTCATCCTGAAGAGCTTTTCCCATCAAAGAAGATAAACAGCATTTTATCTTCCAAGGATACTTCCGCTACTAGGCATGCATTAATATCATCTCCAATTAGTGTTGGGCATTGATCTAGTACTGGTTGGCAATTCCTTGGACCTACTGAGGTGTATAAATCTTTGAAAAAAGATATGATGAGGTGCTGAAGTTGCTATTTGTCCCTTATCCATTGCTCTGATGTATTCTTCAGCATAGTTATTTTGTTCTTGTGTCTCCTTTGAATAGTTGCTGCATGAAAATATTTCGTGTTTTTATCCCCCCATTATAGCTAATTAATTCTGGATCTTAACCCCCAAAACATCTCCTCTCACCTCCATAGGATTTCAATTTCTTCTTTCAAGAGCTTCAGCCTATTTTCTCCTTGGTTCAAAACTGTGTTGTTTGTTAAGGATTGAAGCTCTTGTTTTAGGGCTTTTATACGGCTTTAGCTATTTGGGAACTTCTTTTTGCTCCATTCCTTCAAAGCCTGTTTTACTGCCATTAATCTGTCTCTCAAACTTGCTTCATAATGAATTGGAGAGTGCCATGCTTGTTTAACAATTTCCTTGCATTCTTCATCTTTAGTCCAGAAAGCCTCAAAGTGGAAATCTCTTCTTTTCTTTGCAGGTTTAGCATTACTCATCAGTAAGAGAGGACTATGGTCAGACCTAACAGCTGGGAGAGCATACGCTTCTGCTTCTCGGAAAGATAGCCTCCAATCTAGAGAACAAAAAACCCAATCCAGTTTCTCCTTAACCAAATTAGCCCATGCTCTGTTATTTGACCAGGTAAAAGCACACTCTTTGCAATCAATTTCCATTAACAAGCAATCATTTAAGCAATTTTGAAAGGTCTGCATTCTATAATTTTCTGCCATCCTCATTCCAAACTTCTCATAATAATACAATACTTCATTAAAATCTCCCAAACAAACCCATGGAAGTCTTAGAAAAACTGATTTATCTCAAATCATCCCATAATTTTAATCTATCCCGAAAGAGATTTGGAGCATGCACATAGGTAACTCGCATTTTGATTCGGCTTTCATGATCTTCACATATTAAGTTTATCATTTCCTGTGAACTAGATTCCACCTCTATTTCAACTTCATCATTCCATAGTACCGACATACCCCCTGCAATGTCTATCGGGTTCACCACAAAGCTATTTTTAAATTTCAGCTATCTCCTTACTCGAAAGATCACATTTTCTTTGTTTTTTTTTTTAATAACATAATCAAGTTGAGCCTATCGGGTTTTGAACTGTCAGTGGTGTGCCCAACCCCTGACAGTTCCAACATATTATCATCATTTGTAAACCGGTGGCTTATTCGGGCTAGCCACCAAAGCCCATCCCGGCGTGCCTTCCGAAAGACTAATCGGAGTATCCTGCAGTTTTGCTTCATCAAAATCCACCAACTCTAAAGGGATAGAGTTATATGGGGTGTACCTTTTTAATTTCTTCGCTGGGGAACTTTTTAAAATTCTGCTCTCCTTTTTTTATCCTTCTTTTTTTGTCCAAGACGATGTTTTATTAGCCAGTAATAGCTGCTGTTCTGGCTTGTCAATGTTCATAATGCCCTTCCCTTTGTCTTAGTGCTGATCCACTTGGTGTTCAGGTATAGAAAGATTTTCTTCTGCCTTGTTTTGTACTTGAGGTGAAGCTGTAAAATTTCTTTCTGTTTGCACGCCAGTGTAAATGACTATTTGAGTGCTTAGTTCTAGATTATTACTTTCTGTTTGTGTCTCCTCCTCTTCATCCACCCGATCTCCATAAAAGATTTGCCAAAATGGACTGGTCTCCTTTGCCTCTGCTTTTAACTAGTGCCCAAACCTTTGCATCCTCCTATCTTCATATTCGTCTATATCAAAAGGAGCTTTTGCACAAGTTGTTGGAAAATGACCAATTTTTCCACAGGAATAACAAAAGTGAGGTAACCTCTCATACTTGAAATCCAACTAGACTTTCCCCTCTCCTAGGTTATATAACGTACCTTGACTTAAAGGTGTATCCAGGTTTAGCTCTACTCTTGCTCTCCCCACTTTTTGAAAAGCCACGCCCTTCTTTTCCACTTTTACTTCCTTCACATTTCCAAGAATTTTAGCTATATGAGACACTACCTCCTGAGAACACCATTCCATAGGAAGGCCTTGGATTTGAACCCAGAACGCACAACTAGTGAACTTATAACATTGCGCTAGTTTATTTGGCTCCCATGGTTTAAGGACCAATAGGTTGCTTGCAAAAGACCAAGGACTAATTGCTAACACTCTTTCTTTGTCCATCATAGAATCAAAAGTAAAAGAAAGGATGCCTGATTCACGTTATGCAAAGGTAACTGAATCTATCTTCCAAGCTCTCTTCATCATGGTAATAAAAGCCTGAAAGTTTATGTTTCCTCCCGAATACAGCTTGCCAAACACTATACGCTAGCATTCATCCAGTATTGCCTTAGAAATCACATTTTCTCATGGAGGAGCATCAACCTCAGTCCTCAAATTTCCCAATCTTTTGCACAGAATAACCAATCGATTATCCACTTCCCCAGATTCGTTCATTGTGCTTTCCAAGAAAACAACTTAGGACAAAGAAAACAAGTCCAACACAAGAAACGAAAGTTGCTTTGGACTCCTTACTTTCTGCCGATTATAATGCACAATGCAAGACCCGTTCTACTAATATCATGGCGGATACTAACATCTCGTTACTTTTTCCGATCCAGCGTGGAAAAACCTCAAGACCCATTACACTATATCAAAAACAGAAAGCCCAGGAGAAATCCATGGAGAAATGATGGCATCCAACCTTTTCCTTGGTCAAAGCTCCAATTCATCCAGCAAAAAGCTTCCGAAGGACGAAGACAGGACTGTGCCATTGCCTGAGACTGATCATTTTTTCAGAGAAAAAGACGGTAGGGTAGGGGTTCGAGGGTTTACATGATGGGTTTCATGAATTAGTAATGGGGTTAGTCGTGTTTTGGGTGTCGGAAACAATTGGGAATCTAGGGTTTTGGGGGAAGATTACCAAAGAGGTAGAGGAAGACTCTCATAGCCGAGAGAGAGGAGGTTCTTTCAAGCTGTAGCAACCTTCTGCTTTCCCACAGTGGAAATGGAAGTCTTTTGCTGGCGTAAAAATGGCTAAAAAGAAATCTACAATTTAACTCATATTTAGTGAGTTAGATTGTATATGAGTTAGCAAAAATTTAAAGAGAATGGGTTGTTGTGAATTTAAAGTAAAAAAAGTATAACTACATAGAAATTTAATGAGTCTAAACTACATTCACATGTAATTCATGTTAATCAAAAAAGAGAAAATAATAATGATATACCCATTTGCTTATACATGGCTCCTTCTTAGCGGGCCTCATGCTCAAGTGCGGTTCACCCGAGCATGTGGAAGCCAACTCACGTGGTACGACAACCGCGTGAGCTTTTTCTCTCCTTTGCCTGTTCCTTTGACCAATGTCCATGTGACAGATCACTCATTTCCTACTCATTTCTCTAGTGATCATTCAAGGCATGTTTGGCAATTATCTTATCTTTCTATTTTTATATTCTTTTATTCCGCGTAATAAAAAGAATATAAATCCGTTTAATAATGTCAATTAATTTTTCTATTCTCTCAATAGAAATGTGGCCGAGGTATAGATTTGAAATAGATAAAAGAAGTAACAAAAATCTATTTCTTTTTTCCTAAAATAGAAATGAAAAAAAGTATTTATAATTTGAAATTATTCCTGAGAATAAAAATATTACTAAATGCACCCTTAATGAACTCAACATACACTCATCTTAATTTGAATTTAAGTCATTAGATTTAGTACGACTCATATAAAACTTACATAAATCTTGTGGTCCAAATCTAATTTAATATATGTGTGTAAAAGGTGTAGAAGGCTAAGAGTCTGTTTGATAATCCTTTAAACAGTGTATGATTTTATTTTATTTTTTGTTTCACGAAACAAAAAGAGAACATAAATCTAATAAATAATTTTCAATGTGTTTTGATGTAATATCTACCATAATCAATTGAAAAATAACCACAAAAAAGGCTTGGACAAGGTTTGGACGAGGTTGATTCTTTTTTTTTTTTTTTTCAACTCATTGGCATGCATCTCAATTCTCAAGGGCTCTGCACATTGTCTAAGGCCATCCAGCTTAGTCAACCTCACGCGACTTGCTATGGCCAACATTGATGGGGATATTGATACTTGCTGGCATTCACTTTGCATCAGTCTAGAGCATTCACGGAGCTCTAATCCTGGCAAGCATTTCAACTTGCCATATCCTACAACATGAAGCTTCAATAGTCGTGGAGGAAGCTCTGGGAGAGATTCTAGCAACATGCAATCATAAACAATGAGTCCTCTTTGATGGATTAGGTAAAAAGAGGAGGCAAAATGCAACTCTACCTGGTGACTCCCAGAAAGGTTCTTCAAGATCCCTAACCTTTTAATAGTACCTCACAACTTTTAGATCCTAGTAGGAGAAATTTTCAGGATTTCCAAATTATGGAAATCCCTAAATGGAAGATGGTAGTTACGTTATGCTTGTGCTGGACAAGTTGAGTTCAGTCAGTGACTCCATCTTCCCAATGGAGTTTGGGATCTATGTCAATGGGCAAGAAATTGTAGAAGTCGTGCCTCTGCAGTTTCTTAAGGTACCCAATGTTGCCTGGAAGTTCGGCCACTTCTGAACAGTTGCATAAATTCGAGGGTCAATAGATTCACTAGATGGCTTATGGAGTCCAAAAGTTGAACCAGACCATAACAACACTTAGTACTAAGCTTATCTAGTTTTCTCAGCAAACTGATAGCAGGAATCTCTCTTATAGCAGTCGAATCCAAAACAAGTTCCTTCAATTCTCCTAATTCATTAATAGAAGGGTGAACTTGCTCCAGATGTTCACATTAAGGATGAGAATTTCTAAATTTTGGAGAGCCGAGAAGTCGGGAATACATTGTAAATGATCACACCTAGTAAGGTCCAGAACTTTGAGCCACTTCGCCATCTATAAGAATGAGAAGTATAATGGGAATTAGTCGTCAAGGAGTAATCAATATTAGAAAATCGATATCAAGATGTGTCATTCCAACTTACCCTGATTAAGCTCCATCCATTTCAGTGTTTTGTAATTGCGCATTGTGTCAATCCTAGCTTGATTAGTTTCTCTAGACGCAAGTTGCTTGCCTCAAAAGATGAGGGACATCCCCTCCATTGAAGCCATCTTAATTCAGGAGATAGCTTCTCAAAATCTCTGCTAAAATTCGCATCGCTCACCTGGAGGAACCTTAAGCTCAAGCAACTTCTCAAATTATTCATTTTTGTATGTCCGATTGTCACGGTCAAGATACATATCCAAAGTGGAAAGCAAAAATCGGGACAGAGAATGAAGATTTTCGGGCCAAAATTAAAGGGAGAATGATTTCTCGGGATGGAAACAAAAATCAAGAAAGCTTAAAATGGAATCTGGGACAGAAATGAAGATTTTCATACCAAAATTGAAGGGATGATGACTTATCAGGATGGAAGCAAGAATCAAGGAAAGCTCAAAATGGAATAGAATTAATAGCTGAATCAATTATCATTATAGCTGGGTCAATTTGCATCATTAGTATTTCCATTTCCTTTTATAATAAAATTCCTAGGTTGTATGAAACTATAAATTGTACCTCCTACGAGGAATTATGCATTCAAGAAATAAAACAAAATCAAAGCATTTGAGATTTCGCATGAAGCTTTGGTGGAAACATCTCATAGATGTTTTAAAATTACACGCCCACGTATGTGAAGAAACCGTGTTAGGAATTCCGATCCTAACAGCTTGGTATCGAGTCGGAATCAATGGCGCAAGGGACCAACTCCCAAGACTCAAGTGTTGGTAGCTTTGCAGGACATTCAGCAACGTTTCACGACGCTAGAAGGGAACCGGGGGCGTGGCAGAGGTCGGAGCCAAGCCCCATGCAATTGTCTATAAACCAAAAATCGCCGGACCAGAAGGAACTTGAGGAAGGTCAAGGGCGAACGGTGCTCTTGATTAGATTTCGATGCTCACCCATTATCCAACGTCATTAATTAGATTCCGGCATTGTGTCATCATCTTCATCCAAAAGCAGCGTTCATTAGGTGTTGTCTTTGCTTGCATCATCGATTAGATTCCGATGTTCTATCTTGATGTGCATCTAGGAACGTGTACTAGGTGATATTATATTATTACTGTCTAGTGTCGTTAATTAAATTCCGACGTTATGTACACATATCCATCTAGAAGTATTGTCTACTAGGTGTTGTCTTCATTATTTAGCGTCGTTGATTAGATTCCAACGTTATGTCTTGAACTTAGTAGGAAATGGTGCTTTCTAGGCATCTTGTTAATATCTAGTGTTGTTGAAGCGCCTTCGACATTGTGTAAACTACTTTAATTTTAATGGGCTTTCATTATTATGTATGGTGTCACCAATCAAGTTTCGATATTAATTATCGTTGATATTAAGCCCATGTCAAGTGGGCAACTTCTTTGAACTTGAGATATAAGGTGTATATTCGAAACTAATATATAATTTGAGTCTCTTTTAATAAAAACCAAAATATAACAATTGCTAAAAGATATTTTATTGCGGAATCCAAAACTTGCGAAACAAACCCATACTTCTAAAAGAATTAGTCAATAATAAATGTTATATTTGATTTTAATTATGGCCTCCAAACTTCATCCAAACTTTCAAAGGTATATGTAATCAACTAAAAAAAATCTGTGTATCATTTATAGAAATGACTTCTTAGGGCTTGCAACATAGGATAAGACATATAAGCAATTTAAGAAATGAAAACAAAAGTCCTAAAATTTGAAGACACAATAGAACCTGCAAAAGTGGTTTATTAGCACAAATTAAAGTGATTACTTAGTAAGTCAATTGTTTTGATTGCTAAATAAAGGACATGATAGTTTAGCACTATCATTAGTTTGTAGGAACATGATACGAACATCAGATGTTCATGCAATATGATGATGTGTCTATCTATTTTATAAAATAAAAAAAAATACCAAATCGGTATAAGTACTTGCCTTTGTGAAGTTGTCGTGTGAGCAATATATTTATAAATCAAAGGAAATGATTTTATAATTTCTATTGCTGACAAAAAGTGGAAGAGAAATATACGGGAGAGTTAGGGCAACTTCTCATACGTGCCAAAGTTTGGGGGTTAAAATGCAATTTGCATGTTATCATCCGACGGATTTACCCTCCATGAAAAAGGTCAACTCAGTCACGTGACAAGCACATGGTTGGTGCTCAAACTGAAAAATGATGGAAGTCATACCAGCCTGACATCGCAACCGATTTCAAATTTTAGGGGAGACATCGCGAAAAATCGAAAAGTCAGGGGCAATTTGTAATAAATGACAAAACACGGGCAAAAAACCGTAATTCAACCATATTTCAGGCACCTACCATCCACCAATCAAAACCAAAAATCCAAAACCATCAAAACCGACTCCTTAGACATTCCCATCTCTCTCTCTCTCTAAAATGGGCTGCTGCGGCGACGACGACGGCGACGACCGGGAGCCTCCACCCTGGACCCCCGATCCCTCTCTTCCGCCGCCGTGCTCCGCCGCCACCTCCTCCTCCTTTGCCTCCGCCGCCGACGATTCCACCATCTCGCCGATGAACTCCCACTTCGCCGCCCTCGCCTGCCGCGACACCCTCCGGCTCATCTTCGAGAAGCTCCCCGTCCCGGACTTGGCCCGCACGAGCTGCGTCTGCCGCATCTGGAGCTCCGTCGCCTCCGATCGCTACCTGGTCACCCGAGCCTTTGCAGCCCCTTGGAGGTTGAAGGAGGTGGTCGGCGTCCTGAGCTCGGGTAACTTCTGGAGGAATAACGGCGTGGGGAAGTTCACGATCTCGCACCGGATTAAGCGCGGCGATAGCGTCGCGAGCCTCGCCATGAAGTACTCCGTTCAGGTAATGGAGTTTCTGTCCCTTGCGCTGTATTGATTGTGAAAACTCCATTGCAAAGGAAGATGGAAGCATCCACGACACATCGAATACCGATTCTCTTCATGCCATCACATTTACCTTCTTCTCACGGAAGAATCACAATAAAATCACTTTTAACTGAGCTGATAATGTGAATAGAACTCTAGATTTTGATTCGATCAAGCATCATAGATAGAACCATAGTTCCTCACGAAAAATCGGCCTTAGGTTGATGGTAGGTCCTGAATGTTGACTAACAAGTTGTACAAAGAAAGGTAAAATGCGAAATGTCATGAACTCCTTGTAGAAAATCGAAATCCCTATAATTTGCAAATCCAATGTCACATCTTTATGATGTTCTTAAAATGTTTGATGTAATTTTCCTTATGAAAAAAAGTACAAGCAGGCCTTCTTGTCGGTATGTGGGGCGTTGCTCCAGTGTCCATCCTGGAGACTGGCACGGTAATAATCTTTATAGCTATCCCTCAAGAAGCAGTTGGTGCTACAATGGACCTTCAATATCATTTAAGTGGTGAGAATGAAGAGTCGAGAATTAAAAGATACGGACATTTGATAACATTATCACATAGAATCAGTGGTGTGAGAGAATAAATTACGAATGATCCCAAATGATCGATTTTATATAAATACTGATTATGGCCAACGAGAGAATACAACATGATTGATGTTACAAGTGAGATGTAATAAGAACAATGTACCAGGAGAAGTTTAACTTTACTCCGTGGATCTTTGGTCAATAATATAATAATAAAAACAATAACCAATAACGACAATGCATCCGAGATGTTTAAGAAAAAGATGAGAGAGAATCCACCGAGTACTCCAAAGTCAAAATCAAGATCTCCCGTATCTGATGTTGTCTGAAGGAACGGTGCCCCTTGACCCACTCAAGACCGCGACCAGGACTTCGTCGATCCTCCTCTGTTTCTCTTTGGCAAAAGTTTTGACAACAATTTTTACCGAAACTCATAGGAAAAACCTTTAATGAGACTATAGGAATCCGTATCCCCACCACAAGGCCACAAAGAAAATGCATATTTTATTTGCAAAATATGTACTGTGGTGCTGTAGAGGAAAAACTGTAAAGCCAAAGTCAACGACCTTAATCACTTGCTAACAACGCGGTAACGTCAATGTTCTTTCAAGAGTAAAGCCATAGTTTGTTTGTTTTTTTTCCTTTTCCATCAATCCACTAGAATCGTTCAGCTAATTGAGCCAAACTATAACCTAATTAGTGATTTATTATGTATATTGATGTAATCTTTAATGTAATTTCTCGATAAAGATCCACAAAAAGGTTATTACTCTAAAACCAGACTAGTTCAAGCTTATATTCTCTGGATTCTGGCAAGTTGCCACTTGGAAAGATCTCTTGGGTTCTCTGTTTTGAGTATATAGTCTTCAAACTTGGACTTGAACCGGATGTTGGGAGCTTCCCCACTTTGATCGCTGGGCTTTATGAAACAGGTAGAATAAAGCGAGCCGTGGAGTAAGCTTGGTGGGATGAAATTTTAGCCCAAGGATTTAAAGCCAATGGGGAGTCATAGCAAATGGGTCGTTCAATACTGCAAAAGCTGTCACATTTCTAACAAATTCAACAGAAAGAGGCCGCAGGCTTCATCTTGCAATGACACAAAGAGGCTGCAGAGTGCGGATCCCAGGCTTGATGTTGCCAAACGCAAAGTAATTTGACAGAAAGAGGCTGCAGGCTGCAAAAAGGCCGTTGGATTGATTAGGCAATGACTAGGGGATGATACTTTTAAGGGGCAACTTGTACTTATGAAATGCCGGTTTCGATTGACTGCTATTTTGAAACTGTATTCGCCTCAAATGACATTTATCTGGAAATGCACAGGACGTTTCCATTCGTTCAACATTTGATATTATCCCAATCTACTCTACTTCCTCTGTTTCTTATAATACTCCAAGAAACAGAATTTTTACCAATCCCAGAGTTGGAACAAGGGCAGATGAATTTATATATCGAGATAACAATTATTATGACGTAGAGAGATCGATTCAACATCTCCAACAAGAGGATTGAGAAGATCTCCAACATCAACAAGATTTCTCCAAGCATTAGTGCTGTCTGGAATTATATTGCTAAAATCGCAATCACACTTATGCAGAAACGGTCGGCTGACAAATCGCTAGGATATCCAATCTTCAGCAGGAAAATTGAGATATTCAACAAATCATGAACCAGATGGGAAATTCATGAGTCTCCTGTGATCCTAGCTGTTGAACTATGACAACAAGGATTACACGCGTCTGACATCGCCACGGAGGCCCCTGGAGAGTGTCCATGCTTCCTAGTACACCACTATCATCGGAGGCACCTGAGACAGAGGCTTTGGAGTTGTATAATATTATGACTGATGCCCAAATGTCAGCCCTTGATACATGGCTCAACTTGGGTTGGTTAACGGAAAGAAGCGAAGGTTTTGCTGGACAAGATGAAGTGCATTTTTAATCTGATGATCTGAGGAGGATTGACGCCCGACCTAGTTCACATATACTTCATTGCTTGGTGGTAACTGTCGTTAAAATGAAATAGATGATGCACCCACTACATTTCATTTGATGATTGCACAAAACTGCTCTCTTTCACTACAACCAACCTAAACATTGATTCATGATTGTTAGAGAATGGATCAGTCCCTGATGTTGCCACCTATAACTGTCTCGGGGTGGCTTTTTCCTCATCGAACTCCCTCGGGTTGCGCACCATATGTTTTACAAAATTCTAGCTAGTAGCGAACATTTAAATCAACAATAATCAATAACGTTAGATGATCTTTGTAAATGTCACCAGGTTCATGAGGCAATTGCTTTGTATAGACAAGTGGAAAGTGGAAATGTCCATATCATCAGCTATAACACCCTTTTTAGCGGCTTGGGTGGCAGGGGAACTTCAAGATGCTATAGAACTCTTCAATGCCCTGCTTGAGAAAGGTTTGCAACATGATGCTTTGTTATTTGGTGCTATAATTGCAGGGCTACGTAAAGCCAACTGAACGAGTGATTCCTATGAGCTGCTTCAAGAGTTGAAAGAAAAGGGGCACTCTCCCCCCGAACATTCAATAAAAATGGTCAGAAAATGAGGGTGATGCATGGGTTGCACGAGATGGTTGAGAGTGACCTTATGTAGTAGAGAGTTCTTATCTCGATGAGAGACGATTGGAGCGATTGCATTGATCCTCAGTTCTACCTGTTTTGACTATACTGGGTACGAAGACTCTAAAATTAACTGAGAGTTGTATGCATGGACTTGAGAAAACACCAACACAAACATGACTGGTCGAGACTATGTTGATCTGTGAGTCTCCTCATAATGGAACTCTTGTAGGTTCTTCATCGCCATCTTCAAAACTCTACCAAGCTGCAACAAGAGCTCTTTCTTACATCTGTTTTCTCACTCAACCTTTAGGCTATAAATCTTTGTAGAGGATTGATCATGGTTCGTATCTTTAACAGTGTTTCACCAGAAGCTTGCTATAGATTTAGCATTTCTCTACTTGCGGAAGATAAAAAGGTACCTACGATGAGAAACTTAAGGCACTAATTTAACAGAAAATAAAAAGGCACTCATGCCTAAATTCTCTTAATTTCCGTTGGAATCAGAAGACCAGAAAAGAAAGGTCCGAATTGATTTTATGATATCCTCATGATGGTGGTATGAGAGTATGAAAAATGACGGGATAAGTACACTATCAGTGCTAAAAGTTGTGTATGGCGCTTACTTTGGTGTCAAAAGTTTCCGTCGGATCACTTAAGTGCCAAATCGAAGAAAAAATTATCACTTTGGTACCACCGGCGAGAGATTTCGGCCAGATTAATTACGTGGCTTTTATATTTAAAAAAAAAATTGCAGTGGCTTTGAAAAGATGTCATTTTCCATCATTCTCAAAAAACAACGTCATTTTGCCGTTATACATGGACACCCTCACGGAAACGATGCCGTTTAGCTCACATGGGGATTGAAATTAGGGTTTCCGCCGCTCGGCCACCATCATTCGCCCGCCATCGCTCGCCCACCGTCGCTCGGCCACCGTCGCTCGGCCACTGTCGCTCAGCCACCATTGTAGTTGCTCGACCAGGTGAGCAAGGAGAGACTGAGATTGTTGCTCAAGCAATAAGTGGCAAGAAAAATTGGAGGCGAGGGTGGAGGAGGAGGAGGAAGAAGATGGGTCAAAGGTGCCACAGGTGCGCTACTGCTGTTGGTGCGTTACTGGTGTCGTTGTTGGGGCGCTACTAGTGTTGCTACTAGTGCCGTGCTGGTGCCATTGTTGGTGTGCCACTGTCACTCAGCCACTATTGTAGTTGCTCGACCAAGTGAGCGAGAAGAGACTGAAATTGTTGCTCAAACAATAAGTGGCAGGAAAAATCGGAGGCGAGGGCGGAGAAGGAAGAAGATGGGTCGAAGGTGCCGCTGGTGTGCTATTGCTGCTGGTGCATTGCTGGTGTGGGTCTTCGAGGAAGAAGAAGACGAAGACGAGCCTTCTCTCTCTCTCAATTTGGGGATTAAGGTTTCTAAGTTTGGGGAAAGATGTCAAACGGCGTCGTTTTGGTGTTTGGATGCTGACTCAACTCTTTGACAAGCCACGTCGGCTTCAAAAATTAATAAAAAAGTGTCACGTTGGATTTCTGGCCAATTTAATTAGCATTGGTACTGAAATGATCGTTTTTCAAAATTTTTGGCACTTAAGTGATCCGACAGAAACTTTTGGCACCAAAGTAAGCACCGTACACAACTTTTGGCACTGATAGTGTACTTATCCCGAAAAATGACTCTGCCAAGCTACAACGAGACCTTTTTTAACGTCTATTTTTCCATTTAAAATTTTTGGCTATTTATTCTAGTAATAGATTGAGCACAGCTCTGTCTTTTCATGATAAGGTTGCTATAGATTTAGTATGTTTTTACTTGCAGAGGTTGCTGCAATGACCCACACCCCCTTAAACTTGAGACATTTATATTCTCAGGATTCTGAAAAATCGCCTCTTGCCACTTGAAAGGATTTCATCTTGGGTTCTCTGTCTTGAATATAGTCCTCAGGCCTGGACTCAAACCAGATGTTGTGAGCTTGCCCCTTTGATCAATGGGCTTTAAGGAAAAGGTTAAATTACACAAGCCGTGTCATAAGTTCAATCGATGAAATGTTTGCCAAAGGATATATAGTGGAATCACTGGAGGGCCATGCAAAATTGCAAAGGCCATCAGACATCAGATTTCTAACGAATTTAACAGAAAGAGGCTGCAGGCCTCATCTGATCACATGCAATGACAGAAGGAAGCTCCAGAGGCAGGTCGCAAGCTTGCTGTCCCCGAATGCAAAGTAATTTTACAGAGAGGCTATCGGCTATAAAAGACCATCGGATTGATTAGGCAATGACTTGGAGGTGACATTTTTAGGGGCAACTTGCACATACGAAATGCCGGTTTTGGCTGATATTTTGGAACTGCATTCTAGACAAATGACGTTTACCTGGAATTGCTTGAGATTTTTCTTTCAATCAACAATTGATGTGGTCCCATTCTACTTTACTTCCCCTTGTTTCTTATAATACTCCAAGAAACAGAATTTGTACCGGTCCCAGATTAAATGTAGTGCAGATGAATTTCTACATGTTGATGCTAAGCAGGATTGATTGGTTCCCGTTCCAGTTCTCGTTCCAATCCAGCTCCAAGGTGGAATCGGGAACCAAATCAGGAGGACTGGTTCCCAGATTCGGGGACCAAGAATCGGACTGACCAGTCTAGTCGATTCGATAGAACCGGTAAATTTGCTATTTTGGGCCAAAAATAAAATGAAAAATGGGAGAAATTAAGAGGAATTAGGGTTTGTTTCTTCAAAAATTTAAAAATATTATATATATAAAATTAACCGGTCCAATCCGGTCAATCCAATTTCTATCTTAGAATTGGGAACTGGACTGACCAGTCATCAGTTCCAAAAGTGAGAACCAAGAACCAAACCACTCTCTTTGGGAACTACCCAAAACCAATCAGTCCGGTCTGGTCCGATCTGGTCCAAGCGGTTTCCATTGCACACCCTTAATGCCAAGTGTCACGGGCTAATCAATTGGGATCGTGATCACGCGGCAACTCGGGCAACTTTGGGTCACCCAAGCCAATCCTTGCTCGATTGAATGCTCACTCGCTTGTATATCCAGATCGTAGAGAGAGAAAGTTTAGAGAGAGGAGCTTTGGAAGGAAAGGAGCTTTGATATTTCTTAAATGGATTGGATGATTACAAATGAGAGATGACATCTCTTTTTATAGTTGAGGGCCTCGGATTACATTCGTTGATTTACTTTTCATATGGCGGGCGAGATCGCACTGCCTCAACTACCGACATAATGTCAACTACCGTCTATCGACATAAATAATGGAACGGACTTCTAAAATATGACTCAATGATGGTTTCGCCCGCCCTTGGAAACTTCGGGGAGAAGGCTTGGTGGGAATCCGAGTGAGAGCAGGAGGTCCACAGATGAGTCACGATCGTCCTCTAGGAACCTCTTGGGTCGACTCTCTTTCAGCCCGTGACGTTCTCCCCCACTCAATCGAGCGACGTCCTCGTCGCTCATAGCTCGACGGGCAGCCTTACAGGCTTTGGCACGAGCTCTCTTGTTCTTGTTTTGTTTGGTGCGGATGCTCTTGTATGATGGACCGCAACCTTCGATGATGAACTCGTACTTGGCACGCGACTCCATCTTCGGCTTGGACGGAGCATGTGGCGAGCACTCAACCTTGGGGAAGAGCACTTGGATTGGCATGGCGTGTGTTGGGGTAGGATCCAACTTGATCTTCAGCTTCACCTCGGACAGCTTGTTGATGCGCATCACGACCTTCAAGCTCTTGTCGAGGCGTCGGATCAATGCAATGGTCTTTGTGTCGACCACCCCTTTGATCATGGGGATCATCAACGGGCATTTTTGGTCGAGGATCATCATGCACTTGGTCCTCATGTCAATCATGGCTCCCACACAATGGAAAAATAGCATACCAAGGATGAGATCATAATCGTCAAGAGGGATTACCTTGAATGCCATTTTTCCCTTCCATCCGCCAATCTTGAAATCCACGGGAGTTGCTCCTACGCCATGGAAGTCGCCCGAATTGATGGGCTTGTACGACTTCCCGGATGGTTACACGTGAAGTCCCAAGGCTTTGGCTACCTCGATCGAATGAACATGTTCGATGTGCCGGTGTCGACCAAAGCGTAAAGCATTTGGCCACACAATTCGACCTCCATGAAGAACATGTCCGTGTTTGTTCTAATTCCTTCTTCTTTGGTTGGCGATCGGGCTTGAACCGAGTTGATCATCCTCACAGCTCCAATCCGGATCTGCCGCTTATCTTCTTTGGGCTCCTCCTTTTCTTCCTCGATGGCAAGGAGGGCGTTGATTCAACCCTTCTTTGGGCACTTTTGGGTCCAATGCGGACCTTGGCAAATGAAGCAAGGAGAAGGCGGGGGTTAATCGAATTTACTCGTGTAGTCCGTCGGTGGTTGACCCCTTTGGAAGGACGGCTTGGAAGTTCCTTCTCCCCATGCTTTGGTTCGGCCACCTTGATCATGCGCGCCTCAGGGAGTGCTTCTTGCTTCGTCCTCGGATCGATCCGACCTCCACTTTCTTGGTCGACTCCTTGGTTTGGCTTTGGTGAGGTCGACGAGTGACTCGGCCACACTTAGCGCTCGCGCAAGGCTACTCATGTCCCGACGCTTGAGCTTGAGTAGTGCCCACGGCTTCAACCCATCCATTAATCGACACATTAGCCTCGTACTAATCCATTTAACGATTGACACATGTTATTTTTGGGTTCACTCGTCAAAGATCCTTGCATTCCCCCTCTTTCTTCAATTAATTGACTTTTTCTCTCCTTTCTCTTTTGCCTTTTCTGGAAAAAAGAAAAAAGCCTGCTCTTGTTTTTTTCAAAAGGCTCTCATGCTTCCATAGACCCTGTTGCCTCCGGCACGCCGCTTCGTCACCTCCATCTCTGCCCACTTCTTTTCCGACCTCCAACGTCGCCGCATCCTGTCCAACTCCTCCCGTGCCCTTTGCGTCGGTACTCACGTTGGCCAAGAGCATGAGGCACTCCGCCGCATCGGTAAACCATGATGTTGCCTATGTCTCTGGCTTTGCTGACTCTAGTTGACCTCAAATCAACGGAGATTCAACATCAAGCTGAGCTCTAGATCACAAATTTAGAGTTCACTTGGGCTTAGATCCAAAATTCAAAGCTCAAGTTCACTGGTCGAGCTTGAGCACGACGACAGAGGACTGAAATGGCAGTGACGTGGTGGACTGAGATGACGATATGTGGTGGTGGAAGGCGATTTGCAAGAGTCTGAGCTCAGGTCGTCGTCCCTAGAGCCAAAGTTTCAAGTTCAGTTAGGTAAATTACCTGATAAGGTGGATTGCAAGATGATCCTGACTTTGCCAGCGGAGCGAGAGGAGGAAGAGGAAGAAAATAAATAAATAAAAAGAACAGAAAGAAAAATGAGTAAAAAATTATATGAAGAGACAGGATGCGAAGTGTTTAACAGAAGAGAGAGAGGAGAGAAAGTGTCGATTAATTGTTACTGAGGTGGTGGGGTTTTGATGCTGGTCCATTGAGGGCATTGCCGAGCTGCCACTGCAGTAATCAATAATCATTTGGAAACGCTTTATGCCTCTTAAATCCTACCTTCAGTTGGATGAACAGATTAACACATAAATGAGGAGTTTAGCTGCTAATTAACTGCCGTTGAATATGCTGCTTCAGACCAGAAACATGTTACCTGACAATTACATGTCTAGAGCGAAGTCATGATCATATAAGTATCTCAATTTGTTCCATCAAAAGATTCATTTTATATTTTTTCGAAATCAAAATAATACTTTTTCAGGTAAAGATAAAAATGAAATTATCTAGAAGGGAAAATGATACAAAAGGTTATTAAATTTTTGCCAAATTTGCAATGTGGTCTATGAACTTTTAATTTATTCAATAAGGATCTTGAACTTTAACCTAATATGTAATGTGATTCCTAAACTTTTAAATTATTCAATGTAATCCCCAAACTTTAGTATAATATGTAATATGGTCATTTAACTTTTAAATTATTCAATGCAATGCCCATACTTTTGATAATGTTCAATTTAATTCCCTTAATGACAACAATTAATGTTTTCATATAAGTATTGGACTCAATTGAAAATTAAAAATTCATGGATTACATTATAAATTCGGTTAAATTTTAAAGATCATATTACATATTAAACAAAAGTTCAAAGACGACATGTGTTATTATCTTTATTTGGAATGAAACTAAATGCTTTGGGGGAAACTACCAAAACACCCACCCATTAGGGTGCTGCTCATTTCTTAAAGTTCCCTCCGATTTTAACTTTATTACAATTATCCTTGAACTTGATCAAATTGATTTAGTAACCCTCGAAAGAGCGCCCATTTCTCATGGTCCTCCAGAATTTAACTTCGTTGCAAAATATTCCCGTAAACTTAATCACTCTCACCAAATAACCCCTGAATTCATCGTTATTGAAGCAATAGCATACAATGAATGTATTGTGCCTTTTCTAAAACATGTTTCTCTTATCTTTGTGACGTGCACATAAAACTATTAAAAAGCCCGAGTTTTGCCTCAACTGGATCGATAGAAAAAAAAAAGAAAGGGTTAAGGTTTCTCGAGCATATTATCCAAAAATCAAAGATCGAAGATCATGGCAGATGCGAGAAGAAAGCTGCAACTAGGATCGCACCTCTTTGCTCCTTTAAAACACCATTAGCAGGAGGCCTGCGAATAAAGTATAGGACGACTCTCGTCGTATGGTTTGGTAATCTGGGTTTTGTGGATCTTGGACGAACTACCAGGTGTAGGATCGGATGGACTGTTTGCATGTATTCAAGAACGTGCCCATTTCTCCTCCAAAAGCTATTGTGCCGTTCCTACCTCCTATCCTTGCGGTTTCGTCATGGAAAGTTAACCCTTTTCTTGATTCCCAGAGAAGCGCGGGAATCCGGCATTTTGACGGGTAATAATGCACGTGATGTTGCCGATGAAGCCGGTATCGCCGTTCTGAGGATGCCCCATTCTCCTGCTTCGCGTGCCTTTTTCGTTGCCAACTTGAATGATCCAAAGAAACTGCTCGTTTGCCGTTCGCATTCTGCTCCTTCACCCTTCAGCAGCGACAAGGAATCGGTTCCCGACCTTTTAAATCCCGGACATGCCCCTGGGCTGACCTCTTCGATTGTCTGACGTGCATTGATTGCCGTGCTCGTGTATTTCTTGTTCAACGGATTGGTCACCTACGTCTGTGATCGGCAGGAAGCCATAACGTTGAGCACCCTGGATGAGAACAGCTTCAATGCGATGGTTCGGACGTATATGGTCAGTAAGGAAAAGGGCAGGATGAGGATAAGGATCAAAGTTTGCTCGGCTTTGAGGTGTAGTCTTCGTTTGCATTGCCGTGGGGACGGTGACAGTTCGTTCCTTGGGGGGTTTGAGTTGGATCGATAGCTTTTATCTGTCTGTCATTGCTGTGACCACCATTGGTTATGGAGATTGCGGGTTTTTGACCGCAACAGGAAGGTGTTTCACAGTAGTGTGGCTGCGCTATTGAGTACATTGGCTGTTGCTGAGGCGTTTTTTGACCTAACCAAACTTATCGTTGACGAGAGGAATCTCCTGATCACAAACTGGGTTCTCCATCAGAAGATATCTCTGAGGATTCAGTCGCTTAGGTTGCGAATTTGGAGTTTGAGCTCTGCGAACTCCTTCACGTACTCTCGGATCGCACTATTGGAGAAATCGTTCCAGAATATTTTGAAGCTGACAAAACGTTTCCTTCAGTCTAGTCTGTGTATCTGCAAATCGTCTAGTGTAAAGTTTGAAGACTTTCTGACTACCAGACTCAAGATTCAAGACTCAAGATTTGAGACTCAAGACTCAAGACTCAAGACTATTCTCATTGACAGTCTTTCTGATCCAGTGACGAAGGAAATCCAGAGCCGAAGTATATGGTTGAGGATTTAATCCTATCGTCTGGAGAAGATCTTTTTGGTTGGTAAATATAACGGATTCTTTTGTTCGTATCTAGATCAATTGAAGATCCGATGGTCGACGAAGTATTCTTGGAATGTTCTATTCTTGGAAACCAAGATCCTGATTGTATGGGCGAACAGGATTGATGGGCTATCGTCAGGTTCCTTTTATAGCTCGAATGATCTTCTTGATTGATTCCGTCCAACGGGTAGATTGGAGGAATTCCTTTGGTAAGTGCCAACGGTATGATGGCACAAAGGAGTATAAAAAGGAAGTCATTCTAGTTTTTTGAAAGCGTGATTGATAGAAAAATTCCAGAGTCTGAAACACCTTGATTATTAGTCGATACAGTCTGAGCGAAATTGTATACACAGAGAGTGTCTATACTTGGTGATACCTTGAGTGAGTGTGGTAGATCATCTACACCGAGAAATCAAGGAAGATCAACACTGTAACATCTCTTTGTTCATAGTGAAATCCAGCCAAATTGGCTGTCCGTGCAGAAGAGTAGACGTAGGCTTGAATCAAGCCGAACCACTATAAACCGTGTGTTTAATTCTCTTCTTCCTTACTTCGTCTTACGTTGATTATTATTCTTCGCAAATCCTTCAACTGTCTAAAGTATTGCGCAAGTATACAGAAATTATCAAGAAAAATCTTTGTATACCTATTCACCCCCCTCTAGGTACTCGTACTAGCAATATCACGCACCTCTTTGCTCGAGGCGATGGAGCTTGCTACGGGCTTCTTGCTGAGCAAACTCAGGGAAAAAGTAGTCCTGGAACTCTCTCACGAAGTCGTCCCATGTTCACACGAGATCGGCGCCGCATCTAACCTCATCACGCCTATTGCGCCACCAAAGCATTGTCGTATCAGAAAGGAACATGGAAGCGATTCATACCTTGATCAACTCGTCGTGTATGTTGATAGCGCTAAAGTATTGCTCCATGCTCCAAACGAAGTTGTCCACCTCCTTGGCGGATCGTTCGCTTTTGAACTCCTTTGGCTTTGGCACCTCAAGTTTGGGCACCGCTTGGGTAGGCATAGCACCGTTGGTGATGCTCAGCTTGCACAGGGCGAGCTCGGTCTTGAGCTCTTGGATCTCCACCTTCATGACTTCGACCTCGTCCCTACGCGGGCATTCCTCCTCGATCACTTGGACACCCTCCTTCAACACATTGATCGATGCTTCAAGGGCTTCGTCCTTGTTGTGCAATGGGGCAGTAGCTTCGTTGAGGCCAGTCGTGAAGTCTTGACAAAGCGAACTCTCAACCTCCATGATCCGGTCTCACACATCGTCAAGACCTTCCATGAGTTCGAGCACGGCACTCCGCACTCCGGACCTTCTCGATCTTCTCATCGAATGCAGCTACGACATCCATCGAGGCATCTCTCTTCTTTGCTCAGCCACGGGTCTCTTTGACTTGCACGGCCTCTCCATCCATGATAGGTTCTTGGCTCGACATTCCTTCGAATAGTTGGCGCTCCTTGGTCTCTCGAACGGATCTCTCTTTTGCTCTAATACCACTTGTCACAGGCCGATCAATTGGGATCGTGACCACACAGTGACTCGGGCAACTTTGGGTCAACCAAGCCAAGCCTTGCTCGATCGAACGCTCACTCGCTCGTATACCCAGATCATAGAGAGAGAAAGTTTAGAGAGAGGAGCTCTGGAAGGAAAGGAGCTTTGATATTTCTGAAATGGATTGGATGATTACAAATGAGAGATGATACCCTTTTTATAGTTGAAGGCCTCGGATTACATCCGTTGATCTACTTTTCATCCGGCAAGTGAGATCGCACCGCCTCAACTACCGACATAATGTCAACTACTGTTTACCGACATAAATAACAGAACAGACTTCTAGAATATGACTCAATGACGGTTTTGCCCGCCCTTGGAAACTTCGGGGAGAAGGCTTGGTGGGAATTCGAGTGAGAGCAGGAGGTCCACAAGTGAGTCGCGATCATCCTCCAGAATCCTCTTGGGTCGACTCTCTTTCGACTCATGACACAAGAATGTCATAGAGAAATGAATTTAACATCTCCAACAAGCATAAATGATCAGCTGACGATTCGCTAGGATGCCCAATTATCAGCTGGAAGATGGTAATAACGATTCAACAAATCAGGGACCAGATGGGTAGTGAGAGTCTACTACAGTCCTAACTGTATGACAACAGCAATTACAACCTCCATGAACTGCTTCAATGTGAATAGCTGCTTCAGAAACTAATCAACCATAATTACAACAGGTAATTAAATAGCTCATATAAAGAAGGGACTGAGGCAATGTATTTGCGAGGGATGGCATCAAATTTCCTCTGCATTTATGAGAAAAGCACGGAAGAACCTTCCATGGAAATATACGTTCAAGAATTACGCAAATTAGTGCACATCCATTGATTAGCACCGAGTTGAATAGCCTTACATCGTGCTGCAAAGTGCCACCAAATTACTCCATGTTGAAGACAGTTGTATCATCCAATCAGCATGGAATCTAGAGAGTTCGATATATTGCTGACACACAACGACAGCTCTGACTAAGAAGAAATAATCTCCAGCTACGCTTCAATTTCAATGCCATAATAGACATCTAGGTAGAACTTGAGCAATGTGGACTCTGTCGTCCCTCTCAATCAGCTGAGTCGGAAAACCGATGGACATTTCTAGCTGAGACGTTATAAGTGAATCTATTGTCAAATTTTCTCATCAATAATAAGTTTAATATGCAATTCAGTTTTAATGCCGACTATGACATTTTGACAAAACAGAAAATGATTCGACTATTTAGTGGTATAAACCCCTGTAAAGTAAAAAAAAAATACAACAAATTTCCTTGGGAATTGGAAGAGAAGACCTTGTGATGCTGCTGATATGAGAATAAGAAAAAAGAACTTCGTGCTAGCTTATACTATTGAGTAAATAGAGTGGACTTGGAAATGAGCAATATTGACGGCTCGCTGTTTATAGAAACTTTGGCATTGATCAAATATTCGAGGCACAAGTCATCATACCACAGAGGAAGGGACAGTTTAGTTCACATGAGAAGTCCCGGGTAGCAGCATTAGCAACAATCCTCACCATTCCGTTTTGTTATGTTCTTTCATCTTCTGAGATTTCCAGCGCATTTTGTTGTCAACTCAATTCAGGCAAATGGCAGATTGCATTATTAACAAGGAAATAAGGAAAATGGTGCGAATACCACCTTCTTTATCTTCCAATTTATTTCCTTCTTCCATGGTCATCACCAATGTAAGTCTATAAAGATAATTAAAGACCTATAGTAAACAGTGCTGTTAGGCCAGAAAGTGAGAAAGGACCGTAAAATTATTGAGCAAAGACTTTTAAACATGACCAGAAAGTCGTAAAAACTGGTGACAAAATGATGGCACAGGATGCTTCTTCTTCTTCCTCTTTCAGCTTCTATCATTGCTTGGTGAGATTTTGTTGCCTTCTCCTGGTTGTGTCCTTGGAGGCAAGTCATGCAGAAGTTCTGCACGACCTGGAGGTGTGTGCGCGCTCTTATAGTTTTGAACCGCATCATCACATACGAACCTTGTAATTCGGTCTCATACTCATTGGCTTCCAATTAGCTGTTGTCACGTGAGATTTTGAAAATAATTAATTATTGTGCTAGCTACATATGTACTTTGTCATAGATTCAGGAAAAGATTGCATGATAAATTCAGGTATTTCATCAAAAGTTATGAACACTAACTAATTCAACCTCGTGAGACTTGTTAAAAATGGTCAGAACATAAGGGCGATGGATGTGTTACAAGAGATGGTCAAGACTAAACTGTGTTACGCTCTCCAATCATCTCAAAAAGAGATATGCGCGCGGCTGCATTGATCCTTAGTTAGTTCTGTCTTTTTTTCAGATGTATTTGTTATGAGGAGTCTAAAATTAGCTGAAAGCTGAGAGCATAGACTTGAGAGTCCATCAACACTCTCCAAGTCGTGCCGGCTGGGAGCAGCCGACAGCAGTGGTCGTGATTGGAGAATCACGGCGAGGTGGAGGAGGTCGGGGAGGTGGGAGGAGGGGCTGACTCGGTGGGCGAGTGGAAGGGGGTGGAATCAGGAGTGAAGGGGGAAGTGATGAGGAGGTTCTTGCTTGCGCATTTTGGTGGTATTGGAATATTGTTGGTGGTGGCCGTGGTGCTTTGATGGTGGCTGCAGCATGGCTCGTGGCGGTGGAGCACGGGCGCAATGGGTGATTTGGTGGTGGCCGGTGGCAATGGGCAGTTGGTGCAGTAGTTGAGCTAATGGCATCCTTGTAGTGGTGGTGTGTAGGGGTGTGCAACAAGAACTGCTCAAATCATAAGCCACTCGAACCAAAAACCGGACCAGCCGGTTTTCGGCGATTTCCACAATCGGCAGTCCAGTTGTTGGTTCCTATTCTTGGAACCGGTGGCCAGTCGATCACGTTCCCAATTCCAAGGTGAGAATTGGACCGATCGGACCAAATTTAATATATATAAAGTTTATATACATATATTATATATAAAAATTACTACAGCCGGAATTGCAAATATTATAGCCAAGTAATCACCAAAACTCTTCTTGTTCCTCTTTATTTAAAGAGAAAGCCTACTTGTTAGTTTCTTTTTCCACCCGATATGAGACTAAGGCTTCAAGAAACCCTCATTCCTCACGCTCAATCTCTCTCTCTCTCTCACTTGCTCCCTCACTTGCAAAACACAAGGCATCCGTAGCCTCCAAGAGTCCCACATCAACCAAATACTCAAAGAGCATAAGAGAGATTGTCTATAAAATCCAAGCCAAGCACGATCTTTAGCCATATCATTCACAGCCTTTATGATTAAGATTTGAGTGTAAAATACATTAAATGTGATTGATGTTCACATGAGTTTAAATTTTTTGCATGGGGGAACATGTGCAATTGGACCGCTCGAGAACCGAATTGGATTGATTGATGAAGCACGATCGCTCTTTAGTGAAAGAAAAAAAAACAAAAACAAAAAAAGTGCTTAGTTTTGTTGGACTGGATCGGACTTGGCTGAAATTGGCAGTCCGGTTTGGTTCCCGGTCCTACGACTTAACGGTCCGGTCCATGGTTCCCAATTTTGGGAACCGGTTCTCCCAGTCCGGTTCTCGATTCCATTTCGAAACTAGAGTACCTGGTCCAGTTCTCGGTTCCACTTAGGAACTAGATCGAATTAGGAACTGATCACCCCGAGAGGTGTGCATTTGAGGTGGCGAGGAGGCAGCGAATAAGTGGGTGGGTGGTGGTGGTGCGTTTGTGGTAGCAGCTTAAGTTAGTTCACGGCAATGATTAATCTTCAAACAATAAAAATGAAATTCCGCATTAAAGTTAAATCAATAGTTAAAGAAGGAAAATTAATGAAATGTAACTTTAAGGAACGAGAGTTCACTCATTAATTTCTTATTAATTAAACCAAACAAGACCCAATAATCTCCATACACTATTTTCACTAATCTCTATGTATCTGGAAATGCTCAATGTAGTAGAAATTATACACGTGTTATTGACTTTTTAAGAAAGTGACCAATAAAAAACATGTCTAAATTGTTATTGTGTCTGACGTGGATAGGAACAAAAAGGTATTGATTAGTACCTTCATTCAAGGCCCATTCTATTGCATCCTCGAGGATGGACGGTTGGATTCATAACTTCACCCTACTGCATAGCACTTCTTCCATCTACCCATGCAGACTCTCTAGTACAAGGATGTACCCAAAAAAATTGGAAGATTTTTGGAAGATGCATGCACTCTCTAAAAAAAAAAATTAATAAGGTGAGCGAAAAAGTTGTCGGTATACATCTTCCAATGTGA
Organism: Eucalyptus shirleyi; assembly: GCA_017140165.1. Lineage (NCBI taxonomy): Eukaryota > Viridiplantae > Streptophyta > Magnoliopsida > Myrtales > Myrtaceae > Eucalyptus > Eucalyptus shirleyi. The sequence goes on from CM029454.1 coordinate 2,277,095, forward strand.
GTAAGTTTCGGCAGGTAAATCTATAAAAAAAATTCAACTATTATTCTACCGCATCAATCCCTGAGATTTTCTCTGAGTTCCTATGCTACTAGTATATAGTCTAGATGCATTTTCCTTCAGAATATATGCTAATTTATTATGAGATCCATCGGCAACTAGATAGCTTAGTCTATTATGCACCTATTGTCATATACTTTCCACTTCACTTAATGATAGGAAGGGTTGTTTTTGCATCAATTGAGGTTTGTTTTATGATCTAAATAAGACTCTTACATGGCACAACTAGTCCCGATCCGGCAAAATCTAGAAGAAAAAAAAATTGATGTACTAGGAAAACGTTCATGCGTAATCATTAAGCTACCAGGTATTACAAATTCTATATGGTCTCATTTATACAAATACGTAATAACAAAGTATTGCTAAAGCATCACTTCCCATGACGACGCATAAGACTAATGATAACTAGAGAAGTCTTATTCATATTGCAAAACTTGGATTTACTGTATTCTCCACCAAAAATGCTCCACCTAAGCATATATTTACATTTCGTTGGACAATCGGTTTTGGTCTCTTCACCTCAAAGACTTGCCTTTTATTGTAATTAATTACATTTGAGTACTCATATCTTTTTCATGAATTGCTCCTTTATGTTATAGAGCAAATGAATAAAAGAATCTTTTACAATACTTATTCCCATTTTGTAAATTATTGTCTTTCTGTGTTCTCATAGAGTTGAATTGCTAATTAGGCGCATGTTTTACTCCAATTGAATGACACAATGATAAAGATAAGCATAAAAGAAGAAGTTATTGATCAAACCTCCACGTCTGTTTTGCGCTATATGCACAATTGGTATCCTCAAGATGAGAACCGAATTGTAAACCATACTCCTTGTGAAAATGGGGGACAATTTGAAGTTGGGAAAAAGAATCTTTTCATTTTCGTTCATTCGAATGTCATAATCAATGATTCTTTTTCCCAACACTACTCATGCGATTGGTTTTGTGATTCACGACGAACTTGCGCACATGGATTAAGCGCGTGTTATGGAATCGGTCTTCACAGTACCACATTATCAAAGACAGATAATGGATTTCACAGTCCAGACTTACAGCTTACAATTTTTCTTAATTCATTAGCTTTTTAAAAAAAAAAAAATTAAGCAATCAATTAGTGTACGAGCCATCTCTCACTCACCTCTACTGACTTCAACTAGGTGAATTAACACGATCCTTACATGTTTAGAGTTTATTCACTAAATAAGCAATCCTATGCCATCGGGGAAAAGAGGACCGAAATATTATGTTCTTTTGCAAAGTTACATGCTTCAAATATAAACCATCAAAATTTCCCTGTGACGTCATTTTGCGACATATGAGCTGGGATGATTGCCTCATTCGATACGTAAGAAAGTGTCAAATAGAACAAAATAAAAATTTTAAATTGGTATAATGTAGTATGTTCTGTGCACACAATGACAATAGTAGAAACATTTGTATTAAGTTCTCATTTTTTCGGCGGACAGTAGTAAGACTAGAAATGTTCATTTCAACAAGCGATCTTTCAACCCCACTAGTGTTTGCCATCATTGTGTGAGATATCTATCCTTTCAGATTTGGTTTCAAACGTGGATTTCATAGTTGTTTTCACAACAGTATAAGAGCATGATTTTGCATACTGATCTCTCTTCAACTGCCGAGTATGGGAATGAATCAATTAGAGTATTTCTTGAAATGTTCAGTTTGGCAAACAATTAGTTTTCAATGATTGAACTGAAAACTATGTTGTTATCAGACATCTAAAGTTTCGGTGATTAAATTGCCTAACAATCATCCTCTCCATACACCATCGCGTCAATTTGTGGATAGTCGGAACTCGGAAGGAGAAAATTTGGCAAAACTGATGAGAATAAATCCATCCGTCTGCACTGCTGCTCTTCACCGTCTTGTTCGAGAATCTGGCGATCTCGTTAAACCTCTCACTTCTCATCCCATCTTTGCATCGAACCATTTTCTTTCACGTCGCTCCCACGGTTGCCCATCCACAGCTGGAGTGAGTGATTCAAATGGATCAATCTGAACTTGTGACCTTTGTGGTGAACAAATGCAGAAATGGCGGATTGGTGGAAGCTGACAATGCTTTATTCTTCTTGGAGAGGACGATTTGAGTGAACCCTCTTGACTTTACCTCCCTGTTTCGCCCAACTCTTGGGGATCGGGGCAAAGATGAAGCATTACCCCGTCACCATTGACATGATCGAGCGGATGGGTTCGAAAGGAACGACTCCCAACAGTTCTACTCGCAACATTATGATGAATTACCTCTGCCAATTGAAAAGATCCGATGCCGGGTCCTCAGTTGTGTAAAATGGTCAAACTTGGACTTGAACCCACAACTGCGAGCTTTTAACACTTTGATCAATGGGCTCGTTGGAGAGGGTAGAATCGAAAAAGCCATGAGCTTGGCGGATGAAATGTTGGCCAGACAATCGAGGTAGATATAACCACGTGCCAAGCCATGATGAGGGATTGAGCAGAACCGGCAATACTGGAAAAGCCGTTCGATTGCTGAAGAATTTGGAAGACACAGGCTGAGAGCTAGATGTGACCATGTACACCACGATCGTCGGCGGTTATTGCAGGGAGTATCAACAATTTATCGGTATAAACCCCTGCAAAGAATAAAAAAGAACATTTCCTTGGGAATTGGAAGACCGGACTTTGTGAAGCTGCTGCGGATACGAGAGCAAGGAAATTGAACTTGTGCAAGCTTATACTACTCAATAAATGAAGGGGACTTGGAAATTAGCACTTTGGCATTATATCAAATATTTCATGAATTAGTCAACATACTAGTATACCACAGAGGAGGTGGCACCGGAGTCCACATGAGAAGGTCCCGGTAGCAGTGGTAACTGCAATTTTGTTGTCAACTCAGTTGAGGCAATCTTCTTCTTCTCCTTCCCCTTCTCCCCTTCTCCTTCTTCATTCCTTGGTGAGATTTTGTTCCCTTCTCTTGGTTGTGTCCTCCGAGGCAAGTCGTTAAGAAGTTTTGGACGACCCGAAGGTGTGTCTCTTATAGTTTGAACTGCATCATCAAATGCAAACCCTGTATTTGGGTCTCACACTCATTGACTTTTCCAATCAGTTATTGTCACATGAGATTTTGAAAACAATTATAATTCTACTAGCTACATATGTACTTCGTGATAGATTCAGGAAAAGAATGTATGATAAATCAGGTTGTTTATGATATTTCATCAAACGTTACAAACACTAACAAATTCAACCTTAGAAGACTTATAACTAGTCTCCACCCGGGCACTTGCTAAAGATGGTCAGAAAGTGAGGGTGATGCATGTGTTACACGAGATGGTTGAGAGTAAAAAATGTGTCACACTTTCCAATCATCTCAAAGAGAGATAAAGGCACGGCTGCGTGGATCCTTACTTCTGTCTATTTTAGATGTATTTGGAATGAAGAACCTAAAATTAGCTGGAAGTAGTAAGCATAGACTTGAGAGTCCATCAATATAAACAAGGTTATTTTGACCTGGTCCAGATTCTGGCGATCTACGAGTGACCTCTTCAATGAATCTCATCTATCAACACCAAAATCTGGGGACATTAGTTTTGCCACACATTCCAGGGGTCTCTGATTAACTCGCAGTTGGATCGCAATCAACAGAATTCATCATCAGCCAAAGAAATAGAAAACAACGGGCTTAAGAGAAGAGAAGTCAGCAATTAGCACCATCATCCTTGTTTGTGTCTAATAACAGAATGGATGCTGAAAAGGCAAAGTGCCCAAACTACAGAACAAAAAGGCGTACTTGTTACTTGGCTATTTTGCAATATCCAATTAGCGAAATCAGCAATGCGGAATTGTTTGCTAGGAGGCTATATTTAACTTTACAAATTTAATGCTGCATACATGAGATTTAAGCTCGTCATATCAGAGACCTTTATCACAACATTCAAAAGATATTATGAACTGACAGAAAAAGAGGAGGTTGTCATCATGCATCCTAGTTCATGGATTTCTGGTGAAATTCCATAGCTCAAATAGTACAAGCACACAAGTTGCTCTAGTATGGTACGACTGGTAGTACATACCTCCATCTGCAGATCCTCACTGGGTTTGAAAGTGATATCGTTGGAATGAGACCGCATCAAACAACTCCCCATCAGGGTAACATGCAGAAAAATCAGCACGTACATATTCTATTAACAGAGAGGTAGAACCTAACAAGCACACAGCACATTCCATTAAATATAAGTACACAAGTCACTCTTTCACAGTTATGGTAGGACTGGCAGTGCATACCTCTATCTGTAGAGCCTGACCGAGTTTGGGAATGATACCATTAGAGCGCATTGCATCAAAGAACTCTGCATTTGGTTAACATGTAGAAAAATCAGCATGTATGTATTTGCTTAATAGAGTAGAACCTAATGAGCATACAAAAAGTAGATTCGACGGAAAAATAATACATTCACAATCATTTAGTTTTGTGCTGATGAAACCATATCAAGTGCTTTGATCTTCACAGGCATAAAAAACTTCCTTAGGACACTCCAATTGGCCTGTGAGCCTGTTCAAGGTCGCACAAAAGCTAGCCTTCAGCTGTTGCTGATGACACCTCAGCAAAATCTCTCTTCTTCATTTGATCGTTCTCTGGTATGAACTATGAATTGCCTCAGCCAAGTTAGCCAGACCCAGCTCAATCATTTGATAAAATGATTCCATGACAACATTAGGATCAAACGGGATGCAAAATAATAGGCAAAATCTTAAGCTCCTCACCTAGCTTGTTTTACAGAGCAGGCAAAAAATTGTCCCAATTATGCAAAAGGTCATCTATATAGCTCTGTGAATTGAAGTCCAAAAAGTAAGCCTTGATTGTTACATAGACCAACCAGACCTGTCACAAAAGTACCACCAATTTATCTCGCTTGATAATCTTTCAACGGTCTCACAATTGTTTATGGAAAGCCTGCCTACAATCATAGATGAAAAAGGCTAGCCAAAACTAACTTTTACTTTTTTAAATCACGTACCAGAAAAAAAATTGAACCTTGATTTTTATTTTAGCTCAGTTTCTCTTCCTTACTAGGAATTCATGCTCAAATGAACAATGGACAGGCTTTCCCATCATCACGAAAAATCGAGAGCGGTTTGTCCTAAACAGGATATCTACCAATAGTCAAATCTGACACATAAAATTACTCATAAAAGGAGTTCAAAATGGCGAAGGATTTTTTGAAGGAAAATACTAGTTTGAGACAGAGAAAAAAGGGATCCGGTGCGCAATTTATAAATTGAGTTGCAGAAGATCAACCTCTTGATGAAAAATTCTCATCTTGGGTTTACCAAGGGGGAAACTGTAAATCACTAAGTAATTCTTGTTTACCTAGGTCGTTAATTTTCATCTGTTGCCTCACAAGCCGCCAATCTATCTGCAAAAGTTGCTGATTGAAGATTAGCTGAAAAAACATTGCCATGATGCAATCAACAGCAAATATATTTAGGCAAATCCAGATCAAATAGATACCAAGCGTCGAGCAAATAATTCTTAAAAGATAAATCTGTTAGAAAAGTATTACACTTTTCGCTCATGCTAGTTGTTAAAGGACAAAGAACCTTACCAGATGACCAACGCCTTCTAACATATGAAGAACCACAATCTGATCTAAATTTTGATCTTGGTTGAAGCATCATGTTAGCTTCTAGGACCAACTTCCCCACTTTTGCAATTATGTAAGACTGGGAATTGAGTCTCGACACCACATAGATTATGACAACCATTGATATTCAACTCTTTCAAGTTCCAAAAGCACCATAGGTTAGGTAATCTTTCGATGGAACCACAATTACAGACATTCAACATCTCTAACAACTCCACCTTATCAAGACCTCGTAATCTCGGATGGATCGGCCTTCTAATGGACTTGCCGCTATATGTATGTATTGTCTCCAAGAACTCCAATTTACTTTGGCCCTAAATTTCAACTAGATTATCACAATCCTCAATTTTCAACCCTTTCAGAAGATTTGATTGTGAGAGGTCCATTCTTTCAATGGAATTGTAGTGTTTTATTGACAACTCTTCCAAGAACTTGAATCCATCAAGCTCAAGCAATATCAACTTAGGACAAGAGTCAACACAAAGTTTCAAGAGTCTTGAGGTAAGCTTTGGGAAGTACTCAAGTTGATCGTATCATAAAAATGAAGTTCTTCTAGGTGGAATAGGTAAGAAAGCTCTGGCAACCTGGGAATCAGGGAATTGACCTGAAGATATGTTAAGCTAGAAGAAAGCTCTACCAATGATCGGAGCTCCTTACAGCCCTCTTGGTCAAGGCATTAGAGAGAAGAAAGATTCAGATGCTTTATGGCGGGTCAAATATCAATGTGCCAGTAATATGGAGAATCACAAGTGAAGACAAGTCATCATTTTCTCTTCGAATTCCCCCTTTTAGACTATCACAAGATTCAAGAATAGCCTTTGGTGGTTTGTTCAACCATCCAATAGCAATGGGTAACTATTCAAGGTGAAAGATCCCCGATGCTTTGCAAATTCGGTAAATCCCTAATTGAGGTAGGAATTTCTTTTAGTGAACAACACCCGTAAAGATTAAGGTATTTGAGAGAAGAAAGATTCGCAATTGAGCTAGGGATTTCTCTCAATGACATATAACCCCTAACAGAAGTCGTTCGACAGAAGAAAGATCCTCAATTGAGCTAGGGATTTCTATCAATGAGGAGCAACTCCGTAGATTAAATTGTTTGAGAGAAGAAAGATTCCCATTTGAGCTGGGGATTTATGTCAATGACTCGCAACTCCATAGATGAAGTTCTTCAAGAGAAGAAAGATTCCCAATTGAGCTAGGGATTTCTGTCAACGAGAAGCAACTCCGTAGATCAAGTTGTTTGATAGAAGAAAGATTCCCAATTGAGTTAGAGATTTATGTGAATGACTCGCAACTCCCTGGATTAAGTTCTTCGAGAGAAGAAAGATTTCCAATTGAGCTAGGGATTTCTATCAATGCGGAGCAATCATGTAGATTAAGTTATTTGAGAGAAGAAAGATTCCCAATTGAGCTAGGGATTTCTGTCAACGAGGAGCAACTCCGTAGATCAAGTTGTTTGAGAGAAGAAAGATTCCCAATTGAGCTAGGGATTTCTGTCAATGACTCGCAACTCCATAGATGAAGTTCTTCAAGAGAATAAAGATTTCCAATTGAGCTAGGGATTTCAATCAATGAGGAGCAACTCCGTAGATCAAGTTGTTTGAGAGAAGAAAGATTTCCAATTGAGTTAGGGATTTCTATCAATGACTCACAATTCCGTAGATCAAGTTGTTTGAGAGAAGAAAGATTCCCAATTGAGCTAGGGATTTCTGTCAATGAGGAGCAACTCCGTAGATCAAGTTGTTTAAGAGAAGAAAGATTCCCAATTGAGTTAGGGATTTCTGTCAATGACTCGCAACTCCATAAATGAAGTTCTTCGAGAGAATAAAGATTACTAGGGATTTCTATCAATGAGGAGCAACTCTGTAGAACAAGTTGTTTGAGAGAAGAAAGGTTCCCAATTGAGCTAGGGATTTCTGTCAATGACTCGCAATTCCATAAATCAAATTGTTCAAGAGAAGAAAGGTTCCCAATTGAGCTAGGGAGTTCTGTCAATGAGGAGCAAAACCCTAGTTGAAGTTGTTTGAGAGATGAAAGATACCCAATTGAGCTAGGGATTTCTGTCAAAAACTTACAACCCCATAGATCAAGTTGTTTGAGAGAAGAAAGATTCCCAATTGAGCTAGGGATTTTTCTCAATGACACGCAACCTAGTCCTTTGAGATAAGAAAAGCTAAGGAATCTTATTGATAAATTACAACCCTTTAAACTAAGTTGTTTGAGAGAAGAAAGATTCCCAATTGAGTTAGGGATTTCTGTCAATAACTTGCAACCCTGTAGATCAAGTTGTTCGAGAGAAGAAAGATTGCCAATTGAGTTAGGGATTTCTTTCAATGACACACAATGCTTTAGCTGAAGTTGTTCAAGTGAAGAAAGATTCCCGATTGAGTTAGGGATTTCTATCAATGAGGAGCAACTCCGTAGATCAAGTTGTCTGAGAGAAGAAAGATTCCCAATTGAGCTAAGGATTTCTGTCAATGACTTGCAACACTTGTAGATCAAGTTGTTTCAGAGAAGAAAGATTCCCAATTAAGTTAGGGATTTTTGTCAATGAGGAGCAACTCTGTAGATCAAGTTGTTCAAAAGAACAAAGATTCCCAATTGAACTAGGGATTTCTATCAATGAGGAGCAAAACCCTAGCTGAAGTTGTTTGAGAGAATAAAGATCCCCAATTGAGCTAGGGATTTCTGTCAATGACTCACAATTCCCTAGATTAAGTTGTTTGAGAGAAGAAAGATTCCCAATTGAGCTAGGGACTTCTGTCAATGACTTGCAACCCCATAGATTAAGTTCTTCGAGAGAATAAAGATTTCCAATTGAGCTAGGCATTTCTATCAATGAGGAGCAATTATCTAGATCAAGTAGTTTGAGAGAAGAAAGATTCCCAATTGAGCTAGGGATTTCTGTCAATAAGGAACAACTCGATAAAATAAGTTGTTTGAGAAAAGAAAGATTCTCAATTGAGCTAGGGATTTCTGTCAATGAATTACTCCAAAGACGAAGTTTTTTCAGAGAATAAAGATTTCCAATTGAGCTAGGGATTTTTGTCAATGACTTACAACTCCATAGACAAAGGTTTTCGAGAGAATAAAGATTTCCAATTGAGCTAGGGATTTCTATCAATAAGGAGCAACTATGTAGATTAAGTTGTTTAAGAGAAAAAAGATTCCCAATTGAGTAAGGGATTTCTGTCAATAACTTGCAATCCTCTAGATCAAATTGTTCGAGAGAAGAAAGATTGCCAATTGAGTTAGGGATTTCTTTCAATGACACACAATGCCTTAGCTGAAGTTGTTCGAGAGAAGAAAGATTCCCAATTGAGCTGGGGATTTCTATCAATGACTCGCAACTCTGTAGATCAAGTTTTTTGAGAGAAGAAAGATTCACAATTGAGCTAGGGATTTTAGTCAATGACTTGCAACTTTGTAAATCAAGTTGTTCAAGAAAAGAAAGATTCTCAATTGAGCTAGGGATTTCTGTCAATGAGGAGCAACTCCGTAGATCAAGTCGTTTGAGAGAAGAAAGATTCCCAATTGAGCTAGGATTCATCAATGACTCGCAACTGCATAGATGAAGTTCTTCGAGAGAATAAAGATTTCCAATTGAACTAGGGATTTCTATCAATGAGGAGCAACTCTGTAGAACAAGTTGTTTGAGAGAAAAAAGGTTCCCAATTGAGCTAGGGATTTCTGTCAATGACTCGCAATTCCATAAATCAAATTGTTCGAGAGAAGAAAGATTCCCAATTGAGCTAGGGATTTCTGTCAATGAGGAGCAAAACCCTAGTTGAAGTTGTTTGAGAGATGAAAGATACCCAATTGAGCTAGGGATTTCTATCAAAAACTTAGAACCCCATAGATCAAGTTGTTTGAGAGAAGAAAGATCCCCAATTGAGCTAGGGATTTCTCTTAATGACTCATAACCTAGTCCTTCGAGATAAGAAAAGCCAAGGAATCTATCACGACACTTTAAAATAAGTTGATTGAGAAAAAAAAGATCCCCAATTGAGCTAGAGATTTCTCTCAATGACGTACAACCCCCTAGCTTAAGTTGTTCGAGAGAAGAAAGTTTCCTAATAGAGCTAGGGATATCTCTCAATGATGCACAACTCTTTAGATCAAGTTTTTTTAGAGAAGAAAGATTCCCAATTGAGGTAGGAATTTCTCTCAATGACCCACAATCCCATAGCTCAAGTTGTTCGAGAGAAGAAAGATCCCCAATTGAGCTAGGGATTTTTCTCAATGACGCACAACCCCCTAGTTGAAGTCGTTCGAGAGAAAAAAGTTTCCCAATTGAGTTAGGGATTTCTCTTAATGACGCACAACTCTTTAGACCAAGTTTTTTTAGAGAAGAAAGATTCCCAATTGAGTTAGGGATTTCTCTCAATGACCCACAACCTCTTAGTTGAAGTTTCTCGAGAGAAGAAAGATCCCCAATTGAGCTAGGGATTTCTGTCAATAACTCACAATTCTTTAGATCAAGTTTTTTGAGAGAAAAAAGATTCCCAATTGAGCTAGGGATTTCTATCAATGACGTGCAACCACCTAGTTCAAGTCGTTTGATAGAAGAAAGATTCTCAATCGAATGAGGGATTTTCCTCAATGATGAACATAAACTGAGGTCAAGATATTGGAGAGACGAAAGATTCCCAATTGCGAGAGGGATTTCGATCAATGAAGGACAAGATCTGATAGCCAGTTTCTCTAGCTTCCTCAGAGAATAGATTGACGTAGGAATCTTTGTAATGCCAATAGAAATTAAAAGGAGTTCTTTTAGTTCTTGCAATTTCCCCACTTCCTCTGGTATCTCTTTCAAATTATAACATCTACACAAGTCCAAGGAAATGAGGCTCTTGAGTTTGCCAATAGAATGGTCGACTTGCTTCAGTTTGCAACAATCGGACAAGTTGAGAATCTCCAACTTTGTGAAAGCTGAGAAATTAGGAGTATATCTTAACTCATGGCTATATGAAAGGTCGAGAACTTTTAGTTGCTTTGCCATCTGTACAAAAGAGAAAAAGCTGTCAAAAAAGAGTTTAATCGATAAAACCAAACAAAGCAAAGATCATAGAAGGTGTCTTTTCTTTTCCATCTTACCATGATCAAACTCCATCCTCCCCAATCATCTGTAAGCTTGTTTCGTGACAATTTTAGCACCACTAATTTAGATAGATGCAAATTGATTGCCAAAGAAAATATATTGGGTTCAACGTATAACCATTGAAGCCATCTTAATTCAGAAAACAATTCATTGAAGTCTCCACTTATGGTCGTCCAGCAAAATGAAAGGAACCTTGAGCTTGGTAAGTTTTGAAACACTTCACTTGTGCATGTAGAAGAACAGCCACAGGGCCAATGAAAGATGCTACTCCCGAGACACTGCATATCAAAATCAATTAATTGAGTGTCTTAATCAACTTCTTATTTTTTACTTTTGCTTTTCTAAACCCCAAACTTTCACAATTTGTCATCTTTTTATCCCTCGCCAAACATAAATGTTGATAGGTAAACACACACATATAGTAATTTGATAAAAAAAAAATTAAAATTCAAGATGAAACACCTCAATTCTTAGCTCTCGCTTTTTTGGAATTTTGTAGTGCGTGTACTTTGATTCTTATTAAAGTGGAAATACATGAAACCTTTTAAAACATACGAATGTTAAAAGAGTACCCATGGGTCACTTGTTAAGTAGCTAAGTAAGCACCTGACTTTCAATTTGTTAACTATTGTTATTAAGTGTTTAATCATTCTTTAGCAATACACCTTTAGCATTTGAATAATATTTTAGATTTTGACAGAAATTGGGAGAGAGCTGGCTTTAGACCAACTAAAATGAACTAATTAACTTCCTTACATGGTGTTATAGTTAGATTAAGGTCTTAACATATGGAACAATAGGTTTGTAGATGCTGGGCAACATCTTTTGGCAGACTCTGTTGCATGAAACTTTCTAGAAAAATCTACTTATGTTACCTAAACAAAAAAGTGAAGATACGTATGTCCATTTCCAAAGATTGGCACCATTTCTTTTCGCATCTTATAAGTCAAAAGTACCGAACTTTGTTTCTAAAGGAGATCATTTAATTGGAAGAAGATGGTGACAAAATCCCAGACGGCTTGATTGACATTAACAACAGTACTTTATGATTTTTCCCCCCAAAGCTTAGCTGATCAATAATAGTATTGGATAACGTTCAAGTATCGAAATTTAAAATCTCAAACTTTCTATTGGATTAGCATCTCGAGATTGACCACAAATAAATCAAGTAGCGACTCAATCTGCACATTGACATGGCGTAAACGTTCAAAGGAACAGACTCGAGATGCCCATAACGTAGATCGCAAGTAGCCAAAGCTACGGTCGGTGGTCGGGCCTCCAAAGAAGACTCGGTCGCTTGAACAGCATAGCGGTCCGATTCTGGATCAAAGCGGGCACCTGGCCACGCTCAGTTAGGCACTAAGGAGACATGTCTAGTGAGTTATTTTTTTCTTTGCAATTTATTCTATGGTCAAGCTCTTTAGGATTTACCAAAAGCAATATAAGGTACAATTGATAGTTTTATGAAAGATTTGGCTGAAATATTTGAGAGGCAACCCCATGCAGCTCATTTAGTGGTTAAGGAATGTGCTTTTGTGTATCATGATATGAGTTTGATTCCTGGCACTATTAAGTGTAAATAATTTCCTGTTTGAACAGTCCAATCGGACTTAAATAAGCTGGTGTCCCACCTGGCAGTGAGAGTTAATGGAGTATTTCACCATTATGGAACTTATGTAGCCGTTAGTAGCCACTTTTGTCAAATAGGTTTTCTAGAGGTATGTTGATGTAAATTATTGACATTCGTTTTTAGCATGGGCATGCTTCTCAAGAGATGAATTAGAAATTAGAAATTAGTACCAATCTGTTTTTTGTCAGTAATTAGTACCAATATGTTAACATGCACTTCTAGAGCAAAGTAATTTCAAGCCAGTAGTGCCCCTCACTCGACCTGTTCAAGAAAATGCATTTGTAACATATAAAAGAAAAATTCAATATTTTAATTATTGTTATTAAGTGTTAAATCATTCTTTAGAAAATGTATTATTTTTGTAATTGGACTTTGCTTAATGTCCACAATAATCTATATACATGCTACGAGCGTGTTATGTTAACAATATGCTTATTTTTATGTGAACTTTGTAACTTAAACTCTTAAAAATAAGAAGAGAATGGTAATAAAAATTGGGGATGGTACGACATGTGGATGAGGAGACTATTATATAACCGTTAAAGGTGGGGGATGTGTTGGTTAGAGAAGGAGCACTCTACCAAAGTGAGACTTCACTCCTCTGGCATACTTTTTATTGGCAGGAGAATCCTTAAATAATAGTAAAATTGAAAGGGACCTAAAGTGACTAATATCTTTTCTATAATTATAATATCATGTTATATCATATATAGACTAGACATGACCCACGCTATGCACACCATTTATATTGGATTGAGCAAGTGACACCAATTGATGTTTCAAATGATGAGCAATTCCCTCTTAAAAGAGAAGCAAAACACATGTATATGTATGTATGTATGTATGTATGTATGTATGTATGTATGTATGTGTATATATATATATAATTAACTATGTTTAGACAGTGGGCAATTGCGATTAATGATGGTGGTTTCCCCTTTAAAGAGCTAAATGATGAAAATAGCCCATGGATTCATTTAAATAAATATGATTTATAATGAACTTGATTTTGAGATAATTTAGGTTGAGAGAATAATAGAGAAATCTCTCCCTTGAAAAGAATAGTATAGGACTAGGTGTCATAGGATGTATGTGGCAAGGAGGAGACAATTTATGCATGTGACATATGATGCATGTGGAAGTTACATGTGAATGGCCTAGAAACAGAATGGTCAACACGAAGCATTGGTATAAAAGGGGTATTCGGAGGTAAGATCAGACAGGCACAGCACAACAAAGTTTGTCTTTTACTTTCCTCGTAATTTTCCTTTGATCGCACTTCCGTTTCATGCAACTTCCATTTCCGTTTCATGCAATTTCATTTAATATTTTTTAAATTCCTTATAATTCGATTTTTAGCGCATTTAAATTTTTCTTGTGCACTCCATCCAAGGGAAGAATGTCCAGTGTTATTGGGGAAAAAAGGAATGTCTTTCGAATGTGGTTTCCCGCCTGAATTTTTACTATGATGAGAGGTTTTCTTTTTCTTTTTTTTTGGGTTGAATTACTATAATGAAAAGTTAAGAACTGTCAACTTATAAATTATAACTATCTTTCCAAAGAACATGATTTGTCCATCTATATGTGCTTTTCCAATAGAGATAAAGATACTATAGTTATATCTTCATGATAAATTTATTCATGTCAGTTTTGTGCACATGCATGGTATGGGCTCACGACTAGTTGATCCATATTTCACGACACTCGACACCTTTCTTCTTTCACATGAACTTTTGTGATAACGGTATCTGCTCCAAATTGAAAGCATTATCTTGTTTTTTTTTTTTTCTGGTTTTTTGGGAATGCTATTTATAGGCCGAGTGCAAAGACACAATAGGGCAGGAGATATAAGTAAACATTAAAAAAAAAAAAATTATCGACTGATCAACATAACTTGAAAGTGCATTTTTTTTTTTCGTTAGTTTCTTGGAAATATTATGAATAAACTGAACTGCCAAAAGACAAATTTATTTTGTGAAATATGAACTTCCATGAACATTATCAAACCAAAGATAGAATTCTTTTCTCTCTTTTTTAGGTTGGGCTTAATTTTATGGTTTGATTCGTTTGTCATTATCCATACTTTATATATTAACTAGTGAAAAACTCACGGTCAATGTTATTTCTCTCAAGAATAGTTATCGAATCAACAAAAGAATGTGCTCTTTATAATGGTATGAGAGAACTAATTCAAATTAAATCGAGAAAATAAAGCTTTTTCCTTTCCCAACATCTCTTGGTTAATTGCTAAGGTTAATTCCCCCCACCCCCCACCCAACCGATAAGTCATGAACCTACTACGCTTCTCTAAATGGAAAAGGGCATTGTACCAAAAAATATAAATAATATAAAACAAGTTGGAGAGGAAAGAAATGTTTATTTAGAAAGGTGAAGGGACAGACGACACGAAAGAAGCAAAGAAAGGAAAATAAGAAAATCTACTCTTTATCACACACCCGAATCCATGAGATGAACAAGGTAACGTGGTCCGACCTTAAAAACATTTTAAGGATTTCCCCTATAAGATTCTTAAGGTGATTTTTGCCATCATAGCTATTAAGACACAAGAAGAATGAAAAGAGATAGATATACCTCATGGGGGGAAGGGGTATCTTCAAAATCAAAATGGAAAAAAAAAAAAAAAAAAGTTCATCAAACATTAATTTCCTAACTCATAGGAGCACCATATTACATTCGACCGTACTAGAAAGCAAGCACCCGTGATAAGTGTGAAATTTTTCTTTATCACAACTGATTTGGTTAATTATTAGTTATTATAATCAACTTATGTTGTACATTACCGTTTTGAATGAATATTCAAAATATCTTCATTTTTCTGGTCTATGATGTAAATGCTTCATCTTAATTAAATTATTGTAGTCTTTTAGATTATCAATAGTTTCAAGTAGATATAAAATTACATGCTTTTAGTGAACGAGATTTTCAGTGTAGAATCGTAGTTAAAGAATCTTAAATTGATTGCAAAATTAAGTTATAGACGGATGTAATTTATATCAATGAAATTGGATCAAATAATGTAACTTTTTCATCCTTGGGATAATTATAATCCAATTATTATCACAATTTATCTAAGGGAGACATAAATGGGTATATGAATAGATTTTTTCCTAAAGAGTAGGCGTATCTGCTTAGACTAGATAAAAGACTAAAATGGATCACTTTAAATTTATGGAGTTATGAGAGAGAGAGAGAGAGAGAGAGAGAGAGAGAGAGAGCCATATGTTACCTCCATTTGCATATTACTTGAGACTTTATCTCCGAGCCATGGCTTCAGACATCTCTCGGGCGATTGTCCTTGGCAAAAGATGCTCCTTCCAAGATCTCTCAATTGGTCATGCATCATAAACTGACCTTGATCTCCAATTTTTATTAAGCACCTCAGCCTCAACTCTTCAATTCCAAGATATGGAAAAAGCTTAGAATCCTCCCACATGTAAAAGGCATATTTGCTGTTTTTACCGATTAAAAAGCAAGCAATATCCAGAAAAATCTCCTTTTGTGTAGGTTCCAATGCATCATAACTTATCTTCAATGTCTTTTGGATATCTCTATCCGGTTCGATTCTTAATTTCTCCAATATATCTTGCCATACCTTTTTATCTACTTTTCCATATAAGTATGAACCTATGACCTTGATAGCCAGGGGAAGCCCACCCATGGTAGATAAGATTTCATTAGAGATACCCTCAAAATCCTCCGAACAATGGCCCATGCGAAATGCATGTCTTTTAAATAAAAGCAAAGAATGCACCTCATCTAATTCTTTCAATTCATACTTGTAGTCCACGTTGAACTCAGACTGATTAAGTACAGATTCATATCTAGTTGTAACAATGATGATACTTCCTGCACTAAACCAATCACGTTCCCTAGCCAAAGCATCTAGCTGATTTTGGTGATCAATATCATCCAAAAGTATGAGAACTTTTTTTCCTTTAAATCTAGATTTGATCAAATTAATTCCATCATCAACTTTACAAACAGCATTTTCAATTGATAGTATTTCCTTAATTAGTAGATTCTGTAAATAAGGAATACCATTGTTGTTAGCTGTTTCCCGTATATCTGGTAGGAAACTACGATCCACAAAGATATTCGATAGCTCATTATAGATGACCTTGGCAAGAGTCGTTTTACCGATCCCACCCATGCCATATATTCCTATCATTCGAACATGACTAGCAGGAATGTCTACCCAATTCCTAATTTTGTTGACATGATCGTCAACTCCAACTAGGTGCTTCGGGACATCGAGCTGAGACTGACGTCTCAACTTGCTTAGAATCGTTTTGGTAACTTCTTCCACTAATTTTCCTTCATGCCTGTCAAACAAAAAAACTCATCATAACTTCATACTTTTGCATAATCTCATCAAAAGACACCCACATATGTGAAGGATGGATGCAACCAATTAACATGCAAAATGCTTTGGTTTTACGAATGACAACATAGGATTATTGTGTAGTAGTCATCTCATTTTTCCCCTTCTTTTTCTTCTTATAGATAGACCTTATTGAAATAAGATAAGGTGGAACACCTAGCAAATTAAGATTCTTTAGAAGTAAAGCGTTGTTACGAGGCTTATGGTCACCGCTAGTTAAAGGATAGGAGGTCAATGAATTTGGTTACAAAAAGTTTAGGAGAAGAAGATGTTCTCCCTCTAAGGCCAGCGTATTCCCCAGGCCTAAATGGAGGACTTATAATCAACTTATAGATCACCTCTCAATGAAAGTTACTGGCAGCAACAGGTCTTGAACCTAGGCATGATCTGTGTGAAGCAAGTGGACGTCGATTTATCCGACAGCTACCAAGCTTTGGAAGACTGAGTAAGGGATCCTAAGGTTTTAGATGTTGTTAGTGTAGTTTTCAGGGGAAATCTTAGGGAGTACCAAGTATTTGTAGTCCGTGGGCCATCATGGTTATTCATTTGGACATTTTGGGATGTTTTGTAAGCTTGTAGTGGAAGTAGTTCATCCATATGACATTGGTTTTGCTAAATAACAATGCTTAGGGGGAAAAGAAAAGTGCAGGCAAAAGGTAAGTACCCATTAGCAAATTTCTCAGATTCCCATCCATTTAAGTTACTCACTTCTGTGAGGGCTCGTTGACCTTCCTGAATGTCCTCCTTATCAAAACGCTTCTTACGCGAATGAAAGGCCTCCCCAAAATTTCCATTTAGATACCGCACATCCGATGGGAGCACTTTGTAAAAAATGGGCAACACTGTGTGCGACATGCTCTTCTGGCAATCCATGATGCGTACTAGCTCACGAAGGCACCATTTGCTCGAAGCATAATTTTCAGAGATGATGGGGATCGAAATCTTAGATCGCCTGATGACATTGAGAATCTCTGAATTAAAATCCTTACCGATTTCAAGGCTGTTATCGTCCCTAAACACAAAAATTGGTGCAGTCCCTACACTGATTAGACTGCGGTAGAGGTGATCAGTGAATCCTTTGCGAGTGTCAAAGCCTCTAAAACTCAAGAACACATCATATTGTTCACTACCTCCTCCCGTGGGTATCGAAGGGAAGGACGAAGAAGCATATGCTCCATCAGTGATCTCTTTCTCAGCAATCCTTCTCTTTTTCTCCCTTACTGCTCCTTTCTTTTGCGCTCTTTTTCTTTTTCTTTTTATTTTGCTCAGACTTTGCCCTTTCCCCATAGAAATCTTATACACAAAAATGAAGAGAGGATGCCAACCTGCTACACAAGAAGAAGTAGATAAGCAAATGAAAAGGCGGAGCACGTGCTTTTTGGGAGGAGAGCATATGATTTCTCAACGATTTCGAATCCCAAATGTTTAATGATCAAGTCAGTTTGTTGACTAATTGAATAGTAAAAGTTATTGACTTAGGCGCGCATCTTTTCTTTCCAATGGACCGCGCTTTCTCGTCAAGGCAACATCATTGGGTTGTGTCCACTCATGGACAAGAAAGCAATGGCTAGTCTTCATCTCTACATGCGTTCTCTATAGTCAAGGCTCCTAATCTTTGGTGGAGAGCACATGCATTATGAACGATTACTAACACTAAATTGTTTAATGAAGAGAAGATGCCTTCCTGCTCCACTAAAAGATGTAGATAAACAAGTGAAAAGGCTAGATAGAAAGCACCTGATTTCCGAATGTACACAATATTTAATGAATGAGTTTTCTTAGAAGCGGGGGGGGGGGGGGGGTGGTGGTCTATTGATTAATCCAATATTACAAGTTGTTGTTTTGGAGCAGTGTAATGCACATCTTCTCTTTCCCATGGACCTCATACTCTTGATGCATGGACTTTCCTAATGAAGGAGATTTTCATTAACCGTGGCTCTTATTGTTTGGTTACAAATTAAACATGTCGCCCACATGTAAAATTAACTAAAGCTAACATGCTGATGCCTATATTTCATTAGGCATTCTCCAATGCATATGCCCCTAATGAATCTCAACTCTTCTATTATGTGGTTTTCACATGAGACTCAATAATAACAAAGTTTCAGATTTTTTTACCCAAAAAAAAAAAAACAAAGGTTCAGATTTATTAAGGTCATATGCACTTGGGTCCTTCATATTTGCTCCAATCATGCCTTTGACCAGTGGTTTAATGTAAGCATCTATTTGAAAGTACATGCATATACGTTGATCTCTACCTTCATCAAAGTGCTGATTATTGATATTCACAAAATCTAATATCAAATCTTCGTAATGAATTGAAAAGGAAACAATTTAAAGGAAATAGTAATCAAATTTGTGAGTCATTAAATAAGAAATTGTCATTTAAAAATTAGAAAAGTGAAGAGCCAAAATAGGCAAACTCTTTCTCTCTAAGCATTTTCGTTCGCTCAATCTCAATGAGAATTAGCTTTTGACCCAACCAAAAAAAAAAAAAAAAAAAAAAAAATTGAGAGTGAGCTCTCCCCCCAGCAATGGTAGGCCTTCCGGAACCATTCTTGCTAAATGGGTCATCCATGTCCATGACCTCGCCCTCATTACTAATGGTTTTTTTTCTATTTTTCTTATTTTCTTCATTTCCCTAACCTCCACTGATTAAGTTATCAACTCTCAGCAGTATATATTCCCAATGCCCTCCTGAGTTTTAGCCTTGTTTAGTTCTTCTCCTGCCACATCCAAAATGTCTGACAATATGGGTGGATTTAATGAGGGGCTAAGGGTGCCCTGCCCCAGCCAACTCTCGGAAATTATGCTTAAACACAATTATTTAAAAAAAAAAATACATGTTCATCCATAAGTCTTGACCCCACCAAAATATCTTTAACAAGCAAGAACAGATTAACAAGAAATCTTTAATTAAATTTGTAAATGATTGAACAGAAGCAGTTGCAGATGCTTTTAGTCCTCGCCTTATCTTCTTTTGTATCTCACCCTCTAGTCAAGTCCAAAGATGTTGGCTTGGTCCGCTCACGATCTTAAATTCTTACTTGGGCTATAAAAAGCTAGAATCTGTGTACAAGCAAGTTGCATTCATTAAAATAAATAAGCAAAGGTTCTGTTTTTGTTTGATTATTAAAAATCATAATTTGATAAATCATTTAAAAGCTGATAAATGAGTTCAAACGAAATTGCAAATGTGTGGAAGATATGAAGAAAGGGCCTAGTTAGTGATTAGGAATGTGATCTTACATTTTAATTTCAAATTGTCATAATCTAAATGAATTTAGAAATGAGATAGAGATGAACAAAAGGTCTTTGCTATTTCTCTTTTTATTTGTTCCCCGTTACCTTACGTATTAGCAATGTCATGCAAAATGAATCCACTTTAACCTGATATGACATCACTGAGCTATTCTCTTCAAACTTTGAAATTTGAATAATCGATCAACATTTTATCACCGAACTATTCTCTTCATCACTCATTCAACCTTTTTTTACCCTTTTTTCAGGATTTTCAAAAGTTTGAAGGAAGAAAATGAGTTAAAGGTGAAAGGCAATATACTTTTTAGGATTATCTTGTCCAATAATTCAAGGAAGACAACAAGACCTTGAAACCTACCTATCAGAGCATGTTCTCAAATTTCGGAATTAAAAATCGAACCCCCCTGATGTTGGAACCTGCCGCGAACTGGCCTACTACTTTTCTTTTGTATTTCATTTTTTATTTAATTGATCTTAGACCTTCAGGGACAAAGAAACCTCACAATTCGTAAAAGGACGGTCCTTGGCTTGAGGCGAATACTGGCAATTTTGCGCGCAATAGAATCTGGCGCGCCTTGCATTCCAACTCATTCTAGCTCGACAAAGGATCGACACTAAGTTACGATGCAAACGAACGATGAGACAGAGGCCACATGATTAATCACATCTAAGGAATGAAAGCAAAGGCTTCCCTTTTCTACGGAGGTCAATTATGAGCTGGTGACACTCCAAGTTAACAGCCACCCACATCAGACAAAAAGAGCCCAAAACACGCTATTGCAGCCGCCACAAATCAACAGAAATGACACGCTAATTAGAGATGAAAAAGCGATTACCTTCTGCGCGCTGAGATGCAAAGAGAGGTGCGAGTTCGGAGAGTGAAGACCATAAACAAGCCTCGGCGAGAACTTTCAAGAGGGAAATGAACAAAGAAAGAGAGCGAGGACTGTAGATGATAGCCTTGAATCCTTCTGCAAGAGAGAGGCCGGATGTAAAAGATACAGAAAGTGAGAAATATGAGAGAGAGAGAGAGAGAGAGAGAGAGAACTATCAAATTCCACCGGGTTTAACCAGTCGAACCGCTCATACTGATCAGTTTGAATAAAGGCAACATAGTAAGAAAAATCTGCAATAAATGTGACGACCATGATTTTGAAAAAGTCGATGGAATTTCACATGTTATATTGTGCATGCTTTTAAGGATGTTAGATGTCATGCAATGAGTAATAATCAAATGTTTTTATTTTCTTCTATCAAAATGTAATAAACTATCCGGCTCATCTGGAGGAGTGATGCAGAGACGGAATTACTCGGATGGGCTTCAATGTCTGAAAAGAAGTTACCTTAAAGCACATCAAATCGTGTCCGAGCCTCAAAAGCAGCACAATTATGAGATCACCTTCACGTCTCAATCTAGAGCTATCAAAGCCAGATATCTCAGAGCGAAAGAGGAGCGTCTCAAGTGATTTATGGTGATTGGCGTTTCTGCTCCTGGGTCACAAGCACTCGGGACTTTAAATAAAGCTTTACTTCGAACCTCTTGCCCCGAAGGAGACGCGCGATCCTGTGGAGAGGATTGCGTGACAAGATTGTGCGTCTTTTCACGAGGCAATTGTACTGCTTTTTTACCCTCACCTTCTTGACCAAGACCGCCGAAATAAACCTTCCTTCCTCGAAATCGGTAAGACTACCTCGCTGTAGACTTCAAAGATATTTTCGTTGCTTCTCCGCAAGGAGAAAATATTGGTTCGCCGGTCACGCGCTGGTTCGCCGTCGAAGAGAGGGAGGGCAGACAGAGACGCGAGGGACGGACGAGTCGGGGCCGGATCTGGAGCCGGAGGGGCGGCGCAGTGGTTCGCCGGTTCCGTGCGGTGGTTCGCCGGTCGGAAAGAGGGAGGGCAGAGAGAGAGGAAGGTCGCCGTCCTCTCGCCGATCCCTTGCGGTGGTTCGTCCGTTGCTCGCGGTCCTCTCGCCGATCCCGCGCAGTGGTCCGTCAGTTGCGCGCGGTGGGTCGCCGGTCGGAAAGAGGGAGGGCAGAGAGAGAGGGAGGTCGCGATCCTGTTCGTCGGAGAGAGAGACGGAGGGTAGAGAGAGAGGGAGGCGCAAAGGGAGAGAACTCGCAGAGAAAACCCTAGCGTGTAAAAATAATAGACAACGCACAAATGATCAACTATTTTAAATATATTATTTTTTGTTAAAAAAATAATAATAAAATAAAATGAGAGAAGAAAATTTTCAAATCTGGCGTGTGAACGCACATAATAAAGTCAAAAGTGGGCTGAAAAACAAATACCACTCACTGTCAATGAACATTTATTCAAATCTTTGACAAAACAACGGGAACATGCGCATGCTCCCAAATATCATTCTTAAATAAAAGATGGGCTACTCTTTTTCTTTTTTCTTTCCTAAAGGCAAAAGATGGGCTACTTATAATTGTAACAACCAAATAATTGAAGGGGTCTCTTTCCTTCTTTTTTTCTAATGTAAAGTATTCAAGCCATGCTAGCCTTTTCTGGTGGCTCAAGAAAAAAGTGACTCTTTTATCATTTGTTTATGAACCGACGACCAACACTTGATTTTCCATATAGACATGATACAGTATTAAATACATCTACATCCATATAAACATAGACATATATGTACACTTCAATCCTTAATTAAATTATAACTAGAATTATCAAGTGACTTAAGTTTAATAGTTTTTTGTTCACAATTAACTTACGGTAAAAGCAAACGCATGGATGGTGCTGAAAAATTGAAGAACGTACATATGGTCAGCCACTTTAGGTATATCCCTTTTTTTATTTAAAAAATTATAAAGCAAAAAGAGAGGAGAAAATTTACAAATCTAACATGTAAATGCACATGATCGATGCAACTCATGTTGGAGACAGTTGGAACGAACAAATGTTTTTTTATTAAAAAACAATAAAAATGTACATTCTCCCCAATATCATTCTTAAACAAAAGATGATTACTTGTCTTTTGCTAAAGGCACATGCTCCCAATACCATTCTTAAATAAAAGATGGGCTGGCTGCTTAAAATCATTGCAAGCGGGGTCACCGGCCAGCCAGAAGTCAATACACAAGTTAATAAATATTGAAGTCACGGCCACTCGGTAGGTGATAAACATCGCCAAAAAAAAAATTATATCGCCATTGTACAAAATAAAACAAGAGAGAAAATAAATCTTAATTATTTGTGCCAAAAAAATTATCTAAAACCTATATGTGCAATATATATATTTCCATTGTACAAAATAAAAGCCCTTGGAAGAGGATATATATTACATACACGGTCAATGTACGCCTTTTTTTTTTTTTTTTAACATAGATAATCTCAAAATGGGAGCATAAACTATTTATGAAATATATCTAGATGCTAAAAATAAAAATTGAATATGTGTCATTCTATAAAAAACCAGCTTATATAAAGAAACTGCGACAATGTTAATGCACTGATTAAAAATTTTATTAACGTATGTTGTTTGGAAAGAAGGGAACGGTGGAAGAAAAATTGA
Source organism: Eucalyptus shirleyi (assembly GCA_017140165.1). Lineage (NCBI taxonomy): Eukaryota > Viridiplantae > Streptophyta > Magnoliopsida > Myrtales > Myrtaceae > Eucalyptus > Eucalyptus shirleyi. The sequence goes on from CM029454.1 coordinate 2,300,703, forward strand.
AGTAGGCGATAAACAAAGGAAGGGCAATGCCGTGATTTGGCACCTTTGAGTGGGCAATTCCACGAGTTTTCCACCAACGGGAGTGATCCAGAAACGCTAACAACGCATATTAATCGAACGGGCTGATATTAAACCACTTGAATCCAACGGCTAAGGAGAAACATGACAAAGTTGTCGTGCGCAAAAGCACGGGATTGCAGAAATGGGCCTCGCTCCACCTTTCTTTCTTGGCTTCAACATATAAAATCAAATTAGCAAATCATCAACTTCTTCGAAATTTTACAAGTACTTAAAAGATTACCAATGTTATAATGAATATATTCGATTTTCCATTTAAGTTTTAGCAATTTATTTTTTTATCATGCCTTTGTAAGCCTCTGCGAAATGTAACATTTAAAACTCTTTAATTCATATTGACCCAAACTTTTCAAAAGTTGTTCTGTTCGTGTTATTCAAAATAAAAAAAATATATATATATATATATTTTCCACCAGAAGCTAAATATAATCAAACTTATAAAAACATTATGAAAATTTTTACATGTGATCTAAGTAGGTCCGTTTGACATTTGCAAATGACATGCTTTGGCGCTGCATTTTTTTTTTATAGAGATTCACTTTTAGCTTATTCTGAAGAACAAATGGATTGCGATTTCACTAAAGTGGTGTGTACGGCTACAGCTTTCGAAACTTTACGAAGGAGGGTTCTTGGTAGTATACTTGGATGTTTCGGAAGTCATGTAGGTTTGTTCTGCATGTGGTCATGTGTAGCCAGGGTTAGACGTGGGTGGGTCCGTTTGAGTGAAGTGGACGGGAAGCTGGGAGCCTTATTGTGAATTTTCATGGAATTTCTGGTGGGTTTGCTTAGCTGATGGCTTGGAATCCATCTGGTTTTCTTCTGCAGCATGGATTGTCCATTTGGTTATTCATTGGCGCTGAGAGGATGGGTGGGGATGGGTTAGGTGCTTTTCATAATATACGAATTTGTGATCCTGAGTTTGATTGCTAAAATGGCAAATCCCGAAGAATGCTGAGGACTTGTTGGTTGAGGAATGCTGTACAGCTAGCGACAATTATCAGGTCTTTGCAGGGGCTTTTCTCCTTGAAGAAGCATTCTGTCATTCCTCCATTATAACAGCCAAAGTTGGATAGCTATGTTGATTGGTGCAGGATTGTCTAAGTACATAGTTTTGTTCAATTTCGGGCATGGCTCTTTTATACCTCTTGGGTTCTGGCCTCTTTGATAAAAGGTTAGCTTGGGGAATTTACTAGGAGAAGAAAATTGTTGACAAGATGCTACACAGTGTACATATCATTTGATGATGTTCATAGCTTCTTTGTGCAGGCTGGCGGTTGAATGACTTCAACGTTAATGACAGATTTATCTCATTGAGCGGGGTTAGTTATAATTTTACGCTGTGGCTCTATATTGTATCAAATAGGTGGTAGGATAGATGCTCAATGGAATTTACTACTGCAAATCTTATAGATTTATTCCCATTGGAGAAGGCCAGGCTAATTGACATATGAATTTTGCAATTTTAAGTGACTTCATCTTTTAGTGAAGCCTAAAATATAAAGAAAGAAAAGGAAACGGTTACACTTGAAAGTCACTGTTGTCTTACTGATTATTAATAGGAGTGTTAATAGTTTGGTTAGTTTCGGGTGAGGTCACGATTCACTTCAATTCAACTCTCACTTATTAATAATCTGAAACGAACCAAACCATTAACACTCCTAACAATTTACATAATTAGCCCTTACCTTTCGTCAGTTCACCTTGCAATTGGACCACGTGGCTGCAAAAAATCAAAGTGAAGTTGGATTAACTTTTCACTTTTCTTATCCATTGAAACAAAAGTCTCTCTTCCCTAGAGGCATTAAAATTAATCAAAAGTCTACTTTCTAACTCATTTTCAATATTCCAAATCTTTAACACACACACACACACACACATATATATATATATATATATAATGTTTGTGTAAAAAGCGTAGAAAGCTAATTGTCACCTTGGGGCAAGACTAACTCACTGTAGACTTTTAAGGATACTTTGTTATTTTCTCTTTGCAATTGGACCGCGTTACTAGTCAAATCAAACTAAAGACGGGCAACCTTTGGCTTTCCCTGACCCCATTAGCCGAAATAATTGATGTTTTGCGTAGGAGTCAACGTGTTCACACTAGAAAATTTGCCACTCCTTAAAAGGGCACGCAATCGTCCGCTTGGCAACTTTTGCAAAAGTACTTCTTCTCTTGCCTTGAAAAATGAGCCGGATGTGCTTGGCTTAGGATACACATTATCTTAACGCAGATACCTTTGATGAGGCAATTTGCTTCTTTAACCCTCACCTTTTGTCAGATCTCCTTGTAATTGCACCACCTAGCCGTGCAAATCAAAGAAAAAATCTATAATTTAATTCATATTCAGCGAGTTGGATTGTATAAATGTTAGCAAAAAATTAAAGAATGGGTTGTTATGAATATAAAGTCCAAAAAAAAAAAAAATTAACTGCGTACAATTTAATGAGTCTAAACTACATTCACATGTAATTTATGTTAATCAAAAAAAGAAAGTAGTAATGATTTTTCCATTTGCTTTTACATGGCTCCTTCTTAGTGGGCCTCATGCTCGAGTGTGGTACACGCCATCGTGTGAAGGCCAACTCACGTGGTACGACAAATGCGTGGGCTTTTTCTCTCCCCTGTCTGTTCCTTTGACCAATGTCCATGTGACACGTCATTCACTACTCATTTTTCTAGTGATCATTCAAGGTATATCATTTTTTTTCATTTTTCTATTCTTTTATTTTTTTCAAATATAAAAAAAAACAAAAATCCATTTGATAATATAAATTAACTTTTCTATTAATAAGAATAGGAAAATGGTCAGTAAATAAATTTGGAACATATACAAAAAGTAAAATAAATCTATTTCTTTATTTTCAAAAACAAAAATAAAAAATTATTTCTAAATAAAAATTATTTCCAAGAATGTAAATATTATGAATGCACTCGATGAATCCGAGATACACTCATCTTCATTTGAATTCAAATTGTTAGATTTAACAAGACTCATATAAAACTTACATAAATCTTGTCATTTTCAATGGTCCAAATCTAATTATATATATATGGGTAAAAAGGCGTAGAAAGCTAACTGTAACCTTCGAGTAAGACTGCCTCACCTTAGACTTTTGAGGATATTTTGTCACTTTCTCTTTGTGATTGGACCACGTGATCATCAAATCAAAATGAAGACGTCGATCTTTAGCTTTCCCTGGCCCATTAATCAAAAGAATCGATACTTTACGTTGGAGTCAAGTTGTTCACACTGAAAATTAGTTTTCACACGATGCTACTCCTTAAAGAGCCATGCAATCGTCCACTTTACTCGGCCACTTTTGCAAAAGTATTCATGTTGGAAATTACTTCTTCTCTTGCCTTTGGAAAAATGAGCCGAATGTGCTTGGGATGGACACAATCTTTGCCGTGGATGTTTTTGATGAGGCAATTTGCTTCAACCCTCACCTTTTGTCAGATCTCCTTGTAATTGGTTCACCTAGCCGTGCAAATCAAAGTGGATGAGCAAACTTTTGCTTTCTCTGCCGTGGAAATGGAAGTCTTTTGCCGGCATTAAAATGGGTTAAAAAACAATCTACAAATTAACTCACATTTAGTGAGTTAGATTGTATATGAGTTAGCTAAAATTTAAAGAATGGGCTTTTATGAATTTAAAGAAAAGTTTTAAGTACATAGAAATTTAATGAGCCTAAACTACCTTCAACTGTAATTCATGTTAATAAAAAAATAGAAAATAGTAATGATTTTTCCATTTGCCTTTTCTTGGCTCCTTCTTAATGGGCCCTCGTTCTCAAGTGTGGCACACCCCAACATGTGGAGGCCAACTCATGTCGTACGAGAACCGCGTGAGCTTTTTATTTTCTCGAGCTTTTTCTCTACTTTGCCTGTTCCTTTGACCAATGTCCATGTGACATGTCAGTCATTCCGTACTCATTTTTCTAGTGATTATCCAGGCGTACCCATCCTGTTTTCATATTTTTCTGCTCTTTTTTTTGGTCAAAACAAAATAAAATAATAAATTTTTGTTTGACAAAATCAACTAATTTTTCTATTATCTGAAATAGAAAAGTGATCAGTAAATACATTTGAAACGGAAAAAATAAAAATCTATTTCTTTGTTTTCGAAAATAAAAATAAAAAAATTATTTATATAAAAAAATATTTTCGAGAGTAAAAATATTATCAAATGCACTTAGACTGTTAAATTTAGCAAGGCTCATATAAAACTTAAATAAATCTTGTCATTTTCAATGGTCTAAATCTAATTATATATATATAATGTTTGTGTAAAAGGCATAGAAAATTAATCGTCTCCATCGAGCAAGACTACTTCAGTTTAGACTTTTGAGGATATTTTGTTACTTTCTCTTTGCAATTAGACTGCATGACCAATCAAATCAAGACAAGTGACCTTTAGCTTTTCTCGACCCCATTAACTGAAAAACTCGATACTTTACATTGGAGTCAACGTGTTCACATTGAAAAATTAGTTTTCGCATGGTACTATTAAAGAGTCACACAATCATCTCCCTTGCTCAGCAACTTTTGCGAAAGTGTTCATCTCGGAAATTTCTTCTTCTCTTTGCCTTAAAAGATGAGCCAAAGTGCTCAGGACACGCATAATCTTACCGTCTTTGACGAGGCAATTTGCTTCTTTACCCCACTAGCCCTTCCCTTTTATTAGTTCTCTTTGTAATAGGATTACATGGTCGCGCAAGTCAAAGTGAAAATGGACAACCTTTACTTTCCTTATTTATTAAAATATAAGTCTTACACCGCTAGAAGCGTTGACGTGGTCTAAGTCACATTTAATTAGCCAAATAGCATGGGTTAGTTAAAATTCAAAGAAAAGATTGTTGTGAATTTAAAGTAACAAGATTTGATTCAATATAAACTTTAATGAGTCTGACCCACATTCACATGTAGTTCATGTTAATAAAAAAAGAAAAAGAATATAATGATGATTTTCTTATTTGCTTTTTATATGGCTCCTTCTTAGTGGGCCTCCCCACTTGGGTGTAGTACAATCCAGCCCGACGAATGCAACTTATGTGGTACGATAACCGCGTCGCTTATTCCTTACTCATCTTTCTACTATGTATTCAGGCTAGATCTGAGCAAGTCCTTAAACGACTCCACCCTGAATCAGGCATCCCAGAGTGCCCAGTTAGCCCCCATTTATAGGGGGTTTAACTGGGATTACGGGATAACGTCCCCATTGGGCTTCCCCGCCAACCCCTTCACAGGGAGGGGAGCCCACCTCGGATCCCGTGAAGCCCTTCTCCTAGCATACTAGGCTAGGTTCAGGGAAATGAAGAGGCCTGGGTAGCCCCCCACGCAAGTGGGCTACCCTACCCTCACCTAAAAGATCATTGACTGTTCAACTGCTAAAGAATAAATCTTAGCCTTTCATTGCATACTGTAAAAGTATCTACGAGTTAAAACAATTCCAATGTAAAGTACGGCAAAATGCACTAGAATAATGTAGGTGGAAAATTGGTCTTTTGATGAGAGGCATTTAATCTACACTTAGGCCTTTGGCCAACAATGAAGAATCGATATTAGTGTAAGAGTCAATGTATTCATAGTGAAGACTAATTTTATATGATGATACTCTCTAAGAGCCATGTTAGAGAAAATAATGCATGTGGAAACGGGAAAAGACATTGAGACGTGTAGGTCATTTTCTTGAAAGTGTCATTGCCTTGATTTTGTGGAAAAAAAGAATAGAAAGCAATACATTTCACTTTCAACAAATTCTTTAGGAGACTCTCTTCACAAAACTTGTGCAAAAATTTTAGAGATAATAAACCGCCAGTTGCTATACTTTTATAATTTGTTCGATGTCGTTCTTGTACTTTTTTTTTTTTTGCCAATATGATTATTAATGTATATTCTTTTTTTTTCAAGTTAATCATTGTGTTAAAATTGCAAACAAATTCAGGAAATTTTCATAATCTTCACTCACTACATGGTCCACTAGAATATTATGTCCCTCGTGGGTAAATTGACATGCTCTCCAACCTTAAGCAACTTGGAGGTGAATAATTTCCCTTCAAGGTGCATTCGGCAACATCTCAAGACCCACATGGTTACCTATAAACAGTTCTGAACCAGAGGTACCTCCTCAAATCCCTAAGCCTACTCTTGAGAAGAAGGATTCGCCGAGGGCGATCGCTCCTACTACTGTGGTTCATTTGGCTTTGTCTGAGAGCTCTGATGAGATTAGCAACTCAAGTGTTCATGAGGACTTCTTGAGTGATGATGATACTCAATCGGTTCGAAGACCAATGCTGAAAGGCCCTCTTCCTGCCAGAGTCGATAATCTTCAAGACCAGCTTCTGAGGCTCCGCTCTCATCCCCCTCCTTCGATGTGGCTTCAAAAGGCCCGGTGCAGCAAGAAGGCTGCTAAAAAGAGGTAATTTGTGTTCCTCCTTTTTGTTTTTTGATGATTATCGGTTTTTGGAATATTAGAGGCATGTGTGACCCTCTTAGGCGAGCTGAGATCAGGCGCTTTGTTGTTGTAAATAAGCTCTGTTTTATTGGTCTGTTTGAGACTAAAGTGCCTGAGGAGTCTTTTGAAGTAGTCTCGTCCACCCTCATTAAGGATTGGAAGTGGCTTGCTAACTACGATTTCTCGCCTCGTGGTAGAATTTGGGTCGGGTGAAACCCAGATGAGGTTTCTTTTTTGCCTATATCTATTAATGATCAGGGTGTCCATGGTTGCCTTAGTTTTAATCTGACTGGTATGGACTGTTGTATCTCTACTGTCTATGGTGAGCATTCCTTTTCTCGCCGTAGACCTCTTTGGAAAGATCTCCAGCATTACAACGAGCTTTTTCAAGACTCTGCATGGCTGGTTGCTGGTGATTTTAACGCAATTAAGGACCCCTCCAATCGGGTCGGTAGCTCTACCAATTGGATCCCTTGTTTTGATGAATTTGCTCAATGTTTGGTGCAAACTGAGCTGATGGATCTCAGATATGTCAGTCTTCGCTACACTTGGTCTACCTCAGTTGGTAATGCAAGGAAGTTGAGAAAGATAGACCGTGTTTTAGTTAATAACAAGTGGAATCTTGATTTTTCTTATTCAGAGGCAGCGTTTCTTAATCCAGGCATTTCTGATCATACGCCAATGACTGTTAGGGTTCTTCAGCCGATCCGCAGGAAAAAACCATTCAAGTATTTCAAGTTCTAGGCCGAGCATCCAAATTTTAAGTCGATTGTTCAACAGGTGTGGGCCAGTCCGGTTAGGGGTGTTCCTATGTTCAAGCTTGTTTCCAAGTTGAAGATGTTGAAAGCTCGTTTGAAGCTTCTTAACAAAGATGTTTTCTCTGATATTTCGGTTAAAGCAGCAGAGGCTAGAGAGGCCCTTGAGAATCCAATCGACCTTGATCGGATCCGTAAAAAACTCGCTCTTGCTGATTTGGAAAGACAACACCTCCATATGTTTGTCGATCTTAGAAATCAAGAAGAATCCTTCTATAGGCAGAAATCTAGAATCAGATGGTTGGAAGAAGGAGATAAAAACACCAAGTTTTTCCACCACTCGGTGAAGAGAAGACAGTTATCTAATCGGATCCTTTATGTAAAAGATCCTATGGGTGCTGTAATCACTGATCCAGTCTTGGTGCCGCAAGTGTTCGTCACTTTTTTCTCAGAATTGTTATCCCCTCAGGATGCCTTGGTTAGGCCGTCAATTCAACAGCTGGATAGGGTGATTCGCCGGCCGCTCTCTCAAGATCAAATTCGCTCCCTTAGTGAACCTAAGCATCGATTCGAAATAAAGAACACACTATTCTCGTTGGCCATAGGCAAGGCCCCGGGGCCGGATGGATTTTCGGTAGAATTTTATAAAACCAACTGGGAGATAGTTGGGTCGTTGGTGCTGCAGTCGGTTCGGGACTTCTTCCTAACCGATCGTCTTCTGAAAGAGGTAAACGCCACTATCTTAGCGCTTGTTCCTAAAGTCCCAAATGCTAGTGCCGTCGCTGATTTTAGACCGATAGCTTGCTGTAACACTATTTATAAAGTGATCACAAAGATTATTGCTAACCGAATAGCAGCAGTTCTAAATGATCTCATTAACCATTCCCAAAATGCTTTTGTCAAGGGAAGAAGAATAAGAGACAATATCCTCTTAGCTCAGGAATTATTTGCTGGCTTTCACCTTAATCCTTACCTGCCTAAATGTGCTGTCAAAGTTGATTTCCATAAGGCTTACGACGCTATTGATTGGGAGTTTTTAGAGCTTGTCTTGGTGGCGTTCCGATTCCCTGAGTGGCTTATCAAGTTAATCATGGCATGTGTTCGAACGCCTAAATTTTCCTTATCAATTAATGGTGATCTCCACGGTTTCTTCTCGGGTGGGCGTGGTCTCAGGCAAGGGGATCCTATGTCCCCTTACCTCTTTACACTCGGTAATGGAAGTGTTTTCTCGGTCTCTTGATTTCCGAACCGCCAATCAAAATTTTAAGTATTATTGGAGATGCAAGTGTTAAGCTATCACATTTGTTTTTTGCCGATGATGTATTTCTGTTTTGTCAAGCGGACTGGCCCTCAGTCGCTATGCTGAAAAGAGGATTAGATATCTTCTCCTCTTGGAGTGGCTTATTCCCTAATAAAAATAAAAGCGAGGTATTTATCTCTGGAGGGGACACGTCTATCCGAAATAGAATTCTCTAGGCGTTCAACTTTCAGGAAGGAAAATTACCGGTCCGCTACTTAGGTGTTCCTATTATCTCCTCAAGACTGAGAAGGGCGGACTATATTGCTTTGACGGATCATATTACCGCTAGGATTCAGTCCTGGTCGCATCGATTTCTATCATTTGCAGGTAGAATGCAGCTTATAAGATCGGTACTCCACTCCGTCCAAGCATTTTGGGCGAGCATCTTCACCCTTCCTGCTTCTGTTTTGGCTGATATCGAACGCATCATGAGACAGTTCTTATGGAAAGGAGCGGGTCTTGGTCAAGGCGGAGCAAAAGTGGCGTGGGATGATGTTTGTCGGTCGAAATCCGAAGGAGGCCTTGGCTTTCGGAACCTCAAAGACTGTAATAGAGCCTCTATGGTTAAATTCATCTGGATCCTTTTCTCAGATAAGGAATCCTTGTGGTGTCGGTGGGTTCATTCGGTGTTCTTGAACAAGAGGAATTTCTGGATTTCTAACCAGCCTGTGATATGCTCGTGGACTTGGAAGAAAATTCTCCAGCTTAGGAGTCATTTTTGATCATCTTTTAGGTGGTCGGTTGGCAACGGACTAACTGTTTCTTTATGGCATGACTACTGGCTACCTTGTGGCCCCCTTGATGGCTTTATACCTCGTTCATTCAGGGATGGAGTACACATTCCCGACTATGCGGTGGTCGCTGACTTCTTCAACCCTTTGGGTGATACGTTAAAGAATTTCTTGATCAGATGGGGAATAACTCTCCCATCCTTGTCGATGGAGTGTGATAGGTTCATTTGGTGCTGCGATACCTCCGGATCCTTCACGGTTGCATCGGCATGGGAGTCCATCAGAGCTAGAAAATCGTGTGTTGAGTGGGTTTCTCTAGTCTAGGACAATGCTATAGCCCCTCGATACCAGTTTCTTCTGTGGCTCATATCCAAAAATCGCCTTCCCACTCAGGTGATGCTTCTATCCTATGGTAGAATTGATTTTAACGTGTGTGCTTTTTGTAATGAAGTTCCAGACTCCATCGATCATCTATTTTTCGGGTGCGGCATCTCGGCTTCTTTAGCCTTCTTTTGGGCCGCCAGGTGCAATCTCCCTTGGAGGAATAGATGCTGGAAAGAGGTGCTCCTCTGGGCCAAGAAATTCTTATCTGGGATGGATTTCTACCATAAGATTGCTCGCTTCTCTTTTGGAGCTTTGTGTCATCTTATATGGAAAAAGAGGAATGCAATCATCTTTCGTGGTGACTCTTTAGTGATTCCGGCTCTCAAAAACCATCTTCTCAAGGTGGTTAGAGATAGAGCCATCACTTTCAGCAAGATTCCTCCATCTCCGAGAAATACAAGACTTCAAAGAGGCTGGGGTCTTGATCCGGCGATCTTCTCTCCTTAAGCTGTCTTTGCTTTGATTCGCCTTGTGGCTGGTTGTTTTTTGTGGCTTCTCCGTTTCTTTGCTTTGGCGTTAGGACTGAGGTTGCCTTGGCTGTTCTATGTTTGTCTGGTTTCTGGCTATCTTCCTTGTACCCTTGTGGTTTGCTCTTCTAGCTGGTTTTGATTTGCATCGATTCCCCTTCACTCTTACTTTGTTCATGAGAGTGTAGGTTTTGGGACCGATCTTTTGTACATTTGTCCTTGCTCTATATATTTATTACCATTACCAAAAAAAAAAAAAAAAACAGTGGCATAGCTGTTAGGCTTAGAGTTTCTCTAACGTTGAGAAATCGTAAATTGATCGGTTTTTCAATATGTTCAGGCGATTTGGTAAGATTTTCATTGCCATGCAACATTAAAGCTTCTAGGTTGTGCAGTCGAACAATTGATTTAGGAAGCCTTTCGATATTAGTATAAGAAAAATTGAGATAATGTAGATGCCTCAATTTACCAATGCAATTTGGTGCCTCAATGTTGTGATGGCTACCAACGAAAACACACACAAGTACTCCATTTCCGGCATAAAATCACATGCCACTTTTTGGGACAATGAGGACCTATACATGGTGTAAAGGTTCCTTCTGTGATGATATGAAGCCCATAAGTAGCTTGATTCCATGGTATACCTTCAATCTTTTGGGCATAATGTTTTTGCTCGAATTATATTATGCCCGTATGAGAAAAGATGTATTTTCCAAATCATTTATTTTTTGGAAAATATCTTCAGAGCGATTGAGATACAATCAATCGTTTTTTAGAAATCTAGGTATGCTAACTTTTAACTTGTTAGATATTAGACTAACTTCTATTGCATCTACTTATTGTTTTTTTTTTTAATGGAGAATGAGGTAGAGTAGTAGACGAACAAAAGAAGTTCGGACACAAAACACAGCACCAGAGACAACTTCTGATAACAATTTCTAATGAATTATCAGGGAAAAACTTTGAAAAGACCATACGAAACTGTACGCCCACTATGACGCCACAAAGAAAATGCATATTATGTTGAAGATTACTATTGCGAAATACGTTCTGTTGGAGGGAAAAAAAGGTTTGCAAAAGACCTTAGTCACATGCTAACAACATGTTGATGTTGATATTCTCTCAAGGGTAAAGCCAAAGATTTTTTTTAATCATCGGTCCATTGGAATCATTCGTCTAATTAGGCAAAACTATAACCTGATAAGTGGTTTTCAAAGTGTTTTGATGTAATATCTACCCTAATCAATTGAAAAGTAACCATAAAAAAGGTTTGGATGAGGCTGACAGATTTCTAACAATATCAACAAAAAGAGGCCGCAGAGTGCAGATCCAGGTTTGATGTCACCTTATGCCAAGTAATTTGACAGAAAGAGGATGCGGGATGCAAGTGCAAATGGCCTTTGGATTGATTAGGCAATGACTTTAGGGGCAACTTGCACGTATGAAATGCCGGTTTCAACTGATATTTGGAACTGCATTCTGGTCAAATGACATTTATCTGGAATTGCACCTGATGTTTCTCTCATTCAGTATTTCATAGTACCATTCTATTCTGCTTCCCCTGTTTCTTACAATACTGAGACAGAATTTGTATCAGTCCCGGATTTGGATGGAGTGCGGGTGGATTTCTACATGCGGTGCCAATTATCATGTCCTAGAAAAATGAATTTAAAATTTCCAACTTCAACAAGATTTCTTCAAGCATTAGTGCCGTTTGAAGTTATTTTTGCTAAAAGCAAAAATTTCACTTATGCAGAAATTGTCGGCTGACAAATCGCTAGGATGTCCAATCTTCAGCAAGAAGATTGTGATAAAGATTCAGCAAATCAGGAACTAGATGAGTAATTCAAGAGTCTCCAGCAATCCTAACTGCCAAACTATACTAAAGCAAGCAATTTAATTTTCCCTCACTTTTGACGAGGAAAAGCACGGAAGTACCTTACATGGCTACATGCAAATACCCGTACGATAACTACGCAAATTAGCGGACAGCCATTGAATGGCACTTGATCATGCTGCGAAGTGCCATTAAACTACTCCATATAGATGGTACAGGTGTATATTCCTATCAGAAAGGAATCTATGGAGTTCCTATTGTTGCTGATGCACAGTGACAGCTCTGACAAAGTAAAAATCATATCCAGCTACACTTCAATTTCAGTGCAACAATAAACACCTAGGAAAAGCTTGAGTAATGAAAACTGTCATCCCTCTCAATAAACTGAGTCAGAAAAGTGAATAACATCTCTCGCTGACACGTTATAAGTGAATCTAACGTTAATTTTCTTATCGATAATAAGCTTAATATGCAATTCAGTTTTGATGCCAACTGTGAAATTTTGACAATGTAAAAGAGTATCGATAATTTATTAGTATAAACCCCTGCAAAGAGAAGAAATCTTCATTTCCTGGGGAATTGGAAAACCAGACATTGGTATGCTGCTGGTATGAGAGTAGGAAAAATGAACTTGTGCTAGCTTATACATTCGAATAAATCGTGTGGTCTCGGAAAATTGGCAATATTGACAGCTCGCTGTTTTTACAAAAACTTTGGCATTATATCAACTTTTTTAGGAACTAGTCATCATACCACAGAGGGGGCAGCACCGGAGTTTACATGAAAGGTCTCTGGAAGCAGCGGTAGCTGCAATCCTCGCGATTTCGTTTGTTATCTGCTATCTTCAAAGACATTAATTACCTTCCTCTTTTTTCTTTTTTCTTCTTTTTTGAGATTTTTAGTGCATTTTGTGGTCAACTCAGTTCAAGCAAATGGAAGATAGCATTACTAACTCCACAAGCTTTAAGCATCGTTCTTTGTGGCTAGTACGTTGGTCATTCCTGACTTCTTGGAGTTGTTTGGACTTGCGGCAGCTAACTCATTAGACTAAGTTTGCAGCGAAATTGGAATATTAGTTTTCTCGATTGATTTAACTCGCTCACATCAAAACCACGAGCACATATGGTATGGATGAGATTAACTTTGCCAATTTGGAAATGTCCAGGAAAGGCATCAAGGGAACAAATCCGCCTTGCGTAGCATAAAATTCCAATGTTTCGGGATCATAATGAAAAATCTGAGAGCTGATTGTTTAGGAAAATGTTCTTGGCAAAAAGTTAGTACGAATCAAAAGAAGAACGACAATTTACTTGCTCTTTTTCCTTAGTTTAGGGAAGCATCGATTGTCTCCCAATTGTAATACATGATTTATCACATCATTACCTTCGGAATTCAATCATTGGTAAGCCATAATCATATGGGCATTCTTCATAGTCCTGTATGACGTGTGTTCTAGAAAAGTTCGGTATTGCTCCCAGTGAGTCGCATCCAGAAAAATCCAACTACATCAACCCCAAATTTTCAAGTCCTCGAAGTTCGGCAAGTTTGTCGCAGTCTTGCGCCACCAAAAATTGTAACATCTTACATGTCGACAAATCGGGTAAAGTCTTGATTGACTCGCATCATGTGATATCTAGATGTGTCAGAGATATCAAATCCTCAATTCCGAGTATCTCCAAAATATCAAGCGAATCCTGATGGTGAGCTTCTCTAAATTCTCGAAATTTGACAGGTTTGGCAATATCTTTAAGGATGGACATTCATCCATGTGTATGCTTTGGCAGGACAAGAAATTCTCCAGACTCAATATCACGAAGCTCAATGCACCAGTTGTTTTTGGTCAGACAATGGACCAGTTGATGTTCAACTCTATTAGGGTCTCCAAGCACGAGCATGACCAGAGTTCCAACTTTTCCGAGAACTTCAACCTATCAAGGCCTCGATTCTCAATTAGACTTTTGCAATTTGTGGCCTTCAATTCCTTTAGATGCTCTGATTTTGCAAGGTTCAATCTCAAAATGGACATGCAATCAATGATATGCAGTGCTTCCAAGAACTCTGAATGATAAAGGCCTCAAATTTCAACTAGATTTTTGCAATATCTAGTAGTCAATCGTTAAGATGATTTGGTTTTGGAAGGTACAGTCTTCCAATAAAATGGCAAAAATCTACATACAATTCTTCCAAGTGCTTCAACTTGTCAAGACCTTGAACTTCGACTAGATTGTCTTCCATATCTGATGGAGTGCTTGATCCATAGTTCTCACTCATTGGCATGCATCTTAGGGACTTTGCACATTGTCCAAGGCCATCCAGCTTAGTCAACTTCACGCAACCTGCTATGGCCAACGTCGTTAGGGATATTGCAACGTGTCGGCGTTCGCTTTGCATCATTTTGGGGCATTCACGAGGCTCAAATCTTGGCAAGCATTTCAACTTGCCACATCTTGTGACGTGAAGCTTCAATAGTCTTGGAGGAAGCTCTAGGAGATTTTCCAACAATATGCAATCATAAACAGTGAGTTCTCTTAGATGAATTTGGTAAAAAAGTGGAGGCAAAAACTCTTAGTGACTTGCAAAAAGTCTAACCCAGAAGGAAGTTCAGGTAGTGATTGAAGCTTTTGGCAGCCCCCTAAGTCAAGATGTTGTAGAGAAGAAAGATTATGAGTGCTTTCTGGCAAGCCAGAAATGGATGTATATGTTGGAAGCTTCACGAGTGAAGACAAGTTGTTAAAATCACTTGGAATTTCCCCTTCTATTTTAGTGCAACTTGAAGCATCCAATTGCGAGAGTTTCCCCAACCTTCCAATTGCACCTTGCAACTTTTCGATCTAGTAGGAGAAATCTTCAGGATTTCCAAGTTATGCAAATCTTCTATGGAAGATGGTAGTTACATTATGCTTGTGTTGGGCAAGTCGAGTTTAGTCAGGGATTCCATCTTCCCAATGGAGTTTGGGATCTGTGTCGATAGGCAACAGAGTGTGGAAATGGTGCCAAATGGCAAGCTCTGCAGCTTCTTGAGGTACCCAATGTTGCCTGGAAGTTTGGCCATTCCCTAGCAATTGCATAAATTCGAGGGTCAACAGATTCACTAGATGGCTTATGGAGTCCGAAAGTCGAACTAGAGCAAAACAACGCTTGGCACTGAGCTTCTCCAGCTTCCTCAGAGAAACAATAGCAGCATTCTCTCTTGTAGCAGTTGAATCCAAAACAAGTTCCTTCAATTCTCCTAATTCATTAATAGAAGGGTGAATTTGCTCAAGATGTTCACATTATTTAAGGATGGGAAATTCTAAATTTTGGATAGCCAAGGATTCGGGAGTACATGGTAAATGACCACACCTAGTAAGGTTCCAAACTTTGAGCCACTTCGCCGTCTATAAGAACAAAGAGTATAGTGGGAATTAGTCGTCAAGGAGTAATCAGTATTTGAAACACAAAATCAGGATGTGTCATTCTAGCTTATCCTGATTGAGCTCCATCCATTCCAATGTTCTATGATTGTGCTTTGTGTCAATCCCAGCATGACTAGTTTCTCCATACACAAGTTGGTCGCCTCGAAAAATGAAGGACATCCTGTCCACTGAAGCCATCTTAATTCAAAAAATAGCTTCTCAAAATCTCCGCTAAAATTTGCATCCCTCCCTTGGAGGAACCTTAACCTCAATAACTTCTTGAATTGTTCATTTGTGTATGTCCGGTCCTCTTTGTCATCTGTTTCTTCTGAGCCTTTGTCAAGACAAATGGCTTGAATCTTTTTTTTGTTCCCTTTAAATTAAAAAGTGATATTTGTTAGAAAATTCCATGTCCATTCCAATGAAAAAGCAAGCAATGTCCAGAAAAATCTCTTGAATGAGGGCGCGGATGCTCCATCGGCTATTTTAGTTTCGGGCGCCGTCACTGCTGGCCCTCTCTCTTCTTCGTGTGATGCATTCCGTTGCTTGGATTGCTCTGGATCTGCCCTTTCTCAGTCATCTGCGTTCTTACTCATGAAAATCAATTGACTCATGGACCTTTGATAAGCAGATTCCATGTCGTTGACGTAGTATAAAGTAAACCATTGCTAACTCGCATGAGTTCTTGCTTGCACGATCCACATCTAAAGCGCAAAATGTAGGAGTCGTCTGCCATGGAATTCTTCTAAACCAAGTGCTTACCATACCATATCAATTAAAAATTAAAGATAGTTGGACAGGGGTCTAAAATTTTCTTATGATTTTTTTTTAACACGTGATATCCAACCCTTTTGGCTCAATTGATCACACATATGAATGCAAACCACCACTTCTATGTGTATTAGATTACAGGTATGGCCTCCGAAGTTACCATTTGAATATGAATCTGTTGCATCCAAATCAAACGTTTAATCACTCAATCAGTCCGTCAATGCTCATGAAGTTCTATTAAAGACTACAAGAATCTATCTTTTGTCATTCTCCCAAATCCTCTCTACCTAGCCCCAATTGTTATCAACAAGTATATTTACTCCTATATAGTGTAAGACGTGATTTATCAAAGCCTCACCAGTTTATAGGATCCAATTCCAAGTAAGTTATCTACAAGAGATACAATTACAGATTTTGCATTTTCTTTCATGGAAAATGTACGTGAAACCATAACGCTCATAAGTTGTTCATTCCATTCTAGTTGAAATTTGATCTAACGATAGGTGGAGATCTAAGTGTAGGGAGATGCAACTTCTATTTCACTCTAATCTATATAGAGTAAAAGTTTCAATCGATTCCTATTAAGATTTCAATCCGTTTAATTCAATCAACCTCTGCATATACTGTGATTGATACAATCGTTATTGTTAAAGAATAGTTTAGTTTTTGCCAACATAGAAGAAAATTTGGTTCCTGTGGAAGACACCAAACAAAGAAGCTTAGTAGTAGTGTCGATTTTCCTTACATGGTAATAACTTTCATTGCACCCGTGCTAATTAAATCTTATTTATTTATTTTTTGTATGAAAGTAAGGGTAAAGCCAAATACAAAATATTAATGTAGAGAGCCTACTATTCCTTTTTTTTTTTTTTTTTAAAGTAATAAAACATGAAGTTACTCTCCAGAATGAAGTGAAAAGAACCTAGCATCTAAACATTTATTGATCCCAAGATTAAAAAGCTAGCCAGTAGCATGATTTCCTTCCATGAAGTTTTTTGGTAAAGACCTTCCATGAAGTTACGTTACACTTAAACTCAAAAAGAGAGAGCTTGACAGTATCATGATACTTTAAGCAAAGATGAGTCGACGTTATCAACCATAGGCCAACATTATATTTTGTTTAGTTGTCATAGTGTATCTTCTTTAAAATCAAAATCAATAGACATGTGGGCAAATCATCTTTTTGCCTTTTTTGTATAGGCAAAACGGTTAAAATCCGGCGACAAGTGATTCCAAATATGGTCATCATCATCGAAAACTATTTCGCGTGCGTATTTTTCTCATTATGTGCAGAAGGAGAACTCCACAAACTAGAAATAAGAAAAAAAAAATTGCAAAGAAAAAGTGTTTCGCGGCATCGGAATTTGAGGAATGGATTACACCCCGTCCCTCTAGATCTTGGCACTTGTTGCAAATCGCCCCATGACTTCTCAATTTTCGCAATGCTCCCTCAAGTCTTGGAAATTGGTTGCAAAGCTTCCCTAGTGTTGGCTCGGGCCAATTTTCACAAGGGGCTTATGTTTTCAATATTTTTACAAATTTAACCCATACTTTTAAAATAATTAGTCAAGAATAAATTTTGTATTTGATTTTGATTACAGCCTCCAAACTTCGTCCAAACTTTCAAAGGCATATGTAATCAACTAAAAAGATTTGTGTATCTTTTTTAGAAATGGCTTATTAGGGCTTGCAATACAGGGTAAGACAAAAGCAAATAGAGGTCCTAACATTGCAAGAGACAATAGAACTTGCAGAACTTGTTTGTTAGCACATATTAAAGTAATTACTCAGTAAGTCAATCATTTTAATTGTTAAATAAAAGACATGATAGTTTGGCACTAATATCAATCTGTAGGAGCATGATACACACATTAAATTTTCATGCGGTGTGATGATGTGTCTAGTTATATTATAAAAAAAAAAATACCAAATCAGTATAATTACTTCCTTTCATGAAGTTTTTGCGTGAGCAATATATTTATAAATCAAAGGAAATGATTTTATAATTTCTATTGCTGATAAAAAGTGGAAGAGAAATATAAGAGAGAGTTAGGGCAACTTTGCCAAAGTTTGGAGGTTAAAATGCAATTTGCATGTTATTATCCGACAGATTTACCCTCCATGAAAGATCAACTCAGTCACGTGACAAGCACATGGTCGGTACTCAAACTGAAAAATGATGGAAGTCACACCAGTCTGACATCGCAACCGATTTCAAATTTTAGGGGAGACATCGCGAAAAATCGAAAAGTCAGGGGCAATTTGTAATAAATGACAAAACACGGGGGGAAAACCGTAATTCAACCATATTTCAGGCACCTACTATCCACCATTCAAAACCAAAAATCCAAAACCATCAAAACCGACTCCATACACATTCCCATCTCTCTCTCTCTCTCTCTCTCTCTCTCTAAATGGGCTGCTGCGGCGACGACGACGACGACCGGGAGCATCCACCCCGGACCCCCGATCTTTCTCCGCCGCCGCCTCCGCTGCCAACGATTCCACCATCTCGCCGATGAACTCGCACTTCTCCGCCCTCGCCTGCCGCGACACCCTCCGGCTCATCTTCGAGAAGCTCCCCGTCCCGGACCTGGCCCGCGCGAGCTGCGTCTGCCGCATATGGAGCTCCGTCGCTTCCAATTGCGACATGGTCACCTGAGCCTTCGCGCCCCCCTGGAGGTTGAAGGAGGTGGTCGGCATCCCGAGCTCGGGTAGCTTCTGGAGGGATACCGGCATAGGGAAGTTCGGGATCTTGCACCGGATTAAGGGCGGCGATAGCGTCGCGAGCCTCGCCGTGATGTACTCCGTTCAGGTGACGGAGTTTCTGTCCCTTGCGCTGTATTGATTGTGAAAACTTCATTGCAAGGAAGATGGAAGCATCCACGACACATCGAATACCGATTCTCTTCATGCCATCACATTTACCTTCTTCTCACGGAAGAATCACAGTAAAATTACTTTTAACTGAGCTGATGATGTGAATAGAACTCTAGATTTTGATTCGATCAAGCATCATAAATAGAACCATAGTTCCTCACAAAAAGTCAGCCTTAGGCTGATGGTAGGTCCTGAATGTTGAGTAACAAGTTGTACAAAGAAAGGTACAATGTGAAATGTCATGAGCTCCTTGTCGAAAATCGAAATCCCTATAATTTGCAAATCCAATGTCGCATCTTTATGATGTTCTTAAAATGTTTGATGTAATTTTCCTTAGGAAAAAAAGTACAAGCAGGCCTTCTTATCGGTATGTGGGGCGCTGAGTTTCCATCCTGGAGACTGGCACAGCAATAATCTTTATAGCTATCCCTCAAGACGCAGTTGGTGCCTACAATGGACCTTCAATATTATTTAAGTGGTGCAAATGAAGAGTCAAGAATTAAAACATATGGACATTTGATAACATTATCGCATAGAATCAGTGGTGTGAGGTAATAAATTACGAATGGTCCCAAATGATCGATTTTATATAAATACTGATTATGGCCAACAAGAGAATACAACATGATTGATGTTACAAGAGAGATGTAATAAGAACAATGTACCAGGAGAATTTTAACTTTACTCCAAGGATCTTTGGTCAATAATATAATAATAAAAACAATAACTAATAACGACAATGCATCCGAGATATTTAAGAAAAAGATGAGAGAGAATCCACAGAGTAATCCAAAGTCAAAATCAAGATCTCCCGTATCTGATGTTGTCTGAAGGAACGGTGCCTCTTGACCCACTCAACCCCGCGACCAAGACTTCGTCGATCCTCCTCTGTTTCTCTTTGGCAAAAGTTTTGACAACAATTTTTACCGAAACTCATAGGAAAAACCTTTAATGAGACTATAGGAATCTGTATCCCCACCACAAGGCCACAAAGAAAATGCATATTTTATTTGCAAAATATGTACTGCGGTGCTGTAGAGGAAAAACAGTAAAGCCAAAGTCAATGACCTTAATCACTTGCTAACAACGCGGTAATGTCAATGTTCTTTCAAGAGTAAAGCCATAGTTGGTTTTTTTTTTTCCTTTTCCATCGATCCACTAGAATCGGTCAGCTAATTAAGTCAAACTATAACCTATTTAGTGATTTATTATGTATATTGATGTAATCTTTAATATAATTTCTCGATAAAGAACCTCAAAAGGGTTATTACTCTAAAACCAGACTAGTTCAAGATTATATTCTCTGGTTTCTGGCAAGTTGCCACTTGGAAAGATCTCTTGGGTTCTCTGTTTTGAGTATGTACCGGATGTTGGGAGCTTCCCCACTTCGATCGCTGGGCTTTATGAAACAGGTAGAATTAAGCGAGCCGTGGAGTAAGCTTGGTGGGATGAAACTTAAGCCAAAGGATTTAAAGCCAATGGGGAGTCATAGCAAGTGGGTCGTTCAATACTGCAAAAGCTGTCACATTTCTAACAAATTCAACAGAAAGAGGCCGCAGGTTTCATCTTGCAATGACACAAAGAGGCTGCAGAGTGCAGATCCCAGGCTTGATGTCACCAAACGCAAAGTAATTTGACAGAAAGAGGCTGCAGGCTGCAAAAGGGCCGTTGGATTGATTAGGCAATGACTAGGAGATGATACTTTTAAGGGGCAACTTGCACTTATGAAATGCCGGTTTTGACTGACTGCTAATTTGAAACTGTATTCGCGTCAAATGACATTTATCTGGAAATGCACGGGACGTTTACATTCGTTCAACATTTGATATTATCCCAGTCTACTCTACTTCCTCTGTTTTATATATTACTCCAAGAAGCAGAATTTTTACCAATCCCAGAGTTGGAACAAGGGCAGATGAATTTATACATGGAGATACCAATTATTATGTTGTAGAGAGATCGATTCAACATCTCCAACTAGAGGATTGAGAAGATCTCCAACATCAACAAGATTTCTCCAAGCATTAGTGCTGTCTGGAATTATATTGCTAAAATCGCAATCACACTTATGCAGAAACGGTCGGCTGACAAATCGCTAGGATGTCCAATCTTCAGCAGGAAAATTGAGATATTCAACAAATCATGAACCAGATGGGAAATTCTTGAGTCTCCTGTGATCCTAACTGTCGAACTATGACAACAAGAATTACATGCGTCTGATATCGACATGGAGGCCCCCAGAGAGTGTCCGTGCTTCCTAGTACACCACGATCATCGGAGGCACCTGAGACAGAGGCTTTGAAGTTGTATAATATTATGACTGATGCCCAAATGTCAGCCCTTGATACATGGCTCAACTTGGGTTGGTTAACGGAAAGAAGCGAAGGTTTTGCTGGACAGGATGAAGTGCATTTTTAATCTGATGACCTGAGGAGGATTGACGCCCGACCTAGTTCACATGTACTTCATTGCTTAGTGGTAACTGTCGTTAAAATCAAATAGATGATGCACCCACTACATTTCATTTGATGATTGCACAAAACTGCTCTCTTTCACTCACAACCAACCTAACATTGATTCATGATTGTTAGAGAATGGATCAGTCCCTGATGTTGCCACCTATAACCGTCTCGGGGTGGCTTTTTCCTCATAGAACTGCCTCGGGTTGCGCACCATAAGTTTTACAAAATTCTAGCTAGTAGCGAACATTTAAATCAACAATAATCAATAACGTTAGATGATCTTTGTAAATGTCACCAGGTTCATGTGGCAATTGCTTTGTATAGACAAGTGGAAGGTGGAAATGTCCATATTATCAGCTATGACACCCTAATTAGCGGCTTGGGTGGCAGGGGAACTTGAAGATGCTATAGAACTCTTCAATGCCCTGCCCGAGAAAGGTTTGCAACATGATGCTTTGTTATTTGGTGCTATAATTGCAGGGCTATGTAAAGCCAACTGAACGAGTGATTCCTATGAGCTGCTTCAAGAATTGAAAGAAAAGGGGCACTCTCCCCCCGAACACTCGATAGAAATGGTCAGAAAATGAGGGTGATGCATGGGTTGCACGAGATGGTTGAGAGTGACCGTATGTAGTAGAGTTCTTATCTCGATGAGAGACGATTGGAGCAGTTGCATTGATCCTCAGTTCTACCTGTTTTGACTATACTGGGTACGAAGACTCTAAAATTAACTGAAAGTTGTATGCATGGACTTGAGAAAACACCAACACAAACATGACTGGTCCAGACTATGTTGATCTGTAAGTCTCCTCACAATGGAACTCTTGTAGGCTCTTCATCACCATCTTCAAAACTCTGCCAAGCTGCAACAAGAGCTCTTTCTTACATCTGTTTTCTCACTGAACCTTTAGGCTATAAATCTTTGTAGAGGATTGATCATGGTTCGTATCTTTAACTGTGTTTCACCAGAAGCGTGCTACAGATTTAGGATTTCTCTACTTGCAGAAGATAAAAAGGTACCTGCGATGAGAAACTTAAGGCACTAATTTAACCGAAAATAAAAAGGCACCCATGCCTAATTTCTCTTAATTTCGTTGGAATCGGAAGACAAGAAAAGAAAGGTCCGAATTGATTTTATGATATCCTTATGATGGTGGTATGAGAGTATGAAAAATGACTCTGCCAAGCTACAACGAGACCTTTTTTAACGTCTGTTTTTCCATTTAAATTTTTTGGCTATTTATTCTAGTAATAGATTGAGCACGGCTCTGTCTTTTCATGATAAGGTTGCTGTAGATTTTAGTATGTTTTTACTTGCAGAGGTTGCTGCAATGACCCACACCACACCCCCTTAAACTTGAGACATTTATATTCTCAGGATTCTGACAAATCGCCTCTTGCCACTTGAAAGGATTTCATCTTGGGTTCTCTGTCTTGAATATAGTCCTCAAGCTTGGACTCGAACCAGATGTTGTGAGCTTGCCCCTTTGATCAATGGGCTTTAAGGAAAAGGTTAAATTGCACAAGCCGTGTCATAAGTTCAGTCGATGAAATGTTTGCCAAAGGATATATAGTGGAATCATGGCTGGAGGGCCATGCAAAACTGCAAAGCCCATCAGCTTTCTAACGAATTTAACAGAAAGAGGCTGCAGGCCTCATCTGATCAAATGCAATGACAGAAGGAGGCTCCAGAGGCGGGTCGCAGGCTTGCTGTCCCCGAATGCAAAGTAATTTTACAGAGAGGCTACCGGCTGGAAAAGACCATCGGATTGATTAGGCAATGACTTGGAGGTGACATTTTTAGGGGCAACTTGCACATACGAAATGCCGGTTTTGGCTGATATTTTGGAACTGCATTCTAGACAAATGACGTTTACCTGGAATTGCTTGAGATTTTTCTTTCAATCAACATTTGATGTGGTCCCATTCTACTCTACTTCCCCTCGTTTCTTATAATACTCCAAGAAACAGAATTTGTACCAGTCCCAGATTAAATGTAGTTCAGATGAATTTCTACATGTTGATGCCAAGCAGGATTGATTGGTTCCCGTTCTAGTCCGACTCCAAGGTGGGACCGGGAACCAAACTAGGAGGACTGGTTCTCAAATTCTGGGACCAGGAATTGGACTGACCTATGCTAGAATTGAGAACCGGACTGACCAACCGGTCCGGTCGGTTCAATGGAACTGGTAAATTTGCTGTTTTAAGTCAAAAATAAAATGAAATATGGGAGAAATTGGGAGGAATTAGGGTTTGTTTCTTGAGAAATTTAAAAATATTATATATAAATATATATAAAATTAATTGGTCCAAAGTCAATCTAGTTCCCACCTTGGATCCAGGAACTAGACCGACCGGCCACCCGTTCCAAAAGTGGGAATCAAGAACCAGACCACTCTCTTTGGGAACCGCCCAAAACCAGCCGGTCCGGTCCGGTCCAGTTTGAGCGGTTCCCGATTCAGGTGGTTTTCATTGCACACCCCTAATGTCAAGCATGTCATAGAGAAATGAATTTAACATCTCCAACAAGAGGATTGAGAAACTCTCCAATGTCAAAAAGATTTCTCGAAGCACTAGTGCTGTCTGAAATTATTTTACTAAAATTGCAAACATCCCAACATGTGCATAAATGATCTGCTGACGATTCGCTAGGATGCCAGTTATCAGCTAGAAGATGGTAATAACGATTCAACAAATCAGGGACCAGATGGGCGCTGAGAGTCTACTGCAGTCCTGACTGTATAACAACAGCAATTACAACCTCCATGAACTAATTCAATGTGAATAGCTGCTTCAAAAACTAATCAACCATAACTACAACAGGCAATTAAATAGCTCATATAAAGAAGGGACTGAGGCAATGTATTTGCGAGGGATGGCATTAAATTTCCTTGGCATTTATGAGAAAAGCACGGAAGAACCTTCCATGGAAATATACGTTCAAGAATTACGCAAATTAGTGGACATCCGTTGATTAGCACGGAGTTGAATAGCCCTAGATCATGCTGCAAAGTGCCACCAAACTACTCCATGTTGAAGATACAGTTGTATCATCCAATCAGCATGGAATCTAGAGAGTTCGATATATTGCTGACAGACAATGACAGCTCTGACTAAGAAGAAATAATCTCCAGCTACGCTTCAATTTCAATGCCATAATAGACATCCAGGTAGAACTTGAGCAATGAGGACTCTGTCATCCCTCTCAATCAGCTGAGTCGGAAAACTGATGGACATTTCTAGCTGAGACGTTAAAAGTGAATCTACTGTCAAATTTTCTTATCAATAATAAGTTTACTATGCAATTCAGTTTTAATGCCGACTATGACATTTTGACAAAGCAGAAAAAGATTCGACTATTTAGTGGTATAAACCCCTGTAAAGTAAAAAAAAAAAAAAAAATACAACAAATTTCCTTTCCTTGGGAATTGTAAGAGAAGACCTTGTGATGCTGCTGATATGAGAATAAGAAAAAAGAACTTTGTGCTAGCTTATACTATTGAGTAAATAGAGTGGACTTGGAAATGAGCAATATGTAGCTCGCTGTTTATAGAAACTTTGGCATTGATCAAATATTTGAGGCACAAGTCATCATACCACAGAGGAAGAGACAGTTTAGTTCACATGAGAAGTCCCGGGTAGCAGCATTAGCAACAATCCTCACCATTCCGTTTTGTTTTGTTCTTTCATCTTCTGAGATTTTCAGCGCATTTTGTTGTCAACTCAATTCAGGCAAATGGCAGATTGCATTATTAACTAGGAAATAAGGAAAATGGTGCGAATACCACCCTCTTTATCTTCCAATTTATTTCCTTCTTCCATGGTCATCACCAATGTAAATCTATAAAGATAATTAAAGACCTATAGTAAACAGTGCTGTTTGGCCAGAAAGTAAGAAAGGACTGTAAAATTATTGAGCAAAGACTTTTAAACACGACCAGAAAGTCGTAAAAACTGGGGACAAAATGATGGCACGGGATGCTTCTTCTTCTTCTTCCTCTTTCAGCTTCTATCATTGCTTGGTGAGGTTTTGTTGCCTTCTCCTGGTTGTGTCCTTGGAGGCAAGTCATGCAGAAGTTCTGGACGACCTGGAGGTGTGTGCGTGCTCTTATAGTTTTGAACCGCATCATCACATACGAACCTTGTAATTCGGTCTCATACTCATTGGCTTCCAATTAGCTGTTGTCACATGAGATTTTGAAAATAATTAATAATTGTGCTAGCTACATATGTACTTTGTCATAGATTCAGGAAAAGATTGCATGATAGATTCAGGTGTTTCATCAAAAGTTATGAACACTAGCTAATTCAACCTCGTGAGACTGGTTAAAGATGGTCAGAACATAAGGGCGATGGATGTGTTACACGAGATGGTCGAGACTAAACTGCTTTATGCTCTCCAATCGTCTCGAAAAGAGATATGGGCACCGTTGCATTGATCCTTAGTTAGTTCTGTCTTTTTTTCAGATGTATTTGTTATGAGGAGTCTAAAATTAGCTGAAAGTATAGACTTGAGAGTCCATCAACACTCTCCAAGTCGTGCTGGCTGGGAGCAGCGGACAGCAGTGGTCGTGATTGGAGAATCACTGCGGGGTGGAGGAGGTCGGGGAGGTGGGAGGAGGGGCTGACTCGGTGGGCGAGTGGAAGGGGGTGGAATCGGGAGTGAAGGGGGAAGTGATGAGGAGGTTCTTGCTTGCGCATTTTGGTGGTATTGGAATATTGTTGGTGGTGGCCGTGATGCTTTGATGGTGGCTGCAGCATGGCTCGTGGCGGTGGAGCATGGGCGCAATGGGTGATTTGGTGGTGGCTTGTGGCAGTGGGCAGTTGGTGCGGTAGTTGAGCTAATGGCATCCTCGCAGTGGTGGTGTGCAGGGGTGTGCAATGAGAACTGCTTGAACCATAAGCCGCCCGAACCAAAAACAGAACCAGCCGGTTTTGGGCGATTTCCACAATCGGCAGTCCAGTTCTCGGTTCCTATTCTTGGAACCAGTGGCCAGTCGATCACGTTCCCAATTCCAAGGTGCGAATTGGACCAATCGGACCAAATTTAATATATATAAAGTTTATATACATATAATATATATTTATTACATATATTATATATAAAACTTACTACAACCGGAATTGCAAATAATATGGCCAAGAGATCACCAAAACTCTTATTGTTCCGTTTTATTTAAAGAGAAAGCCTACTTGTCAGTTTTTTTTTCCACCCGATATGAGACTAAGGCTTCAAGAAACCCTCGTTCCTCACGCTCACTCCCACTCTCTCTCTCTCTCTTGCTCCCCTCACTTGCAAAACAAAAGGCATTCGTAGCCTCCAAGAGTCCCACATCAACCAAATACTCAAAGAGCATAAGAGAGATTGTCTATAAAATCCAAGCTAAGCACAATCTTTAGCCATATCATTCACAGCCTTTATGATTAAGATTTGAGTGTAAAATACATGAAATGTGATTTATGTTCACATGAGTTAAATTTTTTGCATGTGGGAACATGTGCAATTAGTTTTATTGGACCGCTCGAGAATCGAATTGGATTGATTGGTGAAGCACGGCCACTCTTTAGTGAAAAAAAAAAAAGTGCTTAGTTTCGTTGGACTGGATCGGACCGGGCCAAAACTAGCAGTCCAGTCTGGTTCCCGGTCCTACGACTTAACGGTCTAGTCCACAGAACCGGTTCTCGATTCCACTTTGGAACCGGTCTAGTCCACAGAACCGGTTCTCGATTCCACTTTGGAACCAAATCGAACTGGGAACCGATCACCCCGAGAGGTGTGCATTTGAGGTGGCGAGGAGGCGGCAAATAAGTGGGTGGGTGGTGGTGGTGCGTTTGTGGTAGCAGCTTAAGTTAGTTCACGGCAATGATTAATCTTCAAACAATAAAAAATGAAATTCCGCATTAAAGTTAAATCAATAGTTAAAGAATAATCTTCAAACAATAAAAAATGAAATTCCGCATTAAAGTTAAATCAATAGTTAAAGAAAGAAAATTAATCAAATGTAACTTCAAGGAACGAGAGTTCACTCATTAATGTCTTATTAATTAAATCAAACAAGACCCAATAATCTCCATACACTATTTTCACTAATCTCTACATATCTGGAAATGCTCAATGTAGTCGAAACTATACACATGTTATTGACTTTTTAAGAAAGTGACCAATAAAAAACACGTCTAAATTGTTATTGCGTCTGACGTGGATAGGAACAAAAAGGTATTGATTAGTACCTTCATTCAAGGCCCATTCTTTTCCATCCTCGAAGATGGACGGTTGGATTCATAACTTCACCCTACTGCATAGCACTTCTTCCATCTGCCCATGCAGAATCTCTAGTACAAGGATGTACCCAAAAAAATTGGAAGATGCATGCACTCTCTGAAAAAAAAAAAAAAAATTAGTAAGTTGAGTGAAAAAATTGTCGATATACATCTTCAGATGTGAGTAAGTTTCGACAGGTAAATCCGTAAAAAAAAAAAAAAAAATCAATTATTATTCTACCACATCAATCCGTGAGATTTTCTCAGAGTTCCAACACTACTGGTCTATAGTCTAGATGCATTTTCCATCTGAATATCTGCTAATTTATTATGAGATCTATCAGCAATTAGATAGCTTGGTCTATTATGCACCTATTGTCGTATACTTTCCACTTAATGATGGGAAGGGTTGTTTTTGCATCAATTGCGGTTTGTTTTATGATATAAATAAGACTCTTGCATGGCACAACTAGCCTTTACCTGCACTCCCCGATCCGGCAAAACCTAGAAGGAAAAAAAAAATGATGTACTAGGAAAACGTTCATGCGTAATCATTAAGCTACCAGGTATTACAAATTTTATGTGGTCTCATTTATACAAATAAGTAATAACAAAGTATTGCTAAAGCATCACTTCCCATGATGACGCATAAGACTTAAGATAACTAGAGAAGTCTTATTCATATTGCAAAACTTGGATTTACTGTATTCTCCACCAAAAATGCTCCACCTAAGCATATATTTACATTTCGTTGGACAATTGGTTTTGGTCTCTTCACCTCAAAGACTTGCCTTTTGTTGTCATTAATAACATTTGAGTACTCATATTTTTTCATGAATTGCTCCTTTATGTTATAGAGAAAATGAATAAAAGAATCTTTTGCAATACTTATTCCCTTTTTGATAATTATTCGTTTCCTCTATTAGTCATTTATTTCGGCGTCACGTTGGGGTTCATGTCTAGTTAAATTGTAAATTATTGTCTTTCTGTGTTCTCATAGAGTGGAATTGCTAATTAGGCGCGTGTTTTACTCCAATTGAATGACACAATGATAAGATAAGCATAAAAGAAGAAGTTATTGATCAAACCTCTACGTCTGTTTTGCGCTATATGCACAATTGGTATCCTCAAGATGAGAATCGAATTGTAAACTATACTCCTTGTGAAAATGGGGACAATTTAAAGTTGGGAAAAAGAATCTTTTCATTTTCGTTTATTCGAATGTCATAATTAATAATTCTTTTTCCCAACACTACTCATGCGATTGGTTTTGTGATTCACGATGAATTTGCGCATGCGGATTAAGCGCGTGTTATGGAATCGATCTTTGCATAACCACATTATCAAAGACAGATAATGGATTTCGATGTCCAGACTTACAGCTTACAATTTTTCTTAATCCATTAGCTTTTTAAAAAAAAAAAATTAGCAATCAGTTGGTGTCCGAGCCATCTCTCACTCACCTCTACTGACTTCAACTAGGTGAATTAACACGATCTTTACATGTTTAGAGTTTATTCACTAAATAAGCAATCCTATGCCATTGGGGAAAAGAGGACCGAAATATTGTGTTCTTTTGCGAAGTTACGTACTTCAAATGTAAACCATCAAAATTTCCCTGTGACGTCATTTTGCGACATATGAGCTGGGATGACTGCATCATTTGATGCCTGAGAAAGCGTCAAAACAAAATTTATAATTGGTATAATGTAGTATGTTCTGTGCACACAATGACAATAGTAGAAACATTTGTATTAAGCTCTCATTTTTTCGGCTGACAGTAGTAAGACTAGAAATGTTCATTTTGACAGGCAATACATCAACCCCACTGGTGTTCACCATCATTGTCGTGTGAGATATCTATCCATTCAAATTTGGTTTCAGATGTAGATTTCATAGTTGTTTTCACAACAGTATAAGAGCATGATTTTGCATACTGAACTCTCTTCAACTGCTGAGTATGGGGGTGAATCGATCAGAGTATTTCTAGAAATGTTCAATTTGGCAAACAATTATTTTTCAATGATCGAACCAAAACTATGTCGCTATCAGACATCTAAAGTTTCAGTGATTAAACTGCCTAACAATCATCCTCTCCATACACCATCGCGTCAATTTGTGGATTGTTGGAACTCGGAAGGAGAAAATTTGGCAAAACTGATGAGAATGAATCAATCCATTCGCACTTCCGCTCTTCACCGTCCTGCTCAAGAATCTGGTGATCTCGCTAAACCTCTCACTTCTCATCCCATCTTTGCATCGAACCATTTTCTTTCATGTCGCTCCCACAGTTGCCCATCCGCTGCTGGAGTGAGCGATTCAATGGATCAATCTGAACTTGTGGCCTTTGTGGTGAACAAATGCAGAAATGGTGGATTGGTGGAAGCTGACAATGCTTTATTCTTCTTGGAGAGGACGATTCGAGTGAACCCTCTTGACTTTACCTCCCTGTTTCGCCCAACTCTTGGGGGTTGGGGCCAAGATGAAGCATTACCCCGTCACCATTGACATGATCGAGCGGATGGGTTCGAAAGGAACGACTCCCAACAGTTCTAATCGCAACAATTTGATGAATTACCCCTGCCAATTGAAAAGATGCAATCGCGGGTCCTCAGTTTTGTGTAAAATGGTCAAACTTGGACTTGAACCCACAAATGCGAGCTTTTAACACTTTGATCAATGGGCTCGTTGGAGAGGGTAGAATCGCCAAAGCCATGAGCTTGGCGGATGAAATGTTGGCCAAACAATCGAGGTAGATATAACCACGTGCCAAGCCATGATGAGGGATTGTGCAGAACCGGCACCACTGGAAAAGCCGTTCGATTGCTGAAGAATTTGGAAGACACAGGCTGAGAGCTAGATGTGACCATGTACACCACGATCGTGGGTGGTTATTGCAGGCAGTATCAACAATTTATCGGTATAAACCCCTCCAAAGAATTAAAAAAGAACATTTCCTTGGGAATTGGAAGACCGGACTTTGTGATGCTGCTGCCGATATGAGAGCAAGGAAATTGAACTTGTGCAAGCTTATACTACTGAATAAATGAAGGGGACTTGGAAATTAGCACTTTGCATTATATCAAATATTTCATGAATTAGTCATCATACCAGTTAAACCACAGAGAAGGTGGCAACGGAGTCCACATGAGAAGGTCCCGGTAGCAGTGGTAGCTGCAATTTTGTTGTCAACTCAGTTGAGGTAATCTTCTTCTTCTCCTTCCCCTTCTCCTTCTCCTTCTCCTTCCCTTGGTGAGATTTTGTTCCCTTCTCTTGGTTGTCCTTCGAGGCAAGTTGTTAAGAAGTTTTGGATGACCCGAAGGTGTGTCTCTTATAATTTGAACCACATCATCAAATGTAAACCCTGTATTTGGGTCCTCACACATTGGCTTTTCCAATCAGCTGTTGTCACATGAGATTTTGAAAATAATTATAATTCTACTAGCTACATATGTACTTCGTGATAGATTCAGGAAAAGAATGATAAATTCAGGTTGTTTATGATATTTCATCAAAAGTTACGAACGCTAACAATTTCAACCTTAGAAGACTTATAACTAGTCTCCACCCGGGCACTTGCTAAAGATGGTCAGAAAATGGGGGCAATGCATGTGTTACACGAGATGGTTGAGAGTAAAAATGTGTCACACTTTCCAATCATCTCGAAGAGAGATAAAGGCGCGGCTGCATGGATCCTTAGTTCTGTCTATTTTTAAATGTATTTGGAATGAAGAACCTAAAATTAGCTGAAAGTAGTAAGCATAGACTTGAGAGTCCGTCAATATAAACAAAGTTATTTTGACCTGGTCCAGATTCTGGCGATCTACGAGTGACCTCTTCCCAAAATCTGGGGACATTAGTTTTGCCACACATTCCAGGGGTCTCTAATTAATTCGCAGTTGGATCGCAATCAACAGAATCATTATCAACCAAAGAAATAGAAAACAATGGACTTAAAAGAAGAGAAGTCAGCAATTAGCGCCATCATCCTTGTTTGTGTTTATGAACAGAACGGATGCTGAAAAGGCAAAGTGCCCAAACTACAGAATGGTTATTTTGTAATATCCAATTAGCGAAATCAGCAATACAGAATTGTTTGCTAGGAAGCTATATTTAACTTTACAAATTTAATGCTGCATACATGAGATTTAAGCTCGTCGTATCAGAGACCTTTATCACAACATTCAAAAGATATTATGAACTGACAGAAAAAGAGGAGATTGTTATCATGTATCCTAGTTCATGGATTTCTGGTGAAATTCCACAGCTCACATAGTATAAGCACACAAGTTGCTATATTATGGTACAACTGGTGGTACATACCTCCATCTGGAGAGTCTCATTGGGTTTGAATGTGATATCATTAGGACGAGACCACATCAAACAACTCCGCATCAAGGTAACATGTAGAAAAATCAGCACATACATATTCAATTAACAGAGAGGTAGAACGTAACAAGCACACAACACATTCAATTAAATATAAGTACACAAGTCACTCTTTCACAGTTATGGTAGGACTGGCAGTGCATACCTCTATCTACAGAGCCTGACTGAGTTTGGGAATGATACCATTAGAGCGCATTGCATCAAAGAACTCTGCATCTGGTTAACATGTAGAAAAATCAGCACATATGTATTTGCTTAATAGAGGTAGAACCTAATGAGCATACAAAAAGTAGATTCAACTGAAAAATAATACATTCACAATCATTCAGTTTTGTGCTGATGAAACCATATCAAGTGCTTTGGTCTTCACAAGCATAAAAAACTTCCTTAGGACACTTCAGTTGGCCCGTGAGCCTGTTCAAGGTCGCACAAAAGCTAGCCTTCAAATGTTGCCGATGACACCTCAGCAAAATCACTCTTCTTCATTTGATCGTTCTCTAGTATGGACTATGAATTGCCTTAGCCAAGTTAGCCAGACCAAGATCAATCATTTGATAGAATGATTCCACGACAACATCAGGATCAAACGGGATGCAAAATAATAGGCAAAATCTTAAGCTCCTCGCCTAGCTTGTTTTACAGAGCAGGCAAAAAATTGTCCCAATTATGCAAAAGGTCATCTATATAGCTCTTTGAATTGAAGTCCAAAAGTAAGCGTTGATCATTACATAGACCAACCGGACCAGTCACAAAAGTGGCACCAATTTATCTCGCTTGATAATCTTTCAACGGTCTCAAAATTGTTTATGGAAAGCCTGCCTACAATGATAGATGAAAAAGGCTAGCCAAAACTAATTTTTTTTTTTTTAAATCACGCACCAGAAAAAAATTGAACCTTGATTTTTATTTTAGCTCAGTTTCTCTTCCTTACTGGGAATTCATGCTCAAATGAACAATGGACAGGCTTTCCCGTCATCACGAAAAATCGAGAGCTGTTTGTCCTAAATAGGATATCTACCGATAGTCAAATCCGACACATAAAATTGCTCACAAAAGGAGTTCAAAATGGCGAAGGATTTTTTAAAGGAAAATACTAGTTTGAGACATAGAGAAAAAAGGGATTTGGCGCACAGTTTATAAATTGAGTTGCAGAAGATCAAACTCATGATGAAAAATTCTCATCTTGGGCTTACCAAGAGGGAAACTATAAATCACTAAGTAATTCTTGTTTACCTATGTCGTTAATTTTCATTTGTTGCCTCATAAGCCGCCAATCTATCTGCAAAAGTTGCTGATTGAAGATTAGCTGAAAAAACATTGCCATGATGCAATCAACAGCAAATATATTTAGGCAAATCCAGATCAAATAGATACCAAGTGTCAAGCAAAAATATTAAAAGATATATCTGTTAGAAAAGTATTACACTTTTCGCTCAAGCTAGTTGTTAAAGGACGAAGAATCTTACCAAATGACCAACGCCTTCTAACATATGAAGAACCACAATCGGATCTAAATTTTGATCTTGGTTGAAGCATCATGTTAGCTTCTAGGACCGACTTCCCCACTCTTGCAATTATGTAAGACTAGGACTTGAGTCTCCACACCACGTAGATTATGGCAACCATTAATATTCAACTCTTCCAAGTTCCAAAAGCATCATAGGTCAGGTAATCTTTTGATGGAACCATGATTACAGACATTGAACATCTCTAACAACTCCACCTTATCAAGACCTTGTATTTTGACTAGATTGTCGCAATAGCAAGTATTTAATCGCTTAAAGCCCTCATAATTTCGGATGGATCGGCCTTCTAATGGACTTGCAGCTATATGTACGTATTGTCTACAAGAACTCCAATTTACCTTGGCCCTAAATTTCAACTAGATTATCACAATCCTCAATTTCCAATCCTTTCAGAAGATTCTACTGTGAGAGGTCCATTCTTTCAATGGAATTGTAGTGTTTTATTGACAACTCTTCCAAGTACTTGAATCCGTCAAGCTCAGGCAATATCAACTTAGGACAAGAGTCGACACAAAGTTTCAAGAGTCTTGAGGTTAGCTTTGGGGAGTACTCAAGTTGATCGTATCCATAACAATGAAGTTCTTCCAGGTGGAATAGGTAAGAAACCTTTGGTAACCTGGGAATCAGGGAATTGACCTAAAGATATGTTGAGCCAGAAGAAAGCTCTAGCAATGATTGAGCTCCTTACAGCCCTCTTGGTCAAAGCATTAGAGATAAGAAAGATTCCATATGCTTTTTGGCGGGTCAAATATCAATGTGCCAGTGATATGGAGAATCATGAGCAAAGACAAGTCATCATTTTCTCTTGGAATTCCCCCTTTTAGACTATCGCAAGATTCAAGAAATAGCCTTTGGCAGTTTGTTCAACCATCCAATAGCAATGGGTAACTTTTCAAGGTAAAAAATCCCCAATGCTTTGCAAATTCAGTAAATCCCCAATTGAGGTAGGAATTTCTTTTAGTGAATAACACTCGTAAAGGTCAAGGTATTTGAGAGAAGAAAGATTCCTAATTGAGATAGGGATTTCTCTCGATGACTTGTAAGCCTCTAGTCCAAGTACTATGAGAGAATAAAGATTCCCAATTGAACTAGGGATTTCTCTCAATGACACACAACCCCCTAACTGAAGTTATTCGAGAGAAGAAAGATCCCCAATTGAGTTAGGGATTTCTATCAATAACTCGCAACTCTTTAGATCTAGTTTTTTTAGAGAAGAAAGGTTCCCAATTAAGCTAGGAATTTCTATCAATAACTCGCAACTCTTTAGATCAAGTTTTTTTAGAGAAGAAAGGTTCCCAATTAAGCTAGGAATTTCTATCAATAACTTGCAACCCCATAAATCAAGTCATTCAAGAGAAGAAACATTCTCAATTGAGCTAGGGATTTCTCTCAATGACACACAACCTCAAAGTTGTTCAAGAGAGGAAAGATCCCCAATTGAGCTAGGGATTTCTGTCAATAACTCGCAACTCTTTAGATTAAGTTGTTCGAGATAAAAAAAATTCCCAATTGAGCTAGGGATTTCTGTCAAGGACACACAAAACTCTAGATCAAGTTGTTCAAGAGAAGAAACATTCCCAATTGAGCTAGGGATTTCTGTCAATGAGGAGCTAAACCCTAGCTTAAGTTATTTGAGAGAAGAAAGATCCCCAATTGAACTAGGAATTTTTGTTAATAACTTGCAACTCTGTAGATTAAGTTGTTTGAGAGAAGAAAGATTCCCAATTGAGCTAGGGATTTCTGTCAATGACACGCAATTCTGTAGATCAAGTTGTTGGAGAGAAGAAAGATTTCCAATTGAGTTAGGGATTTCTGTCAATGACACGCAACTCCGTAGATCAAGTTGTTGGAGAGAAGAAAGATTTCCAATTGAGCTAGAGATTTCTGTCAATGACACGCAACTCCGTAGATCAAGTTGTTTGAGAGAAGAAAGATTCCCAATTGAGCTAGGAATTTCTGTCAATGACTTGCAACTCGTTAGATCAAGTTGTTCGAGAGAAGAAAGATTCTCAATTGAGCTAGGGATTTCTGTCAATGACACGCAACTCCGTAGATCAAGTTGTTTGAGAGAAGAAAGATTCCCAATTGAGCTAGGAATTTCTGTCAATGACTTGCAACTCATTAGATCAAGTTGTTCGAGAGAAGAAAGATTCCCAATTGAGCTAGGGATTTCTGTCAATGACACGCAATTCTGTAGATCAAGTTGTTGGAGAGAAGAAAGATTCCCAATTGAGCTAGGGATTTTTGTCAATGACACGCAACTCCGTAGATCAAGTTGTTTGAGAGAAGAAAGATTCCCAATTGAGCTAGGGATTTTTGTCAATGACACGCAACTCCGTAGATCAAGTTGTTCGAGAGAAGAAAGATTCCCAATTGAGCTAGGATATTCTGTCAATGACATGCAATCCCCTAGAACAAGTTGTTCGAGAGAAGGAAGATTTCCAATTGAGCAAGGGATTTCTGTCAATGACCAGCAACTCCGTAGATCAAGTTGTTTGAGAGAAGAAAGATTCTCAATTGAGCTAGGGATTTCTATCAATGACGAGCACATCCGTAGATCAAGTTTTTTTAGAAAAGAAAGATTCCCAATTGAGCTAGGGATTCTTGTCAATGACAGGCAACTCCCTAGAGCAGGTTGTTCAAGAGAATAAAGATTCCTAATTGAGCTAGGGATTTTTGTCAATGACCCGCAACTCCCTAGAACAAGTTGTTTAAGAGAAGAAAGATTTCCGATTGAGCTAGGGATTTGTGTCAATGACAAGCAACTCCCTAGATCAAGTTGTTCAAGAGAAGAAAGATCTCCAATTGAGCTAGGGATTTCTGTCAATGAACTGCAACTCCTTAGAACAAATTGTTTGAGAGAAGAAAGATTCCCAATTGAGTTAGGGATTTCTGTCAATAATGAGCAACTCCCTAGATCAAGTTGTTCGAGAGAAGAAAGATCCCCAATTGAGCTAGGGATTTCTGTCAATGACTTTAAACTACGCAAATCCAAGGAAATGAGGCTCTTGAGTTTGCCAATAGAAGGGTCAACTTGCTTCAGTTTGTGACAATGAGACAAAATGAGAATCTCCAACTTCGTGAAAGCCGAGAGATTAGGAGTACATCTTAACTCCTGGCTACAAGAAATGTCGAGAACTTTTAGCTGCTTTGCCGCCTGTACAAAAAAGAAAAAGCTGTCAAAAAGGAGTTTAATCAATAAAACAGAACAAAGCAAGGATCATAGAAGATGTCTTTTTTTCCATCTTACCATGATCAAACTCCATCCTCCCCAATCTTCTGTAAGCTTGTTTTGTGACAATTCCAGCACCACCAAATTAGATAGATGCAAATTGATTGCCGAAGAAAATACATTGGGTTCAATGCATAACCCTTGAAGCCATCTTAGTTCATGAAATTCATTAAAGTCTCCACTTATGGTCAACCCGCAAATTGAGAGGAACCTTGAGCTCGGTAAGTTTTCAAACACTTCACTTGTCCATGTACCACACTCCCAATGATTGAAGCTACTCCTCAAACACTGCATATCAAATCAATCAATTGAGTGTCTGAATCGACTTCTAATTTTTTACTTTTGCTTTTCTAAACCCCATACTTTCACAATTTGTCATCTTTTTACCCCTCGCCAAACATAATTGTTGAGAGGTAAACATGCACATATAGTATTTTGATAATTTTTTTTTTTAAATTC
Source organism: Eucalyptus shirleyi (assembly GCA_017140165.1). Classification (NCBI taxonomy): domain Eukaryota; kingdom Viridiplantae; phylum Streptophyta; class Magnoliopsida; order Myrtales; family Myrtaceae; genus Eucalyptus; species Eucalyptus shirleyi. The sequence goes on from CM029454.1 coordinate 2,338,088, forward strand.
AAACAAAATTTTAAATAAAAAGAACACTTTTTCTTGCTTTAAAAAATTCAAGACGAAACACCTCAATTCTTACCTCTAGCTTTTTTGGAATTTTGTAGTGTATGTACTTTGATTTTTATTAAAGTGGAAATACATGAAACCTTTTAAAACATACGAATGTTAAAGAGTACCCATGTCACTTGTTAAGTAGCTGGCTTTAGACCAACTAAAAACGAACTAATTAACTTCCTTACATGGTGTTATAGTTAGATTAAGGTCTTAACATATGGAACAGTAGGTTTGTCGATGTTGGGCAACATCTTTTGGCAAACTCTGCCACATGAAACTTTCTGGAGAAATCTACTTATGTTACCTAAACAGAAAAGTGAAGATACATATTTCCATTTCCCAAGACTGGCACCATTTCTTTTCGCATCTTATAAGTCAAAAGTACCGCTTAAACTTTGCTGCTAAAGGAGCTCATTTAATTGGAAGAAGATGGTGACAAAATCCCAGACGGCTTGATGGACATTAACAACAATACTTCATTATTTTTCCCCCGAAAGCTTAGCTGATCAGTGACAGTATTGGATAACGTTCGAGTATCGAAATTTTAAATCTTAAACTTTCTATTGGATTAACATCTCGAGATTGACCCAAATAAATCAAGCCGCCACTCAATCTACACATTGACATGGCGTAAACGTTCAGAGGAACAGACTGAGATGCCCATAACAGAGATCGCAAGTAGCCTAAGCTACTGGTCGGCGGCTGGGCCTCCAGCAAGACTCAGTCGCTTGAACAGCGTAAAGATGCGATTATGGATCAAAGTGGGCACCTAGTCACGCTCCGTTGGGCGTGCGATTCTGGATCACAGCGGGCACCTGGCCACGCTCAGTTAGGCACTAAGGAGACATGTCTAGTGAGTTATTTTTTCTTTGCAATTTATTATATGGTCATGTTCTTTAGGATTTACCAAAAGCAATATAAGGTACAGTTGATAGTTTTCTGAAAGATTTGGCTGAAATGTTTGAGAGGCAACCCCACGCTGCTGATTTAGTGGTTAAGAAATGCGCTTTTGTGTATCATGATATGGGTTTGATTCCTTGCACTATTAAGTGCAAATAATTTCTTGTTTGAACCGTCCAGTCAGACTTAATTAAGCTGGTGTCCCACCTGGCAATGAGAGTTAATGGAGTATTTCACCATTATGGAACTTAGGTAGCCGTTAGTACCCAAACCCACTTTTGTCAGATAGGTTTTCTAGAGGTATGTTGACGTAAATTATTGATGTTCGTTTTTAGCATGGGCATGCTTCTCAAGAGGTGAATTAGAAATTAGAAATCAGTACTCATCTGTTAACATGCACTTCTAGAGCAGAGTAATTTCAAGCCAGTAGTGCCTCTCACTTGACCTGTTTAAGAAAATGCATTTGTAACACATAAAAAGCAAAATTCGACCTAGAAATGGTGTTATTTTTGTAAATGGACTTTGCTTAATGTCCACAATACTCTATACACATGCTACGCGCATGTTATGTTAACATTATGCTTATTTTTATTGAACTTTGTAACTTAAACTCTTAAAAATAAGAAGAGAATGGTGATAAAAATTGGGGATGGTACAGCATGTTGATGAAGAGAATATTATATAACCGTTAAAGGTGGGGGATGTGTTGGTTAGAGAAGGAGTACTCTACCAAAGTGAGACTTCACTCCTCTGCCATACTTTTTATTAGTAGGAGAATCCTTAAATAATAATAAAATTGGAAGGAACCTAAAGTGACGCCAATCTCATTTCTATAATTATAGTATCATGTTATATTAGATATAGACTAGACATGACCCACGCTACGCACACCATTTATATTGGATTGAGCAAGTAATACTAATTGATGTTTCAAATGATGAGCAATTCCCTCTTAAAAGAGAATATATATATATAATTAACTATGTTTAGAAAGGGGGCAATTGCGATTAATGACGGTGGTTTCCCCTTTTAAGAGCTAAATGATGAAAATAGCCCATGGATTCATTTAAATAATATGATTCATAATGAACTTGATTTTGAGAAAATTTAGGTTGAGAGAATAATAGAGAAATCTCTCCCTTGAGAAGGATAGTATAGGACTAGGTGTCATAGGATGTATGGTCGACACGAGGCATTGGTATAAAAGGGGTATTCGAAGGTAAGATCAGACAAGCACAGCACAACAAAGTTCATCTTTTACTTTCCTCGTAATTTTCCTTTGATCGCACTTCCGTTTCATGCAATTTCATTTAATATTTTTTTTAAATTCCTTATAATTCGATTTATAACGCATTTAACTTTTTCTTGTGCACTCCATCCAAAAGAAGTATGTCCATTGTTATTGGAAAAAAAAAAAAGGAATGTCTTTCGAATGCGGTTTCCCTCCTGAATTTTTACTATAATGAGAGATGTTTTTTTTTTTTTCTAGTTGAATTACTATAATGAAAGATTAAGAACTGTCAACTTATAAACTATAACTGTCTTTCCAAAGAACATGATTTGTCCATCTATATGTGCTTTTCCAATAGAGAAAAGGATATGATAGTTATTTCTTCATGATAAATTTATTCATGTCAGTTTCGTGCATATACATGGTATGGGCTCACGACTAGTTGATCCATATTTCACAACACTCGACACCTTTCTTCTTTTACATGAACTTTTGTGACAACAGTATCTGCTCCAAATTGAAAGCATTATCTTGTTTTTTTTGTTTTTTTTGGTTTTTTTGGAATGCTATTTATAGGCCGAGTGCAAAGATACAACAGGGCAGGAGACATAAGTAAACATTAAAAAAAAAATTATCGATAAAACAACATAACTTGAGAGTGCATTTTTTTCCGTTAGTTTATTGGAAATATTATGAATAAACTAAACTACCAAAAGACAAATTTGTTTTGTGAAATCTGAACTTCCACGGACTTTTTTGGTTGAGATTAATTTTATGGTTTGACTCGTTTGTCATTATCCATACTTTATATATTAACTAGTGAAAAACTTACGGTCAATATTATTTCTCTTAAGAATTATTATTGAATCAACAAAAGTATGTGCTCTTTATAATGGTATGCACGAACTAATTCAAACTAAATCGAGAAAATAAAGCTTGTTCCTTTCCCAACATCTCTTGGTTAGTTGCAAAGGTTAATTCCCCGCCATTGATCAGTCATGAACCCACTACGCTTCTCTAAATGGAATATATAAAATAATGAAACGACATGAACATTGACAACCTAAGTAAAAATTAAACTTACTTTCAAAATTGACAGCATGCTGAAAATGTTATTTAGTAAAGAAAAAGGTATCGATATAATAACAAGCATGACATTTCCTCTAAATTGTCGAGTTTGTTGAGGGTTTTCGGCACAAAAGGGCATTGTACCACAAAATATAAATAATATAAAACAAGTTGGAGAGGAAAGAAATGTTTATTAAGAAAAGCACAGACAACGAGAAATGAAAGAAGCAAAGAAAGGAAAATAAGAAAATTCACTCTTTATCACACACCTAAATCCATGAGATGAACAAGGTCAACGTGATACGACCTTGAAAACATTGTAAGGATTTTCTGTATAAGATTCTTAAGGTGATTTTTGCCATCATAGCTATTAAGACACAAGAAGAATGAAAAGAGATAGATATACCTAGTAGAGAAAGGGGTATCTTCAAAATCAAAATGGAAAAAGAAAAATGAAAGTGTATCAAACATTGATTTCCTAATTCATAGGAGCACCGCAATACATTCGACCATACTAGAAAGCAAGCACCTGTGATAAGTGCGAAATTTTTCTTTAGCATAGCTGATTTGGTTAATTATTAGTTATTATAATCAGCTTATGTTGTACAATACCGTTTTGGACGAAAATTCAAAACATCTTCATTTATCTGATCTATGATACATATGCTTCATCTTAATTAAATTATTGTAATCTTTCAGATTATCAATAGTTTCAAGTAGATATAAAATTACATGCTTTTAGTGATCGAGATTTTCAGTGTAGAATCGTAGTTAAAGAATCTTAAATTAATTGCAACATTAAGTTTTTGACGGATGTAATTTATATCAATGAATTTGGATCAAATAATGTAACTTTTTCATCCTTGGGACACTTATAATCCAATTATTATCACAATTTATCTAAGGGGGACATAAATGGGCGTATGAATAGATTTTTTTCCTAAAGAGTAGGGGTATCTAGTTGTACTAAATAAAAGACTAAAATGGATCACATTAAATTTATGGAGTTATGAGAGAGAGAGAGAGAGAGAGAGAGAGAGAGAGAGAGAGAGAGAGAGAGAGAGAGCCATATGTTACCTCTGTTTGCATATTAAATATCTCCGTTTGCAAATTAAACCATTGCTTCAGACATCTCTCGAGCAAATGTCCTTGGCAAAAGATGCTCCTTCCAAGATCTCTCAATTGGTCATGCATCCTAAACTCATCATCATCTCCAATTTTTATTAAGCACCTTAGCTTCAACTCTTCAATTCCAAGATATGGAAAAAGCTTACAGTCCTCCCACATGTAAAAGGCATATTTGCTGTTTTTGCCGATTAAAAAGCAAGCAATATCCAGAAAAATCTCCTTTTGTGTAGGTTCCAATGCATCATAACTTATCTTCAATGTCTTTTGGACATCTCTATCCGATTCGATTCTTAATTTCTCCAATATATCTTGCCATACCTTTTTATCTACTTTTCCATATAAGTATGAACCTATGACCGTGATAGCTAGGGGAAGACCACCCATGGTAGATAAGATTTCATAAGAGATACCCTCAAAATCCTCCGGACAATGGCCCATGCGAAATGCATGTCTTTTAAATAAAAGCAAAGAATGCACCTCATCTAATTCTTTCAATTCATACTTGTAGTCCACCTCAAACTCAGATTGATCAAGTACAAATTTGTATCTAGTTGTCACAATGATGATACTTCCTGCAGTAAACCAATCACGTTCTCTAGCCAAAGCATCTAGTTGATTTTGGTGATCAATATCATCCAAAAGAATGAGAAGCTTTTTTCCTTTAAATCTAGATTTGATCAAATTAATTCCATCATCAACTGTACCAACACCTTTTTCAATTGACAGTATTTCCTTAATTAGTAGATTTTGTAGATAAGGAATACCATTGTTCTTAGCTGTTTCCCGTATATCTGGAAGGAAACTACGATTCATAAAAATATTCGATAAGTTATTATAGATTACCTTGGCAAGAGTCGTTTTACCAATCCCACCCATGCCATATATTCCTATCATTCGAGCATGACTGGCAGAAATGTCTACCCAATTCTTAATTTTGTTGACATGATCGTCAACTCCAACTAGGTGCTTTGGAACATCAAGCTGAGATTGATGTCTCAACTTGCTTAGAATTGTTTTGGTAACTTCTTCCACTAATTTTCCTTCATGCCTGTCAAACAAAAAAACTCATCATAACTTAATACTTTTGCGTAATCTCATCAAAAGACACTCCCATATATGTGAAGGATGGATGCAACCATTTAACATGCAAAATGTTTTGGTTTTATGAATGACAATATAGGATGATGGTGTAACAGTCATCTCATTTTTCCCCTTCTTTTTCTTCTTATAGATAGATCTTATTGAAATAAGATAAGGTGGTGCACCTAGCAAATTAAGATTCTTTAGATGTAAAGTGTTTGTTATGAGGCTTATGGTCACTGCTAGTTGAAGGATAGGAGGTCAATAATTTTGGTTACAAACAGTTTAGGAGAAGAAGATGTTCTCCCTCTAAGGCAGCTTATCCCATGGGCCTAAATGGAGGACTTATAATTAACTTACAGATCGCCTATCAATGAAAGTTACTGGCAACAGCAGGTCTTGAACCTAGGCATGATCTGTGTGAAGCAAGAGGAGGTTGATTTATACGGCAGTTACCGAGCTTTGGAAGACTGAGTAAGGGATCCTAATGTTTTAGACGTTGTTAGTGTAGTTTTCAGGGGAAATCTTAGGGAATACAAGTATTTGTAGTCCGTGGGTCATTATGGTTATTCATTGGGACATTTTGGGATGTTTTGTAAGCTTGTAGTGGAAGCAATTCATCCATATGACATTGGTTTCGCTAAAAAACAATACTTAGGGGAATAAAAGAAAAAAAAAAAGCACAGGCAGAAGGTAAGTACCCATTAGCAAATTTCGTAGATTCCCATCCATTCAAGTTACTCACTTCTGTAAGGGCTCGTTGACCTTCCCGAATGTCCTCCTTATCAAAACGCTTCTTATGCGAACGGAAGCCCTCCCCAAAATTTCCATTTAGATACCGCACATCCGATGGGAGCACTTTATAAAAAATGGGCAACACTATGTGCGACATGCTCTTCTGGCAGTCCATGATGCGTACTAGCTCACGGAGGCACCACTTGCTTGAAGCATAATTTTTAGAGATGATGGGGATCGAAATCTTAGATCGTGTGATGGCATCGAGAATCTCTGAATTAAAATCCTTGCCAATTTCAAGGCTATTATCATCCCTGAACACAGAAATTGGTACAGTTCCTACACTGATCAGACTACGGTAGAGGTGATCAGTGAATTCTTTGCGAGTGTCGGAGCCTCTAAAGCTCAAGAACACATCGTATTGATCGCTACATCCTCCCGTGGGTATGGAAGGTAAGGACGAAGAAGCAGATGCTCCATCAATGATCTCTTTCTCATCAATCCTTCTCTTTTTCTCCCTCAATGCTTCTTTTTTTTGCGCTCTTTTTCTTTTTCTTTTTATTTTGCTTAGACTTTGCCCTTTCCCCATAGAAATCTTATAGACAAAAATGAAGAGAGGATGCCAACCTGCTGCACAAAAAGAAGTAGATAAGCATGAAAAGGCAGAGCACGTGCTTTTTGGGAGGAGAGCATATGATTTCTGAACGATTTCGAATCCAAAATGTTTAATGATCAAGTCAGTCTGTTGACTAATTGAATAGTAAAAGCTATTGACTTAGGCGTGCATCTTTTCTTTCCGGTGGACTGCGCCCTCTCGTCAAGGCAACATCATTGGGTTGTGTCCACTCATGAACAAGAAAACAATGGCTAGTCTTCATCTCTACATGCGTGCTCTAGAGTCAAGGCTCCTAATCTTTGATGGAGAGCACATGCATTATGAACGATTACTAACACTAAAATGTTTAATGAAGAGAAGATGCCTTCTGCTCCACTAAAAGATGTAGATAAACAAGTGAAAAGGCTAGGTAGAAAGCACCTGATTTCCGTATGTACACAATATTTACTGAATGAGTTTTCTTAGGGGGGTGTCTATTGATTAATCCAATACTACAAGTTGTTGTTTTGGAGCAGTGTAATCCGCATCTTCTATTTCCCATGGACCTCATCCTCTTGATGCATGGACTTTCCTAATCGAGGAGATTGTCATTAATCGTCTCTCATTGGTTGGTTACAAATTAAACATGTTGCTCACATGTAAAATTAACTAAAGCTAACATGTTGATGCCTATATTTCATTAGGCATTCTCAAATGCATATGCCCCTAATGATTCTCAACTCTTATTATGTGGTTTTCACATGAGACTCAATAATAACAAAGGTTCAGATTTATTAAGGTCATATGCACTTGGGTCCTCTAGGAAATTTTCATATTTCCTCCAATCATGCCTTTGATCGGTGGTTTAATGTAAGCATCTATTTGAAAGCACATGCATATCCGTTGATCTCTACCTTCATCAAAGTGCTGATTATTGATATTCATAAAATCTAATATCAAATCTTCGTAATCAATTAAAAGGGAAAAAATTTAAAGGAAATAGCAATCAAATATGTGAGTCGTTAAATAAGAAATTGTCATTTAAAAATTAGAAAAGTGGAGAGCCAAAATAGTCAAACTCTTTCTCTCTAAGCATTTTCGTTCGCGCAATCTCAATGAGAGTTAGCTTTTGACACAACCCAAAAAAAAAAAGAAAAAAAAACGAGAGTGAGCTCTCCCCCAGCAATGGTAGGCCTTCCCAAACCATTCTTGCTAAATGGGTCATCCATGTCCATATCCTCGCCCTCATTACTAATGGTTTTTTTCTATTGCTCTTATTTTCTTCATTTCCCTAACCTCCACTAATTAAGTTATCAACTCTCTCAGCAGTATATATTCCCAATGCCCTCCTGAGTTTTCTCCTTGTTTAGTTTTTCTCCCGCCACATCCAAAATGTCTGACAATATGGGTGGATTTAATGAGGGGCTAAGGGTGCCCTGCCCCAGCCAACTCTCGGAAATTATGCTTAAACACAATTATTTAAAAAAAATAATACATATTCATCCATAAGTCTTGGCCCCACCAAATTTTTTTTACCAAGCAAGAACAGATTAACACAAAATCTTTAATTAAATTTGTAATTGATTGAACAGAAGCAGTTGCAGATGCTTTTAGTCCCTGCCTTATCTTCTTTTGTATCTCACCCTCTAGTCAGGTCAAAAGATGTTGGCTTGGTCCGCTCACAATGTTAAACTCTTAACTGGGCTATAAAGGAATTAGAGTCTGTACAAGCAAGTTGCATTCATCAAAAATAAATAAGCAAAGGTTCTGTTTTTGCTCGATTATTAAAAATCAGAATTTGATAAATCATTTAAAAGCTGATAAATGAGTTCAAACGAAATTGGAAATGTGTGGAAGATGTGAAGAAAGGGCCTAGTTAGTTATTAGGAATGTGATCTTACATTTTAATTTCAAATTGTCATATTCTAAATGAATTTGGAAATGAGATAGAGATGAACAAAAAGTCTTTGCTATTTCTCTTTTATTTGTTCCTCGCTGCCCTTACGTACTAGCAATTTCATGCAAAACAAATCCACTTTAAACCGATATAACATCACTAAGCTATTCTCTTCAAACTTTGAAATTTAAATAATTGATCGACATTTTATCTATAGAATAGAACTATCATTTATTAGATGACACCAAAGAAGAAGCGAATGCTCCTTCAGTGCTCTCTTTTTCTGCACTCATATTCTTCTTCTCGAGATGATAGAATACAAGCATAGAGAAAGGAATCAGTGCAACGAGCATGGCAAAGGAACGACCTGAAGCGAAACGGTGCGTCCCTTCGTTTGCCTTGCTCTGACTTTGCCCTAGTCTGAACAACTTGAAATTAGGTCGTGATTTGATCGAAGGAGGAGCAGAAGAGAAGAAAATAAAGGGAAACTGCTGAGGAAAATTCAGAGAGGACCAAGGTTTGAAAAGAATGGCCTTCAGTGCGTGCCCCCTTTTTCCTCGAGGGCCCACCTTGAGAATATCATTGCAAAGTTTCTTTAATCCAATTAAATGGAAGTAGAATAGGATTATAGGCTAAATTCGTGATAAGTCAGATTAAATTGATTAATTACATTTTAAGGAATGAACTTATAGTTTGTAGCAAAAAGGTGAAAGATATGAGAGATATAAAGCTAAGTGAGTGTCCTAATAAACATGTATAGTTCAATTTTTATTAAATGTTTTCATGTGTATATGTCAAAGATCAATTAGTTTATTTTTCTCTAACATAAAAGATCTCAAGAAGCATCATACCATGGATTTTGGTATGTCTTGCATTGTGATGATGACCGAAGCTATCACTTATTTGAGAGCAGGTAAAAAGTAGCAACGGAGATTTTTCGTTTGAGAAAGTGGCAAAAGAGTTAAAAATTTGAAGGAAGAAAATGAGCTAGAGGTGAAAGGCAATATACTTTTTAGGATTATATTGCCCAATAATTCGAGGAAGAAAACGTATTATTTGTCTAGAATGTCCTATAATTGTCTAAGGTAAAATTGTGAACCAAATCTGACTAAGAGAGTACTTGCTTTTATGGGTGATTGGCTACAGAGTGTGTAGATTCTGGACCAAAACCCTGAAACCCACCTATTAGAGCATGTTCAATTTTCGGCATTGAAAATTGAACCCCCCTTGATCTTGGAACTTGCCCTGAACCACCCTATTACTTTTTCTTTTCTATTTCGTTTTTTATTTAACTTCTCTTTTCTACGTAAGTCCATTATGAGCTGGTGACACACCACGGTAGCAGCCACCCCCATTAGACAAAAAGAGCCCAAAACACACTAGTTCAGCCGCAACAAATCAACAGACATGACACGGTAATAAGAGATGAAAAAACGATTACCTTCGCAAGCTGAGATACGAAAAGAGGTGCAAGATCGGAGAGAGAAGACCCTAAACAAGCCTCGGCGAGAACTTTCAAGAGGGAAATGAATAAAGAAAGCGAGTGCTGACCTTAGACGATAGCCTTGAATTGTTCTGCAAGAGAGGGGCCAGATGTAAAAGATACAGAGTGAGAAATATGAGAGAGAGAGAGAGAGAGAGAGAGAGAGAGAGAGAGAACTATCAAATTCCACTAGGTTTAACCAGTCCAACGGCTCATATTGATCAGTTTGAATAAGGGAACGTAGTAAGAAAAATCTGCAATAACTATGACGACCGTGATTTTAAAAAAGTTGATGGAATTTCACATGTTACACTGTGCATGCTTTTAAGAATGTTAGATGTCATGCAATGAGTAATGATCAAATGTTTTTGTTTTCTTCTATCATAATGTAATAGACTATCCGGCTCCTCTGGAAAAGTAATGCAGAGACAGAATTACTAGGATGGGCTTTAATGTTTAAAAGGGAATTACCTTAAAGCACATCAAGTCGTGTCCGAGTCTCAAAAGCAGCACAATTCTGAGACCACCTCCACTCCTCAATCAATCTAGAGCTATCAAAGCCAGATATCTTAGAGAGAAAGAGGAGTGTCTCAAGTGATTTATGGTGATTGGCGTGTCTGCTTCTGGGGCACGAGCACTCGGGACTTTAAATAAAGCTTTACTTCGAACCTCTTGCCCCGAAGGAGACGCGCAATCTCGTGGAGAGGATTGCGCGACAAGATTGCGCGTCTTTTCACGCGGCAATTATACTGCTTTTTTACCCTCACCTTCTTGAGCAAGACCACCGAAACAAACCTTCCTTCCTCGAAATCGGTAAGACTACCTCGCTGTAGACTTCAAAGATATTTTCGTTGCTTCTACCGCAAGGAGAAAATATTGGTTCGCCGGTCACGAGCTGGTTCTTCGCCGTCGAACAGAGGGAGGGCAGATAGAGATGCGAGGGGAGAGAAAGAGCAAGGAGGGGCGGCGGATCTGGAGCTGGAGGGGCGGCGCGGTGGTTCGCCGGTCGGAAAGAGGGAGAGCAGAGAGAGCGAAGGAGGTCGCGATCCTGTTCGTCGGAGAGAGAGAGAGGGAGGGTAGAGAGAGAGGGAAGCGCAAAAAAAAGAGAACTCGCAAAAAATTACTTATTTTTTTAAATTTTTTTCGGCCCCTATCTTTCATATATTAGTTTTCCTAAATAGATTTCAAAAGATTAAAAAAAAAAAAAAAAAAGGTGGAGGACAGTTGTTACTGGAGCATTCATTCTTGAAAGAAACCCTTCCCAGTTTTTAGCTGCACACAAGTTGTCCGGTGAGCCTTTTCTTAAAACAAAAAATATTCAAAGTGTGTTTCCTTGGCCAAGTAAAGTGTAAAGTTTAATATTCCAAAGCTAATGGAGAAAGAAGAGGGACTCACTAGATAAAGTGCTAGACTTTTCATTGGGCCTTTACTATAAGTTATTCTAAATCTTCCGCGATCGTTGGTTCCTTATGAAAAGAATAATTATACATAGAAGAATCCAAACTTTACCATTGGATGGTGAAAACGAGATAATATGCAAAATGATCGATTGATAATTGGAGCAAAGAGAAAAATGACCCGACACTTTCAACCCATGTTAAGGGATATTGAATGCAAAAGCTGAAATTGCTATGTAAGGAGAAAAATGCGCACACAAAACTCATTGAAACTACCTATTCAATTGGTCATCCGCATTGTTGGCAAATTCACACTCTATATGAAAGAGTTACTTTCGCATGGAATGTAATTTATGAAGTCTCATTTGTTGAGGCCTAAATTTTGCAGACAATAAAAGAACACAGAAAATGAAAAAAAGAAGTAAAGAATGATAAAGCTCCAATTAAGCCCAATACTTTCTAATCCATTTAGCTAGAAAGGCTGACCTGGAGGCCGATGACGGGATCTGTTTTGCCTCACTGGAGATTTTCCTTCGTCGCCAAAAGGCGAAGTGTTTTTTAAAAGGGTTTTTTGCCATAGCTTTTTTTTTTTTATCTTTTGTATTTTTGCTATAGCTTTAAAGAGGTGAGAAAAGTGGGAGCGGTGGGTGGGATGGGCATCAGATTCCTTCCTTAACGCCGTATCCCTCCCTCCTTAAGGAAAAGATTAGATGGCAGATGAAATCGGAGGAGCTTCGAACCGACTTAGAAGGATCGGATTCAGACGTTTTTTTTTTTTTTTTTTTTTTTTTTTTTTTTTTGGCGTGGGAAGAATCCGGTTCCGATTGCCGTTTTTTCTGCTTTGTCCACTTGCCCAAGTTAAGGACTAGAAGTCATGTCCGCGATATTGTTTTTTTTTTTCTCCTTTCATTTTTCTTTTCGAGTTGGAAATATGTCAACCCTTCTCAATGTTCGAACCTATTGGATGGACGTCGTGCATGGCAGCTCGGTAAAGTTTAGAAACCTTTGTCAAATAGACGAGTTATAAACACAATAGGAGTTGCTATTATGGGACTATCAATCATGTCATAAGTTACTTGCTCAATAATAAATGTTTTTAAAGTTGAGGACGAATGGGAAGACGAGAGGCGGTGCGATATAGATGCTATGAGTGCTCTTAGGGTTTTGAGATGTAATCAAGGTCCTCGTCTCTTTGGAAAGGTCAGAAATAATGGCCAGCACAGTCATTCCCTTTAAAATAAATTGTTATTATCTTTAAGGATTGTTACAAGTGTAATAAATAGTTACTTAACATCGAAGATAATAGAATAATTACATTAGGATTTCAAAAGATTAAAAAAAAAAAAAAAAGTAACCATTCCACCATCTTGCCGATGAACTCCCACTTCTTTGCCCTCGCCTACTGCGACACCCTCTAGCTCATCTTCGAGAGGCTCCCCGTCCCGGACCTGGCCCACGCAAGCTGCATCTGCCGCATCTGGAGCTCCGTCGCCTCTGATCGCAACATGGTCACCCGAGCCTTTGCGGCCCCCTGGAGGTTGAAGAAGATGGTCGGCATCCCGAGCTCGGGTAGCTTCTGGAGGGATAACGGCATAGGGAAGTTTGCCATCTCCCACCGGATTAAGTGTGGCGATAGCGTTGCGAGCCTCGCTATGAAGTACTCTATTCAGGTAATGGAGTTTCTGTCCCTTTTGCTGTATTTTTTTTTTTTTTTAGTAAGGTAAAAGATATATTGACTTTTAACCAACATCTATACAGTAGGGGTCTCAGCACCAAAAACTTATACTCAAAATGACAAACATATCATAACGAGTGAAAGGGTGTCGAGAAAAAAGGAAACACAAACAGCCAAACAATCCTTTTTGCTGTATTGATTGTGAGCAAAACTGTGAATTATGTTGGCGGCGAAATGATTTTCTCGCGTAGTATACTCTAAACGTTGCAAATGACATGCTTTGGCGCTGCATTTTCGATGGAGATTCACTTTCAGCTGATTCTGAAGAACAAATGGATTGCGATTTCATTTAAAAGTTAGCTAAAGTGGTGTGTGCGGCTACAGCTTTTGAAACTTCAAGAAGAAGGTTTCTTGGTAGTATCCTCCTGATGTTTCGGAAGTCATGTAGGTTTGTTCTGCATGTGGTCATGTGTAGCCAGCGTTAGGCGTGGGTAGGTCCGTTTGAGTGAAGTGGACGGAAGCTGGGAGCCTTATTGTGAATTTTCATGGAATTTCTGGTGGGTTTGCTTTGCTGATGGCTTGGAATCCATCCGGTTTTCTTCTCCAGCATAGATTGTCTATTTGGTTATTCATTGGCGCTGAGAGGATGGGTGGGGATGGGTTAGGTGCTTTTCATAATAATACGAATTTGTGATCCTGAGTTTGATTGCTAAAATGGCGAATCCCGAAGAATGCTGAGGACTTGTTGGTTGAGGAATGCTGTACAGCTAGCAACAATTATCAGGTCTTTGTGGAGGCTTTTCTCCTTGAAGAAGCATTCTGTCATTCCTCCATTATAACAGCCAAAGTTGGATAGCTCTGTTGATTGGTGCAGGATTGTCTAAGTACATAGTTTTGTTCAATTTCGGGTATGGCTCTTTTATACCTCCATTCGCTTGGGTTCTGGCCTCTTTGATAAAAGGTTAGCTTGGGGAATTTACTAGGAGAAGAAAATTGTTGACAAGATGCTACACAGTGTACATATCATTTGATGATGTTCATAGCTTCTTTGTGCAGGCTGGCGGTTGAATGACTTCAACGTTAATGACAGATTTATCCCATTGAGTGGGGTTAGTTATAATTTTACGCCGTTGCTCTATATTGTATCAAATAGGCGGTAGGATAGATGCTCAATGGAATTTACTACTGCAAATATTATAGATTATTCCCATTGGAGAAGGTCAGACTAATCAACATACGAATTTTGCAATTTTGAGTGACTTCATCTTTTAGTGAAGCCTAAAATATAAAGAAGGAAAAGGAAACGGTTACACTTGGAAGTCAGTGTTGTCTTACCAATTATTAATAGGAGTGTTAATGGTTTGGTTCGTTTTGGGTGAGGTCATGATTCACTTGGATTCAATTCTCACTTATTAATAATCCAAAACGAACCAAACTATTAACACTCCTAACAATTTATATAATTAGCCCTCACCTTTCATCAGTTCACATTGCAATTGGACCATGTGGCTGCAAAAAATCAAAGTGAAGATGGGTTAACTTTTCACTTTTCTTGTCCATTGAAACGAAAGTATCTCTTCCCTAGAGGCATTAAAATTAATCAAAAATCTACTTTCTAACTCATTTTCAATAGTCCAAATCTTTAACACAACACACACGCACACACAAGCGTAGAAAGCTAATCGTCACCACACACACACACACACACACACACACACACAGATATATTATATATATATATCATGTTTGTGTAAAAAGCGTAGAAAGCTAATCGTCACCTTGGGGAAAGACTATCTCATTGTAGACTTTTAAGGATACTTTGTTATTTTCTCTTTGTAATTGGACCACGTGACTAGCCAAGTCAAAATGAAGACGGACAACCATTGGCTTTCCCTGACCCCATTAGCCGAAAAAATCGATAATTGTAAATACATGATGTTGTAAGAATAGTCAAGTATAACTTTTAAGGGATAAGTATACTTGGATTGATGTAACAAAATATGTCTGGGGCACTGTGAGACATCGATTGTTTATTTTTTTTTTTTGGGTTGTAGCCATTACGTCATCCCTAACAGGTGCATAGTTTGACCTCCCAAGTGCAGGTGTACTCACTGGTCGCACGGCTTACTTGCCAGTATGAATTATTTTGTAAAGTTGATGAATGTTGAATGCCTTATATTCTTGATAAAGCGTTATCAAACCCATCATGTCCGAGTGGGAGATGTTGTACTAAATCAATACGTCCATGATGGGGTGCGATCAGGACGCACCATATTGTCTTGATACTTACGATGGAAAGACACCCTTTTGAAACGGTGTGAGTGAGTCATATGAAAGACTCCAGGATGACAACCGTAGGAATGGTTGGAAGAACGTACACTCAGAATTCTCTCATTGTCTTGTCCCATTTCCATCGAGAGAAAAAGAAAGCATTCCATTTAGCTTTTACAAGAACAATTTCCATTTACGCCGTGAAAATCGGATGTTTTCCTTGTGATTACATTCAGACAAATGTGAAGTATTATTGTTCGTGATTCATCCGCAATTCAGCGTTCGTTCCGGGGTTAATTATTGTTTGCGTATCGGATAAAGATAAGTCGTCTTCCGCCAACTTGAATTTCAACACCTACAAATCCTAGGAGATCAGTGACCATCAAACCACTAAAGAATAAATCTCAGCCTTTCATTGAAAAGTGTGAAAGTATGTATGAGGTACACCAATTTAAATGTCAGGTACGGCAAAATGCACTAGAATAATGCGGGTGGAAAATTGGTCTTTTGCTAAATGGCATTTGATCTACACTTGGGTCTTTGCCAACAACGAAGAATCGATACCAGTGTCATAGTCAACGTATTCATAGTGGAGATTAATTTTTACATGATGATACTCTCTAACAGCTATGTTCAAGAAAATAATGCAGGTGGAAACGGGGAAAGACATTGAGACGTGTAGATCATTTTCTTGAAAGTGGTATTGCCTTGATTTTATGGAAAAAGAATAGAAAGCAATACATTTCACTTTTAACAAAATCTTTGGAAGACTCTCTTCATAAAACTTGTGTAAAAACTTTAGAGATAATGAACCGCCGGTCCCTGAAATTTTACAATTCGTTGTATGTCGTCCTCGTGCGTATTTTTTTTTTTCGTTCAAGCCAGTCATTCGGTTATAAATGAATACAAATTCTAGAAATTTTCATAATCTTCAATCACTGCATGGTCCACCGGCATAGTGCGTCTCTCGTGGTTAAATTAACATGCTCTCGAACCCTATGCAACTTGGAGATGGATGATTTCCCTACAAGGTGCATTCAGTTATATTTTCAACTCCTTTAGTCTCAACCCGTTTTTGGTTACCACAACAAATTTGGATGACATATCTATAAATAGTGGCATAGCTATTAGACTCAGAGTTTCTTTGACATCAAGAAATCGTAGATCAACCAGTTTCTCAATACATTCAGGTAATTCAGTGAGATTTTCACAACCCCGTAACATCAAAGCCTCTAGGTTGTGCAATCAAAATAAAAATTCAGGAAACCTTTTGATATCAGTATGAGAAGTTTGGACACAAAACACAGCACCAGAGAAGACATCTGATAACAATTTCTACTGAATTATCAGGGAAAACCTTTGAAGAGACCATACGAAGCTGCATGCCTACTATGACGCCACAAAGAAAATGCATACTATTCAATTATTATTGCGAAATACCCACAGGTGGAGGAAAAAAAGTGATGGTTTTATTAGTGATGGGCTTAAGGCCCGTCCGCCCATGTTGGGCCTAAAAGCCCAGCCCACAGGAATAGGGCCCGTGGATGGAGGGAGGTATAAAAGGGATGAGAGAGAGGAAGAACGCATCGGTTGGCATAACGAATGTACATTCCTCTCCCTCTCTCCCTCCAAAAGACAAAAGTGCGCTAAAGGTGACGCCGTCTTCCCTTCAAGGCCAATCGACGTCATCGGATTGAACAGGATCATAATTTCTTCCTCGATCTTCAGCATTGGTGTTTAATCTGTGGCTAACAAAGTACGCTCGATTCCGTGGTGTGCTTTACGATCAGTGATACGTGATATTCCCGAGCTTGTTTTCCGCATTTGTTTTAGGGGTTCGATTTAGTGTCGAATCCGGTTATTGGGGATCCGATATTCCCAACATTGGTATCAGAGCCCTAGTTCACGTTTTTCCCGACCTGTTTGATGTTTTATGATTGATTTTTCGCGAAAGCAATTCGGCCGTACGGATCGGAGCAAGAAATCCCGACACCCGAGCGCTGTTCGTCCATTTTTACGAGTCTCCATAAGTCGAAATCAATTTTTGAAGGCACAGGGTGAAAGGGCTCGTCGAGACGAGTCCGGCGACATGTCGTGCGTCGCCGGGCGACGCCGCACGCGCCCACACACGCGGCCAAAAGGCGCTGCGCGTGGGCGCGACGCGCCTAGAAACGCTGGCTCGCCCAGCACGTGCAGCGCACGCGTCGGTCGGCGAACCGGCACGTGCGCGCCTCCAACCGGCAAACCGGCACCTGCGCGCCGCCGACCGGCGAACCGGCACGCGTCGGTCGACGAACCGACGCATGCTAACGTCAGTATGACGTCACCCAACGGTCGGTAACCGCTGGGATGACGTCATCGATGATGTCAGCGCCGACGACGGTTGGCCGGGCGGTCACCGGCCGGCAACCCAACTGGCGACCCAACCTGACCCGAATCGCAGACGCCTGGCACGTGCGCGGCACGTGCCGGCTGACATTTGCGTGACGTCAGCCAACGCACGCGCGCGGCACGTGCGGTCGGTTCGTCCGACCGCCCGACCGGTTCGATCGGCCCGACCGGTCCATTCGGTTCGACCCGCATGCCCGTCGACCACGACCGTTGACCCGTTGACCCGTTAACCGTTGACTTTGACCGTTGACCCGAAAAAAAAAAAAAAAAAGAGTTTCTTTTTCAATTATGTCTATATGAGTTATAAGTAATCCATTTTTTTTTTAATTCTGCATTTGTTGCATAAATCATAGAAAATTATGTATTTTCCCTTATGTTCATTATGGATTATAAGTCATCCATTTTTAGTTTTGCATTTGTTGTAGGAACTATAATGCGTTATGCACGGATACCTGCAATCCCGAGAACGGACGAGGGAAATGCAAGACTTAAAAGGCTGATGTCAAGATTTAGCTAATTATCGGTGGCATGACGGTGATTTAGTATCACATGTGGTCAGGGTCAATCAGATGATACAAGAAATCATATGGAATGGTTATCTTATGTCGGATTTTGAGAAGGTGCGGGCTTTAATAAATACTTTTCCACCTGAATGACAAACAGTATTAGATCGGCTATGGGAGGTCAACGTGGTCCCGGGTTATAGGAGGCTAGTGAAAACTTTTGTAAGAGAGTACTATAGGATTGAGTTAACCAAAACTTCAACCCTTAGATTGAGTGCCATATGGCGCAGAGTGAATGTGCCTTGGAGGCAACATGAAAGCTCTCCAAAAGCTTTTCCATGGTTGGCAAATGTGTCTTCAAATTTCTCAGATATTTTGACTAATAGATTAGAATGGACATTCCCTATTTATTTCTTAGATTAGTTATGAGATGTTTTTCTGGTTGAATATCTCTTTCTATGTTGATATTTTTCTTTGTATATATTGCTTAGTGTAATGGATAGTTGTATTATGTAAAAGCATTGTTATTCTATTGGATGTTAGATACTATTTGCTTTCTGTTATTATTGACTGCTATGGGTAGTTGATAGAAGTTTTTGTAACTTCATAGAATTAGTTTTGCATAAGACAATTATATTAATGATAGTTTTAAGTTAGGATTTTTGGATGATGATTGGAAACATAGTGACCTTTTGATTCTGAAGCCTTACTTGAAATTATTCATTAATATGATGGGTCTGTGCAAATAGGGATGCATAAATGATAGGCATTAATTATTCGTGCTTGTATGTCTGATGTGTTCAGATCGATGTTTTCAGCAATTAAGAACGTAATTGCTGATATGAACGGCAACAATTGTGAAATATTGAATATGAAGATTCAATATGTGCTGGAAAAGCAAGAAACACTAGAAGCTCTTAACCATATTATGGAAGATCTTGAGGATGTCGTGCGCCACCTTAAGCTAGTAGAGGACTGCCTATCGGCATTTGAGCCGAAAATAGACATTTGCAATGCTGGTTCTAGCTCAGAAAGAGCTTTGAGCTCTAAGCGCAAACGTATTGATTCGTTCAATATGTGGGAATGCAAAGGATCAAGTCCTTGTTACAAGAAATCAAGAGTTAACCAACACAAGAGAGGAAAACGTCCTCAAGAGAAGAAAATGTCAAGGGTGAGGTGTTACAATTGTGACAAGAAAAGTCACTATACTCGCAACTGTTGTGAGCCAAAAAAGGTCAACACCTCTCGTACATTTGAGAACTTTGCTTATGTGTCAAGTTCTGAATTATTGGCTGAATCCAATCCTTTGTGGACTGTAGATTCATGAGCGACAGACCATGTAAGGAAGGATAGAGGATCCTTCGTGGAATTCCGACGAGTACCAACTGGAACTAAGTGGATCTATGTGGGATATAACTCCAGAGATGAAGTTAAAAGGATTGGCACCTACCAATTGAACATGCGTGGTGGACGCACCTTGTTCCTACATAATGTTCTATATGCCCCAGAAATTCGTCGAAATTTAGTGTCTATTTTAGTGTTGGTTAAGCTTGGTTTTAGTGTAAACTTCCATAATAGCCGTGTAGATTTGTATTTGGATACAAACTACTATGGTTGTAGTCACTTTCTAGATGGTTTTATTGTACTAGATGTTGACTGTGGTGATGTCAATATTTGTTATTCCCTTGTTTAACGTCTTCTACTTCATATGACAATAATGTGAATGTGTGGCATGCTAGACTTGGTCATATTGGCCAACAACGTATGAATAGACTAGCTAAAGAGGGTTTGTTGGGCAATATTGAAAAAATCGATTTGCCCATATGTGAGCATTGCCTAGTAGGGAAAACGACAAGGAAACCATTTAAAAAAAGATAAAAGAGCTGAATTTTCTCTGTATTTAATCCATTCTGACGTCTATGGTCCAATGAATGTGAGAAGAAGGCATGGGGCTGTTTTATTTCATCACTTTTATATATGATTATACTCGATTCGGATATGTCTATTTGATTTCTTATAAATATGAAGCAATAAGTTGTTTCAGAAGGTTTATGAACTTCGTAGAAAATCAATTAGACAAGAAAATAAAAGCATTGAGATCCGATCGAGGTTGGGAATATTTATCTGATGAGTTCAGAAAATTATGTGATGAAAAAGGAATAGAAAGACAGTTGTCTATTCTGTATACTCCTCAACAAAATGGTGTTACAGAGAGAAGAAACAGAACCCTATCGGAAATGGTTAGGTCCATAATAGCGCATGTTAACTTACCTATCACTTTTTTGGAGTAATGCATTGTTAACTACCGCCTATATACTTAACCGGGTGCCTTCCAAATCAGTTATTTCCACTCTATATGAGTTATGGACAGGTAGAAAACCGGACTTAAGTTTTCTTAAGCCATGGGGTTATGCTGCCTATACTCATGAGTCCTCTCACAAGTTTGGGAAATTAGGTCCCAAAGGAAAGAAAATTATTTTAATAAGATACTCTGAACACTCGAAAGGGTATGTGTTCATAGGTGAGCAGGAAAGTGGGAGTATAACTGAATTTGAATTACGAGATGTCACATTCTTAGAGGATGAATTTCCTAAGAAGGGCGAAATAGGTGAAGATTATTCCCTATTTGAAATCTTGGATTAAGATAATGATATTAGTGGAGTTCGTCCAAGTGGGAGTAATATGAGAAGTGATGAATTGAATTCAACTCATTCTCAATTGCAACCACATGATGAGACGACATCATCATTATCTAATCCTAGTGGGAGCATAATGGGAAATGATGTGCTAAGTGTACAATCTCCCATACGGTGAACGAGTCGCCAAAGTATTCCCCTTCGATATTTTGACATTGAAAATGAAACTTTTTATGATTGCTCCACAAGATAAGGATGAGCCAAGAAATATTAATGAGGCTTTGAATTGCCCTAGTAAGGAAAAATGGATTTATGAAATGGAAGAGGAAATAGAGTCAATGAAGTCAAACCAAGTCTGAGAACTGGTTGATCTTCCAAAAGGACGCAGAGCTATTGGGAACAAGTGGGTTCTCAAAATAAAACAAAAGGCTGATGGCTCGATAGAAAGGCATAAGGCTCACCTTGTGGCGAAGGGGTATAATCAACGAGAATGAATTGATTATGAAGAAACATTTTCTCCTGTAGTAAGATTTATCTTGATTCGCATTATTCTGGCAATAGTGGTTAATATGGATCTTGAGTTACATCAGATGGATGTAAAGACTGCTTTCCTCAATGGAGAATTAGAGAAAGAAATATATATGGAACAACCTGCTGGTTTCATAGTGAAAGGCTAAGAAGAAAAGGTATGTCGACTTTAGGGGTCGATATATGGTCTTAAGCAGTCGTCAAGACAATGGTATATACGTTTTCATAATGCTATAATGGCATATGACTTTACAATGATAGACGAGGATCATTGTGTATATATCAAAAGATCTAAGGATCAATTTGTGATCATATCATTATATGTTGATGATATACTAATTGCCGGAAGCAATATGGAGTTTGTTAATACTGTCAAGAGTTGGTTGTCTTCCAACTTTGAGATGAAGGATATGGGTGAGGTTGCATACTTTCTTGGAGTTAAGATTTCAAGATTACAAACCCATAGACACTCTTATTGCAAAAGGTGAAGGATTGAGCCATAGACTGTGTCCAAGGACTCCACAAGAGAATGACCAAATGAAACATGTTCCTTATACTAGTGCTGTTGGAAGCTTGAAGTACGCTATGATGTGTACAAGACCTGACATATATTTTGCAGTTGGAATGGTGAGTAGATACCAATCCAATCCATGTCAAGCACGTTGGAAAGCCGTTAAAAGAATACTGAGGTATCTAAAAGGGACTGCTGATTATACGTTGAGTTATTAAGGAAGGGATCTGCGACTCTAAGGCTATTTTGATGCTGTTTGGGGAGGAGATTTAAATGAAAGGAAATCTACCTCTGGGTTTGTTTTCTTACCGAATAATGGCACCATATGTTGGAGCAGTAAGAAACAAAAGTGTATAGCCTTGTCCACGATGTAAATCGAGTTCGTGGCATTATCAGTAGCAGTATAAGAAGGTGTTTGGCTTAAGAGATTTTTGGATCATTTAGGTGTTATTGGAAATGCTGCAGATTCATTGTTGATTAACTGTGATAGCCAAGCAGCAAAAGCGTACACCAAAGATCCAAAATATCATGGCAAGACTGAACACATAGAAACCAAGTATAATTTTGTAAAGAATATGGTTGCACGAAAAGACGTGAACTTAGAGTACATACTACGCATAGAATGGTAGCAGATCATATGACAAAGCCAATACCTAGAGATGTGTTTTGTGAACATATGAAATCTCTAGGATTGCGTAGAGACTGATGTACTGAATATTGTATTTTCCCTAAGTGTTCACATTTGATGAATTTGTGTTTTCATCATTAATACCTATGAATCTTTGTTTGATCTTTATACATCTTAATGCTCAATGCATTACTTTAAGTTGAGAAAGTATGTCGGACAGATATAAGATTAGCCCACTCACACGGGTAATCGCCTCTATTTACTGTGTGATAAATAGAGATGAAAGTATTTTTAAGCTTATTATTTAGGTGATAATCGAGAGCTCAAGCTTAAAATACGTATGTCACCTTAACTGAGTGTTAAAATGAGAACATAATACTTACTATGTCCGAAAGTAAAATACCCCACATATTTTACTTTATCTGTCTAAGATGCCAGATGTGAGTTCTGATGAATTTTGTGAATGAGTAGATACGTTAACTCAAGTTAGACATTGGGTATGTCTTAACTATCATATGTACGGTATTGAAGGTGTAGACATACGCTCCATGGAAAAAGAGTTAATACCATAATACATATTTCATACTACGTATGCATGAAACGACCAATAAGAGTGGCAAAAGTTTGATCTCAACTTTTATGTCGTGTAAGACTCTTGAGGAAAAGAATTCCTCAATTTTTAGTCCCCTCATGACTCTTACTTATTATCAAGATTTCTATTTAGTGTTTGCTATCTTAGGATGTTGCCAATGGTCATGAGTTTGATTCGATCTAATGGGATCTTTTTAGAAAAGCAAGCTGAACTGAAATTGAGAGTTTGAAGGGAAGAGGAAGATCGATTTTGGAGAATCACATTATAGTTTTGTATTCACCGGTTAACCAATTATGACTATCTTTGAGATAATCATAATTGTGAATACAATATATATATATATATCATTGTTTAAAAGAGATCAAGAGAGATATAAATGTGATCGATCGATCTAGGGAACTGCATACTAAATCTACTCAGAGTGCGATGCCCATTATGAGCTGCTATATATTCCTAACAGATGTATAGCAACGAGCTCTCAAAGTATGCTGGTCGCACGGATTATTCACCGGTATGAATGTTGAAGAGAGGTAAAGAGAATCCTATTCGGCCCACCATGTGCGAGTGGGAGATGATGGTTTTATTAGTGATGGGCTTAAGGCTCGTCCGCCCATGTTGGGCCTAAAAGCCCGGCCCACAGGAATAGGGCCCGTGGATGGAGGGAGGTATAAAAGGGATGAGAGAGAGGGAGAACGCACCGGTTGGCATAACGAACGTACGTTCCTCTCCCTCTCTCCCTCCAAAAGACAAAAGTGCACTAAAGGTGACGCCGTCTTCCCTTCAAGGCCAATCGACGTCATCGGATTGAATGGGATCAGAATTTACTCCTCGATCTTCAGCATTGGTGTTTAATCTGTGGCTAATAAGGTACGTTCAATTCCGTGATGTGCTTTACGATCGGTGATACGTGATATTCCTGAGCTTGTTTTCCGCATTCGTTTTAGGGGTTCGATTTAGTGTCGAATTCAGTTATCGAGGATCCGATATTCCCAACAAAAAGGTTCGCAAAAGACCTTAGTCACCTGTTAACTACGTGTTAATGTCGATGTTCTTTCAATAGTAAAGCCAAAGATTTTTTTTTAATCAGTGGTCTGCTAGAATCGTTCATCTAATCAGGCAAAACTATAACTTGATAAGTAATTTTCAATGTGTTTTGATGTAATATCTACCATAATCAATGGAAAAATAACCACAAAAAGGTTTGGATGAGGCTGTCAGATTTCTAACAATATCAACAGAAAGAGGCTGCAGAGTGCAGATCCCAGGCTTGATGTCACCTTATGCTAAGTAATTTGACAGAAAGAGGATGTAGGCTGCAAGTGCAAATGGCCCTTGGATTGATTAGGCAATGATTTTGGGGGCAACTCGCACGTATGAAATGCCGGTTTCGACTGATATTTGGAACTGCATTATGGTCAAATGGCATTTATCTGGAATTGCACGTTATGTTTCGGCCATTCAGTATTTCATAGTACGATTCTACTCTACTTCCCCTGTTTCTTATACTGCTCCAAGAGACAAAATTCGTATTAGTCCCGGATTTGGATGGAGTGCGGATGGATTTCTACATGCGGTGCCAATTATCACGTCCTAGAAAAATGAATTTAACATTTCCAACTTCAACAAGATTTCTTCAAGCATTAGTGCTATTTGAAGTTATTTTTGCTAAAATAGCAAAAATCTCACTTATGCAGAAATTGTCGGCTGACAAATTGCTAGGATGTCCAATCTTCAGCAAGAAGATTGTGATCATGAATCAGCAAATTAGGAACTAGATGAGTAATTCAAGAGTCTCCAGCAATCCTAACTGCCAAACTATACTCAAGCAAGCAATTAATTTTCCCTCACTTTTCACGAGGAAAAGCCCGGAAGTACCTTACATAGTTACATGTAAATACGCGTGCGATAATTACGCAAATTAGTGGACAGCCATTGAATGGCACTTAATCATGCTGCGAAGTGCCATTAAACTACTCCATATTGATGGTACAGGTGTATACTCCTATCAGCAAGGAATCTATGGAGTTCTAGATGTTGCTGATACACAGTGACAACTCTGGCAAAGTAAAATCCAGCTACACTTCAATTTCAGTGCAACAATAAACACCTAGGAAAAGCTTGAGCAATAAAGACTGTCATCCCTCTCAGTAAACTGAGTCAGAAAAGTGATGGACATCTCTAACTGAGACGTTATAAGCGAATCTAATGTTAATTTTCTTATCAATAATAAGCTCAATATGCAATTAAGTTTTGATGCCAACTGTGAAATTTTGACAATGTAAAAGAGTATCGATAATTTATTGGTATAAACCCCCGCAAAGAGAAGAAATCTTCATTTCTGGGGAATTGGAAAACCAGACATTGGTATGCTGCTGATTGTAAGAATTATTATGGCCCATATTATGTGATTTATTATATGGTTTAATAATTATTGAAATGCTATAAATAATTATTGGTTACAAGAAGGTACGACTCTAATAATACGAAATGATATATTGCTTTGATGAAATGCACATTTTCAATGAATGTATAAATAGAGTCCGGTTCTCTCTCCACTCACAATGAACAACAATAACCGAAAGGAATTGGGTATTCTCTTATCCATCGATTGAATACATTAAAGTATAGTGGGTTAAAGGAGAGAAATCAGATTTCTTCATTCGGTTCGAATTCTTTAGGTTTGTTACAACGATCATCATTAAGTGTAGCGCTATGGATAAATGTATGTCTTCATCTATTTGTGAAAATCATGAAGATCAAACGATCACTAATTTGTTATAAATTTCCGCATCAAAGAATTATATGAATTATCTAACAATTGGTATCACAGCATTTAGTTTATGATCTCATGATTTTTCCGTTTAAAGAAATAATATGATTTATGCATGATGATTCGTTGAATGATCTTGTTCGTAGTATTTATTGTTGTTGAAATGTTTTGAAAGGTTCTGTTAAAGAAAATTCGAATGATGGAATGTTTTATGGAGAAAAGGACAAAAATGGAGTAATTCGGAATTTTAAGGACAAAAATGGAGGAATTCGGAATTTTAAGGGTAAGATAGAAACTCTCCGATTCCGAGTAAAATCTAGTGACCCACCGCTTGATTTCGGACCCATACCATCGCGCTGCCATGAGGAACATTAGGCATGAGTTTTTCCGGTATATCGGTGTTTGTCGGAGGCGAATCGGGCGGCGCAAGTCGCGGTGGTTAGGGTTTGCGTTTTGGGGAAACTTTGGTTTGATTTGGGGCCAATTTCTTAGTCATTTTTGCCGAAACTTAAAGTCATGTGATCGTGTCGGCATGCTCTTCAAAACCCATTATTTATTTGTGTCTAGGATGGGCTGCCGGAGAAGAAACGGGCGGCGAAACCGCGGTAGAATGGCGAAAAACCAGCGAAAAAATCGATTCTGGGCGTTGGGAAGAAGGCGCGTGGGCCTCACGCACGTGCTGCAGTTGCAGGCGCGTGGACCCACGCGCCACGCGCTCTCACGCGCGCTTGTGGACCCCACGCACGTGGCAGTTGCCGGGCGCGTGCAATGCACGCGCCCGAGGCGGATGCAAGCGCGTGCTCGGCCCACTGTACGTAAGCACGCGCCTGACGTAAAGCGGCGCCGTTTTTAATTTAATTTAATTTAATTTTTTTTCTTTCTACCCCAGTTTAATTTATAATTATGATTCTGCCATTGCTGATTATTTACCATTTTGCCCATAGATATTAAATTTATGGTTCTACCCTTATGGAATTATGATTTTATGATTTTGCCCTTGTGCTTTGATAAAGTTTTTGTTCTTGTGTGCAAATTTGGTAAATATTTGTATTTTACAATATTAAAAATTCATATTATGAATGGTTTGTTAGTCACCAAAGTGGCCGAACCTTAAAGTCTTTTGAATTTTTGATATTGTAAATTATTTTATTCAATTACCCATGATTAATTGATGCTATATATGAAATTGATATATTTTATATTATTATTGGAGTTATGAGTATATTGAAGTTCATTTATTATAAAAACTTAGGGATTAACCCAAAGGTTAATTATTTTCTTATAATTCATGAACATTATGGTTGATTATTAATATGATTTGTTAAATTTGTTTGTATATCAAAAGATAATAAATAAATTTTAATAAGATATATTTACAATTATCAAATAAAATTTATTAGCATCATTATGGTATATATACTCGATACCATAAAGGGGTTAAGATTGGAGTACTATATGAGAGAACAATGGAGTATAGAGATTAACACTATATAAAAAGGTATAGGGATGTATCTAAAAGGAAATGTTTTCTAATTCCCATTGTTTTGGTAAAGTAACTTGGTTCCAATTAATAGACCTAGGAATTGTTGTATTAGCTCTAGAAATGTCAGTTTGGAGGAGAAGTGTTTCTCCTCGAGGACTATGTTTAAAAGCATTTTCTCCAAAGGCGGAGGACATGGCTTTATAATGAATTCTATAAACAAGGGCTAAAGGAATATAACCATCTACCACTTTGTAATTATGGGTTTTGATTTGGAGTGTTAGGGCTCTAAGAATGTTCTTATCTTTGAGAGATACAGAAAAATTGGGGTAATAGTCAAAATGTATTACATATATATATATATATATATATATATATATATATATATATATATATATATATATATCATAGGATCGCCCAAAGGAGAACTATGATGTACATGTGTCATTTAGTTTGAATCTGATTATGTGATATTCTCAAAGCATTAATGTATGAGTATTTTGTTGCACATTTGCAGTATCTATACCTGTTTCACTCCATTCGCACACCTCATCTATTCCCTTATTCAATGGGATGAATTTTCCTAATTGGAGTGAACAAGTCCAGTTTCACTTAGGTGTCCTGGATCTTGATTTAGCACTTCAAGCTGAGAAACCAGCTGCTATTACTAATGAAAGTAACAATGATGAAAAATCTTTCCATAAAGCTTGGGAAAGATCGAACAGACTGAGCTTAATGTTAATGCGAATGACAGTTACAAACAACTTAAAGACTTCTCTTCCCAAAACTAACAATGCTAAGGAATTTATGAAATTTGTGGAAGAACATTCTCAAACTGCTGATAAGTCACTTGCTGGTACATTAATGAGCACACTGACCACTATGAAATATGATGGTTTGCGTACCATGCATGAGCATATACTTGAGATGACGAATTTAGCAGCAAAGTTAAGGACTTTGGGAATGAACATGGATGAATAATTTTTAGTACAATTTATACTTAATTCCTTACCTCATGAGCAATATGGGCCATTTCAAATGAATTACAACACTATAAGGGATAAGTGGAATGTAAACGAATTAGCTAGTATGTTAGTTCAAGAGGAAACAAGGATAAAGAATCAAAAGGCTTATTCTGTTCATCTCTCAAGTCATCAAGAAGTTCGAAAGAATTTTAAGAGGAAAGGTGGAAGGAACAAGAAGAAAGGACTACACGTCCTAAATGACTCTTCAAAAGCTTCTCAAATCCACAAGAAGGAACACAATCTTATTAAGTGTCATTTTTGCAATAAAATTGGACACTTGAAGAAAGATTATCTGAAATGTAAAGCTTGGTTCGAAAAGAAAGGTAAGCCTTGTGCTTTAATATGTTTTGAATCAAACTTTACTAAAGTTCATTATAATACTTGGTGGATTGATTCTGGTGTCACCACTTATGTGTCAAATACGATGCAGGGATTTCTTACGATCCAAACTATAAAGCCAAATGAAAGTTATGTGATTACGGGGAACAGAAACAAAGCTCCAGTTGAAGGCATTGGCACTTATTGTTTGATCTTAGATATTGGGCATTATTTGAATTTGTTTCGAACCTTTTATGTACCTACATTTTCTCGCAATTTAGTTTCTTTGCCAAGACTTAATGTGGCGGGATTTTATTGTAAGTTTGGATCTGAATCTTTTAGTCTATTTAAAAGTGATACTCTTATTGGAACTGGAACTTTATGTGATGGTCTTTATAAATTTAGACTTGATAATACTTTTGTTGAGACGTTAATGACCTTGCATCATAATGTTGTCACTAAACGAAGTTTGGTGAATGAAAATTCTGCTTACTTGTGGCATAAACGTTTGGGTCATATATCCAAAGAAAGAATGCAAAGATTAGTGAAGGATGAAATTCTTTCAAATTTGGATTTTACTGACCTTGGAGCGTGTATTGATTGTATTAAAGGTAAACAAACAAAGCACACTAAGAAAAGTGCCACAAGAAGCACAAAGTTTCTTGAGATTATACATACTGACATATGTGATCTTTTTGATGTTCTATCTTTTGGTAATGAAAGCTATTTCATAACCTTTATTGATGATTTTTCACGTTATGTTTACATTTATCTATTGCATGATAAGTCTCAATCAGTTAATGCACTTGAAGTGTATATTAAAGAGGTTGAGAGACAATTAGATAGAAAGGTGAAAATAGTAAGATCGGATAGAGGCGGTGAATATTATGGAAAGTATGATGAATCGGGACAATGTCCAAGTCCATTTGCTAAATTCCTTGAAAGACATGGCATTTGTGCTCAACACATAATGCCAGGTACACCACAACAAAATAGTGTAGCAGAAATGCATAACCGTACTTTAATGGAAATGGTTAGGAGTATGATGAGTCATTCATCTTTACCTTTGTCTTTGTGGATGTATGCTTTAAAAACTTCTATGTACTTATTAAACAGTGTTCCTAGTAGGGTAGTTCCAAATACTCCTTTTGAACTGTGGACGGGAAGGAAACCTAATTTACGACACCTGCATGTTTTGGGTTGTCAAGTAGAAGTAAGAATTTATAATCCACATGAAAGGAAATTAGATTAAAAAATGACCAGTGGTTATTTCATTGGTTATGCAGAGAAATCCAAAGGGTATAAATTTTATTGTCCTAATCATAGTACAAGAATTGTTGAATCTGGAAATGTTAGGTTCATTGAGAATGGTGATATCAGTGGGAGTGAAATAATGCGTGATGCTTGCATTCAAGAAGTAATGGTAGAAGTTCCTATGCCTAAAGCTTTTAAAGTTATTGTTCCTAATATTGCAGTACAATCTAACAATAATCGAAAACAACAAATTAATGAACAAACACTCGATAATGAAGATGTCAATAATGAACCTCCAATAGCCGAGTCACAAGAAATAGCATTAAGGAGATCTCAAAGAGAAATGAGGTCGGCTATTTCTGATGACTATATGGTTTATCTACAAGAGTCAGAAATTGACTTAGGAATTGGAAATAATTCAGATTCATTTTCTCAAGCCATGGAATGTGAAGATTCTAATAAATGGTTTAATTCCATGAAAAAAGAGTTAAAATCCATGCATCAAAATCAAGTTTGGGTTATAGTTGAATTGCCTAAAGGATGTAAGAAGGTCGGGTGTAAATGAGTCTTTAAGACCAAGCGCGACTCAAAAGGCAATATTGAACGACATAAAGCCAGACTTGTTGCAAAGGGTTTTACTCAGAAAGAAGACATTGACTATAAAGAGACATTTTCACCAGTCTTTAAGAAGGACTCACTTAGAATTATTATGGCTTTAGTGGCTCATTATGACTTGGAGTTATACCAAATGGATGTAAAAACATCATTTCTTAATTGAAATTTAGAAGAAGATGTTTATATGGATCAACCTGAAGGCTTTTCAGTCAAAGAAAAGGAACACATGGTATGTAAATTAAAGAAGTCAATATATGGACTTAAACAAGCTTCCCGACAATGGTATCTTAAGTTTAACGATACCATAACTTCATTTGGATTTAAGGAAAATATCGTTGATCGGTGTATATATATGAAGATTAGTGGGAGCAAGTTTATTTTTCTAGTTTTGTATGTTGATGATATTTTGCTTGCTGCTAATGATCTTGGTTTGTTACATGAAACCAAGAAATTTCTCTCTAAGAATTTTGAAATGAAGGATATGGGAGATGCAACATATGTGATAGGAATAGAAATATTCTGTGATAGATCACAAGAATTATTAGGATTATCTTAGAAAGCCTACATTGAGAAAATTTTAGAGAGATTTAATATGAGTAAATGTTCAGCAGGAATAGTTCCAACTCAGAAATGTGATAAATTTAGCATTATGCAATGTTCGAAAAGTGAATTGGAACGAGAACAAATGAATAATATTCTTTATGCATCTGTTGTGGGGAGCTTAATATATGCACAAACTTGCACCAGACCAGATATCCGTTTTGCTGTTGGAATGTTGGGCAGGTATCAAAGTAATCCTGGAATGGATCATTGGAAAGCTGCAAAGAAAGTTCTTAGATACTTGCAAGGAACGAAGAATCATATGCTCACTTATAAAAGATTCGATCATCTCGAGGTGATTGGATATTCAGATTCAGACTTAGCCGGATGTGTCAATACAAGAAAATCAACATTTGGTTACTTGTTTCTTCTGGCTGGAGGGACAATTGCATGGAAGAGTGTAAAGCAGTCAATTATTGCTGCATCTACTATGGAAGCTGAATTTGTGGCATGCTTTGAGGCCATAATTCATGGATTACGGTTGCGGAATTTTATTTCAGGGCTTGTGATTGTCGACAGTATTGCCAAATCACTAAAAATTTATTGTGATAACTCTACAGCAGTTTTCTTCTCTAAGAACGACAAGTATTCTAAAGGTGCTAAGCATATGGAGATCAAATACTTGTCTGTCAAAGAAGAAGTTCAGAAACAAAAAGTGTCAATTGAGCACATTAGCACCAATCTTATGATATCAGATCCCTTAACAAAAGGACCGCCGCCCAAAACATTTAATAAACATGTTGAAAAGATGGGCGTTATTAGATGTCATTAATCCTCATCAAAGAATTATATGAATTATCTAACACTGATATGAGAGTAGGAAAAATGAACCTGTGCTAGCTTATATTTTCGAATAAATCATGTGGTCTTGGAAAATTGGCAATATTGACAGCTCGCTGTTTTTACAAAAACTTTGGCATTATATCAAATTCTTGAGGAACTAGTCATCATACCATAAAGGGTGCAGCACCGGAGTTTACATGAGAAGTCTCTGGAAGCAGCGGTAGCTACAATCCTCACGATTTCGTTTGTTATCTGCTATCTTCAAAGACATTACCTTCCTCTTTTTTCTTTTTTCTATTTTGAGATTTTAGTGCATTTGGTGGTCAACTCAACTCAAGCAAATGGAAGATAGCATTAACTCCACAAGCTTTGAGCATCGTTCTTTGTGGCTAGTACGCTGGTCATTCCTGACTTCTTGGAGTTGTTTGGACTAGCGGCAGCTAACTCATTAGACTAAGTTTGCAGCGAAATTGGAATATTAGTTTTCTTGATTGATTTAACTCGCTCACATCAAAACCACGAGCACGTATGGTATGGATGAGATTAACTTTGCCAAGTTGGAATGTCTAGGACAAGCATCAAGGGAACAAATCCGCCTTGCGTAGCATAAAATTCCAATGCTTCGGGATCATAATGAAAAATCGGAGAGTTGATTGTTTAGGAAAATGTTCTTGGCAAAAAGTTAGTACAAATCAAAAGAAGAACGACAATTTACTTGGTCTTTTTCCTTAGTTTAGGGAAGCATCAATTGTCTCACAATTGTAATACATGATTTATCACATCATTACCTTCGGAATTCAATCATTGGCCATAATCATATGGGCATTCTTCATAGTCCTGTATGACATGTGTTCTAGAAAAATTCGGTATTGCTCCCAGTGAGTCGCATCCAGAAACATCCAAATACATCAAACCCAAATTTTCAAGTCCTCGAAGTTCGGCAAGTTTGTCGCAGTCTTGGGCCACTAGAAATTGTAACATCTTACATGTCGACTTGCATCATGTGATATCTAGATGTGTCAGAGATATCAAATCCTCAATTCCGAGTATCTCCAAAATATCAAGCGAATCCTGATGGTGAGCTTCTCTAAATTCTCGAAATTTGACAGGTTTGGCAATATCTTTAAGGATGGACATTCGTCCATGTATATGCTTTGGCAGGACAAGAAATCCTCCGGACTCAATATCACGAAGTTCAATGCACCAATTGTTTTTGGTCAGACAATGGACCAGTTGATGTTCAACTCTTTCAGGGTCTCCAAGCACGACAGTTTTGGTAATCTTTCTAGGGACTTGCATGACCAGTCCAACTTTTCTGAGAACTTCAACCTATCAAGGCCTTGAATCTCAATTAAACTTTTGTAATTTGCGGCCTTTAATTCCTTTAGACGCTCTGATTTTGCAAGGTTCAATCTCAAAATGGACATGCAATTAGTGATATGCAATGCTTCCAAGAACTCCGAACTATAAAGGCCTCAAATTTCAACTAGATTTTTGCAATATCTAGCCGTCAATCGTTTAGATGATTTGGTTTTGGAAGGTCCAGTCTTCTAATAAAACAGCAAAAGTCTACATCCAATTCTTCCAAGTGCTTCAACTTGTCAAGACCTTGAACTTCAACTAGATTGTCTTCCATATCCGATGGAGTGCTTGACCCATAGTTCTCACTCATTGGCACACATCTCAGGGACTCTGCACATTGTCTAAGGCCATCTAGCTTAGTCAACTTCATGCAACCTGCTATGGCCAACGTCGTTGGGGATATTGCAATGTGTCGGCATTCACTTTGCATCATTTTGGGGCATTCACGGGGCTCAAATCCTAGCAAGCATTTCAACTTGCCACATCTTGTGACGTGAAGCTTCAATAGTCATGGAGGAAGCTCTGGGAGATTTTCCAGCGATATGCAATCATAAACAGTGAGTTCTCCCCTATAGGAGCCAATCAGTATCGGTGAAGATTCGATAGAGCCAGTGAGCCCTGGGGAGGAGTCCGATGGATTAGCAAACCAGATTGCCAGCTCAGATGACCTGCTATCCCCCTGCCCGTCTCCGAAAGCTCCTCCTGTTTCTACATGTGTGAAGTCCATTCAAGACAAGTTGATGGCTCTAGCTCCTGATCCGCCGCCTCCCTCCTCTCAGCTTGCTCCGCCTTCCAGTCGGCGCAAGCTGCCGACGAGGAGGTAATCCTGTTTCTCTCTCTTTGTATATATATATATGTTGTTGGAATGTGAGGGGCATTATTAACCCCACCAAACATGTTGAGGTTCAAAACTTGGCTTTCTCAAACTAGTTGTGTTTGATTGGTGTATTAGAAATGAAGGTTCCACAAAATCTCTTCAATTTCATCTCTGGGACTTTGTTGAGAGATTGGTCATGGGTCTCAAACTATGAGTTATCCCTAGGGGTAGAATTTGGGTTGGATGGGACCCGACTCGGGAGCTGGGTTAGCTTTGAAGCTCTCTCTATTTCAGCTCAAGCGATGCATGGGAACCTTAAATGATTGGACTTTGGAGTGGCTTGCTGCGTGTCAGTGGTTTATGGCGAGCACACGTTTATGCTCAAGAGATCTCTGTGGGAAGATCTTATTCTTAGAAGCATTGCTTTGCAATACTCGGCTTGGCTTGTGATGAGGGACTTCAATGCTATTAAAGACCCATCTGATTGGGTTGGCGAATCCGATACTTGGATACCATGTTTTGACGACTTTGGACAATGCTTGGCTCAAGCGGAACTCGAAGACCTAAGGTATGTAGGATTCAAATACACTTTGACAACTTAAGTGGGCTCTACCAGGAAGGCAAGAAAGATCGATAAAGTTCTAGTGAATTGTAAATGGAGCCATGAGTTCTCGTACTCCGAAGCTTCCTTCCTAGCGCCGGGTATCTCCGATCACACTCCTATGGTGGTCAAGGTGCTTAACCTAATTCCTCGGAGAAAGCCATTCAAGTTTTATGACTTTTGGATGAAGCATCCAAAGTTCAAATCTATTGTTTCTCAAGTTTGGGAGGCTCTTGTGGAAGGAATTCCTATGTTTAGATTTATATGCAAGCTGAAGGCTCTCAAACACCGACTTAAGACTTTGAATAGAGATTCATTCTCTAACATCTCAATCAGAACGTCGGAAGCAAAGGCGGCCTTAGAGACCACGCAGGCGAAGTTGCAGCAGGAGCCTACTTCTGCTCATCTAGCTGAGCTGGAAAAGGAGCAGCGACGTGTCTTTGCTAGGCTAAGGTCCATGGAGGAGTCTTTCTTCATGCAGAAGTCGAGAGTTAGGTGGCTCAAAGAAGGAGACCGCAACACTAAGTTCTTCCATCAGTATGTCAAAAAGAGATAGTTGAGGAATAGTCATTTCTATCCAGGATTCAGAGGGGAATCTTGTCTTTGATCCGCAGTGGGTCCAGCAATGCTTTCTTCAGTACTTCCAAGACCTCCCGATGCCACAAGCTCAGCTAGATAGGCCTTCGGTTGAGGAGATTCGTGAAGTCATCCGTTGTCCTCTCTCGGTTGATCAAGTTAGTTTTCTAGCTTGTCCAGTTACAGAGTTGGAGATCCATGATACTTTATTCTCTCTAACTAAGGGTAAAGCACTGGGACCGGATGGCTTCACGATCAAATTCTTTAAAGAAAATTAGGAAACGATTGGGCACCTGGTTACTGCAGCAGTGTTGGACTTCTTCTCCATCGGGGAGGCTCCCGAGGGAGATTAATAATACCATTATGGTGTTGGTTTCGAAAGTGTTGAATGCGTTTTTCGTTGAGGATTATTGGCCCATTACATGTTGCAACACTATCTACAAGTGTATTACCTAAGTGTTGGCCAACCGGGTAGCAGCATTCTTGAAGGACGTCATTAGCCCCTTTCAAAACACGTTTGTGAAGGGTAGGAGGATCAGGGAGGATTAGAGATAATATCTTGCTAGCCCAGGAGATCTTTTTCGCCTTCCATCTTCGACCATACTTGCCTAAGTGTGCGATCAAGGTGGACTTTAGAAAAGCTTATGACACGGTCGACTGGGGTTTCCTTGAGGGAGTCCTCTTGGCTTTTGGTTTCCCCGAGTTTATAACTTGGCTGATTATGACGTGTGTTCGCACTCCTAAGTTTTCGATTGCATTGAATGGGGAGCTTCATGGATTCTTTGTGAGTGGTCATGGCCTTCGTCAAGGTGATCCTATCTCTCCCTATTTATTTACTTTAGTGATGGAAGTCATATCAGGGATCTTATTCAGATGCTCTTTGAAGCCAAAGTTTAAGTTCTTTTGAAGATGCAAGCCCATGAGCCTTTCGCATCTTTTCTTTGCAGATGACGTTTTCTTATTTTCAGAGGCGGATTTGCCCGCAATAGCTCTTCTCAAAGAAGGCCTTCAAATCTTCTTTACTTGGAGTGGCTTGTTCCCAAATCCAAATTGTTGACACCTAATTTTGAAAAAATAAAATTACATTTTGAACAAATAAAAAGAAAAAAAATGAAAATGGGGAAATTGATTTGATTGAATTATGCAAGGAAATATGGAATTCGATGGATGTTCAGATTTTGTTAAATGCAACAACAATTTGGAAATCAAGTGAAAAATGGGCAAGAATTGGCGGTGATTGCCAAATCATACTGAGATTTGATTTAATGTGACAAGAAATGGTAACTTGGGAAATGTCATGTAAAGAGACCGTTTCGAATCACTATAAAAGAGAGGCTCATTTTTCATGACACGGGAGGGGAATTTTCGAAGAAATGAGAGTAAAAAGTTTCAGAGATGTGACATCCAGATTTTCGGGTTCTAATTTTGACTGGATAAATGGAGCCGTTTTCGTTCAGTTGAAGCTAGAGATTGTGAAATTGAGAAGCATGAGGGAATTCTTGGATGAGGAAAAATAGCAATTGAGACTTTGAGGCATCAATTAATTGTTATGAGAACCGATGGAGAACAATTGAGGGAGATTTGATGTACAATTGAAGCCTTGGCTAAGAAATTCGTAGCACCCCATAAGACCTAACCTTTGGACCTTTTAAACCTTCTAGATGAGGGC
Organism: Eucalyptus shirleyi; assembly: GCA_017140165.1. Lineage (NCBI taxonomy): Eukaryota > Viridiplantae > Streptophyta > Magnoliopsida > Myrtales > Myrtaceae > Eucalyptus > Eucalyptus shirleyi. Next base: position 2,375,255 of record CM029454.1, read on the forward strand.
ATTTTGGGCTGCAAAGAGCTGGTGGAAGACAGCTATGGCTTTGGTCCAAGATTAGGGAACAAAAGAGATATTTGTTGTGGAATATCAAGCCAAGTGGAGCCCCTCACCCCTCATCTCTATCCATCTCTCTCACTCATCTTCTCCTTCAAGCTGCAGCGGATCGTTTCTCCTCTATCCTCCGAATTGTGCGACGCCAGCAGCTGAAGAAGACCAAGCTGCTTCCCTCCGAAATTCCCTTTGTCCGCCAGCCTCGCACACGCGTCCAAACTCTGTTGCTTCGGTCAACAAGCGAGCCACCGAGGCTTCTCAATTGACCCAGAAGCTCGCCTCGTTGCCACTTGGCAGCACCTGCGTTTGGTTCGGTCAACAAGCGGAGGTGAAGACAGCCGAAGGAAGCCGCACGTTCCACCGAGAACTGCTGTCCACCGAGCTTCCATCTTCAACGCCCGAAGTCCTCCTCCGAAGCCAGCACCTTCGGTCAACAACATCATCCACCGAATTACCTTCAACAGCCCCTCACGACTTCAACCCAGCGTCCACCGAAGCCCATCTCTGCCACGTTTGTCTCCACCAAGCGTCCCAACTTCCATCTTGTTGACCGCAGCTCCTTCGCGCATTGTCCAGCTCTGAAGATCAACAAAGACGCTGCAGCTGCCGCGTTGAAGCCATCAGCACCGAACGAAGCAGCCCAGTAGCGTTGGTCTTCGTTTCCTCGAGCCCAACAGCAGCCTTTGTTGCTTCTTATTCAGCCCATCAGTCCAAGAAAAATTTAGTCCAACAAGCTGTAGTCCAGTCCATTCTCAGCCCATTTGAAGCCGTGGGCTTCAGCTTCAGCAGCCCATTTCTGTGAAAGCTCAGTCCAGTTCAGTTACAATTCAGCCCAAAGATCTAGTAACTCAGGCCCAGTTTTGAAGCCCAAGAAGTTTCAGCAACTCAGCCCGCGAAGTTAATCGACCCAAGTTCGATCTAAGCCCAGAATTTATGCGGGCTTGCAAAGTTTCTTGGCCCGGCGCGAGGGTGCATCGACGTCGCCAAAATTTTGGAATTCGGCCGCCGTCAAGTCACCGTGTGGTGATCCGGTCTTCGCGTTTATCAAGTGAGTTTTACTCACTAATGCTTTATTAGTTTTCTAATTATGCTTAAAGGTTGATTAGTGTTAATTAAGTGTAATTAGGTTGTTAGATTAGAATTGATTAGGGATTATTAGTTAATTGCTTTGTATATTAGTGATGTAATTAGTGTAATTAGATAGAGAATTGCATGTAGTATTTATTGGATGCTTCTTGGGATTTTTCCCGTCCCTTATCGGGTGTTAATTAAGCGATTCGGGCCTAAGTGGTATTTTTAGGAATTAAATATTAATTTTCGAAATTAATTATTTAATTATTTATTTTCCGAAAATTCAACTGGGATGGCCAGTGACCGGGATTTTATGCTGATGATCATGGCGCAGTCTGTTTATTTAATTGAGCTTTATATTGTGCTAAATTGAATTTATTGTATTCATTTATTTAATTTTCGAAATTATTATTTAATTATTTATTTTCCGGAAATTCAACCTGGGATGGAGTGACCGGAATTTCGTGCTGATTGTCGTGGAGCAGTCCGTTTATTTATTTGAGCTTTCATTTGTGTCGAATTGATTTAATGGTGCATTTTTTTGTTATGTTATTGAATAATGAAATTTTGGCCTTGTGATTGAGAATTGGTCGGGTATTGGTTGTTAATATCGAAAGTGAGTTGGTAAATCACCTGAAAAATGCACATGGCCCAATGAATTGGAATGTTACCTGGGAAAGACACGTAGCTCAGTGATTAGATATGTCACCTTGGCGAAAAGATAGCCTTAGAGAATGCACGTGGCTCGGAGACTCGGTATGTCTTCCTGGAGAATGCACGTGGCTCGGTGACAGAATATGGCATCGTAAAGAGGGTCGGGTGGGACCATAAAGCCACTAAATCTTGAAAGGGTCGGGTGGGACCGTAAAGCCACTAAATCTTGGAAAGGTCGGGTGGGACCATAAAGCCACTAGATCTTGAGAGGGTCGGGTGGGACTGTAAAGCCACTAGATCTTGAGAGGGTCGGGTGGGACCGTAAAGCCACTAAATCTAAGGAATTGCTTGGTGTTGGATGAATGACCTAGAAATGGTCTGACTGACTTGTAATCGACTAGGTCGATTGATCGATGATTTGATCTGAGTGTGACTTGATGTGATTCATTGCCTTGGTTTGATGTTGTGAATTGAATGATTGAAGGGAGATGATCGTGAGTGGTCTTCCTGATATGAAATCGATTAAGTTGATTAGATCAATGCCTCGATCTGTGATGTGATTGCTTGGGTGCCTATCTGATCTGTGCTAATATGCAGGTGGAATCTGAGGCCTAGGTAAGTCCTCTGACTCATGTTGTGCGTAGACAACCCTAAGGTGTATTAGTTTACTAATCGGGTCTTAGGAGGTAGAATTTGCTGAGACGTTGTCTCAGTGGTTATTGAATAACCATTTCAGGACCTGGATGAGGAGCCTAAAGAGCATGAATCTGATGAGGAGATCCCTGTTGAGGAACTTGAAGAGGAGTACGTGAAGGAGAACCCCGAGGATGATTCGGAGTAGGATCCTGATGACGATTGTTATAAAATCAATTTGAGTAGAAACCAATCGATTTAGTATGGCTTGTATATGAGCATAAGGGTGTTGGTTTTCAGGTTCAGTTTCCTAGTCCTACTTGTATATCCCATTGCTTTATTGTCTGGGGATTTTATGACTGCTTCCGCATGTGCATATATAAATGAAAGGGTCGGCGATACATAGTCCTGGGATATCGCAAATTTTAAATCAACCAAAGATAAAGGATGTGCGCGTGCTAGGAGGGTCGGGGCATGATAGGAGAGATTTTCGAAATTTTGGAGAAAAAAGGAAGACAGGAAATTGTGGAGATTTTCGAAAATTGAGAGCGAATTCGAAGAGAGGAAAAAATTCGTGCATGAGAGAGTTCTGAAAAAAAAAATACAAAAGAAAAGAAGGGAAAATTCTTATCTTTTTGGGTGAAAAGCTACGTCTGCAGAAAGGGGATAGCAGTAGAGAGAGCTCGTGTGAGGAGACGTGCTGCAGCAAAAAAGAAAAAGAAAAAAAAGATGAAGCACTGTTCATCTTCCCCGTGAGGATCCTACCGGTGATCTTTCTTGTCGACTGCGCCGACCACCGCGCCTCCACCACCGCCAACCGACTTCGTGACCCGAGCACCCCAGCTCTGCCTTTGCTGTCGCCAATCTGCAGCACAGGAGACCACACCACCCCTGCTCGTCTCCGCCCAACGCTCAGCCGTCGCCGCGCCGTTGTCCCTACCGCGACCCGACGCCACCGGAGCCCGCACCGCTGCTGCTCGCCTTCGCCCGGCGTCCGACAGCCAGCCTCACGCCCACGCTGCTGCTGCAAACCTCACCCGCGTCTGCACCAGCGCCCGTCGTCCGCAACCCTCCTCTGCTCCGACACCGCAGCCTCCCCCGCAATGCCCCTCGCCATCGCCTTGCTTCGCCGGAGTCCGTTTCCGGCGAATCCCCCTCACCGGAGCAACCATCATCTTTGCTTGGAAAAAAAGGAAAAAACACATTAGGTAGTTTTTTTTTTTTTAGTTTATTTTATTTTACTTTATCTTGTTTTTTTTAGTATAATTAGTCTTTAATATATGATTGAAAATTCCAGCATATCACCTGATTCGCAACTGCGCATAGGTTTTTTTTATTTCATCTATAAGGCTTTTAGATGAAGTAATTAATCAAGCGAGAATAAAATTGATATTTTGATATTTAAGACTTAAGATCAATTTATCGATTTTACTAGAGGAATATTACCCTATGATATGAATGATGTGTGATATTTTCTATGATTTTGGATGATTTGTTTTGTCTTAATTGCTTTAATTATCTTGAAATATGTTTGAGTTAGAATATTGCATATTTTAGGGTCATTTGCATATTTAGACTAAACATTTTATTTATCATCAATTTTTTAAAAAAAAATTAAAAATAAAAGACATGAATTTAGGATGTTAGATTTTTGTTTCATTAGCTTAAATTACATGTTTAATTATTTGACTTTTTTAAAATTAATAAAACAAAAACACATCAAAAAATAATCATGCATATGTCATGTAGATTTAGGGCATATTTTGTACGTCACTGCATATTAGAGTAAAATTGGACTTAGTTTAATTCTAGATAATAGTTTTCTTAATTTATTATAAGTTTAGATATTAGATAAATTGCATTTTATGATTATTTGGGTTAAGATAATATATTAGTTTAAATTAGGATTTGGCTTAACCTAATTCCTAATGCAAATTAAATAGAATCTTAATCTAGTTAAATAATTTTCACATTTTTCGTAATTCCGAATTTTCATAGAAAAATACAAAAATGACTTAGGATAAATTAGTTTTAATCCCTAGGATAGATTGCCTTTTAAAAAAAAAAATGTCACTGCATGTCATTTAGAATTAAATTCATGAAATGCATGCCATTTAGTGATCATTGCTAGGTTCATTTAATTAGAAATTGCATGTCATTAGAATTATGTCATTTAGTTAATATCGCATTGCATATTACATGATTTTCATTAATCAAGTGAAAACAAATAAAAGAAATTGCGTGTTAATTAGAAATCATATCTAGGGTTAATGATGTGAATTTTTAATTTAATCATGCAGATGCTTTCGTTGCTACAAGGTAAGTCCTCGCATTTTTTATTATTTCATTGCTTTCTTGGATATTAAATTGGTGGTTTGTGCACCCACATGATCACCTTACATGTTAGGAAATAGGTTTAAAATCAATACGGACTGCCTGCAAAAACATTTTTGAAAATTAAAAAAAGAAATCTAATGTAACCAAGTCCCCGTACCCATACTCTCTGGTTCACAGGAGTAAAGTGAAACTCCCGTTACTTTACTTGGGTTTCTAATCGACCCACCGAAAAATAGATTAGTAGCAACTCCTGATTAAAAAATCAATTGCATGTTAAGAACTTAAACTTAAGTCGCGAATTGGTATGGACTTGGTAGAACCCGAATTAAGTTTAGGCTTAACAATCCATTAGCTAAATTTTAGATGGTTCACACCCGAAAAATTGGTCGCGACATAAATAAGAGTGAAATCTTCCTTGCTGGAGGCACGTCATTCTTAAGAAATCAGATTATCTCTGAGTTGGGTTTTCACGAAGGTAACTTGCTGGTTCACTATCTGGGGGTTCCTATCATTACCTTGAGGCTCACTAAGGCTGACCGTTGCACTCTCATCAACCGCATCACGGCGAGGGTTCAATCTTAGACTCATTGCTTCCTTTCTCTGGCTAGCCATTTGCAGCTCATCAAGTCAGTTCTTCAAGTTATCCAAGCCTATTGGGCGAGTGTTTTTGTGTTACCTGTAATTGTTTTGGATCAGATTGAGAAATCCTCAGACAATTCCTTTGGAAAGGTCCGGAGTTAAGTAGAGGGGGTGCCAAGGTTGCTTGGAAAGATGTGTGCCTTCCAAAGAAGGAAGGAGGGCTTGGTATCAGGAGGCTTAAAGATTGCAACAAGGCTACCATGTTGAAGCATATATGGCTCTTGTTCTCAGATAAAGAGGCTTTATGGTGCAAGTAGGTTCATTCCACGTTTTTAAAACCCACCGGGCCAGTTCATGGTAGCGACTGCTTGGGAAACCATCAGGTGCAAACAGAATATCATCTTTTGGCATGATTCATCTGGGATAATGCAATCACGCCAAGGTATTGGTTTAATCTTTGGCTTATGGCTAAGTGCAGATTACCCATACAATCTCCGTTATTGTCTCATGGTAGAATAGACAGGGGATCCTACGTGTTTTGCAATGGGTTGCCTGATTCCATAGATCATTTGTTTTTTTATTCCTCTGTCATGGCCAGTGTTGCTTTCTTTTGGGCGGCGAGATGCAATTTGCCTTGGCGGAACAGGTCCTGGGGAGAGAATGTCCGTTGGACCACCTCTTTCTTGAAGGGTAAGAACTTCTTTAAATGCATTGTTCGCTTTTCCTTTGGAGCTTTTTGTCACATTATTTGGAAAAATAGGAATAGCATCTTATTCAGAGAACAACCCCTTACCGTCCCGGTTATGAAGAACCATCTTTTTAAGGTGGTTAGGGATAGAGCTAGAACCTTCAGAAACGTTAAGGATAGCTTCATAAATAGAAGGTTGTAAAGGAGTCGGGGCATCAATCCTATTATCTTTTCGGAGGACCCGTAATCGACCCTAGTTTTGGCCGACGCTTCAAGAAACTACTAGTGCTCTGGAGCCGATGTCTCTCTCCTCCTTCGTTAAGGTGTTTGTTTCCTTACTGGTTGTTCATGCCGTGCCTTTCTAGTTGTTGTTTGCCTTCTTTTGGGCACTGCCTTGTGTTTTACATCATGGTATTCTTCCACTTATTATGATTGTTCATATTGAGTGCAAATTTTTGGTGCCGTGATCTTTTGTACTCTTGGCCTTTCGTCTTTATATTTATTACCTTTTACCAAAAAAAAAAAAAAAAAAACAATGAGTTCTCTTAGATGAATTTGGTAAAAAAGTGGAGGCAAAAACTCTTAGTGACTTGCAGAAAGTCTAACCCAGAAGGAAGCTCAGGCAGTGATTAAAGCTTTTGGCAGCCCCCTAAGTCAAGATGTTGTAGAGAAGAAAGATTCTGAGTACTTTCTGGCAAGCCATAAACGAATGTATATGTTGGAAGCTTCATGAGTGATGGAATTTCCCCTTCTATTCTAGTGCAACTCAAAGCATCCAATTATGGGAGTTTCCCCAACCTTCCAATTGCACCTCGCAACTTTTCGATCCTGGCAGGAGAAATCTACAGGATTTCCAAGTTATGCAAATCTCCTATGGAAGATGGTAGTTATGCTTGTGCTGGACAAGTCAAGTTTAGTCAGGGACTCCATCTTCCCAATGGAGTTTGGGATCTGTGTCGATGGGCAATAGAGTGTAGAAGTTGCGCCAAATGGCAAGCTCTGCAGCTTATTAAGGTACCCAATGTTGCCTGGAAGTTTGGCCATTCCCTGACAATTGCATAAATTCGAGGGTCAACAGATTCACTAGATGGCTTATGGAGTCTGAAAGTCGAACCAGAGCAGAACAACGCTTGGCACTAGGCTTCTCTAGCTTCCTCAAAGAAACAATGGCAAGAATCTCTCTTGTAGCAGTCGAACCCAAAACAAGTTCCTTCAATTCTCCTAATTCATTAATAGAATGGTGAACTTGCTCCAAATGTTCACATTCTTTAAGGATGAGAATTTCTAAATTTTGGATAGCCGAGGATTCGAGAGTACATGGTAAATGACCACACCTAGTAAGGTTCCAAACTTTGAGCCACTTCGCCATTTATAAGAACAAAGAGTATAGTGGGAATTAGTCGTCAACGAGTAATCAGTATTAGAAACACGACATCAGGATGTGTCGTTCCGGCTTATCCTGATTGAGCTCCATCCATTCCAATGTTCTGTGATTGCACTTTGAGTCAATCCCAGCATGACTTGTTTCTCCATACGCAAGTTGGTCGCCTCAAAAGATGAAGGACATCCTGTCCACTGAAGCCATCTTAATTCAAGAAATAGCTTCTCAAAATCTCCGCTAAAATTTTCATCCCTCGCTTGGAGGAACCTTAACCTCAATAACTTCCTGAATAGTTCATTTATGTATGTCCGGTCCTCTTTGTCATCTGTTTCTTCTGAGCCTTTGTCAAGCCAAATGGCTTGAATCTTTTTTGTTCCCTATAAGTTAAAAAGTAATATTTTTCCAATGAAAAAACAAGCAATGTCCAGAAAAATCTCTTGAATGAGGACGCGGATTCTCCGTCAACTATTTTAGTTTTGGGCACTGTCACAGCTGGCCCTCTCTTTTCTTCATGCGATGCATTCCGTTGCTTGGATTGCTCTGGATCTGCCCTTTCTCATTCATCTGCGTTCTTACTCATGAAAATCAATTGACTCATGGGCCTTTGATAAGCAGATTCCATGTCGTTAACGTAGTATAAAGTAAACCATTGCTAACTTAAGGCGAGTTAGTTTGCATGAGTTCTTGTTTGCACGATCCAGATCTAAAGCGCAAAATGTAGGAGTCGTTTGCCATGGAATTCTTCTTAACCAAGTGCTTACCATACCATATCAATTAAGAATTAAAGATAGTTGGATAGTGGTCTAAAATTTTCTTATGATTTTTTTATAACACGTGATATCCAACCCTTTTGGCTCAATTGATCCCACATATGAATGCAAACCACCACTTCTATGTGTATTAGATTACAGGTATGGCCTCCGAAGTTACCATTTGAATATGAATCTGTTGTATCCAAATCAAACATTTAATCACTCAATTAGTCTGTCAATGCTCATGAAGTTCTATTAAAGGCTACACAAATCTATCTTGTCATTTTGCCAAATCTCTCTCTACCTAGCCCCAATCGTTACCGACAAGTATATTTACTCCTATATGGTGTAAGACGTGATTTATCAAAGCCTCACCAGTTTTTAGGATCTAATTCCAAGTAAATTATCTATGAGAGATACATTTACAGATTTTGCAGTTTCTTTCATGGAAATCGTATGTGAAACCACACTAATGCTCATAAGTTGTTCATTCCATCCTAGTTGAAATTTGATCTAACGATAGGTGGAGATCTAAGTCTAGGGAGCTGCAACTTCTATTTTCACTCTAATCTATATAGAGTAAAAGTTTCAATCGATCTATATTAAGATTTCAATCTGTTTAATTCAATCAACCTCTGCATATACTGTGATCGATACGATCATTATTGTTAAAGAATAGTTTAGTTTTTGCCAACACAGAAGAAAATTTGGTTCCTGCGGAAGACAACAAACAAAGAAGCTTAGTAGTAGTGTCGATTTTGCCCACATGGTAATAACTTTCATAGCACCCGTGCTAATTAAATCTTATTTAGTTATTTTTTGTATGAAAGTAAGGGTAAAGCCAAATACAAAATATTAATGTCTAGAGCCTACTATTCCTTTTTTTTTTTTTTTTAGTAATAAAACATGAAGTTACTCTCCAGAATGAAGTGAAAAGAACCTAGCTTCTAAACATTTATTGATCCCAAGATTAAAAATGCTAGCCAGTAGTATGATTTCCTTCCACAAAGTTACGTTACACTTAAACTCAGAAAGAGAGCTCAACAGTTTCATGATACTTAACCACTGGGATTCGCTCCAGTGGCCACCCTTCCAACATAGAAGGGGGAGGTGAGGGGTTCAAATCCCCACATTCTCAGGAGGGATGGAGTGGGGACGCGTAAGTTTCAAGAGTGGGTTTCGACTCCCACGCTCTACAAGAGGTAGGGCAAAAGTCTAAGAGTAAGTGTAGAGTAAGAATAGAGTATGACTGAAAAAAAAAAAAAAAAGTTTCATGATACTTTAAGCAAAGATGAGTCGACGTTATCAAACATAGGCCAACATTATATTTTGTCTAGTTGTCATAGTATATCTTCTTTAAAATCAAAATCAATAGACATGTGGGCAAATCATCTTTTTGCCTTTTTGTATAGGCAAAACGGTTAAAATCCGGCGGCAAGTGATTCAAAATATGGTCATCATCATCGAAAACTATTTCGCGTGCGTATTTTTCTCATTATGTGCAGAGGAAGAACTCCACAAACTAGAAATAAGAAAAAAAAATTGCAAAGAAAAAGTGTTTCGCGGCATCGGAATTTGAGGAATGGATTACACCCCGTCCCTCTAGATATTGGCACTTGTTGCAAATCGCCCCATGACTTCTCAATTTTCGTAATGCTCCCTCGAGTCTTGGAAATTGGAGTGTTGGCTCGGGCCAATTTTCACAGGGGGCATACGTTTTCAATATTTTCACAAATTTAACCCATACTTTTAAAATAAGTAGTCAATAATAAATTTTGCATTTGATTTTGATTACAGCCTCCAAACCTCGTCCAAACTTTCAAAGGCATGTGTAATCACCTAAAAGATTTGTGTATCATTTCTACAAATGGTTTATTAGGGCTCACAATAGAGGGTAAGTCAAAAGCAAATTAAGAAATGCAAATAGAAGTCCTAACATTGCAAGAGACAATAGAACCTGCAGAACTTGTTTGTTAGCACATATTAAAGTGATTACTCAGTAGGTCAATCATTTTAATTTTTAAGTAAAAGACACGATAATTTAGCACTAACATCAATCTATAGGAACATGATACGAACATCAGGTTATCAGATTTTCATGCAACATGATGATGTGTCTAGTTATATTATAAAAAAAATACCAAATTGGTATAACTACTTCCTTTCATGAAGTTTTTGTGTGAGCAATATATTTATAAACCAAAGGAAATGATTTTATTATTTCTATAGCTAATAAAAGGTGGAAGAGAAATATAAGGGAGAGTTAGGGAAACTTTGCCAAAGTTTGGAGGTTAAAATGCAATTTGCATGTTATCATCGGGAGAAGTACATTATCAGTGCCACAACTTATATACGGCGCTCACTTTGATGCCAAAAATTTCTGTTGAATCGCTTAAGTGCCAAAAAGTTTGAAAAACACTCATTTTGATGCCAACTCCGATCCGGTTGGTCGGAAATTCAATGTGGCACTTTTTTATTAATTTTTTAAGCTGATATGGCTTGCTTGAGAGTATAGTCAGCATTTAAACAACAAAACGACGCCATTTTGTGTCTTTCCCCCAAATTCAAAACCCTAAATCCCCAAACGACGCCGTTTTGTGTTGTCTTCTTCCTCGAAGACTGGTTCTTCCCCAAAGAACAACACTAGCAGCGCTGAAGAACAGCACCAGCAACACTAGTAGCACACCAACACAACACCAGGAGTTTTCCAAAAAAGAAATCACGCACTCGCCTCCGCCCTCCCCCAATAGTTTTCCCCCATTTTCAATCACCTTGTCGACCTTTCAAATCCCCGAATCTCAGCCCCTCCACTGTCTTTTTCCCAAATAATATCTTCGGGTGCAAAGGAAGCGCAAGCTCAAAGAATCTCCAAAAGCACAAGCGATCTGGCCTATGGTAGCTGCGAAGATCTAGATCGCCATGGAGGTCGTCAGCGAAGCTAGCTGCAATGACGGTGGCGGCCGTGGCCCTGCCATCCCCTCCTCTGCCCTCGCCATTGACACCTCCCTCTCCCTTGGGATTTTCTGTTCGTTTTTTTTTTCTTTTGTCTTGCTGTGGCAAGCAACTATGATGGAGGTCGAGGGATGGCGGCCAAGCGATGGTGGCCGAGGGACGGCAGTGGAGCGACAGTGGTTGAGCAACGACGGACAAAAAAACCCTAATTTCAATTAAAAAAAAATCCCAAAATGAGTTAAACGACGTCGTTTTTATGAGGCCATCCATATAAGACGGCAAAATGACATCATTTTCTTAAGGAGGATCGAAAACGACGTCGTTTAAGGCCTTATCGATTTTTTTTTTTAAAAAGCCACATAATCATTTTGGCTGGAATCTTTCACCGGTGGCACCAAAGTGATCGTTTTCCCTCTGATTTGGTACTTTAAGTGATTTGACGGAAACTTTTGACACCAAAGTGAGCGCCGAGCGCCGTTCATAACTTATAGCAGTGATAGTGTACTTCTCCCGTTATCATCTGACAGGTTTACCTTCCCTGAAAGATCTCAGTCACGTGACAAGCACACGGTCGGTGCTCAAACTGAAAAGTAATGGAAGTCACCCCAGTCCGACATTGCAACCGATTTCAGATTTTAGGGGAGATATCGCAAAAAATCGAAAAGTCAGGGGCAAGTTGTAATAAATTCCATAACACGGGGGGAAAAACCGTAATTCAACCATATTTCAGGCACCTACCATCCACCATTCAAAACCAAAAATCCAAAACCATCAAAACCGACTCCATACACATTCCCATCTCTCTCTCTCTCTCTCTCTCTAAATGGGTTGCTGCGGCGGCGACGACGACGACGACGACAACCGGGAGCCTCCACCCCGGACCCCCGATCTCTCTCCACCGCCGTCCTCCGCAGCCGCCGCCTCCTCCTCTGCCTGCGCCGCCGACGATTCCACCATCTCGCCGATGAACTCCCACTTCTCCGCCCTCGCCTGCCGCGACACCCTCCGGCTCATCTTCGAGAAGCTCCCCGTCCCGGACCTGGCCCGCGCGAGCTGCGTCTGCCGCATCTGGAGCTCCGTCGCCTCCGATCGCGACATGGTCACCCGAGCCTTCGCGGCCCCTGGAGGTTGAAGGAGGTGGTCGGCGTCCCGAGCTCGGGTAGCTTCTGGAGGGATACCGGCATAGGGAAGTTCGCGATCTCGCACCGGATTAAGCGCGGCGATAGCGTCGCGAGCCTCGCCGTGAAGTACTCCGTTCAGGTAATGGAGTTTCTGTCCCTTTTGCTGTATTGATTGTGAGCAATACTGCGAATTGTGTTGGCGGCGTAATGATATTCTTGCATGGTATACTTTAAACGTTTGCAAATGACATGCTTTGGCGCTACATTTTCGATGGAGATTCACTTTTGGCAGATTCTGGCGAACAAATGGATTGCGATTTCATTTAAAAGTTAGCTAAAGTAGTGTGTACGGCTACAGCTTTTGAAACTTTACGAAGAAGGTTCCTTGGTAGTGTCATTCTGATGTTTCGGAAGTCATGTAGGTTTGTTCTGCATGTGGTCATGTGTAGCCAGGGTTAGACGTGGGTGGGTCCGTTTGAGTGAAGTGGACGGAAGCTGGGAGCCTTATTGTGAATTTTCATGGAATTTCTGGCTGGTTTTCTTCTCCAGCATAGATTGTCTATTTGGTTTTTAATTGGCGCCGAGAGGATGGGTGGGGGTTAGGTGCTTTTCATAATATACGAATTTGTGATCCTGAGTTTGATTGCTAAAATGGCGAATCCCGAAGAATGCTGAGGACTTGTTGGTTGAGGAATGCTGTACAGCTAGCGACAATTATCAGGTCTTTGCAGAGGCTTTTCTCCTTGAAGAAGCATTCTGTCATTCCTCCATTAGAACAGCCAAAGTTGGATAGCTCTGTTGATTGGTGCAGGATTGTCTAAGTACATAGTTTTGTTCAATTTCGGGCATGGCTCTTTTATACCTCCATTTGATTGGGTTCTGGCCTCTTTGATAAAGGTTAGCTTGGGGAATTTACTAGGAGAAGAAAAATGTTGACAAGATGCTACACAGTGTACATATCATTTGATGATGTTCAAAGCTTCTTTGTGCAGGCTGGCGGTTGAATGACTTCAAAGTTAATGACAGATTTATCCCATTGAGTGGGGTTAGTTATAATTTTACGCTGTGGCTCTATATTGTATCAAATAGGTGGTAGGATAGATGCTCAATGGAATTTACTACTGCAAATCTTATAGATTTATTCCCATTGGAGAAGGCCAGACTAATTGACATACAAATTTTGTAATTTTGGAGTGACTTCATCTTTTAGTGAAGCCTAAAATATAAAGAAGGAAAAGGAAACGGTTACACTTGGAAGTCACTGTCGTGGTTTCTTCTGGAGGTATGGAGGAAGGTTGGGGCTTGGACCAAAATGTTATGTTTTAGGGAGCATAGGGTCCTCTTCATGTAAAACATTATGAAATCTCTTCATGTGGTAAAGTTGTCTTAAGTTTGCCAAGCGAGAAGCACCTCCGGTTACTAATAGCAAAAAGATATGCTTGATTGACGACTATATATTGATTATCTTAATAGATAATCACAATCTCTTAGTTGCCAGAACACACGAGGCTAAATGATGCTCAGATTTTGCAAGTAATCAGTGTGAAATGATGGGCAATGCACTTTGTGATCCTCATGATAGTTCCTCTGACTTAATAACATTGACATAGAAATAGTAGATGATTCTGCAGTGGTGGTATTGATTCATCGAAATGGTTGAATGTGAACCTCAAATTCTGAGAGCAGAACTTAAATTGTTTGTGCAACTAGGAAGTGAATATGTCTTTATATGGAAATTTTCCATGGTTGTAGTCATAATAATCCCTGAAGTGTCAATAATGATGTCATGTAGTTAGATCTCTCTGGGTTCAATGTTTTGATAACTGTTGTCCGAGACTTACTTTTAGAATGGCTTCCCTGAAATTTTTTTCTTCCCTGCTTCAATGTTTCTGTCAAGCATATCCTTTTTGTGCCTGTCTATACCGCATGTCACATTCTTCAAAAATTTCTTTTGTGCTGTCAGGTCATGGACATAAAGCGCTTGAACAACATGATGAGTGATCATGGTATATATTCAAGGGAGAGATTGTTAATCCCCATAAGCAACCCTGACATTCTTATCAATTCCACATGCTACATAGAGCGAGATAACCATGCAAAGAGGGAAGTCGCCGTGCTTTACCCAGAAGGCGTCCAGGACATAGAGATAAGTTCTTTGCTAAAGAGGACAACCTCTGAACGAGGGAAGAAGAGAATACTTGACTCGCTTAGGAGGAGCATGCAGGTTGATGATGGGACTGCTCAGTACTACTTGTCTATCTCTGATGGTGACCCGAGGGCTGCACTCTCAAAATTCTCTGAAGACCTTAGGTGGGAGAGACAGGCGGGATTGGCCTAAATGAAATGGTTAGGCAAGATTATGGCTGCTTTAATTAGATGAAATGAATGGTGATGGCAGCTTGAAGCACGGGACTGGAATTGAACCTATTTCTCCATGTGTGTGAATCTTCAATTCCACCAGGCCGCATCTATTTCTTTGCATTCTTAGGGCAACTCCAAGCGTCGATGAGCTTGTTTCCCCATCACTCTATGGATAGAACCTTGTATAATGCATTTGTAATTTGCATTTCATAGTAAATATAGTGTCCTAAAGGAAAAGGGTGGTCGCTATTGTATGATTCTCTGATCAAGTGATCAACGTACATTTATTTTTAGCCTTTTGCAAAGGAATGGAGCATATGATTTATTTATGCGTGGACTGACTAATATATTTACGGAGTAATTTGTGTGTGGATCGACTAATGTTTTAGTGAATGGTCCAAGGTGTTGATAAACTTTCAGCTGGGTTTGTAGATGTAGCTATGGGTGGACAGATCTTTGGAGTTCGATGACTATTGTTGTTGAACAAACCTCTTGAAGGTCTATAATTCGGGAGCATCACCATTGATCAGGATTGTTCTGTTGTTCCGTATCAGTAAGTTCAGAAATATTGTTTAGTAACAGTTTGTAAAAAAGGAGATCGGCAACGTATTTGGCTTGTGACATGTTTGTACCCAAACTTTCATAAAAAATACTGGGGTTTGTTTGATTGTTCCAAAATTAGCGTTCGTTTTGATAATTTATAAATATTAAGTTGTACAACTTGTCAATGTTTTAAAGTCATTAATTCTTTTATGAACTTACATATCCTAATTCAAGCGATGCACAAATTTTCTTTAATTAAGTTATGAACTAGTTTTGATTCGACTGATACACAAATCTTTTTTTTTTTTTTTTTTTTTTTGGTAAATTTGATACACAAATCTTAATTCATGGTAAAGTCATTAATCCATTTTAAGACTTGATTGTATTTTAAAAAAATTTAAAACTCAATTGTACATTTATGATAAATTTTCTAATTTGATTGCATTTTTGAAAGTTTTAATATTTCCAATACTCTTATTTCTTTAATTTATTTGAAAGTTATAAAATTGTAATTTGGTCGTTGAATTATTAATAGCTAATATGTCTAATTGAACATTGTTGTTAGCATTTACTTAGTATATAAAACCAATTAATAAGATAGATTAAAGCCAATTTTTAATCTATCATTAAATATTTTTTTGACCGACTCCATCATAAATTTTTTCTTTTGGTCGGAATCTATCATTATATTTTACAGTATTAAAATAACCGTTTCGGAGGTAACTTGTAAGAGTTCATCGGCCCAAAGAGTTTTCTCGGTCCATTTTCCTGTTCCGGCCTTCCGTTACTGCACTGCACGAGAACAAGCGAGAG
This sequence comes from Eucalyptus shirleyi, assembly GCA_017140165.1. Lineage (NCBI taxonomy): Eukaryota > Viridiplantae > Streptophyta > Magnoliopsida > Myrtales > Myrtaceae > Eucalyptus > Eucalyptus shirleyi. Next base: position 2,391,188 of record CM029454.1, read on the forward strand.
GGAAAAATGGAAAAAGCTTGGAGAAGACGCTCTTGACTTTCGCGCGGTCGGTTAAACACCAGCAAGCGCCTCCGAGCTCTCACCGGCGATCGACTTTCGGGCTAACCGTGCCCTGGGTTCTGGCGCTTTTCCCCAGCGAGCGTCGTGGGAAGGTTTCCGCAGATGGAGGAGCCGCCACTCCCGACGGAGGAAGAAGGTTCGCAGCCCAGTACAGCGGCGTCGGGGCCGGAGAAGGACCCCGCGATTTTCAGCGTCCGGATCGTGTCCATCGACTACTACATGGCGCGCCCGATCCCGGGCGTCGATGTTTGTTACAGCAGCTTTCAAGGTACGGGCAGTTCGGACGGTGGGATATATGGGCAGTGGGGGAAACATGAAAATGAATGGAAAAGACTCGTTTTTTAACTGTGCCCGCGACGGTTATGGGTGGTCGTGGCGCGGGAACGTTGTTGGGTCTCGCTGTTTCATTGAGCTGAGCTGTGGCTGAATTGGTGTCTTAGAATGGGTCTTGACGTTGTCTTCTCCTAGGAACAGCAGTGCTTTTGAAGTTATTCTATGTATTCATGGTAATAATTTGTATCTAACGTGTCTTTAGTAAAAAAGAATGAGACTGTGCGAATATGGGCTTTAGGGGAAGCACGAAAACAGATGGAAAGACTTTTTTTACTGTGCCCGTGATGGTAATAGGTAGTTGCCACACAGTAATGTTGTTGGGTCTTGCTGCTTCCGGGAGCTGTGGCTGAATTGGGGTCTTAGAATGGGTCTTGATTTTGTCTTCTTCTAGGAGCAGTGATGCTTTTGAAGTTATTCTATGTTTTTGTCGTAATAAAATGTATGTAACGCGTCTTCGGTAAAAAGAGAACGAGAGTCTGCTCTCATCTTTTGAAGCATAATTTTTGTGTTCGCTTCTTTGGTTATGGAATCTAGTGGTAAGTAGGAAATGCCAGAGAAGCCTGTGGTTTGAATCTGGAAGGTTTTAGTTTTGTTTGCTAGAGTAGGATTCAATCAGTTACTGCATTTCAGACTAAAGTTTGTTTGCTTTCTTATGAGTGCAAGGAATATGCTTGGCTTAGTGTTCTGTTATGAAGAACTTATCAGTTTTTCTGTGGATGTCTTATTTGGACTTCTTGTTGGGGCTGCTGGATTGATGTTAAGTAATTGCCTGGCATGGATATACGCAAGGATTGGTTAAAATTGTAGCACAGAGTCATGGAATCAGCACATTGGTGTCTTGATAATTTATTACATGATTGGTTTGGTTGCTTAGAAAATCCAGAGAGTATTGAATATTTTTCTTAATATTTGGTGGGCATTGTTCAACTCATCATGTTCTTCCGTAGACTGATGATTACTTTTCGTTTGGAGAGTGTAGTTGTCTTGATGATGACATAATTGAAATTCGCTTTTTTGTTGCTGATGCAAAGAGAAGAAGGCGTGCTTACAGTTTTCATGTGGCGTGGTCCCATGTCAATCTTTAAAATTCTGTGTGAGGATTTGACCTTTAACCTGCAAAAATAACAGTTACATTTACTATACAGTAGCTAGAAATTTAGCTAGAAATATTTACTTTTGTATGTTCATAATCTTGTTCATGATTGATTGATGAAGGTGAAAAAGTGAATGAGGTTCCCGTAATAAGAGTATATGGTTCAACTCCTGCTGGTCAAAAAACTTGCTTACATGTGCATAAGGTGAGTGCAATCCTTGTTTATTTGTAGTTTTTTTTAATTGTTCCAAGTACTTGCTTTACCCCCCTTGAGCTTTGGAGCAATGAAAGTAACTTCCTTTCTGCCGATGAAGAATTTAAACCAGCATGGGTTTACAGACTTGATTTGAGGTATATGCTACAAGATGAAAGGCAAATTCAGGATCCAGAAAGTTTCTTCCACTTTCTGCTCGCAAGAGGCACCATATTGGCAACAGTCTACTTTCTTTGACTGGCTGGACACTAGTTGAATGTCTAAATAACAAATGAGGAGCTTACGTGGCTCCAAGCAATCTATTGTGAAAAGTACATGATGCTTGTCCATGGCATAGCTTATGAGACAGCAATATCTTGTGCATTTTTTTTCGTACTGATTCTAAATTATGTTTTTTTTTTTTTTCTTGTAGGCTTTACCCTATTTGTATGTACCATGTACAGATATTCCAATCCATCCAACGTCTGAAGGTACTTGTGCATATTACAGATGCATGCGCTGCTTTGTGCATATCCTGGTTTGAAGAAATTAATCAATGTTTCTCTCAGTTCACAATACCTCTAGCATGTAGGCTTGTGTGTTTTCAGGGTGATATGTTCTTTTGGCAACATGGCTGTGGTTTTACTTGACCAGTTTTTGTCAATGTCCTCGTAATATAATGTTGTTGTAGACTTTATCTCAATTTCTTTGAATTATTCGTGCTTTTATATATTTTGAATTCATGTCCCTTTTAAACTAGTTTCTTACTGTTCTGCTACTAGCATGGAATTAATTGGTCACTGTTGAATTGCACAGGGGATGCATTTACAAATGCTGTCTCTCTAGCCATGGAGAAAGCGTTGAAGGTATAATTTGTCATTCTTAAAAAATATTAAGTCCTGGCTTTAACTTATTGTGCGATTCACTTGCTAGTTTGTATCTGAAAGGATTGTTTTGTGAGTTACTTCAGCTCAAAAGCAATGCTGGCGTAAAACGGCAACACGTGCATGGTTGCGGCCTTGTACGAGCAAGGAGATTTTATGGTTATCATGCATCTGAAGAGCTGTTTGTCAAGATATACTTGTATCCATAAATGACAGCTTGTGTATATATATTTTTCTGCCTGAATATTCCAAAGCAACATCTTTGTGGCACCTTGACTGAAGCTTTAGCTATCATCCACATGATGTCTCACGTGCTGCCAAGCTTCTTTTGGTATTCTTCTTTCTCTATCGATAGTGCCTTATTGGAATTGGTATTGCTTTGGAATACTAAATAGTTTTCACCATTTTGCTCTAGATTTGGTACTTGTCATCTTTGGCTTCTTCAATTGCATGCCTTCAAGTGTATTCATTGTTTTGATCTGGAGTGCACATGCCTGATAACTAAATTTTTGTTTTATCGTAAAAAGAAAGCATTTGCTATTCATATTTTATTTGGGGCATCCCAGAAATATATGGGCCAAAATTTGGCAATTAAGTTTTGATTTATTGAGAGGCCTGAGAAAATTAGCATATATTTTGTTCTTCAACAGAGTAATATAAATGTATCAGTGGAAGTCCACTAGTCATTAAATGTGGCCATTGGAGTATGTTCTGTTGAACATTTTCTGAGATGCAGGGAAGTTTTCTCAAAAGAAAACCTTGTAAATGGAGATATTAGTTTTGGTAAAAAAAGGCAAACTTCTGAATACCACGCTAAGATTTCATGCAAAAATCGCTTTACATACTCGAATTTTGAAATTCGCAAATTGCATCTTAGGCCCAAACTGCATAGTCCAAAGACCAAATTGCCCTTCCTTCGACAAACTTTAGAAAAGATTATCCCAAAATCATTTCCAAATTCTAAACCCAAACCTAATCATCTCCACCAATCACACCACTCAAAGGCACACCACTCAAAGGCTTCACAGCCACCAGTTGCCATCTTTGGCTGCGCTCTATCTGTCTTAAACCTCTATTGCCGGTCTCTCTCTCCTCCCCTCCCCTCCCCCTCCCCCATCTCAATATTAACAACACTCTCGAATTGGTGGTTTTAAAAGTAGTGGATGAAAATTGGTATGTGCATGAAAGTTGGGATGGTATTTGGATTTGTTCCAAAAGGTTATCTTCTATGAGGAAGGTTTTTTTGTAAGAAAAGCTTGTGATCAATATATTAGTTTTGACAGAAAAAATGTGTCATGCAATACATGTGCCTATAGTCATCTTGTTTGTCTATTTCTTTCTTATTCATGGTCCAACATCATTTTCCAGGGAGGAGCAGTATTTGACAGAAGTTTGCAGCCGCATGAATCGCATATTCCCTATTTGCTTCAGTTTCTGGTATTATCTTGCGACATCAGTTTATCTTTCTATCTTAGCCAAATTTACCTTTCTCTGGTTCTATAGTGGGTGAGTTTGCAAGGATGGGTCATTAATGCCCTCATGCCCAGACTTGCTATCTTTCATATGTGTGTTTCTTGATGCACCTGAGGTTAATTAATGGCAGGTTGACTATAACTTATTTGGGATGGGTCTTCTTCATCTAATGAGAATAAGGTTTCGACATCCAATACCAGATACTTTTGCTCGAAAGATATGTATTGATAATGATCAAGGAAGACAGGTGATGGCAAAGTCATATTGCATGTTTGCTGCTTTTAAGTCATATTTATCTTCTCTTATATGGCGGATGCCATACAAGACCGTCTTTCTTTTTATGCTTCATATTGTATATGGTTTTCATAATATACAGGTACGTATGTTTGTGGATAGTCAATGATACTTGGAAGTTCCTCATTAGGTTGACTTGGGTAGGGATGCCCACCTGGAGACTCCTGTTTGGATATCATCTACGATCCCAGGAAGTTGGAGGTGGCAGCCTCTGGGTAGCTTTGATGCTTCGTCTGGAGACGTGGCTAAACGTCAGAGCACATGTGAACTGGAGGGAGATGCTGGTGTAGATGGTTTGTTTATACTCTTATCATTTGTTGTGCCCTATGTTTATATCTTAAATGAAGGCAACTTCTTTTTCTATGAAGAAATTGCTATCCCTATTTGCTTGCAGATATTGTTAACCAGCAGTTCAAAACATATACCTCTCTTTCTCAAGCTCGTATGGATGTGAAAATGGTCCAATCCCTTGTGCCGATTTGGGAGGTTTCCTTTTGTTCATTCTGTCAGCAGTTTTACTTAGATTAATGCAACAGTATTTTCCTTATCCATCACTTGCAAAAATGTTTTGATTAGGTTTCTATTTCTACAGGAGGAATTTGAAAGGAGTGGGATGCATGAGGCAGCACTACCACCTGATCCTGGAAAACCACCCCTAGAGGATGTTCTGAAAGATCTCTCACATGGTCTTGACTTGGAACACAAACTATTGGAACTCTGTTCAGGAGTTGTAAGTTCAGGCACCCCAGAGCAAAGTATGAGGCCGCTGAGCTTGATAACAGCTCCCCTTGATGGTGGCAATTCCACTGAGTTAGCCCTTGCAGGTTCAAGTTGTGATGGTAGAGATCTTTTGCTGCATCTTGAGGAACATGCTCTGAATTGTTCTCCCTCATCGCCAGATTTGTTCTGTGGAGACAGAATGGTTGCAACACCTGTCAAAGAAAAAGATGCATGTTACAAGTTGTCGAATAAAAATAAATCATCTCAATTGACACAACCATTGGGTGTGAAGGTAATGTCATCGCTCCGGAGGTGTCTTTTCCCTAACATTGATGCTTGTCAGTAATTGTCATGTCATCATTCTTTTGTTTTCATTCCTTCCTTATTATATTGTATCTTGCTTATCCTTAGCTGGTCTATTCTACTGCCAATTTTTGATATTTTAATCATTTTCAGTTCTATGAAGCCAAGACAGTACCTTTCCCACTTTCCCTTGCTTCTGTCACTCTGGTGTCTCCTCAGACTGATAGGGTTCTTTTAGTAGCCTCCTGGTGTAAATCTGTTTGAAATATCATTTTACAGTTTTTTTTTTTGTTTAACTAGGATAGAGAATACTTCATCTGCTTAACCATTGAGCTACTTTTATATCAAGTGTTTTGTACTTGCTAGATTGGTCCTTTCCTTTTCTTTTTCCCTTGATATTGTCTTTCTTTCATATGGTGTCTGTTATGTTGTTTCATTGAAAGAAAAGCCAAGCCACTCTTAAAATTTTGTATTCAGTTTCCCCTGTGGATCCTTACTGATTGTGTTTTGATCGCTCCTTTTGGCATCATAAGTGATTATCAATACTCATTTCCCGTTTTCTAGAACGTCTTGGTGCAACTCACTGGTATTTGGAGGAGTTTTTCTTTCCAGGGATAGCTTGTAGGCAATTGGTTTGTCACGGAGCAATAAGTCTGCCTTGAGCATGTTATGGTGAACTCGAAATCCTCAAATTCACTGACCTGTTGTTATTTCTCTGTCCATTTTAGGCAGTAGATGAGGAAGTCCTTGGACTTCTCAAATGGCTTGCCACATCCCAGGCTGCTGAAGACATAAACTCGGATGATGAACTTGTTAGAGATATTATTCTGACTCCCCTTTTGCCTGCAACAACTATTGATAAGGTGCTAGAAAAGGCTAATATTGAGTATGAGAGTGAGTCTCAGAAAGAGTGTCAGGACATTCTTGATTCAATTGATGATATGAATAATTTTGGCTGTTCAAAGGAAAGAGGAACTTCTTCTGCTAATTTTAGTAGCCATTCCCAAGCTTCATCAGAGAAAAGTATTCCCCAAGTTGATGGCTCCAGTGATGGTTGTTGCCATTCTCCTTCTACTGGGTTGGAAGAAGGTTTATTGAAGATGGAGAAGAAGGTTGAACTTAAGAAGTTCTCACAGCAACAAGCTCTAGATAATAACAGCAAAAGTTCTTCCAATAAGAAAAGAAAGTATAGTTCCTTATGGGGTAGTTTACCTTTTGCCATGATCCCCAAGGTCACAAGCCACCCAGAGTTGAATAGTCTAAACACGAATGATGGATCTGCTGGGGGCTGTGAGAATCAAAATTTGGAATGTTCTAGTTCACACAGTCGGAGAAGGTTGGACTATCTTTCTGATACACCAACAGAAAAGGCAGAATCAGATGCTCATCTACAGGAAGCGAGCGTAGTTGAGAGATGCTCTGTCCGAGATCTGATGAGGAAAAAGCGATGCCACCTTTTCAACCCACTAGACTGCACTCCTCACAGTGAAAAAAGGGTCAATGAGTTCGCATGTCCTGAAGAGATAGACTTGCTTGAGCATGGCAATGAGTATGACACGAGGCAGGTTGGATCATGTCCTGATTTTCAGAGAGAGTCAAAAGAGGCCTGTCAAGAAAATTTTACTGGATCGGGGATGGCAATAACTGAAGGATTCCTTCCAGTGGGCATAGTTAAAGGACCACAGCAGTCTCCCTTTGAGATGCATGATCCTTCACTTCCATTGTTATTTAATGAAATTGACAAGACTGAAGGGCCTGTCCTCAAAAGTAAATCAGTAACTTCTGATGTCCCATCCTCCAGAGGTAATAACCTATTAAATACTATGGAATCTCACTCCCAGGACAAATTTTTTAAGGAAAAACTGCACTCAGTGCATGTATCCAGTTCTGTCTGTGAGACAGCTAGTGCTATCGAATCTGAGACATATCACAGAAATGTTCACTTTAATAAAAGCGACCATGAGACAGGAAATCTGATAGCACGTAAGGCACTGTCGCATAAGAACCTTGAGGCCAATGAAGACACAAGTTTAACATTATTACGAGAAAGCTTGGATCATAGTGATAGTGAATTGGGACCAGATGTGGGTTTCTCAGGAGCTGCTACCTTAATGCAGACAACTGTGGAAGCAGTAGAGAAACCTTCACCTTTAATTGCCATGACCATCCGTGAGAAGCCGCCCGTTGCTGACTGTGGTGATGAGGCTCCTGAACATCCCATGCTCCTCAATGGTAAAATTAAGCATTCTCACTCTGTGGTTGTGGAACACGATGGGCATGAAGGAACCTCAGGTGGGATGTTAGTACTTTTTGTACTTTGTGGTGACTCTAGATTATGTTTCAGTTCCTTAAATCATCAATGACTTTAAGATGGCTGAATAATATACCTTTTTTGCTGACAAACTCATGTTTCTTCCTCAAGGGAGAGCTTTGGATGAAATTCCTCCATTCTTCGTCCAAGGATTTAGAGAAGACAAAGAGGTTCAAACTGATGGCATTACAGATGGTGGCTCCAACTACAATAAAGAAGCTCACATGGGTGTCCCTACTCACTATCAAAATGATGGCTCATGCTTATACCTTTTGACACCTGTAATTTCACCTCCTTCTGCTGATATTGTCAATGACTGGCTACGGTGTAGTGACAAAGGTAATTATTGTGCAGAAAAAAATCCATGTATCTCATTTCTCATGTTAGCTGTATATAATATTTATGTTTTTACTTCAGGTACTTCTGGAAAGAACTGTATAGAATTAATGGATTCTTCTCCTTGGAAAGGTAATTTTTTTATAATTGCTTTGCCATGCCGGTAGTCTTGCAGTTCTGTTAATTCAATTCAGTTGCTTGAGCGTTCTGCAGGATCTCCAGTTACCCCAATTCATTCACAAGAAACTTCCCAAGATGATGTCAATGGGATTATGCCTGAATCTGGTTCTTTACCTCATGCTAAACCTTCTATAAAGCAAATTAATCAGGATAAACGTGGAAAGCTAGAGAAAGAAGAGGATTCATCTCATAATAAGGCAGCAACAATGTTCATCAATGAAAAAAGTATTGGTAGAGTGAAATCACACAACTGTTCTCAAGATATCTCGCAGATTTCAGGACCAGATGGAAAATCAGGATCTACACCTTTCAGTCAATTAGGATATCGAGATCCTGCGAGCACTGGTGGAGGGCAACAGCTTACATTATTAAGTATAGAGGTACATTTGACATGGTTTTCTAATTTGATAAATAAAGTTGTTGGGAAATGAGCACTGATTCTGATAATTTGTTAAGTGTTGGGTCATGTCATCTGGATTTTATAGCCCTAGAATTAAGGTTTTTGTCCTGGAAAATCAATAAAAGGATTACCTTGAGTAGAAATTGTTTGATGTAGTTGTGAATAAATTTTGTAAGTAATTAACATACCTGGATGCTTGCAGATAGGGATCTACAGGATTTGCAACTTGTAATGGTAAATAAGATAATTCATTTGATGATATTTGACTAGAAAAGATATTGAATGATCTATACACCATCTACATGATTTTCTGGAAATTGACTGACGTTTCCTGATGAGGTTATGCATTACCTCTCCTTATGACAATTTCAAAATTACATTTGGGTGACACTTGTACCTTCTACCGTTTTTGCCTACTTCTGTAACTCAAACTGTAAATTCTTGAATTTATCTTTAATCTATTTGGCTTTACCTGGTGATGTTTGACTTTTCTTTCTTATCCTAACATTTGAATTAAATTTGATATTTTGTGAAAGGTTCAAGCAGAATCTAGAGGAGAACTCCGACCAGATCCTCGATTTGATGCTATCAATATTATAGCTCTTGCTGTTATGAATGATCAGGATTCGGTTATTGATGTACATGTGCTGGTGCACTGCAAAACTGAATCTTGTCAAAGGTAAGATGCAGTTAAGAGGTGATTTGCATTTTCTGTCTTCTGATATTCTTTTCTCAGGGACTTTATGAATTGTGTTGTAGCTGCTCGACACAGAGTGAAGTCATGTTTTTAGCAGAGTCAATGGTTAAAATGAATTGCCTCTTTTTCTAGAGATTCTACTTTTCTTACCTTGATATCGATTTGCAAATAGATCATACTAAGTTGGCAAGCCTGATTTCTGAACTCCAGCAAATTTTAGTGGAGAATGGTAACATTGGCAACTCTATATGGTATTGAATTGTTAGGCGGTTGTGCTAACTTGCGTACAAAATGAGTTTAGCATAGCTGAGAAAGCTTCAGTGGATATATGGACACTTGAGAAAATAGTTTTGAAATAGGACAAAAAATATTGTTGGCTCAATTGAGGGTAAGATTATAGAAACTCCTTTAAGGTTATTTGGCTGCACGAAACAATCGACTTTAAAGATGTAAGGTAAAAGTACAGGCTACTAAAATCATGTGAGTTGACTTTCGAAGGAAAGATTTCAAATACTTTTATTTAGCGTGGTGTAAAAGGATCTGTGAAATTGACCTCTGGTGGATAAGCTTGCTTGTTGTCATTACATAACATATACACCTACGAGAATCTTTTTAAGGCATCCTTAAATTGAAGTTCAAATAAAGCTCAGTGGGAAAACCGTCTATAAATTGCAGAAAGAGCTTTATCATTTATCATTTTTCAAAGAACCTCGAGTCATCTTGTTTAATAAAATTTAGTGCAGTTCACTTTCTCCGTTCCTTGGTTGAAATGAGGTTGTCTGCTTTTGGTTTCTCAAGCTACTGAAGTCCTTGCTTTGTCACATGCCTGGGGCAGATATACACACCACTGTGTTATCATGACATAGGCTCTCTCATTTAATTTATGATGTATGTTGCACTTCTTCGTGTAGTTAAAACAGCTGCATTTCATTAACTTCTTAAACCTGGGTTATTTAGACATCATTTTTGGATCATTTTTCTTCTAATTTTCCGACTTTATTATTATTATAGATTTCATATTTAAGTTATGAGGTGAATGTATGGACATGATAATTATCGAGGAAAAGGTCACTAGAAGTGTCATGACTTTTGTACGACACTCATTTTGGTGCCAAAACTTTTCATTGGATTACTTAAGTGTTACTTTAAAAAAAAAAAAAAAAAAAATCACTTAAGTGCCAACTCCGATTTGGGAGGCTAGAGATCTGATGTGACCATATTCTAACATTTTTTCCAGTCAACGTGGCTCGCCGGCATGCCTAGTCAGCATTAATAGCCCTCTTTCTTCAAACCCAAACATCACAATAGACGACCTTCCTCAAACCCTAACCTTGCAACCGTGGATTTGGGGCAAAATTAGTGACTGCAACTTGCAGTAGAGGTCTGCTATTTCATTTGTGTGATTTTGTTTCACCAAAATTGCAATTTTAAAGTGGGATTTTGAGGATGGATGGTAACAAAGAGCCATGATGAAGCTTCAGAGGAGGACGATGCCGTGCTTGCATATGCCCATGGCTGAGAGGTGGAAGGTGAGGGAGTCAATGGAGTGCTAGAGCTCACGAAAGGGGACGTGGAGACTGGAGGAGGTGTAAATGAAGGCGGTGGAGCTGCAGTGGGAACAGGAGGAGATGAAGCTGGTGATGTTGAGGGAGGGATTGGGGGGAAGGGGAATAGGTTGTGCTTGCTGTAGAAGGTGGAGTTGGAGTTGTAGAAACAACTTTTGGGGTCAATTTGGAGTGGGTTGGTTGCCATTGAAGATGAATCCTGTCTTTCTGAGAGATTGAGCTTCAAGCCAAGCAAACTATGTTCTGGGATGAGAGAGAGAAAAGAGAACAAGAGAGAGAATGAGTGTTAAGGCCAGGTCGTTGGACTTCCTTTTTATAAGAAAGCCACATGGACATGAAAATTTCATTAAAAAAAGCCATGCGGGATGAATTGCCGGAATTTATTGCTAGAGACAATTAAGTCATCATTTTTCTCTGATTTGGCATTTAAGTGATATAGCAAAAAGTTTTAGCTCTAAAGTGAGCACCATATGAAAGTTATGGCACTTTTAATGTCCTTTTTCCCTGATTATTGCTTTACTCTGATTTAAGAGCAGTGTTAGTGATGATGTGGGGCATAACGAAATTAATAGGTTGATAGTGTCAGGTGTTGGAAGTCTAAAAGAATCAAACTAGCAAATCAATTCAAGAGTTCAAAAAAGGAAATACCTGTATAGCACTTGTGTTAGGAATGAGGCTAATTTGTTGAGCCCTTTGTACGTGCTGTATTTTGTGCGACATGTATGTTTCATACTCTTGGATTAATTATCCTCTTTTTTTTTTTTAATTGTCATCTTGAAGGAGTCATGATGGAGTATCCAGCTGTGAGGTGTTAGTGTTTCCACAAGAAAATCAATTGTTGATCCATTTTGCGAAGATCGTTAGCAAGTTTGATCCAGATATATTGGTGGGATGGGATGTTCAATCTGGTTCTCTTGGTTATTTGGCTGAGAGGGCTTCATATCTGGGAATTGGTTTGCTTAATATGATATCTCGAGTACCATCAGACAGCAAAGCTTTTTCTGGAGAATCAGGACTTACTGATGAAGGGATTGCAGAGAATGCACCAACTGAACCTTTGATGTTTGATTCTGTACGAACGGGAGATGCTATTATTGAAGATGAGTGGGGTAGAACCCATGCGAGTGGTCTTCATGTTGGTGGTCGAATTGTCCTAAATGTTTGGCGCTTGGTGCGTGGTGAAGTTAAGCACAACATGTATACAGTGGAAGCTGTAGCTGGAGTTGTTTTGAGAAGGAAAATTCCCTCATTTCAGCACAGCATACTGACAAAATGGTTCTCGAGTGGGCCAGGACGAGCAAGATATCGTTGTCTTGAATACATGATCGAGAGAGCGAAGCTGAACGTAGAGATTATCAATCAACTTGACTTGGTATTTCTACGCAATAATATAATTTTATGGTTCAACTGTATTTATCTATGCATAAACATTCTATGTTTCCATGGTTCAAGTTTTGAATCTATGTTGTGCATCAAGCCTAGAGGAAGGTTATTTGTGTTTAAATAATCCATATGAAATCAACGGGTGTAATTGCTGATAAAGAAGTTTTGAGGAAGGGAAACCTTATATGCTGATGGCATTCCAGTCTTAGAATTTTAGTTGGTGCAATCAAGTGCTAAACCTTTACTGAAAAGTTTAATGAAGTTCTGAACATTGCAATTGGTTTTTTTTAAATCCTAAATCTTTATTAAAACATGCATCAAGTCCTCAAATTTCACTGACAAATGCAATATGAAGTCACCAAGTAGGCTTTTTTCGACTTCGAAGTGGGCAATTCCTTATGCTATGATTGAAAGGATTTGATTGGACTTTTAAAGAAAGTTCTGTTAAGACTTGATTGCATCAATTGGAAGGATCATGAAATGATTGGATTTTGTACGCAAGTTTTAGGATATTAAAAGAAACATTCCCTTTTTAAAATATTTTCTTTATCATATTGCATAAACATTTGTTGTTCTGTGGTTCAAGCTTTTAATTAGTTTTGTGCATCAAACCTAGATCATAGGAAGTCAATGGGGGTAATTGATGAAGAAGCTTGAGGGAGCCATATGTCATGTGCAGATTACTTTTCAGTCTTAGAATCTTAATTAATGAACTCAAGTACTAAACCATCACTTATGAGTTAAATTGAGTAAACTTTCCCTTTTGTACATTTTGTGGGGTGGCAAATTTTTACTGGTCCGTCATTTGTCTTCATAGCAGAACATCAAGTGAACTTTCCCTTTCTATGCGTGCTTTCTGTAATTTCATTTCTTGTCAGTTTTCATGGGCTTAAGTACATCTGCCTAATGTGTGAACTATTTGCAGGTCAACCGAACTGCAGAACTTGCTCGCGTCTTTGGTATTGACTTTTTCTCTGTTCTTTCTCGAGGTTCACAATACCGTGTTGAATCTATGTTCCTCAGGTTGGCTCATACTCAAAACTATATTGCCATTTCGCCTGGGAATCAACAGGTACTAGTCCACCTTACTCTTTCTAAAACCTTTAATACTGCAGAGAAGAATGAGGGAGGAATTGTCTGATTTTGGGACAGAACAGATGTTTGCTTTCTATTCAATGCCTTCACTTGGGTTTTTCCCTCTTATTTTCAATGGATTATGTGAAGCTCCTTCTCATTATTTGGATTCATCTGGCTTTTGAACGATGAATATGAAATTGTAATCAGCATGTTTGCAGCACCTTTTATGTGTACATTATGTATTTTGTATTAGAGCATTAGTAATTTACTTCTTTAGGTATTATTCATCTTCTTTCCCTATATCATTATAGATGTTAGAAAAGTACTGCATAATGTTTGAATAACACGCTTTACACCAAAAATCATACTGGCTTATGCTTTATGATAGTTACTGCAGATTCTCATCCCAAAAATCTTTTAATGACAATCTGTAAGAGGAGATGTCACAAGTTTATACATAAGCAGTATATGGGCACCACTATCACCACTTTTTTCTTTCTTGGACATGTCGGCCTTTCTGCTTCGTAAATGAGAGACCCTGTGACAATGTAGAAGTATGTTAGATTGTAATGCTTATCTAAAAGTATGAAATGAGTGGTTCAAATGCTTTTTTATGGTGCTTTCCAGCTCTTCTAAAATTTATCCATCAAGCGACTTTTAATTCTTTGATAATATTGTTTCTGTTCATTTGGTTGTTTTCCTTGTTTCTGGTAGATGGTCCTATATGTATTATATTTTATGTTCCTGCGGGGATTCTTATATTGACTTAACGAAACAGTGACCTCACCTTCTGGTTTATTAGGTTGCTTCACAACCTGCAATGGAGTGCTTACCACTGGTGATGGAACCAGAATCTGGTTTTTATGCAGATCCTGTAATTGTTTTGGATTTTCAGTCTCTATATCCATCAATGATAATCGCATACAATCTTTGCTTTTGTACATGCCTTGGAAAAGTTGTGCCTTCGAAGGCCAACACACTTGGAGTCACTTCTTTTACAGCAGATCAATATGTTCTGCGAGATTTAAAAGATCAAATACTGTTGACACCAAATGGCGTTATGTATGTGCCTCCAAAGGTAATTTAGGGTGTAAAGGAATTTGCTCTCTTTGGTTTTTTATATTTTGGAGCAATTTCTTAACAATTTAAGATTTTGGGTAAAAGGGGGTATAACATGTATTAGAGCATAGTTCCAGAGTTTGAATTCTAATGTTGTTTTTCTGCCTTGTTCTTTTTTTAAGTTCTACTGTCTCTATCCAGGTTGTCTATTAGACGTGGCTACGTCCACGTCCATCTAAGGCCTGATTTAGATGGAGGAGTGTTAGGACATATGCTATATATGCTCTTTAATTCGAGGGCTTTTGCTTTTGGGGAGATAGTTATGGTTTTAAATATGCACCAACGTAAGGATGTTTATTTGGTATATTCCACAAACTGTTATGGGTGTACTTTAGTCATAATTATGACAATACTAAGCATCTAGGCAGACATCCATGCTTGAGGATAGAACGCCAGTCTGATGCTTAAGCAAATTAAGTGTCCTCACTCATGAAAGGTCAGATCATTGAAAGGTACTGTGGCTTAGTGGGCAGACCAATACTAGCTAAGACTTAAGATTACATACAATTTTCCAGTGGCAGGCAAACTTGGTTTCAGCAATAACATAGGTGATGTGATTGGTTCTATTTGCTAATTCCTGGGTTTTTTATATGAAGGAATTGGTCTACTGTGATGTTGAATTTCCCTGTTAAACCTCAATAGCTGCTTTTATGTGGGTTAGCATAAGAGAGCTTATATTTTTTTCTTTGGTTCTGAAGTCGAACTTGATTTTTAGTTGCATCTCCCAGCTCTAGGAGATAACTTTGTAGAAGAAAAATAGTCTAATAAACTGTCATGATGCAGGTACGGAAGGGCATACTGCCTCGTTTACTGGAGGAAATATTGTCAACCAGAATAATGGTAAAGCAAGCAATGAAAAGATTAACATCTCCACAGCAAATTCTTTACAGGGTAAGGCCTGGGCACCTATTAATTTATTACTGAAATCAGGTAGAGTATTAGCTTGGCATGACTGGTTTATTTATTTTTTTGCTTGAGGCAATTTCACACTCCCCCTCTAAATCAAATGTTTGCTTGAAACTATGGTTTTTTGTGCCTTGTTGACTCCTCTGCTCAATGTAGCTAGCAGGTCAATGTTTTGTATGATATAAATGTTGAAATATTGATTGCTCTCATTTTTCAAAATATGATGTGAAATCATGAAAGGTGGTTAAACAGCTCTTCTTTTGTTACAGATTTTTAATTCGAGGCAACTTGCTTTGAAGCTAATAGCCAATGTAACCTATGGCTATACTGCTGCGGGTTTTAGTGGCCGCATGCCCTGTGCAGAGCTTGCAGATAGTATTGTTCAGTGTGGCCGCAGAACACTAGAGAATGCAATTTCCCTTGTAAATGCACATGACAAGTGGAACGCAAAAGTTGTCTATGGGGATACTGATAGGTAAAGACTGTTTATCTCTGAGAAAGATGAAAAGCATCATTTCAATGAAAGTTTTCAGCTATGTTAGCCCATGCCTGTTCTTGTACACCAAATGCCATTTTCAAGACTTAAAAAGTTGTGACTTGTGAGATGTTACAAACACCATTTTTATGAGTTATGGAGGTTTGCTATAAGTCTTTCTAATTTATCTGCTGCAACACTAACTGGTCTATTTCTGATTGTATTTATAAGTCTTTCTCACTCTAGATGTTTTTCACGGCAACTTAGCTGATGGTGCTTAATCTAGACGTATAAAAAGATTATGATTATCTGCGTATTAGTTGGCCAATTGATAACTCTTTTTTCTTTTTTTCTTTTTTTGGCACATAGTATGTTTGTCCTCTTGAAAGGACGAACTGTCAAGGATGCTTTTCGAATTGGTCAAGAGATAGTCTCTGCAGTAAATGAGATGAATCCAAACCCGGTTGCTTTGAAGATGGAGAAAGTCTATCACCCTTGCTTCCTCCTTACAAAGAAACGTTATGTAGGTTACAGCTATGAGAGTCCCGATCAAATAGAACCTCTTTTTGATGCCAAAGGTATTGAAACAGTACGCAGAGATACTTGTGGAGCAGTCGCCAAAACTATGGAGCAATCTTTGAGGATCTATTTTGAGCAGCAAGACATTTCCAAGGTGAAGTGTTGCTTATTCTCTTTCTTCTATGGATATGTTTTCCTTCTGTTTAACTTAATTCCCAGAGCAAATTTTAAGACTCATATGTCCAATTGTTTTTCTGATATAGTGTTGAACTTAAGCAGGTGGTCTTCTTCTTTTCCTTGGTGTTCAAATTGAAGAACTTGTAAAGTTAGACATTGTGATCTTGGATTTTTTCTTGTCTAGACATAAATGGAAGAAAATGAGATTCATACTATTTGATATTTATACGTTTGTCCTGATATATGATCTAGACTAGATGAAATTACTGAATTCTATTCAAATTACTAAACACTTACTTCTCAAGTCTACACCTGGTTCATTTGTTTACTCTTTTTTGCACCGGTTGAATGTGCCAACTTGCATCTGTCTATTTTTATACCACATGCTTGTAATAGAAAGGTTTTCCTAATCATCGTGTCAGATGGATTATGTGTCTACCTAAAACTTGGAATGGTAATTTAGATTCATCCGAAAATCTGCCTTTCGGTCTTGTAATTAGTTCTACATTACAAAATCTTGACTCTTGAGTACATCTGCCCATGGTTTATTTGTTCTAGGTGTCAGGCAGATGGTGTGCTCTTAGGCTAAGTACATTTTCAATTCTTCCTTTATGTTATGCCAAAGGATTAAATGTTTCGTTAGTTTATAGATAACCATGCACTGCATGGCTACATGTGAGACAGGTGCTCTAAAAGATTCAAACCATACAAATTGTAGGAGTTTGACTCTTTATTGCATTCTTCATTACCTCCGTGAGTTGAAACTAGTAAAGAGACAGGTGCTCTAAAAGATTCAAACCATACAAATTGTAGGAGTTTGACTCTTTATTGCATTCTTCATTACCTCCGTGAGTTGAAACTAGTAAATGTACATGTCTATACTTATTCTCATGTGATTATTATACATCAGGGGTTTCAATGGTTCTGCTGAAACCCCTATCATTTCTGAAGAATGTCTTGTGATTTGTAGTTCCATAATCTTTCAAATTGGACCCAGAAATAAACATTGAAGAAGTTGGTAATCTGAGTGGTCCAATTTATTTTTTGATGTTTCTGGAATGTGTACTTGCTTATCCCCTGATTTGTTCAGCTGGAAGCCTTGCTTTAAAGGGTGATTTGTATAGTTTTAGAGCACTACTTCATATTGCTCTCTTTGCACAGGTAAAAGCATATTTATACCGCCAGTGGACAAGGATTCTCTCTGGAAGGGTATGTCTTCAGGATTTTGTTTTTGCGAAGGAAGTTCGATTAGGTACTTACAGTACAAGGCCCTCCTCATCACTCCCACCTGCAGCAATCGTTGCAACAAAAGCAATGAGAATCGATTCCAGGGCAGAACCACGTTATGCAGAAAGAATACCATATGTTGTTGTCCATGGGGAGCCAGGGGCACGCCTAGTGGATATGGTCGTTGATCCCATGGAGGTTTTGGCGATTGATTCACCTTTTCGACTGAATGAACTTTATTATTTAAAGAAGCAGATAATTCCAACTTTGCAGCGAGTATTTGGACTTGTTGGTGCTAACCTAAACCAATGGTTTTCAGAGATGCCCCGCCCTTTTAGGGAAAATTTTGCAAAACGTCCCATTAGTTCACCTAATCCGCAGCGAAAACGAATTGATTTCTACTATCTTTCAAAACATTGTGTACTTTGTGGTGAGCTGGTCCCGACATCAGCATATTTATGCAATAAATGTTCACACAAGAGGCCAGCTGCTGCAACAGCTTTAGTTGGAAGGACATCAAGAGTGGAGAGAGATATGCAACATCTTGCTGCAGTGAGTATTTCTATCAGTAGAATCATAACGGAGTCTGCAGTATTTTCTGTCAGTTGGCATTTATTTTGGTGTCTCATCTGTCCATCTGAATGCATTCTTGAGATGATGTTGCTGACTTCATCATGCTATATAATTCAATGAATTGTGTTCAATCTTTTCTTTTATCATTGTTGGATCAATGGTTGACCAGTAATCTTAATTTTCGACCCATGAAGCTCTTGTTCTAGGTTCTTATGGTCTCATACCTGCCTTTTCTTTTTCGTCTTAAGAAGTACTTTTACCGTCTCCTATTTTGACTGCCTAACCAGTGTAAATTTTCTTGTCTCTATTGTATTCTAATCAATATTTGGAATTTATGGATTTTCCATATGCATGCAGCAAGGCAGCATTTGTCCATCTTTCAGCTGCAGTCTTATTTAGCTATATAAATGAGCCCGCAGTCACAGCACATCATTTTCTTTGAATGATCTATGCAGATTTGTCGGCATTGTGGTGGCGGGGACTGGATTTTAGAAAGTGGAGTGAAGTGCACTTCTCTTGCTTGTCCAGTGTTTTACGAGAGGCGTAAAGTTCAGAAAGAGCTACGAGGCCTTTCCACTGTGACCACTGAGGAAGGCTTGTACCCAAAGTGTATGGTTGAGTGGTTTTGATTCTTGACCATAAAAATCGGGTTCCCTTTTGAGCATGAACAGGGTCAAGGCAGTGCTAGCATCTTTGCCACTTTCAGCAGTTGGTGATTAACCGTGGACGGTTGCCTGCATCAGAGCTTCTCTGTTACTTGTTGAGGTTCAGTTTGTTGCTGTGAAGTCTTGGTAAATTTTCGTCCCTCGAATTTGTGAGCTCATCTGATGTTGGTTCAAGGGAAAAAAGAACATGTAAGCCTAGGCTGGTGTTCAACCATCCAAGAGCACAACAGAGGACTCGTTTGCCTTCTTCTGGCAAGCCCTGAGCAGAGAACGAATGCTCGAAGCACACCCGGGTTCTTTCGAAGCAAATGAGTTTAACCAACCGACGGCACTTTGAGTTTATACAGGAGCTGTGAATCGGCTGTGCATGTAGAAGGATCTGTAAATGTGTACACTACACGGAGAAAAGGAAAAGTTTAGGCGTTTTGCTGTCGTAAATTTGTAATCATGACAGTGTTATCAGCTAATGTCATAATAAAAGCAGAGCTGAATTGAACTGTGCAATCTATGCTTCCATATTTGAAGTTTTATAAGAGGAGAGGACACTGCCATGTTTACTTGTGATTGTCGCGTGGCCTTACTGCTTCTACCCGTCGATCGCTATCCCGTCCTGGAACACTCATATATTTGGCCCAAAAAAACTTTAAAGCTCCGAATTCGAAGAAAACATTTTTGCCATTTTTTGACATTTTGGATTGCTTATGAAAATGAGTTAACAGAAAAAAGTTTTTTTAGTTGATTGAAAAATCTATGCTTAAATTTAAAAAAATAATTCTCTTTAAAAAAATCAGAAATCATTTGTCAAATTATGATTAGATTTAAGTGCTTAATTAGGAACCTAAGGCTTGGCCATGGAAATCCCAATCCTCATTCTTGAGCCCTCAGTAGTGAGCCTGAGTCTTAGAGGTCCAGCGTGCCCTCGCCCGGGTCCATTGAGATAGGGCTCGAGACCTCAGCTCTCGTGCTCGAGCCCTGGGCACTTGGGCCAAGTTCATTGAGGCCTAGCTTGAGACTCCAGTTTCCAGGCCCATTGAGACTAAGGCGCTCGTGACTAGATCTTCGGCTCGGAATTGAGAGGTTGGGCCCGAGACCCCAATGATGAGGCCTAGGTCTTCAGCACCCCAAAAATGACAACAATTTCCGATCAATTATACAATCAAAACCCCAATTGGTACGACTGGGATTTGAAGTTTCAATTGTAAAATTAGTGTGGGGGTAAATTTGGCGTCCAAGCTGGAGTCCATACTGGCACCTGGGGCATGCCTTGGGTTAATTCCCGATTAATTTTGACAATAGAAAGCCCGGCCCACTAACGTCCCATATGCCTACTCTTCGGCCCATTTCAGAAAAAAAAAAGCCCACTAAGGCCCATGGGGGGTTTTGGCTTCCCGTCTTCTTCCTCCTTCCCGCTCCTCCTGCTTCACGGCGAGAGATCCATGGCCGACGACGACGTCATCGCTTAAACCCTAAACTAAACCTCTCGCTTTCTCCCTCTAAACCCCCCCCCTCTCTCTCTCTCTCTCTCTCTCTCTAGATGTCGCGAACCCCGCTCTCTCTCCTCATCCTCAAGCGCCTCTCCTATCCTTCCCCAACCCCTCGACCCTACTCCCCCTTCGCCGGCCGGCGCTACTCCTCCGCCTCCCCCTCGGCTCCCTCGCCGGAGCCTCCGCCGCCGCCGACGACGACGACGAAGCCGTCCAACCTCTCGGCTCGCCTCAGCTTCGTGTTCGACCAGATCGACGCCATCGAGAAGGAGCGCGAGCGGTCCCAGAAGGACGAGACGCTCCAGCGTATACGCGCCTGGCGGGAGGCGAAGGGCGGTCACGCGCCGCCGCGGGGCGCGGCCGCCGAGACGGAGGGGCCGGTCGGGGCGGCGTCGGCGAGCTTGGACGGTGGTGAGGGTGAGGATGAGAGCGCGAGGGGGGAGGTCGGTTCGGCCGAGGGTGGAGTGAGTGGTTCGAGAGGAGAGGAGCCGGTGAAGGAGGTGGAGCTGGTGCATCCGTGGAGGGAGTGGATCGAGTTGATGGAGAGGCTGGTGCAGCAGAATTACTTTGATCATAGGAGGAAGGATGAGGACAGGATGGTGAGGGAATCGGGGTTGGAGGTCGGAGATATCCCGGAGGAGCATTTCGATTGGAATGCCGATCCCAAGACCGTTCAGAATGCTTGCTTGAATTTTGGGAAGGACCGGTTTGACATCTTGAGGTATGCCGTGGTGATGGTTGAAGCCATTTCACAATCTCCATATCTAATGTGATTGCAAAATTACTCTCGAGATGTTCCAAATGTGATAACTTTGCCAATTGCGGTTTTGTAATTAAGGAAGACCATAAAGGAGTTTTCTTTGTGTACATGGTGGCATAGCATGTAGGTTTTCGTAGTTTTCAGTGAAAGCTCAGTGAGATGACAACTCGACCCAAATGTGGGTCATTTTGAATGGAAGTAAAATGACCGAAAGTAATTATAACATAATGTTTATGCTGGTTAGTTTCGAGTTTTTCTTCTCATGCTTTGCTTGTTGATTGACATTGTTGGGACACATCATATTACTGTGGTTTTGTAGTGAAATGTGTCCTGTGTAGGCTATTTAGCTTGAGGGTGGAATTCGAGTTTGTTCAAACATCTGGTTTTTTCTGCTGCTGTCTATGAATATGCAGCTACTACGATTTGTCTGCATTAGAATAGTTTTTTTTTTTTTTTTTTTTTTTTTTTTTTTTTTTTTTGTGTAGTAGTAACCAGAATATTTGGTAAAAATAGAGGTTACATGAGAACTTTGAAAGTGTGCAATTAAGTTTGTTGCTGGTGAGTATATCTAGAGGTTTCTTGGGTTGAGGGTTTAATGGCCGAGTAGAGTCGGTAAGGTGCTCCACTTTTCCTTTTACATGAGGAATGGTTAAGATAAGATCTAGGAAATATATTAGTATCCTTTCTAGCTAATAAAGTTTGAGATTTCTAATTTGTAAATAAGGAAGAGCTGATGGATGTTGGTTAGTTAGACTGCTGCATGGTTGAGTTTTCCCATTAGAAATTGGAGCCCATTTCACTTGATGTATTCATAATGTGCTCCTTGAGTCCATTTAAAAAATTCATTTCGATGTGGACATGAGTGTGAATATCTAGAGAAAAGGCTTACATCAGGTCTCAGGCTTGATTTTCGTTCAAATAGTAGTACAATAGATGAATAATCATTTTCTTCTTTCAGGGATGATCTTTTTAAGTGGTTTTATGTTTAGTTTATCTTGTGTAAGAAGAATAAGATGAGCACAGACCAAGTTGACACTCCAGCCGATCAAAGTTGGATCTTTCATTATCTTGACTTGTATTAGCAAGTAGGGTTGAGATTATTGACTGCCTTTGCGCTAAAGTTTTGTATATGGTAACACCTTCTTTAATATTGGCTGAGGTAAAATTGATGTCAGGTCATTGTCGAGACAGGACATTCAAATTCTTGTTGGTTATGGATGCCCTACTGCTGACAAGAAGGTGGTTATGGCTGCCAAACTATTGAGAAAGCATGTGCACCTCGATGAAGGAGATGTAAGAGTTGCATCTTTTACTTGTTAATTCTTCTAAATTTGGGTATGATTTTTTTTTCCTATTTGACAAATATTTATTTTGGGTAATATATCTTTGCTTTTAATGAACAGGCTTTATCATATCTTCTTCTTCTAGGTTGACCCTTCAAATCTAAATGTTCATCATGCTGCTTTTGCTGCCTGTATATGAGAATAGCTATGCAAGAATGCATATCTGTCCTCTCTTTCTACTTTTGACCATCTATTTTCTTGTTATTTTTCAGTCAAATTACTTCTCCTCCATGTTCAATTGCTTGCAAGCGAGTTTTTCTTTCTTTAATTTCTATGTCCTCTGGATATAACTGATTGGTTTGCAGGTTTGTAGTTCCTGCAAACTGAGGAGCTCCTGTGAAAAAGCCTATCTTTTGACCAACAAAGAGGACGAGGCACGTACAATTGATGTAATGCGAGTTCTATCTACATTCAGTCTTGATCATGCCCATGGCTTAGTGACAAATAAATCTCTTCTGAAGCAAAAACCTCTGAAAATCGTTGTCCGCAAGTTGCTTCATCAGATTGTTAAGTTGAGTGCAGTTCCTATTGATCCAAACCTTCCCCCTCCAGTTATTAAAAGGCCTCCACCGAAGGTCAAACAACCTCCACCAACTCCAAAGAGACGAGTTGGACGGGATGATGTAGAAATGAAGAAAGGAGACTGGTTATGTCCTAAGTATGATTCTTTACTTGTTTCTTACACTTGCATTACCATTTAGGATTTCTTCTTAATTAGATCCACAATTTCAATAGACTTTGCTGAACACCTGTTTATGACACTCATATGCATGATATAAAATACTCGGACACCTGGTGTGATTTCCACTAAATTTAAATTGAAGCCATTTCTAGCACTTTATAGTCATATTTTAATTTCTCATCCCGTGAGATCTTCCTATGGACTTATCTAGGCAGAGTTTGCAGTGTCTGAAGAGCTGAATGATGCCGGATATTTATCATTTAGAAAAAAATTAAATCTTTTTTACCTTTCTGTCTGATTATATTTCTTATATGCATAAATCTATCAAAGTTGGTCTTTCCTAAAGATGCCAAAAATTGTGATATTGTTTCAGGTGTGACTTCATGAATTTTGCAAAGAATTCAGTGTGCCTACAGTGTGATGCGAAGCGTCCAAAGAGACAGCTGCTTCCAGGAGAATGGGAATGCCCAGAGTAAGTCTTCAAAATTCTGAGATTATTTGAAAATTTTTAGTTTGTGTATTCTGCATTGATGGTGCCAGTATTCTAGGACAGTTGCCCCATCTGTTATGCAATTTTAAGGTTTCATATTTACATGCCAGTTCCTTACTAGTTGTGGAAATTGCGCGACCCTTCTAATATTGCAGTGATTATTCACTCATTATATGTTTTAAGTCGTGGTCCCAGATCCTGTCTCCCCAAGCTTGGACTTTTTTTTTATCTTTTGCATTGATGGTGAGAACGTGGTTGGAGCTTTATTGTAGTTGTTTACATGCTGGTTCTTTATTAGTTGTGGAAATTGCCCGCCCTTTTAATGTTGCATTAATTCTTCATTACTGCAGTAACTTTTATTCATTATATTGTTGTAAATTTAATGAGCAAAGTGTTGAAGAATCTTCAGTGTGTACAGAGAGGCAGGAAGATGTGCCTCTGTACTTCTAATTTTACAACATACTGAATGGAAGGTGCATACTAATTGTGCATGTTACATAGCTCATACTGGTCCTGGTCCATGTTTTCTGGTAGGTGCAACTTCTTAAACTATCGGAGAAATACGGCGTGCTTCCATTGCGATTGCAAGCGCCCACCTGAACAGTTCATGGAAGACAAATTGCAGGAAAGACATCAGAATCCAAGGACTAGGTTGGAAAGGACTGCCAGCCGCCCAGAAGTCTCTAATGCATGGAACTTTGACTTTGATGATGACGAATCTGATGGAGCAGATGTAGCTGCTTTTGAGTATGCAGACTCGTCAATGAAGGGAGAAGATTCTCATTTACATAACCAGGAGCAGGGAAGGAATCATCGAGGGTTTGAAGACGATTTTCACCAGAGTAACAAATTCCAGAAAGTTGATAACAGAGAATATTCTGATTCCGATCACGGTTCTCGTACCGGTTTTGATGATTTTGATGATGAGGAAGATAACGTGGACAGTTACGAGCTAGATACGCGGAATAATTCATCGGTTAGGAATGGGCCATGGATAGATTTTTCTGAGGTTGAAGGGGACTCTGGGTCTGAAGACGGAAACTTAGACATTAAATCATTTGCTCGAGAAGAAGCAAGGTCGCTCTCTCCCAATAGGCCGTCGAAACCTTTACGCCGCGGGCGCTCTGTTCCAGGTTCATATGATGATGAAGTTGATTTCGATTCGGAGGACGAGACTTCGGTCCGTCCTAACTGGAGATCTAGTCATGTTGCGGATTCTAGAAATAGAGGCAGAGGTAGAAGTCCTCCAGGTAAATTCAGGGGATTGAGCTATGGCTCAGATGAAGAAGCCGGGCTGTATTCAGATTCAGGTGGTGATTCGGATGAGGACTTGCGGACTCGGAGAAGTAAAGCGGGTAAATTTTCGGATAAAGTAGGCCGTCGGAGTAATTTCCACCATTCTGGCTCCGAATCAGATGATTATGCCAGTTCTCGCGGAGCCAAGTTCGGAAGAAGAGGAACAGAACCAAATAGAAGAGGGGGCAAATTTGATGGGCGCGGCTCGCGTAGTGGTAGGAACAACTTTTCGGATGATGACTTCGAATCAGATGATTATGCCAGTTCTCGTGGAACCAAGTTCGGAAGAAAAGGAACAGAACCAAATAGAAGAGGGGGCAAATTTGATGGGCGCGGCTCGCATAGTAGTAGGAACAACTTTTCGGATGACGACTTCGATAGGCCGTCGAGAGGGGATAGGCCGTCGAGAGGGGCGCGCGGAGGTATCAAAAGTAGAGGACCTCGAGCGGATGAGTTCGGCGGGCGGAGGAATGATCGGAGGTCGGATGAGTTCGGCGGGCGGAGGAATGATCGAAGGTCGGATGGTTCGAGGAGTTACAAAGGTCCCGGAGCAGGGAAATTCGAGAGCAACCAGCGCGGAAGGTTTAACAAATACAAGGATGACGGGGGCAGCGGCGGTTCTGATGACTTCAAAAACCGAAGGCGGGTAATCGAGCGATGATCTCAGTTCGCTGCTTATGACAAAATTCGAGCAAATTCACGTACGCTTACCGGAACAGGGCCTTGTTATCGTCTGCTGATCTAAGGTATCGTCTCTGAGAGCACGGGGGGGAAACAGTAGAAGTGATTCCATCTTGCCTCCTCTTGGGCTTGTGATTTAATTTGAAGAGAAAAGAATTAGAGTTTTTGTACCAAGATCGGGCACAACGAGGCTCGAGATCGTCGCATGTATGATTAATTTTTTTTTTTATTGCCTTTCTGAAAATTAAATGTTATACTAAATCCTCGTAATAAAATGAATGGGGTACACATTTTTTCCTGATATCAACATGTGGGGCCGCACGAGGAGCCGATGCCAAGTGTCATGTCATATGGCAACACATGACACGGAGCAACACGTGACACAAACGAAGCTACTGCAGGAGCGAATATTTTCTCAGCTCAGCTTTGAACTATATATAATAAGATTAAATTACGATCGACAAGAACGGGTAAATTATATATTCGTATTTCATAACCGTAGCTGACCAGGAGGTCGTGGGATACGAAAACTTGTGTCTTCTTTGCATACCAGACGATCTTTATGTCGAGGCCCGACCCAATTAAGCGAACTGATTTTACTTACTTTTGTCGTGCGAGTGCACGTGGCATAACTACGCCAGCTCCTACCAAAGAGCAAGCAAATTGGGCGGATATTCACTCCTCATGGTCCGGTCATTTCTTGGATATTTTCAATTCGAGAGCGGAAAAATTGGAAGAAATTTCAGCTGTGCCTATGTAGTCCGTTTTAGTTGCCGAGAAATGCTGGTTCCACTGTGGATTGGTAGGTGGCGCGAATCGATCGATTTGAAGGAGCTGAGTGAGTTTCGTACTGCGAAATTGCCTGCATACTTTTCGGCGTCTTGTAGAACGAAAATATGCAATCTGCTGATGACCTATGAGAATTCCATGATCATATGCGGTCGTTCGTTGTGCTTGGGGGATGTAAATTTCTGGGTTCTGTTTTGTCTGGTCTCTCTTGTATGAGTAGGTAAATGATCCATTTTCGTACTGGTGCAGGCTGAAAAGTACAAGGCTGCTAATAATCAAAGAGCGGTACGAACTCTGGAGAGGGTTTCGGATTTATTCTTCCGTAATCTTCGGGTCTTTTACCGACCGGGGTCTCTCCCGCTTCGATGGCATTCGCAAACTGTTTGCGACGGCTTTTACCTGTGCGGTTTGAATTTATTAGATTCGCTTTTTCTATTGGTCCTCGCTCAATCCTGGAAGAACGCCATGAGAAGTCCACGGGATACTGGCCAATGTCGGATTTATGACCGTTTTTCTTTGCTTATGACAAATTATGCGGAACTCTCATGCATCGCACTTCTAGTGAAGCAAAAGGAGTTATTTTCTTCTTGGTTAAGCACGAAAGATGGGAGAGTGCTCGATCCGGGGACCTTCTTTGTTACCTGGCCTTTAGTTCAGAAACTTGCCCATGTAGTTTTGAATTTTGAGGTCGAGCACTTGATCTGAATCTTCATTGATTACTCTGGACTACGGAGTGATTCTTAAGATTTTCATGAAAAATATCTTAAAATTATGCCGGTGTGTAATATATGTACCGAATGACGTCATTAAATGCATCGATCTTTAATAAAGTGAGAATTTGGGGTTGAATTGGCTCCAAAGCAATTCATCAAACAGAAGCAGTTCATTTCCAAAAAGGCTCCAAGCTCTTTTGGTTCAATCTCGAAAGAGAGCAAGGTCAGAGTAGAAACAGATGCAAAGATAGAAGGGGTGAGGAAAATTTTACTTCCTTTTTTTTCTTTTTGATGATAACTAATATATCTTTACGATTTGTTCTTCCCTCCATTTCTTACTCCTGAAGTTTTGATCCTTGGTCACCAAATATATATAATATATATTTTCTTTACGATTTGAAATGAAATTATTTGGAGAGAATATTTACTTAATGATTTTGCTTTTGAGTCTAAACAGTACAAGGAAAAATAATATTTGCTTTGGGAATTTCACTTTTGGCTCACTTCACTTTTTTGTCTAATTTATAATATTAAAGCTTTTATACATGATCAATTTATTGCCAAAATTTTATAACAATGTTCATTTAAGTGATTCCAGCAAGGCACGTAAGATTGTTTGACAAACTAAGTCAATTTAATGACTTAAAAGCGATCTTTTCAAACAATGTGGCATTTAAATGATCTTTTTGAAAATTTTTAGTATTTAAGCAAGTGTGATACAAAGTTGTGGCACTTCAAGTTTGTCATAAAAATTGGGTAATTTTATAAACTTGTTGGTAAGTCACCCACTATTTACACGTAAAACAAGTCATGCAAATAATTTTTTTGACATTTTTGAACCTACTGAAATTTACCAGTTCAAAAAAAAAAAAAAAAAAAAAAAAACAACAACAACAACAACAACAACAACATTCTTATCATGGGCCTGTAAAGTTCTACCAGATGATATGGTTGACTATGGCCTGCGAATCAGGTGATACTTATTATTGCCAAACAATAGAATGAGCATCAAGGAAATGAAGAATCAAGTTAAATAAATACGTTTATTCATTCGTATTCTCATCGTGAAGTACACAAACGGAGCCTCACTGACCCCGACACCAAAGCTTTAGAAATTATGGAAATATTGTACATTACACACTAGACTTGCAAACTTAGCAACACCATACCGATTTGCATCGTTTATTTATGAGTTTTATCGTACAGATCAATCCGAAAGAACTCACTAACGATGATAGTTTCCCCATATAGGTTCAAAGGCATTACTTCTAGCCAATTGATTTTCAATTACCAAATTGCTGCGATGATGTTTGGTCCAAGCATCACATCGGCAAGGGACTAACAAAGAGGGATGTCACATAACCTTTGAGCTTGGTTCCAGAATGCGTGTAGTTATCCCCATCACTGTATAACACGTCCATCACTCGTGAGAGATTGAGAACTCGTGTGAGAATCGGCGTTGGGACCGCGGTTGGACGAAGAAACTCTTCATTGGTGTCCTTCCAAGCATCATTAACTCGTTTCCGAAGTTCCTTCTCAGCTTCTTGCTCTAAGAAACCGTGTTCTTTCATGAGCAACTCCACCGAGGATACTAAGTGCCCCCTTTTTTGCTCAAACTGTATGAGAAATGACATTGGTGTCACCAAATTAAGTAATAAGTAATCTAATTTATTAGAACATCTAAGGATAAACGATCTTTTTGTTATACATGGTGAGACGAAATGTCATCCATAAGCCTACAGATAGTTTCTGCAGCCTTCACAATCTTGCAGTCACTTAGTAACCATTCAAAAGCATGCTTTGTGACCACATCGCCCATTCCTATGAGTGATGTAGTCGCCAACATTCCATAGCCAGTCGTTTTTAGTTGAAGGGGCATGTACTCCTCCATCGTTGGTGTGTAGTTGGTTTGGAACCATTTGGCTTCCTGAAAGTATGCTCTTGCTTGCCTCTTCATCTAAGAAATTAAACATAAACAAGAATATTGAATTTCTGAGTAAAAAGTGCTTTTGATGCATGTAAAGTGTACAAATGATGCTTACAGTTTCTTTTGCATAGACAAGGCGATATGATCTTCCTTTTGCGGCCACTTCATTCCCAATTTCTTCATAGAGATGGAGAAGCTCTTTGTAGTATACTTGCATATACTCTGGTAGTACATCCATAGCATCAACATCCCACCTGAATTTGAGTCCTAAAAAATTACACACTCGACTCTATACAAAATTGATCAAATTCAATAGTTAAGGAAAGAAAATGAGGATTAAATACTTCTGGATTGCTTCGGTGATGAGTACAAGTTCTTCCAATGTGCCATAGGCATCATAGATATCATCAAGAATGGAAGTCAAGGCAGTCACTTTGGTTAGTATATCCCTGGCCTCAACAAACTCCGGCTCGAAATATACTCCTGAGACCCAGAAGAACAACTCCACAATCCTGTCTCTAGCAAATGGGAAGTTCCTCGGAACATCTATGTCCTTCCACCACCTGTGATTAAACAAACATGAGCATTAATGAAGGTAATTTATCCCGACGACTTCGATAGTTTAAACTAATTTTTTCACCTGTTATGGACTTTGAAAGGCACTATTAAGAAGGGTAAATTGAAATATACGAGTAAACTTTGGAAATAAGAAAAATCAATAGCTTGGGCAATGTTAAAGCATAATCTAGAAGCTAAATTTAGATTATGCTATCACATAATGTTAATGAACCTTGTAATCTTGCCAAGTTCCTTGGTGTTGCTCTTGCAGTAAGTTGAAATCTAGTTTAGCCAAAGTGAGCAAGACTTCATCATGTGAAGGTTCTTCTTGGTAGAGTGGAATATAATGCCTCGCCTCGAGTCTTGGCAACCCCTTGCGAAGTGGCTGCTTTAGGGCATGACTCACTTGTTTTGCCAAACTAGTGCTCACTTTGCTTTCGTTGATTGATTCAAGGTGAGTTATAGCAAAAGGAAGTGCTTCTTCCAAGATAGTATCGCCGTGACACCTTAAGTGGCAAGCTTCATATAGGTTCAGTAATCCGCACACATCACTGGTGAGCGATGCCCTAAAGTTCCCTTCACTATCCTTGAATTCGTTAAAGACCTCTGTGTGATCAACCAACATGGGAAAAAGTGTAATTGTTTATAAATTAGGGAGGTAATACGCCTGATTAGTGGTTTAGATTTTCTTTTACTTGTTTCTCCTAAAATTAAACAAAGCAATAGGACTTCTATGGGTATCTTATTGGATTGGTTCACTGAATTTAAGACATACCGATGAAACATCATAGCCTTGTTGTCGCAACAGTCGAAAGATAAGAGCAACCATGTGAAAGTCATCTCCCTTGAAATCTCCATGATCAAGTCGAAAGTAATGTTTGTGAATTTCTTCTAAATGCTCATCTATGTCGTGTTCAAAATGGTAGTCAATACCCAAGCGCTGGATTTGATCAATGAAGTGAAGCATTTGTGAAGACTTATCCACGGCATTAGTTAGCATCTTCCTCACCTCTCCTTTTAGTTCCTCAATTTGTTCCTCCACTCGTCCAAGGAATTTGAACTCCTACAAATATATCATACGCTATGTCAAATAAAAGCAAGCATGACATACTTATTTTGTACAATACAAACTTTGGGGTATTTCATAGATTGGTCAAACGGATAGGTTGGATTGAGTTGAAAATGATCTAACCCAAACCGACACCTTTAATTAGTTTGACCTATTTCCATGCAAAACAAATCTAATGACCTATGCCCAACTCAACACATACATGACCCAACTATATTGCTAAAACACTTATGCTTTTAACCTAATTTATGAAAAATTGTATCCAAACTGAGGTGAGGGTAAGGAACGAGTGAGTGAAAAATTGATTGCAAACGAGATAGAGTGAAAAGAGAGTCATAGAGGCAGGTTGAGTATAAATAAGTTGTAAACCTATTTAACACCCATATTATTTTGTGCTTTATCATTCTAAACTCATTTATTGAATATAACTAACTTATATATTATCTCAGCCCATAAAAAATGGATGAAGAAATGGGGTTAATGATCCATTTTAGCAAATCTACTATTTCAATTGTACTCACATGACATTCAAGATTTAAACACACGAGAGCCATGACCATATGGAAAGAGGGAGTTAAATGCCATATTGTGATGTTTCTTGCAGTGAAGGACATCATGTGATCAATGAAGGTTTAAGAATGCTTTTGGATCACTAAAATTCCTAAATTATATCTACTTTAACACATTTATCCTGATTTTTTTTTTTTTGATAACATAACCCCAAACTATATCTATTATGACACATTTACCCTGAACTTTTACCCTGAAGTTTTTTTGTTTTTCTTTTGGTAACATACTATAACCATTATGACATATTCACCCTAAAACTTTTCCTATGATAAAAAAAAAAAAAAAAAAAAAAAAAAAAAAAAAAAAAAAAAAAAAAAAAACCCAAAACTTGTACATATATGACATATTATCCTTCATCAAAGTTCATTTAGTTGATTTTTCAACCAAAATAATATCATTTTTATTTCACTAAAATCATTTGGGCAATATGTCAACACCATTTAATTTTGCGGCGTCCATATAGGTGGATTTTTAAGAGTAATCATTGACCCAACCTTGACGGAGGAGGGTAAATGTTTCACATCGGTACAAGTTTGGGTTTTTTGGCATCACAGAAAAAAGTTTAGGATAATGTGTTATACTGGACGTAATTTAGGATTTTTGGTGAGTTTCTCCCCAATGAGAGTCCTTATAACCCCATAAGTGACTCCACAAAAACTAGACAATTAATCAATTTTTTGTTGCTTTATTAAACACTGGCACGTGAACAAGACATTGGTCCTGCAAGAAGTTCTTTTAGAAAGGAATAGAAACAACAATCATGCACATGGCAAAGAAAGAAAACGAAAGAAGAAGATAAGGAAAAACTGCAAACCATTGAGGTGGAGGGAGAAGCATATTTAACGAAGTAATCACCCCATATGCTCGGATGATAACCCGCCGAACGGCGTTGGATTACATGGCCTGTTCCTAATCGTGGAGAAGAAGATGGAATTGCTGAAATCTGAAAAGACATTTCTTTTCTCTATTTTCTAAATTTAGGCTTCTGAACAAATATAGGTGAAGAATGCTAGGGGTGGAGACTTTTCAGTGAGTGTCCAAATGTTATGGATGGGTATTTATAGGCCATAGTGTCTTATGCTAAGAAGTACGGACATGCGACACGGACACGTGACATGACATGACACGACACGACATGTTGACACGTCATTTCTAAAAAATAGAGAATTCTAACATGTTGTGACAAGTTGTATATTAAATAAATATTTTTGTGAGTGTCCAAATGTTATGGATGGGTATTTATAAGCCATAGTGTCATATGCTAAGTAGCACGGACACGTGACACGACACGACATGTTGACACGTCATTTCTAAAAAATAGAGAATTCTAACATGTTGTGACAAGTTGTATATTAAATAAATATTTTTGTGAGTGTCCAAATGTTATGGATGGGTATTTATAAGCCATAGTGTCATATGCTAAGTAGCACGGACACGTGACACGACACGACACGTCGACACGGCATTTCTAAAAAATAGAGAATTCCGACACGTTGTATATTAAATGAATATTTTTATTTTTAATTAATTTGATTCAAATTCATAAATAATTAATTAATTAAAAAGAGCCTATAATGAATTTATACTAATAATATTAATAAATCAATTCATTGAAAATTCGAAAAACATATTCATAGTTAATGTGTATCCATGTTTGGAAACATGTTTTTAACTATAACAAAAGTTATTAATGAAACTAAAGATCAATAAGAAATTAAAATCAATTTATTTAAATAAATCCATGATCTTCTCCAAATAACCAAAATTTATCATTATTCAAAATTCAGTACTTTTATTTTTTTCAAAAAACGGAACTTAAAAGAAAAACGGATAAGCTGTCGCTTCCCCACCCCCCAAATTTAAAAAATCACGCAATCAGATCTCTCTTTTTTTTTTTTTTTTTGAGTTTCCTTATAAAAAAACGGAACTTAAAAGAAAAATCCAATGGTCCCCAGCGGCGGAATAAAAAACGAACGGTGCGATGAAAGGATCAAAAGGAGACTATTGTCTCCTCCCCCCGAGAAAAAAAAAATCTCTAAACGCGCTTTTCCCTTTTATCCTTTTTCCCTCTTTCCCTCATCTCTCTTCCCTCCCCTCCCTCCCATCCCCCGCCCCTTCCATCTCTTTTGCCCGTTACTCTCTCTCTCTACCTCTGCCCTAAGCTCGAGGGAATTTCAAGCTTTTTCACTCCAAAGCTTCACGACCCCCTTCCTCTCCTCTTCCGTCTCTCGCCGTCGCTCGCAGCCTCCTCGCGGGCTAACCGTTGCTCACGGCTCGTCTCTGCTCCCTCACCCTCACCCTTGCCCTCGCCTCCACCTTCCATCTTCCGGACACGTGTGTCAAAACGTGGTTGACCACATGTCGAATTTTCCGACAGGCGTTGCGTGTTCAACCATGTCTGTCTGAGTGTGTCGACATGTCCAACATGTGTCGAACATGACACAAAACGTGTCCGAGCTTCATAAGTCCTATGTTGGAAGAAAACACAACAGTTTATTTTATGAAATCGCATTCTTTTTCATGTATTTTTTTTTCTTTCTTGAACTATTATTTGATTTTATCAAGTCTTCTGCTAGTCTTATTTTATTACACTAATCCAGACTTGAGGTCTAAACCTCATTGAATATTATAGTCAATATAATTCGCATGTAATTGAAATCAGTAAATATATAATAATGTATGCGAGTTTATGACGCCTAGAGATTGAAGTCATATACCTAACAAACAATGAAGACAACCACTGCCATTTCGTCTCTTTCTCACCGGACAAAGAATATATCATCAAGTCAATGCACGTCCTTTTACATGCTGGGGCTGCTGCATCTTCTTTCTTCCTAAACTAATGAGATTCTCCGAGGTTATGTGGGCGGGGTTGGTGGCGGCCTCTCTCCATCTGCTTGGGGTTTTATAGTCACGAAATACATGTCCAGTGGAAAATGTGACAATTTGAGTCGTTTAAGAGGGATTCAATATGACAGAGAACACTCTTAACCAATGTTAACAAGCCTAATAAAGATTTGAATGCATTTCAATCGAGACATTTAACTTTATGTGGCTTCATGTTTGGTATTTTTAGCCATGTGCGCAAAAGCATATTTCCTCACACCTGCCATAGACAAATCATTCACATTATTGGTTTTGTTATATGATCTCAGGTTTTACCCTAACAACCCTCTCAAAAGATGGGCAAAATAGCTGGGTAACCAATTAGTATAGACATCGGTGGTTGTGCTCTGTCAACTTCATTTAATAATGGGCAGCGATTTCACAAAATTTTATGTGGTATGAGAGTAAGGAATACTGAGTTCAAATCTTTCCAAATCTCTTATACTCAAATGATAATCCACTGATTGTCGCTCAATCCCATGGCATGTTCCTTCACACGGAGAAGAAGATGGAATTGTTGAAATCTAAAGAGACATTTCTTTTTTGCTATTTTCTAGATTTAGGTATTTGAATGAATATAGAGAAGAGCACAAGTGGGTAGAGACTTTTGTGCGAGTGTCCAAACCTTATTGATGGGTATTTATTGGTATGGCGTCCTATGTCGGAAATATCGAGCAAACAAGGAACATAAAACGCAGAAGTTTATTTTATCAAAACACGACCTTCCTCATGTATTTTCTATTTTGTGATGAGTCTCGAAATTTTGTTTAATTTCAAGGTTTGTTTGATATGCCATGTTATTCATGTATGGTACAGGACAGTTGAATAGTTCATGAATACAACCATGGAAATAGGACAGCGAAGAATTTGACCCTATTATGGTGTCAATCGTCAAAGTCGATAGGAAAAAATAAAAAAAAACAGCACTAGAAGTATCCTAACTTTTACATGGCGCTCATTTTGGTATCAAAACTTTTCATTGGATAAAATAATCACTTAAATCCCTCCAATGATTAATTCCGGCAAAGCCCTACGTAACTTTTCTTTAATAAAATGGCAATTCATGCATGGTTTTTCTATTACCAAAAAAAAAAAAAAAAGTCCAGCGTGAACCGGGACATGGCCTTTCTATACCTAAACGATGCTATGCACTCTTTAAATTGAATCTCTCTCTGGCGCCGCTTCTTCCCCCTCCCCTTTTGTTCCCTCATCTGCAAGCCCTTTGGCTTTCGCGGTGACCCCACTTCCTCTCCCTACCGTGGCTAGATCGACGCTGTCCTCGACTCTAGCGACCTCGACCTCGCCTTCTGGGTTTCCGGCTTCTGTGCCCCCCAATGATGCCCTCATGAGTTTGATTTTTGCCGTCGATTGGCTCGGCCTCACGAACAGCCGTCGGGGTGTGCCCGCTCATGCTCGGCAACACCGAGGATGGCCGCGTGCTGGGTGAAATGAGCTCTCTATATTCAGATCAAATTGCCTTCTGAACTAGGGTTGGAAAAATTTAGGGAAGTTGCTTGATTTGTCCGAATCAGGGTTCGAAGGATGGCCATGTGCTAAACTTGTTGATGTCATCACAATCAGTGTTTATACTACCATAGGCATTTGCACTTATTGTGAAGATATTAGTTCCAATGATAGTTAACCTACAATCGGTCTAGAATCAGCCTAGAAGTGGCCAGTTTTCTAAAAACTGGAAATTGACCCTTAACAAGTAGGTTCTAAATTCCGAATTTGAAACTTATCCATTATGAAGCTAGTGACTCATATGTGTTAGCGATCAAAAAACAAACAAAAGAATTCTTTAATAATTTTATTATAGACTCAATTCCATGGAATTTCTCAATGCACCTACCCCATTCCATACACATCATGTCTCTTATGAATTGACAATCATGAAATAAACAAAAGAATTCTTTTACGTTACGTTTTATTTTGTTAGACGCAATTCTATGAAACTTTTCAAACAAAAGAATTCTTTTACGTTACATTTTATTTTATTAGACACAATTCTACGAAACTTTTCAAACAAAGGAATTCTTTTACGTTACGTTTTATTTTATTAGATTCAATTCTATGAAACTTTTCAATTCACCTACCCCTTACTATAGACTCATTTCTTTTATGTCATGCCGCCACTGCCCCACCATTTCCATGTAGAGCCAACAATGGGCGGCGAGCGTCGCCAAGCAATGGGCGGAGAAAGTCGCCGAGGAACTTCTCAATTCACATGCATCACTTCCCTTATGAGTTGGTGATAAGCAAACAAACAAAATAATTCTTTAACGTTTTGTTTTATTTTAGTATAGACTCAACTTCCGTGAAACCACACGCATCATGTCCTTTGTCTCTTATATGACTCGATCGTGATGTTACCTTTCTTAAGATTATCTTTCATGCTGTTCCTGATCCTGACCATTGAAGCCTTCCATCATCCGCCCGAGGCCTCCTAAATTAGCTCATCCTAAATTAGCTCAGTATGTTTTGAATCCTTTCCAACGATTGAATTAGCTAAATTTCTTTTTCTTCTTCTTATTGAGTCACAATTTTGTAGAAAATTATATTTAACGCGACTTGGATCCAGTTAATAGTTTGTTCCACGTGCATTTCATACCATGCCATTGCTCAACACAACCAACGTTGTTGGGATAATCTTTTGCTTTTTCTTCTTTTTTGGTTAGGGATGGCGTTTGTATTGACCATTTATGTGATATGTGATTTAGTGCCAATACTTGCTCTAACTAATGTATTTCAAATTTCAAACCCCAAAAGCAAAAATTATAGGAAAAAATCACCCATCACTCCTAATATCCGCAATATGGCCAGTCACCAATCTATTACTCTGCTTATTATATGTATTTGTGCCGAGTATTACAATTGGGAATGGGTAATTTTTAATGCGAAGTGGCCGGCATTTTTACCATTATCGACGACACCTCTTATGTCTATTGCACATTGGAAAAACTAGAATTCTTCACCGAAGCAATTGAAAGGTGCGCACGGCACTTTGATGCTTTTCTTAGTTTACCAATTCTAAATTACTTATTCTAATTCGATCAAAAGTTGACCTCAGGTGGCATGTCAATGCCAAAGAAGGCATTGCAAGAGTACATGCTAGCATGCTGCAGGATGCTTCTTAATTTGGATGGTGAAAATTGGCTGAGAAATTAGTAGAAAAGGACAATAAAGCCGCCTCTTCCTTTCAAAAGAAGTGAAAAGCCATTAAATGTTAAATCTATCAAATGCAATATTTGCTCAGTCTGCATGCAACAAAACGTCAGAATTTTAGACGAGGATGAGAGACTATCATTGGAAAAATTACCAAAACAGTCCTAAACCAATTACAAATTTTCCAATCTGGTCATAAACATTTTTCTTAATTTGCCAATTCAATCATAAACATTTTACAATTGTGTCAATTCAATCCATCTAACCCACGTTAACATGGACATTGGCAAGCGTCGACTGTCTGGCCGACTCTCTCTCTCTCTCTCTCTCTCTCTCGACCTTGACCACCTATGTGGTCGATGAGGGCGGGCCTCACCAGATCGGCGGCGAGGTCTAATTGTTATGTGAGGCCTTGCCAGCCATGGTGAGCACTAGCAATGCTGTCGCTGGGTGAGGCTTGCGTGTCCTCGCCAGCCAACACCTATGGCAAGTTGCTGAGTGGCAACTAGCTAGGGTAAAAAGGAGGGAAAGAGATTGACAGTGAGGTCTTGTCGCTAGGTGAGGTCTCGCCACCCATGGCAAGCTCGAGCAACGTTGTCACCGAGCGAGGCTCATGCACCCTTGTTGACCAATGCCTTTGGTTGTTTGCTGAGGTCCGGCGACCATTTGAGGGAAAAAAATGGGGAGAGAGAGGGAGAGGGAGAAAGAGTAAAAAATAAAATAAAAAATATATATATTCAAAAAATTGAAAGAAATATTTAAAAAGTAACACATTCGGTCGGCGTCTATGTCAGCGTTGGCCGGCCAAATTTAGCCGAATGGACTGAATTGACACAATTGTAAAATGTTTATGATTGAATTGATTAAAAAAAAGGTTCAAGACTAAATTGGAAAAATTACAATAGGTTTATGATTGTTTTGATCATTTTCCTGATTATTATCTATCCAACTCCGCCAAATACATTAAATTTGAATATCGATGCAGCTTTACATTTGAGCAAGAGAGAAAAAAGATAGTTTGCACTATAAATTTATATACAGTTTGAGCAAGAGAGAAGTCATGTGGGATCTTGAAAGGTGTGCTCATGAAACAATGCAGGGTGTTGGAGGAAGAGGCTAAGGAGGAACTCTTTATTGGGTCTTGAATCAAGGCCCAAAGGACTAATAGACTTACTTTTAATTATGTCTTGTACCCTCCCACAGCCCTTTTAGATTTACTTTGCTGTGAAACTCTTGAAATGCACTCACTAAACTTTTTGAAGTGAATGGTAGCTACGTATTTCTGACAAAAAAAAGGGGAGGAACTTTGTATAACAGTGGTCGCTGCGTGTAAATTCTCAATCTCGCACGGTCTGTCTTTTTGGGGTTTGTAATGATGGAAAAGATCACTACTCTCATGCAGGATCCAGGTTGAAAGGACATGTGACTTCTCAGCTCGTCAATCCATTGCCAATTTGATGGTTTGTAAGAATAAGTTCAATAAGCAAGCCCTCATAGATTGTGTTACACTTGACCATTGCTGTTCTCCGTCCCAAAAACCCCTTCTATTGATTTTAAATGATGGAAAGTACGGAGTTCGTAAAAAATGTAACATTAGAATATATTAATGTTACATACTCCTATGCTTGGTTTAGTTTCTTGATTAATATCAAAGATATTTTGTTGGAGATTGTTACCAAATTAGTCCTGAACCTATTCTGCACATACAATTTCAGTACTAAACATTTTAATTTTGTTAGTGCAGTCCTAAACCTTTTCACAAAATTTTAATGTAATCATTTCAGCCAATTACCACCAGAAATTGCCGATGTGGCTTTCGGTTATTGCCGATCATCCTACTTGAAATGGCGTCCTACGTAAATCACCACATGAATGATTTTCGGCAGCAATTAACTAAAAGGATTATATCATAATTTCAAGCAAAGGTTTAGAACTACATCGAGCTAATTGAAAAATTCTTGGACTGAATTTGCATCCGTATAATAGATTTAAAACTAAATTGGTAATTTTCCTGTATTTAATTTTTATGGGTTTGAAAATGGAGTAGAAACTTCCGAGGTGTTACCAATGTGAAAAAAATAATCTGTGACTTAACTACTAAATGTCTCAATAACTCCTAATTGAATTGAGACTTTACAAATAAAATACGATTCTGTAATAATCTCATATGGTCCCGTGCAACACCGACTTAATTGTAGCATCCTCAATGTGGATTATGAATGACGTTAGGAGGGTGACCAATTCAGAACTTATCCACCAAATGCAATTGCAAAAACTGCTGATGCCTATATTCACTGCAGAAGAAACGAGAAGACTTACTCTAAACTCTAAAGCTCTACTTATTTTGTATTGTGCTTTATCTCCTATTGAATTCAATAGAATTTCTTCCCGTGCTACTGCAAAAAGGAATTTGGATTACGCTTGAATTTACTAATAAATGAACTGATAAGTTAGAGAGACAGAGATCGACATGCTGCTTGAAATTTATGAGACGTTCAAAATGAAGTCATATGCCCGATCGAGAAACCTGACCCAGTCTCTTCGGATCTTGGAGATCACTCTTTCTTCTTGGTGGTCACATGGTGAAAACAGAGCACCTTCATGAACACAGAAAGCTCAGTGGACTTCCGCTCGATCAATCGACTTCAGGAAGATTCTCTACCTCAAATTGACTAGAGGAATCACAGTCTGTCATCTCCGATCACGTATTTGCTCTGCCGTCGCCAGTTCTCTCTCTGTCCCCACTTCCTCCATAGCATTTTTCTCTGTGTCTCTGAATGACTGATCAAGGATGGCTTTAAATCTAGCTATAATCTATCAAGATCATTTCATAATCTTATATGAAACATAATCTATTATTTTCCCTATCCTTTCAATCATTTTTTCAACTCAATTTAAACTTAAATTATGGCCTAATCATTTAGGTTCAAAGATGTGCCGAGGATATGTCCATCTTGATCACCACCTACGAGGGCACGCACAACCACCCAAAATTTTTCATTAAAGTGAATCCAGTAAGGCACGTCAGATTTTTCATTATACTAAGTCAATGGAATTACTTAAAAAGCGATCTTTTCAAGCATTGTGATATTTAAATGATC
The DNA here is from genome assembly GCA_017140165.1 of Eucalyptus shirleyi. Classification (NCBI taxonomy): domain Eukaryota; kingdom Viridiplantae; phylum Streptophyta; class Magnoliopsida; order Myrtales; family Myrtaceae; genus Eucalyptus; species Eucalyptus shirleyi. Next base: position 2,431,665 of record CM029454.1, read on the forward strand.
TTTTCGAAAAGTTTTATCATCAAAACAGGTGTAATACGAAATTGTGGCACTGAGGTCATCCTTTTTCGCACAAGTTTGTCATAAAAATGGGTATTCTTGAAAACGTGTTGGTAAGTTACCAACAATTTACCTATAAAACAAGTCACACAAATAATTTATTCGACACTTTTGAAATTACTGAAATTTATTGGCCCAAAAAGAACATGGACCAGTAAAGTTCTACCGGACGATATGGTTGACTATGGCCTGCGTATCAGGTGATACTCTTGACCATACCACACGATAAAAGCTCTGTCAATCTTAAGAATTGCCCCTTTTTTCTTATTTTTCCAGATTTATCTCAAACTTATTATTGCCAAGCAAGAGAATAAGCAACAAGGAAATGAAGAATCAAGTTTACTAAATACGTTTATTCATTCATATTTTCATCATGAAGTACACAAACGGAGCCTTACTGACCCCGATACCAAAGCTTTATAATTATGGAAATATTGTACATTACACACTATACTTGCAAACTTAGCAACATCATACCGATATGCATCGTTTATTTATGAGTTTTATCTCACAGATCAATCTGAAAGAACATACTAACACTGATGGTTTCCCCATATAAGTTCAAAGGCATTATTTATAGCTTATTGATTTTCAATAACCAAATTGGTGCAACGATGTTTGGTCCAAACATCACATCGGCAAGGGACTAATGAAGAGCGATGTCACATAACCTTTGAGCTTGGTTCCAGAATGGGTGTAGTTATCTCCATCACTATATAACACATCCATCGCCCGTGAGAGATTGAGAACTCGTGTGAGAATCGGCGTTGGGACCGCAGTTGGACGAAGAAACTCTTCATCGGTGTCTTTCCAGGCATCGTTAACTCGTTTCCGAAGTTCATTCTTAGCTTCTTGCTCCAAGATACCATGTTCTTTCATGAGCAACTCCACCGAAGATATCAAGTGCCCCCTCTTTTGTTCAAATTGTATGTCAAACGATATTGGTGTCACTAAATTAAGTGATAAATAATTTAATTTTATTAGAATATCTAATGATAAATTATCTTTTTGTTATACATGGTGAGATGAAATGTCGTCCATAAGCCTACAGATGGTTTCTGCAGCCTTCACAATCTTGCAGCCACTCAGTGACCATTCAAAGACATGCTTTGTGACCACATTGCCCATTCCCATGAGTGATGTAGTCGCCAACATTCCATAGCCAGTTGTTGTTAGTTGAAGGGGCATGTACTCCTCCATCGTTGGCATGTAGTTGGTATGGAACCATTTGGCTTCCTGAAAGAATGCTCTTGCTTGCCTCTTCATCTAAGAATTAAATATAAACAAGAATGTTGAATTTCTAAGTAAAAAGTGCTTTCGATGCATGTAAAGTGTACCGATGATGTTTACAGTTTCTTTTGCATAGACGAGGCGATACGATCTTCCTTTTGCAGCCACTTCATTCCCAATTTCTTCATAGAGATGGAGAAGCTCTTTGTAGTAAGCTTGCAAATACTCTGGTAGTACATCCATGGCATCAACATCCCACCTGAATTTAAATCCTAAAAATATTTACACACTTGGTTCTATACAAAATTGATCAAATTTAGTAGGTTAGGAAAGAAAATATGAATTGCATACTTCTGGATTGCTTCAGTGATGAGTACAAGTTCTTCCAATGTGCCATAGACATCGTAGATATCGTCGAGAATGGAAGTCAAGGCAATCACTTTGGTTAGTATATTCCTAGCCTCAGCAAACTCTGGCTCAAAATATACTCCCGAAATCTAGAAGAACAACTCCACAATCCTGTCTCTAGCAAATGGAAACTTCCTTGGAACGTCTATGTCCTTCCACCACCTGTGATTAACAAACATGACCGTTAATGAAGGTAATTTATCCCGACAACTTCAATAGTTTAAATCATTTTTTTCACCTATAAAGGACTTTAAAAAGCACTATTTACAAGGGTAAATTGAAACTATATGAGTAAACTTTGGGAACAAGAAAAATCAATAGTTTGGGCAATGTTAAAACATAATCTAGAAGCTTAATTTAGATTATGCTATCACATGATGTTAATGAACCTTGTAATCTTGCCAAGTTCCTTTTGGTGTTGCTCTTGCAGTAAGTTGAAATCTAGTTTAGCCAAAGTGAGCAAGACTTCATCATGTGAAGGATCTTCTTGGTAGAGTGAAATATAATGCCTCGCCTCAAGCCTTGGCAACCCCTTGCGAAGTGGCTGCTTTAGGGCATGACTCACTTGTTTTGCAAAACTAGTGCTCACTTTGCTTTCATTGATTGATTCAAGGTAAGTTGTAGCAAAAGGAAGTGCTTCTTCCAAGATAGCATCGTCATGACACCTTAAGTGGCAAGCTTCATATAGGTTTAACAATCCGGGGACATCATTGATGAGCGATTCCCCAAAGTTCCCTTCACTATCCTTGAATTTGTTAAAGACCTCTGTGCGATCATGGGGAAAAAATGTAATTATCTCGAAATTAGGAAGGTAATACACCTTATTAGTGGTTTAGATTTTCTTTTACTTATTTCTCCTAAAATTCAACAGAGCAATAGGACTTCTATGGGTATGAGATACCTGATGAAACATCATAACCTTGTTGTCGCAACAGTCGAAAGATAAGAGCAACCATGTGAAGGTCATCTCCCCTAAAATCTCCATGATCAAGTTGGGAGTAACGTTTGTGAATCTGTTCTAAATGCTCATCTAGGGCGTGGTCAAAATGGTAGTCAATTCCCAAGCGCTGGATTTGATCAATCAAGTGAAGCATCTGTGAAGGCTTATCCACAACATCAGTCAACATCTTCCTCACCTCTCCTTTTAGCTCCTCAATTTGTTCTTCCACTCTTCCAAGGAATTTTAACTCCTGCAAATATATCATATGCTATTTAAAATAACAGCAAGCATGAGATACGCATTTTGTACAATATAAATTTGATTTTGATGACCTAGTCTATCTATCCTATTTAGGAATTTCATAGATTAGTTAAACGGGTAGGTTGGATTGAGTTGAAAATGATCTAACTTAAATTGGCGCCTTTAATCGGTTTGACATGTTTCCATGCAAAACAAATCAAGTGATCTATGCCTGACTCAACACATACATGATCCAATTTATATTACTAAAATACTTATGAATTTAACCTAAATTTATGAAAAATCATATCTAAACTAGTGAGTGCAAAATTGATTGAAGACAAGATAGAATGAAGAGAGAGTCATAGAGATGGTTTGGATCTAAGTAAGTTGTCAACTTATTTAACACCCATACTATTTTGTACTTTATCATTCTAAACTCATTTACTGAATATAACTAACTTATATATTATCCCAGCCCATAAAAAATGGATGAAGAAATTGGTTTATAATCCATTTTAACCAATCTAGTATTTTCAATTGTACTCACATGACGTTTGAGATTTAAAAACACGATAACCATGACCATATGAGAGGACGGAGTTAAATGCCATACTGTGATGTTTTTTGCAGTGAAGGACATCTTGTGGTCAATGAAGGTTTAAGAGCGCTTTGGGACTAAAGGGGAAAAATCACTAAAAACTCTAGATTATATCTACCGTAACACATTTATCCTAATTTTTTTTTTGCAACATAATCTAAACTATACTCATTATGAAACATTAACCCTAAACCTATTCTTGTGATATAAAAAACCCAAAACTTGTACCTGTGTGACATATTAACTTTCATCAAAGTTCATTCAGATGATTTTTTAGTCAAAAGAACATCATTTTTATTTCACTTAAGTTATGCGTTTGCTTTTTCGATATCTATGAAGGTGGATTTTTAACAGTACTCATTGACCGTATTTTGACGGAGAGTAAATGTGTCACATTGGTATAAGTTTGGGATTTTTAGTGCCACGGAGAAAAGTTTAGGGTAATGCGTCATACTGGGCATAATTTTGGGATTTTTAGTGCCGCAGAGAAAAGTTTAGGGTAATGTGTCATACTGGGCATAATTTTGGGATTTTTGATGACTTTCTCCCTAAAGAGAGTCCTTATAACCCCATAACAAAGATTGGACAATTAATCAATTTTTTTGTTGCTTTATCAAACACTGGCATGTGGACGAGACACAGGACCCGCAAGAAGTTATTTTAGAACGAAATACAAACAACAATTATGCGCATGTGCAAAGAAAGAAACCGAAAGAAGAAGATCAGAGAGAAACTGCAAACCATTGAGGTGGAGGGAGAAGCATATTTAATGAAGTGATCACCCCATATGCTCGGATGATAACCCGCCGACCGTCGTTCGATGACATGGCCTATTCCTAAATGTGGAGAAGAAGATGGAATTGCTGAAATCTGAAGAGACATTTCTTTTCGTTATTTTCTAAATTTAGGTTTCTGAACAAATATAGAAGAAGACTAGAGGGTAGAGACTTTTCTGTGAGTGTCCGAACGTTATGGATGGGTATTTATAGACCATAGTGGGTATGGAACAGAAAACACAATAGTTTATTTTATCAAGTTGCGTTATTTTTCGTGTATTTTTTTTTTTTATTTATTTCCTCTGCAAGCTCTTTGGCTTTCGCGGTGACCCCCCCTGCCCCTCCCTGCCATGCCTAAATCGACCTCATGAGTTCGATTTTTGCCGTCGATTGGCTCGGCCTTGTGAAGTTCGTGTTCCCGAATGAACGGCTGTCGGAGTGGGCCCGCTCATGCTCGACAACGCCAAGGATGGCCGTGTGCTGGCTGAAATGAGTTCTCTATATTCAGGCCAAGTTGCCTTCTGAATTAGGGTCAGAAAAATTTAGGGAAATTGCTTGATTTGTCTGAATTAGGGTTCGAAGAATTTGGGGAAATTGCTATATTTGTTTGCACTGGAATTTATATTTGAGGAAAAAAAAATTTAAACGACATCAGTTGTGACTATTATTGCTAACTAGGAGCACTGGTGAGCCACAATAGCAAGAAAAATTGATAAAATTGCTATGTCGGATTTCCAGCTTTTCAATTTGGCAATGCCCGACCCAAATTTAAAAAAAAAAAAAAAAAAAGGCAATGGCACTTAAGTAATATAATAATAATAAAAAGTTTTGACATCAAAGTGATCTGTGAAATTTTTGATAAATCTAATGTCCATTTCCCGAGCTAATACGTTTTTATGATTGCTTGTCGTCTATTATTTTGCAAAAAGAGGTTCTGCCCTGATTCCCCCTCCCCCCCCCGGTCGGGACTTTTAACGCACATAGAGCAAGAATTTCACCTCCAATGCGTCCAAGAGTGATCCAATAGCCCCCATTCCTCTGCGAAAAGGTGTTTATCGTGCTGTGTTATTCCTGACTTGGAGTAAAACGCTATTCCTGACTTGGAGTAAAACGCGAAGATATTGGTGCATGTGAAAAGTATTCCGGAACTTGTAGTTGTAACGTATTTCATACATTTGTTGCATGCATTGATGACAGTTCCGCTGCAACACATTACACATTTGAGTGGGAAAAAAAAGGTCCACTTTAGAAAAAAGTCTGTACTCTACTTGTTTTATGTACGTGGGCAGAGTACTAAATGGAGGGGAAGTTGACTTGGGAATGTTGGAAGGGGATGTAAAATGGCTGGATCCACCTATATAATAAGCTTCTTCAAGAAAAAAGCTTATAAAATGAAACCGTGAAACAAAAATAAAGAACGGGCAATTAAGTGGGATGGATATGGACTTTTAAGCTTCTTTATTTCGTGAAAAATGAATAATTTAGAGAACATTTTCCAAAAAGTAATTGCTTGTATCATTTGAAATTATTAATCAATATAAGATGTATTCATTATCGATAATAATTTAATTTTTCATTCATTCATTATGATAAACAATATAACTGATCGTTTTTAGGAAAAATTATCTTCAAATCATTCATTTTTTGTGAAACAAATAAAGCCTTAATGTCTTTTTTCCTATCTTACAACTATAAGTGGATATCTATAGGAGATCATATAAGGAATATTCTTATTCTAGACCTAATCAATGTGATCACTAATTTAGATGAAATACTCTTAAAAATTACGTCCACACTAGTTGATGAGAATTACTTCGAGAAAGAATAAAAGAAAGTCAAATTCATTGGGACATTTTCTTAATTCCAATGAAATGCAACTTGATCTAGTACAATTTGGCAAGGATGAGCAATCAGGTTGATTACATTGGGGCTAATGGATACAACTAAGAGGGGGTGAATAAATTGTGTCAAGATTTAAAACACATTCACGAAATAGAATGAGATGTATCTCAATGATACCTAAAATAGTTATGTGCAGGTGGTGCTAATGAACTAATGTTGAAAATGATGAGTGAAAAATTTAAAGCACTCATAGTTTTATAGTGATTCAGCTTTATCCTAAAGTCTAATACTCATTATCTATGCATGCTTGTTATCATCAATCTGTTGATGCTGTCCTTAAATGTACGTGAGAAATGACTTAGCAATTTGCTATTAAATAATCCTTTTTGAGTATATCAGCATACAAAGACGTTAATTTAATGCAAGATTGACCATGGTATCGCCGAGGCTTCATGAAATATTCATCATATTAGACTTGTTCTCCTCTTGTCGATATCTTCACTGGTCTTTGCTAAACTTGTTGATATCATCACAATCAGTCTTTATACTACCATAGGCATATGCATTTAACATGAAGATATTAGTTCCAATGATAGTTAACCATAGAATCGGTCTAGAATCAGCCTAAAAGTGGTCGGTTCAATTCCAAATAGGTTCTAGGATCGATTGGTTCTAAAAATTAGGAATCAACTCTAAAAAGGTAGGTCATAGGCTCTTGGTCTGGAACTTATCCATTGTGGAGCTAGTGACCCATGTGTGTTAGCAATCAAAAAACAAACAAAATAATTCTTTTATAATTTTACTAGAGACTCAATTCCACTGAACTTCTCAATTCACCCACCCCATTTCATACTCAGCATGTCCCTTATGAGCCGATGATCATAAAATAAACAAAACGATTCTTTTATTTCATGTTTTATTTTTACCATAGACTCAATTCCACGAAACTTCTCAATTCACCTACCCTATTATAAACAAAAGAATTATTTTATGTTATGTTTTATTTCACGATAGACTCAATTCCACGGAACTTGTTAATTTATCAACCCCATTCCACATGCAGCATTTCCTATATGAGTTGGTGATAAGAAAATAAATAAACAAGTGCACTAAAAGCCCTAAAACTTGTCACAAAAGTGCAATTAAATCTTGAAACTTATTAAAAGTGCAATCAAGTTTTAAAATATGTTAAATTGGTGCAATCAAGTCCTTACGTTAATTCTGTCCAATTTGACTAATGAAAAATGTTGACGTGACTTTTTCTTTATTATTTTCTCTCTCCCAAATGGTAAGGCTAAAACGACGTTGTTTTAGTCCAAATATGAGTTTTTAATTCTAAATATTATTTAATATAAATAAAAATAAACTAAATATAAGAAAGTGAAGGAAGGAAGAAGCAGAATGGCGCTGCCACTGCCCCACCATTGCTAGAAAGAGTCAACGATGGTAAAAAATAGCCAGCCAATAGGCGGCGAGAGTCACCAGGCCCCAACTAAGGAGCTTCTCAATTTACCCATGCCATTCCACACACATCACATCCCTTAGGAGTTGGTGATGCAATCAAGTCCTTACGTTAATTTTGTCCAATTTGACTAATGGAAAATGTTGACGTGACTTTTTCTTTATTATTTTTTCTCTACCAAATGGTAAGGCTAAAACGACGTTGTTTTAGTCCAAATATGAGTTTTTAATTCTAAATATTATTTAATGTAAATAAAAATAAACTAAATATAAGAAAGTGAAGGAAGGAAGAAGCAGAATGGCGCTGCCACTGCCCCACCATTGCTAGAAAGAGTCAACAATGGTAGGAAATAGCCAACCAATGGGCAGCGAGAGTCACTAGGCCCCAACCAAGGAGCTTCTCAATTTACCCACGCCATTCCACACGCATCACATACCTTAGGAGTTGGTGATGCAATCAAGTCCTTATGTTAATTCTGTCCAATTTGACTAATGGAAAATGTTGACGTGACTTTTTCTTTATTATTTTCTCTCTCCCAAATGGTAAGGCTAAAACAACGTTGTTTTAGTCCAAATATGATTTTTTAATTCTAATTATTATTTAATGTAAATAAAAATAAACTAAATATAAGAAAGTGAAGGAAGGAAGAAGCAGAACGGCGTCGCCACTGCCCCACCATTGCTAGAAAGAGTCAACGATGGTAGGAAATAGCCAGCCAATGGGCGGCGAGAGTCACCAGGCCCTAACCAGGGAGCTTCTCAATTTACCCACGCCATTCCACACGCATCACACCCCTTAGGAGTTGCTGATGCAATCAAGTCCTTACGTTAATTCTGTCCAATTTGACTAATGGAAAATGTTGACGTGACTTTTTCTTTATTATTTTCTCTTTCCCAAATGGTAAGGCTAAAACGACGTTGTTTTAGTCCAAATATGAGTTTTTAATTCTAAATATTATTTAATGTAAATAAAAATAAACTAAATATAAAAAAGTGAAGGAAGGAAGAAGCAGAACGGCGCCGCCACTGCCCCACCATTGCTAGAAAGAGGCAACGATGGTAGGAAATAGCCAGCCAATGGGCGGCGAGAGTCACCGGGCCCCAACCAAGGAGCTTCTCAATTTACCCACGCCATTCCACACGCATCCCATCCCTTATGAGTTGGTGACACATAAATAAACAAAAGAATTTTTTTATGTAATGTTTTATTTTACTATAGACTCAATTCCGTGAAATTTCTCAATTCACCCATCCCATTCCATTCCAGACGTATCATCTCCCACGTCTCTTCCATCATCCGATTGGGATGTTACTTTTCTAAAGATTATTCTTCATGCTGTTCCTAACCCTGACCTTTGAAGCCTTCCATCATCCGACTGAGTTCTCCTGAATTAGCTCAGTATGTTCTGAATCCTTTCCAAAGATTGAATTAGCTAATTTTCTTTTTCTTCTTCTTTTTGAGTCACATTTTGATAGAAAATCGTATTTATCACGACTTGGCTCTAGTTAATAGCTCGTTCCACATTCATTCCATGCCATGTCATTGCTCAACCCAACCAACGTTGTTGGGACAATCTTTTACTTTTTCTCTGTGATTTAGTTTCATACTATCGTGATTAATACTTGCTTTAACTAATGTGTTTCGAATTTTAAACCCCAAGAACAAAAATTATAGCAAAAAATCACTCATCACTCCTAATTTCCGTAAAATGGTCTGTCACCTATTTAACTAAAGTCCATTACTTTACTTATTATATGTATTTGTGCTGAGTGTTATAAAGGGAGGAAGTTGACTTTGGATAATTTCTAATGCAAAGTGGCCGGCGGTTTTACCATTATCGACGACAGCTCTGAAGGGGATTGCTCATTGGAAAAGCTAGAATTCTTCACCAAAGCAATTCAGTACAGTCGGCACTCTGATGCTTTTCTCAATTTACCAGTTCTAAATTACTTATTCTAATTCGATCAAACGTCGACGTCAAGTGGTATGTCGATGCCAAAAGATGGATTGGAAGAGTCCATGCCAGCGTACTACAAGACGCTTCTTAATCTGTATGGTGAAAATTGGCTGAGAAATGACTAAAAAAGCACAATCATATGGCCTCTTCTTTTCAAAAGAAGCGAAAAAGCCATTGAACATTACATCAATCGAATGCGATAGTTACTCAAATCCACCAAATAAATTAAATTCGAATATTGATGTAGCTTTACAATTTGAGCAAGAAGGTCATTTGGGATCTTCAGCAGCGTGTTGATGAAACAATGCAGAGCCACAGAGGAAGTGGCTAAAGACGAACTCTGTAAAAACGTGGTTGCTGCATGGAAGGAGATTGATGAATGATTAGAAGTTTGTATTCTTTGCTGTAGAGTGTGTAGGCTTTAGCGAAATTTTTGAATGAAAGTTTAAGTTGAATGTCTTTGAGTCCACAAAAATTAATGACACTGGTAAAGATACGTTTACATGGAGTGACTATAACACTCACTTCTTTTGTGGAGATTGAGTCAATAAAAATGTTTTTATTATTAAAAAGAAACTTACAATAAAATGGTTTTGTTGTTGATGGAATTTTTTTTTCTCAAGCAACAAAAATAGTGGAAATCGAGAAAATGTTTTTTGATTGCTGATATACCAGGAAATAAGTGGAATCTAAGAAGCACAATGCGACTCAGCATGTAGCGTAACGAGAAAATAGATAACACTCTGTAAGTCAACTAATTTGAATATAAATAAAAAGAAATGCCCAAGTTGGAGAACCACTTTTTAATATATGTGCTAAAGATAAAGAAGTTTATATAGTTTTCCAGATTATTTTTTTATTATAAAAAAAGATTAATATCTCCTATTAAAACATTACTAAAAACAGCATGTAAGACTATGTCCCTGTTTTTGAAAATCTTTTTTTGGAATTTTTTGAACCCATATGTTATTGTTTATCTAGAATTTAAGTTACATATAGACCCATTAAATAGGTAGGTCAAGTTGGGTCAAATATGGTCTAACCCAAATTAACCAATTTAAATCGTGTTGACCAATATTCATGCAATACCTAACCCAATCCATATTGCTAAAAACGCTTTCATGTTTAACCTAATTCATGAATACCCACACTTAAACTGAGGTGAGAGTATGGAGTGAGCAAGCGCGACATCAAGTGAGGGTGAGAGAGCAAAGAGAGAGTTATATAGGTAGGTTTGGTCCCACTAAATTGTGAATCCATTTAACAACCATATTATTTTTGGCTTACCATTCTAAATATATATGATTCATTTATTGAATAAAATTAACCCATAGAACAACTCAACTCATCAAATATGGGTTAAGAAATGAGCTCATGACCCATTTTGACAAGTCTAGTTCCATATCATTTCAGATTAGATGGATTTAAAATGTTGGTCGATCAAAAATTTGATGATAAATGATATCCTCAAGGCTGGCAGGTGGATCCAATTGCATCTAAATTTCATCACATCGAGCAATATCTGATAAATATGGTATAGCTGCAGTATCAACTGATGCTACTACTTATTCTATCGTGTATGAGTAAAAGGATCCCCGGGTTACGATTGTTGGAGACATTGAACCAGCAGTTAGGTTGTCATTTTGATATCATTGTATTTTCCGTTGGACCGACTTTTATTTCTTTGTGCATTGCTGCAGCCCTGACTCAGTACTTAAACTCGTTAGTGAGGATGTTTTCTGTCATCTGAGCAAGCCAACAGAAGATTGTTGACTGAAGTCTAGTCGAAGGTTAGTGGTAGCCGACGGACGCTGCAAGGAAATTGTAATTGGAGTATTTGTTTGCTTCGTTGTTAAAGAAAAATAAAAGGAATTCCATTTCAAGTGACAATGCTCTGTAGAACTGTCTCTTTTTCCTAATGTTTCTGGAGGCCCTGGAAATTTCGTGCTGAAATGGAAATGGATTGTGATTCTAATGCTTGGTACATTTTTCAAGATTTGAATGATATTAGACTAACGTGTTCGCGTGTGAGATCTAGAAAGTCATTGAACTTCCGCACTCTATCGGAAGGTTTGAGAAGCTTGCAAGTTTGTCTTCAAGGGGGCATTGAGCGATAGAGGCGCTCCCAGACTCTACTGAAAGATAGAGGAGCTCCTAGACTCTACTGAAACGTTAGTTAAGCTTACATATCTGAGTTACTTGACCAACGTTAAATTTTGTATGTGGGGTAACCTCACCAAAACTAGGGTTGTTTCCAACCCACAGGTGCTGTCGGTGCCTGTGCACAAATGCTGTGGACTACCAGACCCAGTTCCTTATGCTGGTGTCTGCACCTCCTATGTCTCCTAATCGGGTTAGTATCTTGTTCGAGGCCCGACTCTGACTCTACCCTTTTATTGCTTTACATCTCAGGATCTGGAGATCCAAACAAAGTCCCAAATGTAGCCTTTTAAAGTCATGCTAAGAACGGAAGATTTGAATGATGTTCAAACTTCCACACTCCATTGGAAGGTTAGTGAAGCTTGCAAGTTTGTCTTCCAGGGGGTATTGGGAGATAGAGGAGCTTCCGGACTCCACTGAAGCATTAGCTAAGCTAATTTATTTGTGTTTATCTGGGTGCTCTGCAATTGAGGACCTTCCACACTCTTGGGAAACCAGAATATTTGGTTGAGTAGGACTTGAAATGTTTAAAGATAGTAGATTGACTTGATTCAATTGTCACTTTAAGATATGTTTGTTTATAGTAGAAATTCGTAATAAAGGAAAATGTTTTTTTGGGAAATCATCTTTCAAGAAAATATCTTCCCCTTTTCAAGATTTCCTAAATTTAAGCAAGCATATTTTCTTTAATCATAAATTATTTTCCATTGACTAATTATTTTCAACAAACTAAATGGGTGAACTAAAAAATTGATTCATGAAAAGTCATTTCCTCAAGCAAATGCACTTTCAAGAAATTGAAAGAAACTAGGATGCACCTCTTAGTAACGAGAAAGGCAATGCTATTAACAGTCCTTCAATATGGGCACGTTTTCAAAATCAAAGTCCATGTAACTACGAGTAAACTATGGGTATTTCGATAAAAATTAAATGATATATCTAAACTTATCATCATACGTCTTGATTGCTTCTTAATCTCGCCACAGAGTTATCATTGTTGTCTGAAATTCAAAATAAAGAATAAATTGTCTCAAATTTTGAAAAAGGTTGAAGAAATTTACTTTGTGATGGTCGGCCTTTGGAATAATTTGATGCCGATACTATTAAATTCAATCACATTAATTACTTTGAAAAACTCGAGGAATTTTATATAATAATAAGAGATGGCAAAGTGGGTCATAGACCGACATTTTGACTCATGTTTATTGAGTTGGAATGAATTGCCTAAAATTTAAAATATGGGTTAAAATCGGTTTAAGAACCAAAACCCAATTAATTATGGGTTCTAATGAGTTCTGAAAGTGCCCAAGTTGACCACCGACCGCGGTGGCATGGCTGGATAGGCCTTGGACCTCCACGAAGGAGGACCAAGTTCGAAACCCCTGCGAAGCAGGGGGCAGTCTTTGTTTCCTGGTGACTTAAGCGTGACGTCGAGGTGGTGGTTTCCTCGCTAGCGTCGCCTGGGGGTTTACGGGAACGGCTGTCGGCCGAAGTACCGGTTCCTCCAGCCCCCAAAAAAAAAAAAAAAAAAAAAAAAAAAAAAAAAAAAAAAAGAAAGTGCCCAAGTTGAAACCATTTCATCAAGGAGCAATGCCCTCCATGCCCCCTCATATCACTCCCCTGCTGTTCGTCCTCTTCCGCTTCCGCTTGCCCACGGGATCCAAGCAACTCTCCTCCTTTTCCTCCTCCAGCTCTTGGGTCTCTGCCTAGGAAGCGCCAACACTTTCCGAGGATTTTTCTTTCTTCCAAGGATTTTTGTGTCATATCCTATACTCTTAACACTTATCCAGCACACGATCAATATGTGTCAAAAAATCTGACATGTATTAACTCTCTCAATACGTGAGTCTACAATTCTAACACACGGTTCCTTATATGCACAGTCAACTTTAAAGATTTTCAATAAATAATGGTTCAAAATATAAATTGTAAAAAAAATAAATAGAAAAGAAGAAAAACCTAGTATTTTCTTCACTTATAACTCTCACTTCCCGCAACTCACAATTTTAAGTGTAAATTAATTCTAGACTTTTTTATTATTTATTTATTTTTGAATTTGAATCAAAATTAATTTAATTGAAATAATCATAAAAATGGTAATTTATCATGTATATATAAAAATATGCATTTAATAAATAATGTGTCCTAATGTATTAGAATTCTCTATTTTTTAAGAAATGACGCATCGATGCATCATATTATATCATGTGTCACATATCGGTATTTGTACTACTTAGGCTGTTGCCTTACTACATAGTTTGGCGATCCCAAATTAGCAAATTCTGACATTAAGTGATGGTTTTGTGACGATGATGTTTGAGGTCTTGATGTGGTCGTGGACTAATATGATCCATGTTTGGGTCCAGAAAGGCCTAGCTAGGGTCCCCTTCCCTAAGTCATCGATAGCCATACATGAGTGCTTGGCTCATATGTCCAAGTCATTGGCACCCAGTTGGGGTCCATGAAGCAACCCAATTTCCTCTATGGGGGGTCCAAGTCCACAGAGACTAGGCCAAGTTCCCTTGAGGCTAGCCTTGAGACCATTGTACCTAGGTCCCTCAACAGCCATGCATGGGTATCTAGTTTCCACACCTAAGTAATTGGCACTTAGCTTGGGTCATTGAGCAGCCGAAGTTCCTTGGTGGCTAGGTCCATGTCCAGGTCCATAGAGGCTAGGCCCAAATCTCTCAAGGCTAGGCTTGAGATTTGCTGCCTAGCCCTGAGAGATTTGGTGCCTATGCCTAGTTCCACGGAGGCCAAGCCTAACAATTCAGTGCCCATCCCGGGTCCTCATTTTCCATGCCTAAGTCATTCACGCCTGGGCTGGGTCCATTGAGGTTGACTTGGGTATATTAAGGTTGGGCCTAATTCCTTGGCCGTTGGACCTGGGTCCACAAAAGCAGGCCACACCCTCAGGTCGGGTGCAAAGAGCTTTTCCCTCGCTCTGTCACGTCACATCGACATAAGCAACACCCTCTATCCGTTTTGCAAGTTGAAGGTGAGCGGCTTCTTTGTGCCTGGCCAAAATCTGAGAGAAACAAGGGCAGATTTAGTTGTAACATATTCAATCAACTTCTTTGAGATGTTAGATATCAACTTCTAAAGGAAGTTAATACAGAGATCACAGTGTGAGATTTTGAAAAGCTTGAGATGAGCTTCGCAATTTTTGGAAGGGAAGACGTTCTGCCATTGGTCTTAAAACGAGAGATTTCTCAAAAAAATGAATCTGCAACCATCAGCCTCTATTTCTGTTCAATGGCGTGTTTTCAATTGCGTAAAGCTCTTAACAGCATTTTTGCATCTTTCTATAAAAGTAATAATCGATTTTCAGCTTTAAACTTATGAAACCAAATCCGTGTTTTCAAAAGAAACTTCTAGAGATGCTAATAGTTCATTTATATAAAGATTATGGTAAGTTCAATAGAAGTCCTAAAACTTATCATAAAAGTACAATTAAGTTTTAAAATTTTCAAAAAATATAATTAAATCCTAAAATTCATTACGAAAGTACAATTGAGTTTTAAAACTTTCAAAAAATGATATCAACGAAATGACTTGATTTGACCAATTTGATAAGTTTTGGGACTCCATTGCACTTTTTTAAAGTTTTATGACTCGATTACATTTTCGTGATAAATTTTATGACTTTATTACACTTTTTGAAAATTCTATAACTAAATTGTATTTTATTGATAAGTTTTAGAACTTTCAATGTACTTATTCCTTAAGATTAATAGCATAATGTGACCAATTCTTTCCAACTACACAATTATTTTAAGCTGTTGTTTCCAATCAAAATGATTTTTCTTCGCATCATAAGCAGTTGTAAAGTTTTCTTCAACCTTCAGCCATGGGGGAGGGTTTGAGCTACTCTCACCCTCCCCTCCATCTATTGTTGATTTATTTGAGTTTTCTTGTTCTTTTCATCTTTTTTCTTCTCTCTTGATCTAAATCAGGGAGCTCTCTTTTCTCAATCTAGTTCTAAATTTGAGAATTTGAACTTTCCTAATTTAATTCTAGGCCTAAAAGTTCACCTCTTTCAATTTAGATCTAGGAGTTTAATAATGTTTTCGGGGACTTGTTACCCCTATGTTCAGTCCATGTGGAGGTCATTCGCTCCCTGTTTCAATGATAATCGCAGGAACTTTGATTACATCTACAAAGATTTGCTCTTTCAAAAGTTAGATTTATGGTTATTTAACCTATTTTGGTTGGCACGCATCGTCAACTAACGCCGTAGTTATTAGATAATGAATTTCCTAAGTATGCTTATCACCGATTATAATACAACATCCAGTGATCGGCTGCCAATTATTTTGCTTGCCAAGTCTATTCTTGTGGAACGAGTATGTATTTAACCTTGTTAGTACTCTATTGATCCTCATTGTTTTCTAGATTTAGTTTAGTTTTGTAATATTCTAGCCTTTATTCTGCTTTAATTTGTTTTGTCAAAAAAGTTTATATACTTATGTATTCTTTTGAGTAATAAATATAATTTTCTTTCGAAAAATAAAATAAAATTGCAGAGCCAAAATCCACCTATCCTCAATAAGTGATAGTCAATCTTCTTTAATGAAATCTTGTCGCGTTCGCTCCTTCGCTCCTTTCACACGTTGTGGTTCAAATGTTGGTGAATGCACCCTAGAGGATCGGCCGGAGTTGGACATCATCGAGATGTCACTTGAATCACCTGATTAGAAATTTTGTAAAAGGAGTTCATAATTAACATTACAAAAGTGCCATCGTGATGCATTTGGAAAAAAAAATTGGACATTTAAAAGATTTTACAACATTTCCCTATAATATTAAAATTATTGATTAGTGAAACGAAACTATAGACATGACATGAAGAAATTGAACACATATATATGAAAGGATAAAAAAATTATTTGAAGAATTGAACTGTTGTTTCAAGTAAAGTGGTCTGTAAGATATATTCAAATTTTAAAGTTGAAATACGTGAAAGATAAAGTTGAATTGTTAATTTAGGCCTTCGTCAATTGATAGGTCATTCATGAAACAAGAATTGAGGATATTTTGAAAAGAAATAAATAATTATCATCAATGAGGGCCTCTTGATTTGTTCAATAATATAGATGGAATTATTGAATTTCATCCGGACAATTCCAATAATATCATGATGACAAAATGTTTCATTTACAATTCTAAGTTGATTAAAAAGTCGGGCTGTGTCAACTGTTTCACTTTCTGGCCAAACCCTAAAGCATTTTTCTTAAATATCAAAAGATGATGGAAGATTATATTTAAATCTACGTGTCAATATTTCTATAACATGAAAGTTTGAGGTCCTAAAATTGAAAAGGGAAATCAAAATGTGCATCGCACAATTTGAAAATATAAAAGAGAGAGTAAAAGATAAAAGTCAAATCAAATAGGCCATTTTTCTTTTCTTTTTTCTTTTTATTTTGGGGTCTAGGATTGCAAAGTTTTATTTCTAGGAATATCAATGATTTTCATACTTAAGAGATACTGAATGCTAGCAATATTTGACTTCGAATTATTGCCACACCAACTATTCCCTAGAGGGTTATTGAATGTGTAAAGTTTTATTTTATGAGAAATGAAGAAACAAAGCCTATAGTAGGGGCGTCTAAACATAGTAGGTCCATAAGGGAATTTTTTTTTGTGTACGAGTGGGAGAAGGGGGAGGGCTAGCCAATTAGAATAGAGAGAATCTATATGGTTAGGTTTTGTCAATCTAATTCATAACCCTATTTTGCCCCTATGGCAAAACTCGATTTTAATCTCCGAAAAGCAAGACCACATATCAGAAGCCTCGGCGATAGGTGCCTGCTCTTTCCACCCTTGTTGATCAGTCAAGCAATCAGAGTCGGTTCCAGCTTAACACTTCTTAAAGGAGAGAGAGAGAGAGAGAGAGAGTCGGTTCCAGCTTAACACTTCTTAAAGGAGAGAGAGAGAGAGAGAGAGAGAGAGAGAGAGAGAGAGAGAGAGAGAGAGAGCACAACACGTGCACAACAACTAGGGCTATCGCCTGATACGCCAATGCAGCCCTCACCGATCTAGCAAAGGTATCGACCAGAGACCCGGCAGCATTGCACACAATCGACTTGGAAAAACACCACTCTTCATCCAACCACATGATCCTAGACGACTCCCTTCCCTTGGAAAGAAAGAACCTCTCGCCAAGTCACAATGAAAAGCATAATAAAAAGACACCAAAGGTCAAAAGGGCATGTGACTTCCAAGTTGTTAATGGGCCATTATGGGCCCATGCCGGAAGCCCGAAATAAGCCCATCAGTATTTGTTGGGCCGGAGCCCATTATCATGCCCTTCCTTAGCGAAGGAAAGCCTACGCTTTTAGCCTTTTATATAACAATCAGCTGGGCAAATAAGAAGAGGGAAAGCG
This sequence comes from Eucalyptus shirleyi, assembly GCA_017140165.1. Taxonomy (NCBI): domain Eukaryota; kingdom Viridiplantae; phylum Streptophyta; class Magnoliopsida; order Myrtales; family Myrtaceae; genus Eucalyptus; species Eucalyptus shirleyi. Next base: position 2,449,727 of record CM029454.1, read on the forward strand.
GGGTTTTTGGATTTCCACTCTCTTTCTCTATCTAAAAAACCCCTCTCAAGGTTCAATCGGGCTCTGCAATGGCGGATTTCCAGAGCTCGACGCACCGAGCCAAGTGGATATTCACTCCTCACGGTCTGGTAATTCCTTGAATACTTTTGCTTCCCGATTCGAGAGCCGTAAAATTGGAATTGAATTTCAGCGACGTAGTCCGTTTTTAGTTGCCGAGAAATGATGGGTTCCCGTTGATTGATGCGTTGCTCGAAGCGATTGATTGGGAGGAGGAGATGAGTGAGTTGTCGTGCCGCGAAATCGGCCGCGTACTCTTCGGGGTCTTGTAGAATAGGCACGTGCGGTCTGCTGATGAGCTATGGGAATTCCATGAGTAGAATTCTGGGTTCTGTTTTGTGGCGGTTGGTTTTTTTGGGGGATGAGTGAGTAAGTTGTTCTGCTTTGTAAATGGTGCAGGCTGAAAAGTATAAGGCTGCTAATCAAAGAGCGATACAGACTCTGGAGAAGGTACGGGCTTGTTCTTCGCCAGTCTTTTTTTCTTTTCGGGGGGGTTGATCGACCCGGTTCTCTCCCCACTTGGACGGCATATTTGCGTATCAATTGTGATGGTTTTTGCTCATGTGATTTCACATCACTAGCTTTGGATTTTCATTGGTCATTGCTCGATCCCAGCAGAGCGCCTGCACCCCATGTTAAGTATGCAGGAGATTGGCCAATGTTGGATTTATGGCTGCTTTTTATTGCTCATGAGAAATTATTCAGAAATCTTCTGCATCACACTTCTAGGGAAGCAAAAAGGAGTCATTTTCTTCTTGGGTTTGTATTAAAGAAGGGAATGCTTGATTGGGGACCTTCTTTGTTACCTGGCCTTTAGTTTAGAAACTTGCCCATGTACTTTTGAGTTAAGCTCATCAAGCAATTGGAGGCTTAAATCTTGATTGATTATGCTGAACTACATTGAGATTCTTCTTGTCCTTAAGTAGGTTATTATGGTAATTGGATGCCATAGAGGTCTCATCTTTCTTGTGTTTTCTCCTGCTTTTTTCAATTGTTCTGAGTCCCTTCAAATATGAAGGCTATGAAACCTCAAATTGTATGGTTTACTGATGGAATTTGCTGATATGATTTGAAGTATGGAGCTACACGTATGGAAGTAGATGTCGATGGATCGTTGCTATACCGTGAGGCTCAAGTTAATTCGAATGGTAATTCCTATTCTTTTGCAGAGCTGTAACTATTGCAGATGTTTTCCTGGTGGCGATTGTTTAGCTGCTTATTGTATTCTCTCTCACTGTGGTGTGAATCCAACAACTTTCCTACTGCCTAATTTTTTCTGCTCTCAACAGACAAGCATTCCCGTCCAAAACCACTTAATATTGAGGAAGAACAGTTTTTGAGGATGTTCTATGAAAATAAACTTCGAGAAGTTTGTGGAGCCTTTTACTTTCCTCATAAGGTTCAGGTACGGTCCTCCTTCTGCACAGTATCACAATAGCAGCTATCATTGATGTAATTACGGAGTAAAATTCTTATATCGATTGTGCTTTGGCAGGCGACAGCTCTCATATACTTTAAAAGGTTCTATTTACAATGGTCGGTCATGGAACATCACCCAAAGGACATCATGTAAGATTCAATGACGCTGTTTTAATTCTATCTGAAATTATGGCTGTGGTAATCCTATTGCATCGGGAAATTATTTGCATGTACGTTTCCGTGCACGTGTTAGATTGAGTTGCCATTGTATGCAGATGTTATATGAATCCCTATTTGGACTTGCTAATTACACGCCGCCATGTTCAGTTCAGTTGCCTTTTTTAGTTTTCTGCGGAATCTGTAGCTTCAATGTTCATTCTCATTGTCCTTTTCTTCTTTTAAGCACATTGTGACCATTTTACTGGACAGTCTCATATCTTGGAACTGAAATAAGTGCCTCTGTATGCACAGTTTAACCTGCATATATGCAGCCTGTAAAATAGAAGAAAATCACGTATCTGCAGAGGAGCTTGGTAAGGGAATCTCACAGGATCATCAAGTCATTCTCAATAACGAGATGCTAGTTCTGCAGGCATGGTTATGCCTCCTCAATTGAATCATCTCTTCTATTCTTTTATTTCACTCATTTCAAACTCAGTGCATCTTTTGCAGAGTTTAGAGTTTGATCTTATTGTATATGCACCATATCGCTCAATTGAAGGTTTCACAGATGATGTCCAGGTAATTTTTTTTTATCTCTTCATCATATCCCTGAATAACATTGACAAATTTGTTGGAACAATGTTATAACTGCTATTATGCTACTCGTCGCTTCTTTTCCCTCAATAATGGTAGTGCTGCAGGATTTCTGCCATGCAGAGGATGACCAGCTTCAATTGTTAAAGGTGATTTTTCTGTATTCTCCATACCCTTCAGATATATTTTGCTTCTAAACTTGTCTTACTTTTAAAATTAATTTTCATGAGTATGTAATTTGCACATCCTCAGATTGTTTTCAAATGCTTTTGATGTAGCTCTCATATTTTGCTTAGCATTATTGAGTAGCTTTAGGCTTCCTATAATATCCTTCCTCAAAACTTGGTATTACACTGACAATGATAGTTTAAGAGGTCAAGACATGTGGAAAAGTTTAGCGTCTGCTTAAAAAGGCAGCTCGTCTCAAGGCTCTACTCATTTTCTATCTCCAGAGACTGCCTGTGATGTAATTGAGGCCGCATCACTCATATTGCTCCTTTCAAAATGATGTGACATGAGATGACAATAAAGAAGTCAAATATTTTTTAATATGTATCACAAGTACATTTCCAGTTTCCTTCATTTCAACTTCTGACTATATTCATTGTCTAGACACTCCTCTCTATCAGCAAATTAAATCCAATGTATAGGTACCAATGAGGGAGACAGTTGAATAATTCGTGTGGATGGAAAATTAGGTGAATTTAAGATTTGTTGTGGAAAACAAATTGGGTCATTGCCTTGAACCGATGTTAAATTGAGTGTATCTGTTTGTAGATGAACATTCCATTGTATTTGTGTATGGGCAAGGCCAGTCTTTAGCACTTTATGGAACTGTATATCTACCTCAATAAACTTATTCACTTCTTAACAGATCTGAGTGAGAACCTTAGTTGTAAGTATAACATGTGGGAAGTAAACACAAAACCACCCCATGTGCATTAACTTAGTTGCTTGACATTAGAGAAGCATGACCGTTGGAAGGAATTAAGCTTAAAGGCTACAATAAGCAGGTGGGTTGAGCTGACATCTGGCATTTCGCCATCCTGCTGGGGGATGTTTGTGCTCAGAAATTTGCATGCTTTTGATGAACTTCAAATAGTGTTATTACATGGCTTGTGCCTTATGTACGTGAGAGCCTCTGACCCAAGCATTATAGAATATTCGTTCAACAGTATATTAAGTCAATTGTTTCTTTTTATATGTTCCTGTTTATATTCTTCTTCTTATTTATTTTACTGCTGCAAATGTGTACTTTTGGAAATAGACTGCTCATATCCATATGTTAACACTAATTTTCTGCATTATGTTTCTTGATCATTTCCAGGAAACTGCAAAAGAGGAAGTAGACAAAAGTATGCTTACTGATGCACCGCTTCTCTTTCCTCCTGGACAGGTACTTCTTGCATTTTCCTTTTCTTAAAGTTCTACTTCTACTTGGTTCATGAGCAAATTTTTGGATATGCTTTCAAAATTTAAAATGTATCACCCGGCAACTTGCTTTCAATTTTTGAATAATTTCCCATTAGGTTTATATACTCTATATGAGGAGTATGGATTTGTCCAAATAAAAAGGAGTTGAACTCATGTCAGATGCTTCAATGTGTTAAATGGGTATCTGGGCAACTGAGAAATATGGTGCAGGAGCAATTTTGTAACCTTTAGAAATGTTGGCTACAATACCGGTAATAGTGGATGTGTCTGGAAATTATAACTCTTGAGTGCTTCCAAGGTCTTGGTCTCTACTTCACTGAATAAATTCTTTAGAATTTCTCCATATTTTGATGGTGTAGCTGAACTTCCATGTTATGTGCTTGAAGGCTCTTTTATGTTTTCTGGTGCAGCTGGCATTGGCGGCTTTGCGTCGTGCTAATGAGGTGCATGGAGTTCTGGACTATGAAAGGTTAAAAGCTACTCAAAATTTTTTAATGAAACCAACAATAAGAATTACTTGCCATAGACATCTCTGCATTGGGGCAGCCAGTTGTTCTGATTCTCTTGGTACCTTAGTTGTAATGATGATTGAGCCATTTGAAATTTATGCTTCTTTTCAGTTACCTAGAGAACATGCTCGTACGCCAAAATTCCATTCACAGCAGCACAGAGCTCATTCAGCATCTGAATGCGATAGATTCCTCGGTAAATCCTCAAGTTTTCTCGCATTCATCTCAAAATTTGATCCAGCCTTATCTCCAGTAAAAGTGTAACTGGTCTTGCAATTGCAGTTCTACTTGAAATGCAAGTCATGTGAACAAAGTTCTAGGTATTGATAAAAATTCTCTTATTTGTTTTTCATGTTGCTGACTGAATACAGGTTAGGACATATAAATTCCCTTCTGAGAAGGATATGAAACACATCAACAGGAAGCTGAGATCTTGTTGGGGCCTTAGTTCACATGATGAGTAATTCCTTCAAACCCCTGTCCTCTGATTTCTTTTATTCTCAATAACAATTGGCATGTGAAACCTATGAGATTGATTGATGCTTTGCAGTAGTAAGAAACGAGACAAGAAATCGAAGCACAAATCCAAGCAGAGTGCAGATTAGATGCAAGAGGGGTCATCTCTTGCTTGACAGTATGTCATATGTATCCCTTGTGTACTGCTCTCATTATTTCCTTACAAACTGTTCTGATTGCTTGGTTTGTCCTGTTTTAGACTTTCCCTCAGAAATGCTTCAAGTTCTTCTTAAGAAACTAGTTGTTGATCAATGGCAGGTGTATGCACAGCTGAGGCATTGTCATTAGTGCCACACTCATCCAAATATGCAGCTACTGTGACCGTGGTTGCTGAACTTACTCTTCAAAGCTTGTTTTGCATCACGAAAATATTCCACAGTATGGAAGTGACAGAAAACAGTAGGCATCTAGCAGCTTGAAAGAGCTTTTGAAATGCAATTGATTTAGGAGCATTGCTGATCAGTGAAGTTGAGTATTACATAAACTACTGTGTATTTTGTGTTCATCTGGTGGTGTAATCAGCAGGTCGAGGCAGTCATGTATGCGTGACTTTGGGGTAGAGGACGAAAATTGTGCCATCAAAATTTTCCTCTGTACTGGACCGTAATTTTGTCATGGGGGGTGTCCCAAATTATTTGTTCTGGGGAAGCTCTTTGGGAATCTGTCTTTCTGACTTTTATCTTGTTTACTGATATGAAATCGTTCCACAGCAGGGAGTCAAGATGGTGACTTCCCCTCTCGAGGGGATGAGAAAGGGAGTGAGAGTTACGGGCTCCTTTATTCTATTTACCAAAGATTGAACAAAGAGTAAGCTACATACTCGATGGACATAGACTATATTGCCATATATAAACCACTCAATTTTTGGATCGATTTCTAGTTACTCCCATTAACAAATGTTTATGTTGGGAGATGTCAATCCTTAGGATATCTAGGTAAGCCAACTTCTGCTTAAAATTTTTCTTAGCATGATATAGAAACACGAACTTTTAGTGTGTTTTACCAGCACTGGTCTTTTGAAACATGCCTCAAGCATATGACGCAAACCAAAATTCTCGTGATTGCAGCAGTAGCCCGGTACTTGTATTTTGCATTGTAAGAGTTCGCAACTCGTGTTCTATTGATTCTTTGACTTGTGATGCTTCAAACTAAGCTACTTGTAAGTAGCTTTCATGAAATTTAGGTGGTTTCTATCGCCTTAAATGAATTCAAATGGAAAATCATGACCAAGAAACAAA